>JBBDGP010000447.1:4740000-5940000 GCA_037952835.1 Lithobates septentrionalis | reverse complement strand
TAGTACCACAGGCAGGCAGCTACAGTATTTACAGTTAGTGTACTGTGTCCTCTGCACAGTGTGCACCTAAAGCTACCTGAAGAAAATTGCTGATGTTCTTCTGATCCTATTAGTACCACAGGCAGGCAGCTGCAGTATTTACAGTTAGTGTACTGTGTCCTCTGCACAGTGTGCACCTAAAGCTACCTGAAGAAAATTGGTGGTGTTCTTCTGATCCTATTAGTACCACAGACAGGCAGCTACAGTATTTACAGTTAGTGTATTGTGTCCTCTGCACAGTGTGCATCTAAAGCTACCTGAAGAAAATGTGTGGTGTTCCTCTGATCCTATTAGTATTAAAGAAAGGCAGCTGCAGTATTAACAGTTAGTATACTGTGTCCTCTGCACAGTGTGCACCTAAAGGTACCTGAAGACAATTGCTGTTGTTCTGATCCATTTAAGTAGCACATGCAGGCAGCTGCAGTATTTACAGTTAGTGTACTGTGTCCTCTGCACAGTGTGCACCCAAAGCTACCTGAAGAAAATTACTGGTGTTCTTCTGACCCTATTAGTACCACAGGCAGGCAGCTACAGTATTTACAGTTAGTGTACTGTGTCCTCTGCACAGTGTGCACCTAAAGCTATCTGAAGAAAATTGGTGGTGTTCTTCTGATCCTATTAGTACCACAGGCAGTCAGCTGCAGTATTTACAGTTAGTGTACTGTGTCCTCTGCACAGTGTGCACCTAAAGCTACCTGAAGAAAATTGGTGGTGTTCTTCTGATCCTATTAGTACCACAGGCAGGCAGCTACAGTATTTACAGTTAGTGTACTGTGTCCTCTGCACAGTGTGTACCTAAAGCTACCTGAAGAAAATTGGTGGTGTTCTTCTAAACTTATTAGTACCACAGGCAGGCGGCTACAGTATTTACAGTTAGTGTACTGTGTCCTCTGCACAGTGTGCACCTAAAGCTACCTGAAGAAAATTGGGGGTGTTCTTCTGATCCTATTAGTACCACAGGCAGGCAGCTACAGTATTTACAGTTAGTGTACTGTGTCCTCTGCACAGTGTGCACCTAAAGCTACCTGAAGAAAATTGGTGGTGTTTAGGGATGAGCCAAACACCCCCGGTTCGGTTCGCACCAGAACCTGCGAACGGACCGAAAGTTTGCGCGAACTTTAGAACCCCATTAAAGTCTATGGGACTTGAACGTTCAAAATTAAAAGTGCTAATTTTAAAGGCCAATATGCAAGTTATTTTCCTAAAAAGGGTTTGGGGACTCGGGTCCTGCCCCAGGGGACATGTATCAATGCAAAAAAAAAGTTTTAAAAACAGCCGTTTTTTCGGGAGCAGTGATTTTAATGATGCTTAAAGTGCAAAAAAAATTGAAATATTCCTTTAAATATAGTACCTGGGGGGTGTCTATAGTATGCCTGTAAAATGGCGCATGTTTCCCGTGCTTAGAACAGTCCCTGCACAAAATAACATTTTTAAAGGAATAAAAGTAATTTAAAACTGCTTGTGGCTTTAATGTAATGTCAGGTCCCGGCAAGATGGATGAAAATCAGTGAGACAAACGGAATGGGTACCCCCCCAGTCCATTACCAGGCCCTTTGGGTCTTGTATGGATATTAAGGGGAACTCTGCACCCAAATTAAAAAAAGGAAAGGCGTGGAGCCCCCAGGCCCTATATACTCTGAACAGCAGTATACAGGCGGTGCAAACAAAACAGAGACTGTAGGTTTGTTGTTAAGTAGAATCTGTTTGTTATTTTGAACTGGTACATTTTTAAAGTGTAACTCCAGCAAAAAAATCTATTTTTAAGCTTTTTGGAAAACATAGGGAAGGGTTATCACCCCTGTAACATTTGTTTTGCTGTCTGTGCACCTCTTCAGAAGATTTCACCTCACTTTCTGCCCTATGATAAATGTTTTTTGAAAATTTGGGGTTTTTAGTGAAACAAGGCTTGGTGATAAAGCATCAGTGAAGAGGACACACATTTTTCCCATAATAACTCTTACAGGAGAGAATTTCCCTTCCTAGGGGTAGATTTCATCTCACTTCCTGTTGTCTCCTTCCGTTTGCAAGTAGGAGTCGTTTGTAAGTTGGATGTTTGAAAGTAGGGGCCTGCCCTATATACTCTGCAGAAATTGGGGCCTTAGGTGTTGGTGTTGAAACAACACTGTAAGCCCTCACAGTTACTCTTGGTGGGCGCAGGAACGGACCATGCTGTGAAATATTAGATCAATAATTGTAATTACATGCCATTGTTGAACGGTGGTAGAAAAATTGGGCCTTTGGTGGTGGTGGTGGTGCTGGTGCCACAACACTGTAAGTCCTCACAGTTACTCTTGGTGGGCGCTGGAACGGGCCCTTCTGTAAAATATTATATCAAGAATTGTAATTACATGCACCTGCTGAACAGGGGCAGAAAAATTGGGCCTTTGGTGGTGGTGGTGTTGCCACCACACTGTAAGCCCTCACCGTTACTCTTGGTGGGCGCAGGAATGGGCATTGCTGTAAAATATTAGATCAAACATTGTAATTACACGCCCCTGTTAAACAGGGGCAGAAAAATTGCCACAACACTGCAAACCCTCACAGATGCTAGAGTTGGAGCGCAGGAATGAGCCCTGCTGCAAAGTATTGCATCAAAAATTGTAATTATACGCCCCTGTTAAACAGGGGCTGAAAAATTGGGCCTTGGGCACTGGTGCTGGTGCCACAACACTGCAACCCCTCACAGATGCTATAGTTGAAGCACAGGAATGAACCCTGCTGCAAAGTATTGCATCAAAAATTGTAATTACGCGCCCCTGTTAAACAGGGACTGAAAAATTGGGCCTTGGGCACTGGTGCTGGTGCCACAACACTGCAACCCCTCACAGATACTATAGTTGGAGTGCAGGAATGAGCCCTGCTGCAAAGTATTGCATCAAAAATTGTAATTACACGCCCCTGTTAAACAGGGGCAGGAAAATGGGGCCTTGGCCACTGGTGGCGGTGCCCAGAACCAAAAATGTTCTTACAAGCTATCAGCATGAAAATTGAGGAGGAAGAGGATTGTCACTCAGCATAACAGGATAGTCATCAGCATAGGCAGTCTTGAAGGGATCTCACATTAAAAAAAAATCAATCGGTTACATCAGCATCAGGTGCTTGGTAGCTGGTGATCCAAGACTGGTGATCCAAGACTGATTCATTTTTATGAAGGTCAGCCAATCGACCGATTCGGTGGACATGCGCACCCTGTGATCAGTTACAAAGCCTCCAGCAGCACTGAATGTGCGTTCCGAAAGAACGCTGGATGCAGGACAGGCCAGTAGCTCAATTGCATACTGTGCAAGCTCTGGCAAGTGATCCATCCTCAAGACCCAGTAACCCAGAGGATTTTCGGTGGGAAAGGTGTCCAAGTCTGATCTTGCCCCTAGGTAAACCTGCACCATGTGAATCATATGCTGGCGTTGGTTGCTGGAACCGATCAGACCTTGGGGCTGCGGACTAAAAAATTGACTGAACGCATCAGTCAGACAGCCACCTTCTCCTCCACTCCTTCTGTGACTGACCGAAGCCTCAGCAACATGTTGTCCAGGAGGACCAGGAAATTTAAACCTCCCAGGCTCTGGAAACGCGTTGCACAAACCTTTCTGCAAGGCCTCCCGAAGATGTTTCATCCTCTGCTCCCTCTGCGACAGCAAGATGAGGTCTGCAACCTTACCCTTGTAACATGGATCAAGAAGGGTTGCCAGCCAGTAATCATCCCTCCCCTTGATACCACGAATACGAGGATCCTTCTGCAGGCTTTGCAGGATCAGGGAGGCCATGCAGCGTATGTTTGCTGAGGCATTCGGTCCAGAGTTCTCTGGGTCACTAAGAACGACTTGATCCGCAGCCACCTCCTCCCAGCCACGTACAAGTCCATGGGTTTCTTCGGACTGTAAATGATACCTTGAAGACTGCTGCTGATGCTGACTGCCAGGCTCCACCTCCATGCTGACACAATCCTCCTCCTCCTCCTCCTCTTCCTGTGTGATCGGCAGGCACGCAGGAACACTGTCTGGATAAAGGGGGCCTTGAAAGGTAAGGAAGTCCTCCTCTTCCTTCCTCTGTTCTGCCTCAAGTGCCCTGTCCATTATTCCACACAGCGTGTGCTCCAACAGGTGGACAAGAGGGACACTGATGCATGCACTGTCACTGCTCACCATCCCTGTGGCCTCCTCAAATGGTGACAGGACAGTGCATGCATCCCTGGTCATAGCCCACTGGCATGGGGAAAAAAAAAACAAGGTCCCCTGACCCTGTCCTGGTGCCATAGTCACATAGGTACTCATTGATGGCCCTCTGCTGCTTGTGCAGCTGCTGCAGCCTGGCCAAAGTTGAGTTACACCTGGTGGGCATGTCACAGACTAGGCGGTTCTTGGGCAGGTTAAATTCCTTTTGGAGGTCAGCCAGCCGAGCACTGGCATTATATGACCTGCAGAAATGCACACAGACTTTCCTGGCCTGCCTCAGGACATCCTGTAAGCCCGGGTACCTGCCCAAGAACCGCTGCACCATCAAGTTAAGGACATGAGCCAAACAGGGCACTTGGGTCAGTTGTCCCTGTCGGAGGGTGGAGAGGAGGTTGGTGCCATTGTTGCAAACCACCATACCTGGCTTAAGCTGGTGTGGAATCAACCACCTCTGAACCTGCCCCTGCAGAGCTGACAGAATCTCTGCCCCAGTGTGGCTCCTGTGCCCCAAGCACACCAGCTCAAGCACCACATGGCATCTTTTTGCCTGCATGCTTGCGTAGCCCCTTGAATGCCTATGGAGCACCGATGGTTCAGAGGACAAATCAGCACAGAAAGAGGCCATGGAGGAAGAAGAAGAGGAGGGGGTGGAGGAGAGAGGTGTGGCAGAATCACCACTAGTAGAATTTTGGAGGTGTGGTGGCGGAACAACCTCTAACACTACTGCACCCTGTCCTGCATCCTTCCCAGCTGCCAGAAGAGTCACCCAGTGCGCGGTGAAAGATAGGTAACGCCCCTGTCCATGCCTGCTGGACCATGAGTCAGCGGTAATATGCACCTTACCGCTGACCGCCCTGTCCAGCGAGGCCAAGACATTGCCTTCCACATGCCAGTAGAGAGCCGGAATCGCCTTCCGTGAGAAAAAGTGGCGTTTGGGAACCTGCGACTGAGGAACCGCACATTCCACAAACTCTACGGAAGGGGGCAGAGTCCACCAATTGAAAAGGCAGCAGTTGAAGTGCTAGCAATTTAGCCAAGTTAGCATTCAACTGCTGGGCATGTGGATGGCTGGGAGCGAACTTCTTTCGGTGGTGCAGCAGCTGGGGCAGGGAAATTTGCCTGGTACAATCTGACGTCAGTGTAACGATAGCAGATTGCCCGCAAGTACTTGGCTATGACACACCTAATTCTACACCTTCATTCCTCTCAGTGCAGGTTTCAGAGAGGACTGAAGGTATAGTAGGGTTGGAGATCCCAGCTGATGAGGAGCAAGGAGAGGTCCGCTTTGTGGGTGGGTCTTTTAGGTACGCTTGCCAACGAACTGCATGGCAGGTCAACATATGTCTGGTCAAGCATGTGGTGCCCAAGCGGGTGATGTTTTGGCCACGTGAGATACGCTTGAGACATATG
The DNA here is from genome assembly GCA_037952835.1 of Lithobates septentrionalis. Taxonomy (NCBI): domain Eukaryota; kingdom Metazoa; phylum Chordata; class Amphibia; order Anura; family Ranidae; genus Lithobates; species Lithobates septentrionalis. The sequence goes on along the minus strand of JBBDGP010000447.1, from coordinate 5,934,379 downwards.
TTGTAAATAGCAGCGGTGGGATCTGATGCACTCGTCTCAAAAAAGGCCCACACCAAAGAACTTTTGGAATAACGCGCAGAGACAGCAGCGCCCTGCACATGCGGAGCTCTGCGGTGTGATGCAGTCAGTGTGCTGCCCTTAAGCTGGCCCCTGGAGGGCATCCTGCCTCGTTGGAGATGTGCTTCCTCCTCCTCCTCTCTCCTATCAGGCACCCACGTGGAGTAAGTGACCTCATCATCCCCTCCCTCCTCATCACTGGAGCAAAGCTGGAAGTATGCTGCAGCTGGGGGAACATGACTGCCAGATTGCTGTCCTTCTTGGGCACCCCCTCTCTCTGGGCTCACGTTACTGCCTTCCTCTAGCTGGGTACCATCATCGGAGCCTTCAAAACGCTGGGCAACCTCCTGGAGCATGTCCCCAACACTGTGGTCAAACAGTTTGGGGGACTCCTCAGGAGGACATGATGGGGCTATGGAAGGAGTGACTGATGCCATTGAGCCGAGGGAAGAGGCCGCGTTGGCAGCTGCTTTGCCAAACAAAGTACCCTGAGCCTGGGTGAGAGAGGATGAGGAGGATGAGGATGGCTTGGTCATCCACTCTATCAAGTCTTCCGCATGTTGCGGCTCAACACGGCCAGCTGCCAAAAAAAAGCACAAGCGTGTCCCACGGCCACCTGCTGATGAGGATGCACCGTCTAAATGACCAGTACTGTTGCCTCTAGACACAGAGCCTGCTTGCCCTCTTTTATTGGCTTGTGATTGTCTGCCTCTCCTTGTTGGCCTTCCAGACATACTAATGGCCTGCAGTGAGATGTAGCTGCACAAAGCTGGGATGTATATATATACTGATACTGCAGCTAGCAGAATCAACTGCCTGCCTGTAGCATTATTAGTATGAAAACACCAGCAATTGTCTTCAGGTAGCTTTAGGTGCACACTGTACAGAGGACACAGTACACTAACTGTAAATACTGCAGCTGCCTGCCTGTGGTATTAATAGGATCAGAACAACAGCAATTGTGTTCAGGTAGCTTTAGGTGCACACTGTGCAGAGGACGCAGTACACTAACTGTAAATACTGCAGCTGCCTGCCTGTGGTACTAATAGGATCAGAAGAACACCACCAATTTTCTTCAAGTAGCTTTAGGTACACACTGTGCAGAGGACACAGTACACTAACTGTAAATACTGTAGCTGCCTGCCTGTGGTATTAATAGGATCAGAACAACAGCAGTTGTCTTCAGGTAGCTTTAGGTGCACACTGTGCAGAGGACGCAGTACACTAACTGTAAATACTGCAGCTGCCTGCCTGTGGTACTAATAGGATCAGAAGAACACCACCAATTTTCTTCAGGTAGCTTTAGGTGCACACTGTGCAGAGGACACAATACACTAACTGTAAATACTGTAGCTGCCTGCCTGTGGTATTAATAGGAGCATAACAACAGCAATTGTCTTCAGGTAGCTTTAGGTGCACACTATGCAGAGGACGCAGTACACTAACTGTAAATACTGCAGCTGCCTGCCTGTGGTACTAATAGGATCAGAAGAACACCACCAATTTTCTTCAGGTAGCTTTAGGTGCACACTGTGCAGAGGACACAGTACACTCTAAATACTGTAGCTGCCTGCCTGTGGTATTAATAGGATCAGAACAACAGCAATTGTCTTCAGGTAGCTTTAGGTGCACACTGTGCAGAGGACGCAGTACACTTACTGTAAATACTGCAGCTGCCTGCCTGTGGTACTACTAGGATCAGAAGAACACCACCAATTTTCTTCAGGTAGCTTTAGGTGCACACTGTGCAGAGGACACAGTACACTCTAAATACTGTAGCTGCCTGCCTGTGGTATTAATAGGATCAGAACAACAGCAATTGTCTTCAGGTAGCTTTAGGTGCACACTGTGCAGAGGACGCAGTACACTTACTGTAAATACTGCAGCTGCCTGCCTGTGGTACTACTAGGATCAGAAGAACACCACCAATTTCTTCAGGTAGCTTTAGGTGCACACTGTGCAGAGGACACAGTACACTAACTGTAAATACTGTAGCTGCCTGCCTGTGGTATTAATAGGATCAGAAAAACAGCAATTGTCTTCAGGTAGCTTTAGGTGCACACTGTGCAGATGACGCACCACACTAACTGTAAATACTGCAGCTGCCTGCGGTACTAATAGGATCAGAAGAACACCACCAATTTTCTTCAGGTAGTTTTAGGTGCACACTGTGCAGAGAACGCACTACACTAACTTGTAAATACTGCAGCTGCCTGCAGTACTAATAGGATCAGAAGAACAACACCAATTTTCTTCAGGTAGCTTTAGGTGCACACTGTGCAAAGGACGCACTACACTAATTTGTAAATACCACAGCTGCCTGCGGTATTAATAGCATCAGAAGAACACCACCAATTTTCTTCAGGTAGCTTTAGGTGCACACTGTGCAAAGGACGCAGTACACTAACTGTAAATACTGTAGCTGCCTGCGGTACTAATAGGATCAGAAGAACACCACCAATTTTCTTCAGGTAGCTTTAGGTGCACACTGTGCAGAGAGTGCACCACACTAACTTGTAAATACTGAAGCTGCTTGCAGTACTAATAAGATCAGAAGAACACCACCAATTTTCTTCAGGCAGCTTTAGGTGCACACTGTGCAGAGGACGCACTACACTAACTGTAAATACTGTAGCTAATAGGACTAATAGGATCAGAAGAACACCAGCAAAACACCTGCCTGGCTGTCAGTAGGAAGAGAATAACAGGAACGGATCTAGCTAAACTGAATACAGTGTATATATATATATATATATATATATATATAAAACACCTAGGATGCATATATATATATATATATACACAATACACTGTAAGTGCAGCTAACTTACTCACCTGCCTACTCTATCTAACTTAAATCAAATGACTGCCTCTCTGTCTCTATCTCAAGGCTTTGGCCAATTATGGCTCTCCGTTCTTACCACACTGTGATTGGCCAAACATGCGGGTCATAGTGCATGCTTGGCCTATCATCAGCCAGCAATGCACTGCGACGCCGCAGTGAATTATGGGCCGTGACGCGCCACTCAAATTTGGCGCGAACGGCCCATAACGGTTGAAATTAGACTAACGGTCGAACATGGGTTCTACTCGAACTCGAAGCTCATCCCTAGTGGTGTTCTTCTGATCCTATTAGTACCACAGGCAGGCAGCTGCAGTATTTACAGTTGGTGTACTGTGTCCTCTGCACAGTGTACACCTAAAGCTACCTGAAGAAAATTGCTGGTGTTCTCATACTAATAATACTACAGGCAGGCAGTTCTGCTTCTGCTAGCTGTAGTATCATATATATATACTTCCCAGCTTTGTGCAGCTACATCTCACTGCAGGCCATTAGTATGTCTGGAAGGCCAACAAGGAGAGGCATACAGTCACAAGCCAATAAAAGAGGGCAAGCAGGCTCTGTGTCTAGAGGCAACATTGCTGGTTGTGGAGACGGTGCATCCTCATCAGCAGGTGGCCATGGGACACGCTTGTCCTTTTTTCGGCAGCTGGCCGTGTTGAGCCGCAACATGCAGAAGACTTGATAGAGTGGATGACCAAGCCGTCCTCATCCTCCTCATCCTCTCTCACCCAGGCTCAGGGTACTTTGTCTGGCAAAGCAGCTGCCAACGCGGCCTCTTCCCTCGGCTCAATGGCATCATTCACTCCTTCCCTAGCCCCACCATGTCCTCCTGAGGAGTCCCCCAAACTGTTTGACCACAGTGTTGGGTACATGCTCCAGGAGGATGCCCAGTGTATTGAAGGCTCCGATGATAGTACCCAGCTAGAGGAAGGCAGTAATGTGATCCCAGAGAGAGGGGGTGCCCAAGAAGGACAGCAATCTGGCAGTCATGTTCCCCCAGCTGCAGCATACTGCCAGCTTTGCTCCAGTGATGAGGAGGGAGGGGATGATGAGGTCACTGACTCCATGTGGGTGCCTGATAGGAGAGAGGATTAGGAGGCACATCTCCAACAAGGCAGGATGCCCTCCAGAGGCAGCACACCGACTGCATCACACCGCAGAGCTCCGCATGTGCAGGGCGCTGCTTTCTCTGCGCGTCATTCCAAAAGTTCTTTGGTGTGGTTCTTTTTTGAGACGAGTGCACCAGATTCCACCGCTGCTATTTGCAACATATGTCTCAAGCATATCTTGCATGGCCAAAACATCACCCGCTTGGGCACCACATGCTTGACCAGACATATGTCGACCTGCCATGCAGTTCGTTGGCAAGCGTACCTAAAAGACCCACACCAAATAACAAAGCGGACCTCTCCTTGCTCCTCATCAGCTGGGATCTCCAACCCCACTATAACTTTGGTCCTCTCTGAAACCTGCACTGAGAGGAATGAAGGTGTAGAATTAGGTGTGTCACAGCCAAGTACTTGCGGGCAATCTGCTATCTGTACACAGACGTCAGATTGTACCAGGCAAATTTCCCTGCCCCAGCTGCTGCACCGCCGAAAGAAGTTTGCTCCCAGCCATCCACATGCCCAGCAGTTCAATGCTAACTTGGCTAAATTGCTAGCACTTCAACTGCTGCCTTTTCAGTTGGTAGACTCTGCCCCTTTCTGTGAGTTTGTGGAATGTGCCATTTCTCAGTGGCAGGTTCCCAAACGCCACTTTTTCTCATGGAAGGCGATTCCGGCTCTCTACCAGCATGTGGAAGGCAATGTCTTGGCCTTGCTGGACAGGGCAGTCAGCGGTAAGGTGCATATTAACGCTGACTGATGGTCCAGCAGGAATGGACAGGGACGTTACCTATCTTTCACCACGCACTGGGTGACTCTTCTGGCAGCTGGGAAGGATGCAGGACAGGGTGCAGTAGTGTTGGAGGTTGTTCTGCCACCACGCCTCCAAAATTCTACTAGTTGTGAATCTGCCACACCTCTCTCCTCCACCCCCTCCTCTTCTTCTTCCTCCATGGCCTCTTCCTGTGCCAATTTGTCCTCGGAACCAGCGGTGCTCCGTAGGCATTCAAGGGGCTACTCAAGCATGCAGGCAAAAAGATGCCACGCGGTGCTTGAGCTGGTGTGCTTGGGGGACAGGAGCCACACTGGGGCAGAGATTCTGTCAGCTCTGCAGGGGCAGGTTCAAAGGTGTTTGACGCCACACCAGCTTAAGCCAGGAATGGTGGTTTGCGACAATGGCACCAACCTCCTCTCTGCCCTCCGACAGGGACAGCTGATCCATGTGCCCTGTTTGGCTTACGTCCTTAACTTGGTGGTGCAGTGGTTCTTGGGCAGGTACCTGGGCTTACAGGATGTCCTGAGGCAGGCCAGAAAAGTGCACACTATGCATGCATATCCGCAGATCATATAATGCCAGTGCTCGGCAGGCTGACCTCGAAAAGGAATTTAACCTTCCCAAGAACCGCCTAATCTGTGACATGCCCACCAGGTGGAACTCAATGTTGGCCATGCTGCAGCGGTTGCACACACAGCAAAGGGCCATCAAGAATGTACCTATGGGACTATGGCACCAGGATAGGGTCAGGGGACCTTGTTTTTTTTTCCCACGCCAGTGGGCTATGATAAGGGATGCATGCACTGCCCTGTCACCATTTGAGGAGGCCACGAGGATGGTGAGCAGTGACAGTGCATGCATCAGTGACACTGTCCCTCTTGTCCACCTGTTGGAGCACACGCTGCGTGGAATAATGGACAGGGCACTTGAGGCAGAACAGAGGAAGGAAGAGGAGGACTTCCTTACCTCTCAAGGCCCCCTTTATCCAGACAGTGTTCCTCCGTGCCCACCGATCACACGGGAAGAGGACGAGGAGAAGGGGGAGGGGGATTGTGTTAGCATGGAGGTGGAGCCTGGCACTCAGCATCAGCAGCAGTCTTCAAGGGATCATTTACAGTCCGAAGAAACCCATGGACTTGTACATGGCTGGGAGCAGGTGGCTGCAGATCATGTCATCCATAGTGACCCAGAGGACTCTGGAACTAATGCCTCAGCAAACCTACGCTGCATGGCCTCCCTGATTCTGCAAAGCCTGTGGAAGGATCCTCGTATTCGTGGTATCAAGGGGAGGAATGATTACTGGCTGGCAACCCTCCTTGATCCACGTTACAAGGGTAAGGTTGCGGACCTTATCTTGCCGTCGCAGAGGGAGCAGAGGATGAAACATCTTCGGGAGGCCTTGCAAAAAGGTTTGTGCAACGCGTTTCCAGAGCCTGGGAGGTTACAATTTCCTGGTCCTCCTGGACAACGTGTTGCTGAGGCTTCGGTCAGTCACAGAAGGAGCGGTGGAGAAGGTGGCCGTCTGACCGATGCGTTCAGACAATTTTTTAGTCCGCAGCACCAAAGTCTGATCGGTTCCAGCAACCATCGCCAGCATCTGATTCACATGGTGCAGGATTACCTAGGGGCAAGATCAGACTTGGATACCTTTCCCACCAAAAATACTCTGGGTTACTGGGTCTTGAGGATGGATCGCTGGCCAGAGCTTGCACAGTATGCAATTGAGCTACTGGCCTGTCCTGCATCCAGCGCTCTTTCAGAACGCACGTTCAGTGCTGCTGGAGGCTTTGTAACCGATCACAGGGTGCGCCTGTCCACCAAATCAGTCGATCGGCTGACCTTCATAAAAATGAATCAGTCTTGGATCACCAGCTGCGAATTGATTGATTTTTTTTTAATGTGAGATCCCTTCAAGACTGCCTATGCTGATGCTGAGTGACAATCCTCTTCCTCCTCAATTTTCATGCTGATAGCTTGTAAGAACATTTTTGATTCTGGGCACCGCCACCAGTGGCCAAGGCCCAATTTTTCTGCCCCTGTTTAACAGGGGCGTGTAATTACTATTTTTGATGCAATACTTTGCAGCAGAGCTCTTTCCTGCGCTCCAACTATAGTATCTGTGAGGGGTTGCAGTGTTGTGGCACCAGCACCAGTACCCAAGGCCCAATTTTTCAGCCCCTGTTTAACAGGGGTGTATAATTACAATTTTTGCTGCAATACTTTGCAGCAGGGCTCATTCCTGCGCTCCAACTATAGCATCTGTGAGGGGTTGCAGTGTTGTGGCAGCAGTGGCTAAGGCCCAATTTTTCTGCCCCTGTTTAACAGGGGCGTGTAATTACAATTTTGGATGCAATACTTTGCAGCAGGGCTCATTCCTGCGCTCCAACTAGAGTATCTGTGAGGGGTTGTGGCACCAGCACCAGTGCCCAAAGCCCAAATTTTCAGCCCCTGTTTAACAGGGACGTATAATTACAATTTTTGCAGCAGGGCTCATTCCTGCGCTCCAACTATAGCATCTGTGAGGGATTGCAGTGTTGTGGCACCAGTGCCTAAGGCCCAGTTTTTCTGCCCCTGTTCAACAGGTACATGTAATTACAATTCTTGATCTAATATTTCATAGCAGGGCCCATTCCTGCGCCCACCAAGAGTAACTGTGAGGGCTTACAGTGTTGTGGCAATACCACCACCACCAAAGGCCCAATTTTTCTGCCCCTGTTCAACAGGTGCATGTAATTACAATTCTTGATATAATATTTCAAAGCAGGGCCCATTTCAGCTCCCACCAAGAGTAACTGTGAGGACTTACAGTGTTGTGGCACCAGCACCACTACCACCACCACCACCAAAGGCCCAATTTTTCTACCACTGTTCAACAATGGCATGTAATTACAATTCTTGATCTAATATTTCACAGCAGGGCCCGTTCCTGCGCCCACCAAGAGTAACTGTGAGGGCATACAGTGTTGTGGCAGCACCAACACTTAAGGCCACAATTTCTGCAGAGTATATAGGGCAGGCCCCTACTTTCAAACATCCAATTTACAAACAACTCCTACTTGCAAACGGAAGGAGACAACAGGAAGTGAGATGAAATCTACCCCTAGGAAGGGAAATTCTCTCCTGTAAGAGTTAATATGGGAAAAACGTGTCTCCTCTTCACTGATGCTTTATCACCAATCCTTGTTTCAATAAAAACCCCAAATTTTCAAAAAACATTTGTCATTGGGACAGAAAGTGAGGTGAAATTTTCTGAAGAGGTGCACAGACAGCAAAACAAATGTTACAGGGGTGATAACCCTTCCCTATGTTTTCCAAAAAGCTTAAAAATAGATTTTTTTGGCTGGAGCTGCACTTTAAAAATGTACCAGTTCAAAATTACAAACAGATTCTACTTAACAACAAACCTACAGTCCCTGTCTTGTTTGCACCTCCTGTATACTGCTGTTCAGAGTATATAGGGCCTGGGGGCCCCACGCCTTTCCTTTTTTTAATTTGGGTGCAGGGTTCCTCTTAATATCCATACAAGACCCAAAGGGCCTGGTAATGGACTGAGGGAGTACCCATGCAGTGCAAAGTGGATTTGCCTTTAGTAAATAACCCCCTATCTCTCTCCAATACCCAAGTTTGTGGGGAAGTAAATCACCTAGTTCATGTCCACACCTGGGGTGTGTCTTATCGACCCCATTGGAACAACTTTTCTGGTGCAGGATACACTCTGTGAATAAAAATATCTGTGTAAGTTTTTATGGTTCAATCGTTTTTACTAATTATTTAAGAGTTTTAACAATTATACATTAGTTACACACATTGCACAATTTCATGTTCCGGTAAATCCCCATGTCATTATATTTATACATCAAGTTCAGTAAATTCAAGTACAAGTACAATGGGTACAAGAAGGACAAATTAGTCACTATATACTGTGTGTAATAGGATATTAGGAAATTTTGTGTTTTTCAGTCCATATTTTCCAATTACTATCAAATTTTTTGCATGTTAAGGAGTTAATAGCAAGTAGGCGTTCGAAGGTGTGGTTTCTATTAACTAGCGTAATCACTTCAGAGAGGTTGATAGCCAACGTGTTTTTCCAGTTTCTAAGTATAAGGGTGTGGGTTGCCAGAAGTATGTGGGTGATGATTGATCTATCTTCTGGAGGAAATTTCTCTATGCCAATGTGGAGGATTGCTAGTGCAGGGTTTGGGGTTGTTAAGATTCCTGTGGTTGACTAGATCAATTGGAATGCTTTGTTCCAGAGACTTGTTATGCTTGGGTATGTTCATAAGGTGTGTAACAGATTGCCGATTTGTCCACATTTTCTCCAGCAGAGGGGGGATGTATCTGGGAAAAAGGTGGCAAGTCTATAGGGCGTATAGTGCCATATATTGGTAATTTTAAGCATCATTTCCCAGTGGTTCACACAATGGGAACGTTTGTGGATTTCTTTGAAAGTGTGTTTCCATTGTTCATCAGAGAAGGTAGTGTCTAGATCCTTTTCCCATTTCCTAATGACAGCTGACTTACTAAAGGTTTGTTTGTTTTGGATGAGGTTGTAGAATAGTGATATTCCTTTAGTGGGCTGAGGAGTAATTGTGTAAAAGTGCTATGCTTTGGTTGGTATTTTTAGCTTGGGTATAGGATGTGCCCATAGGAAGTGGGAAATGCGTATAGACAGGAGAACAACAAATTTTTGGGTAATTGGTGTTCAGTCATTATTTGTTCTGCTGATTTTGGTGTTGGTCCTGTAATTAAGTCTTGTATGTGTTTAATGCCCTGTGTGCAGAATGTCATGGTTGAGAGCATAGGAATTTTTGCCCCTAAGAGGTCTATGGCGAAGTTGTACTCTGTGTATCTTTTTTGTCAAGTTTTTGGAGAAATCTCCATGCCTGTAGGGATACTTGTATAGCGATAGCCCCCCCGGTTTCCCAGGGTTCCCACATGTCACCCATTGGGAATGTGGTTGGGTTTCTGGTCGGGAGAGACGATCGTTCTATTTCTACCCACAGTGGACTATCTGTGGTGTGAAACCAGTGTTTAAGCTGGTCTAGTCTCGTTGCCCATAGATAGTCTTGAATATCTGCAAATCCTGCACCCCCTACGCTATGTGGGAGAAGGTTGCTCCGAGGGCACCTAGCTCTTTTGCTTCCCCATGTGAATCTCCATATAGTTTTGGACAATGTGTGGAGGTAGTGGGGTGGTATGGGAATTGGCAGGGAGCGGAAAATGTAGAGAATTTGTGGTAGAATAGACATTTTAAATGCTGCTGTTTTACCTAACCAGGATAGTTCTCTTTTGGAGATGTCTGTGAGTTGTTGTTCAATTTTGGTTACGAGCGGTTTAAGGTTGGCATCTGCAAAGGATGTAGATGTGTTGGTCAGGGTGATACCTAGATACAAAATACCCTTTTTACTCCATGAATATGGTAGAGTGTCTTATAGTGACTTTTTTGTGGTGTGGGAGACTCCCACGTCGAGTATCAGGGATTTGTTGAAATTAACTTTGTAGTAAGATACTGCACCGAAGTCTGTCAGAATTTTGTGGGCCTGTGGAAGGCAGGTGTGTGGGTCTGTCAATAAAAGGATGACATCATCAGCAAATAAGTTTATGACGTGTTTGTCAGAGCCGAAGGTAAACCCCTTGATATTAGTGTTTGTTCTAATGGTTTCAGCTAGGGGTTCAATCATTAAATTAAATATTGTAGGGGAAAGAGGGCATCCTTGGCGAGTGCCATTGGAAATGTTAAATGGTTTGGATAGGAGACCCGATGTGTAAACTTGTGCTGATGGGCAGGAGTAAAGAGTCAATATTGCTGTGAGAATCGGACCTTTGAAGCCGAATTTAGCCAGCACCATTTCCATATAAGTCCAGTGGACCCTGTCGAACGCCTTCTCTGCGTCTATAGCTAGCAGCAGAGAAGGCATTCGTGTTTGAACAGCATGATGAATAACATTAATGATACATCTAGTAGCATCTGAGGTTTGTCTCCCCCTCACAAATCCCATCTTGTTGCGCTTTATGATGAAGGGAACAATATCTGTCAATCTCTTAGCTAGCAATTTTGCAAATATTTTGATGTCCGAGTTTAGAAGGGATATTGGTCTAAAGTTGGCTGGCGTGGTGGGATCTTTTCACGGTTTGGGTAGAGTGACAATGTGGGCTCTCAGCATCTCCTGTGGGAATGAAGAAGATTCTTCCGCCTTTGTGAATACCAGTTGCATGTGTGGAGCTAGGATTTCCTTGAATGTTTTGAAATATTAATTTGCAAAACTGTCCGGTCCCGGTGACTTACCATTTGGTAATGTCGTTGTGATTTTTTCTATTCCTTGGGTGAAAAATGGAGCGTTCAACTGTCTAAGTTGATCTTCCGTCAGTGATGGGAGTTATATTCTCTGTAGGAAGTGTTGTATTAGAGAAAATTGGACAGATATGGGCTCAAGACTTTATAGGCACAGTAATTACTAGATATGTGATTAAAATTCTAGTTTATTTAGAAAATATTAAAATAAAGAATAAAACAGAGAAACATATAGAATACAGTTCATGGTTACACAGTTTTACAAATTATGCACTCCATACATAGCTAGATGGTTAAATAAAATAGTTTGAGCAGTGTTTAGAATCAAAAATCCTGATCAATATAGTTACATTGCGTTGAACCAGAAGCTATGCGGTGGTAACAATCAGATTCTGTATCGGCTCGACATGTTGCGCGCCACATGCGCTTCTTCAGGAGCACAGAACTGAATACTGTAATGAACAATACATTTGCAGTAGATAAATAATTCATCATGATATGATATAATTAGATAAGATTAGATCAACGGTGTAATAATATAATAGACATCAAACCCACGGGGATGTGTCTGTCCTACAGAGTCCCGGCGAAAATCAGGCAATGTGGGGACGTATGTAACATAGTTAAAGATTAGTAGTGAAAAGGTGGGTTAGACTACGATATGGGATATAACTGCATGATCAGACGGGGATGAAATGGGAGGAGGGGGGGAAGGGGAGAGAGAAGGGAGGGGCAGAAGAAGGGGGAAGAAAGGAAGAGGAGAGGAAGGGGAAGTGGGATAGGAGGAGACTGGGGAAAAGGGGAGGGAATGAAGAAGGAGGGGAGGAAGAAAAAGCGGGGGGGAGGGGGGATGGAGGGGGGGAACAAGAGGAAAGAGAGGGGGGAAGAAGGGAAGGGGAGGGGGAGAAGGGAAGGGGAGGGGGGGAAGAGGGAAAGTGCTACGTACGGGTTTTGGTATTCATGTTTAATCAAATTATGGAAATAATTGATAAACATAAGTGATTGATAAATGTAAAGGACTGGGCAATTTGTAAGACTAAAGTTGTAAAATGTATTATACAATGTTAAAAAGTAACATGTAACATATTTGGGTACCCCCTAATATTTCATGTTTAGAATGATAGTCAGATTTGAAATACATATTACACTTACCCTCATAGGCTTTATAACTATGTCTAATAAAGACAGCAACCTCATTAGCATTTAATGGTAGCTCTCAGTAGTTGGTTGACATCAATTTTAGTTTGATTGACAGAAGGGGATCTGGTGTCAGTCGGAGATAAACGACGGCTTACACCGAGATTCGTATGGGACTTGTTAGTTAGGATATTACTATTCCTGATCCCCAATTCTGCTGAGGCTGTCATAAAAATAAACCCATAGGAAGAGACAAAGAGCCATGAATATAGGGTATCTGTTAGTATCTGGAAACAGTATCTAATAGGCAGTTGTGAATCAGAGCTTACCTTAATTTGCAGTTAGGAGTAATAGGTAACAGGGGTTGACAGCGTGGAGCCACACAGCTGTCTCATAGAGAGCGAATGGTAATGTGGATCGTACAAGAAGAGACGCAAGGAGCGTCTCTTGTACATCCGCCCCGCCTGTAGTCACCAATCGGCGATGCCGACGTGACGTCATTCAGGCCGGTCGCCGATGCGTACTGCGCATGCCTCAATCACCGGCGCCATCCGAACAGCTGACGGCGCGCCGGGGAGAGAGGAGGCAGTCGCGTCATGGTATCCCAGCAACCGAGCACACACGAAGGCAACTGCGCAGGTCCCCCACCCTCGGCGCGAGCCGAACAGCTGACGGCGCGCCGAGGAGAGAGGATGCAGTCGCGTCATGGTAACCCGGCAACCGGGAACACATAGAGGCGTACTGCGCATGTCTCACCCCTCGGTCAAGGCCTGACAGCTGCCGGCTCGTTGGGGAGGGGAGGGGGATAACAGGCAGCCGCGTCCATGCCAAGCCAGCAACTGAGAACACCTAGTTGCGACAATCACCTAAGGGTAAAGGTGTGGCGCTGAAAACATCGCCAGGCGATTCAGGGGGAGGACACACACCATGGAAAAGGGGGCAGCCTCTGGATATAAGTGTTAATCTAGTAAGAATAAAACATATTGTATTAGTAGTTTAAAAGGAGCGGCTAGATTATTGTAACAACCGAGGTGGGGAAAAGATAAACAGTCAAGAAACAAACTAAGACAAGGCATATACTCATGTTGATAAATAGCAATGAGTTGTTACATGGTTTTATACTTATGTCGAAAGGACAAAACAATCAAAAGTATGGTACCTGGGCAAAGATGAGGTATCATATCTGTTAATGTATAACAGTGAGTTATTGAATAATTTTGTGGTTAGACACGGACGACAGAAAGCTGAACATTTATTTAGAGAAAGGGTTTGTAGGTTTGAGCCTTGTTAATTCCAGGGGGAAAAGTGGCACATAGACGTTCTATCCACATGGTTTCTTTTTGACACACTACTTTGTCCCAGTCTCCACCCCTGGCATCTATTGGAACCACTGCTAGTACAATGAATGAGATGAGGGAGACATTAAACCTATGGTAGAGATCGAGGTGCCTACTAACTGCTGTCACCATTTTACCCTCCCCTGAATAATAGACATGGTCCTTGATTCTACAGCGTAGGTGTCTAATCGTTTTCCCTACGTAAAATGCGCCAGATTGACATAGCATGAGATACACCACTTCTTTTGTATCACAGTCTGCATAAAATTTGGGCATAAATACTTCCCCATTTGGTAGTAGGAAAGATTTCCCTTCTTTTACCCATGGGCAGAAAGAACATTTGCCACATTGGGAAATTCCTAATTCCGATTGTTTATGTTTGGAAGTGGTTACAAAGTGGCTTGAAGTTAATTGATCACCCAGGGACCTGGTTCGTCTAAACGTAATTTGAGGGGAGGGACCAATGTATTTGTTAATAATTGGGTCTTCTTGAAGAATCGACCAGTGTTTACTAAGTATGTCCCGAAGTTTCTGATGCTGTTGCGAAAATTTGGTGATGAATCTCACTGGGGCATTGGTAGAGATAGTTTTTTTCTTGAAGAGTAGGGAATTTCTTGACTGGCGAATGGCTTTATTGTATGCACTACGCAGTATTGTCTTAGTATAGCCCCTTGCTAATAATCTATCGCGAAGCGCGTCTGCTTGGGATTTAAATTCCTCTGTATGCGTACAGTTGCGGCGTAGTCTGAGATATTGTTCATATGGGATACTTTTGATGAGCGGTCTGGGGTGGGCGCTTTCCGCGTGCAGCAAGGTGTTTCCTGCAGTTTCCTTTCTGAACAAAGTAGTAGCTAAGCAATTCTCTTTGTCTTTAAAGATAGTTAGGTCTAAAAATTCGGATGAGCAGAGATTGTGAATTTAAGATTCATAGAGTTATGATTGATAGTTTGGATGAAACTGTCCAATAGGTCTTGGGTACCTGTCCATACTAGAAAAATGTCATCTATATAACGCCGCCATATAAGGGCGTGATCAGTATAGATGGTTAGGTCCTCATTGGAAAAAATATTACGTTCCCACCCCCCCAGGTACAGGTTGGCGTAGGCCGGTGCACAGCATGTGCCCATAGCCACGCCCTGTACCTGGAGGAAGTGGGAATCTTTAAAACAAAAGTAGTTACGGGTTAGTACAAATTTCAGCAATTCCAAAATAAATTCACAATATTCCCAACTGTAGTGGTCTTGTTCTCGTAGGAACATGCGTGCCATCCCGATGCCCTGCTCGTGTGGGATGCTGGAGTATAGGGACTCCACATCCAGTGTCACGAGGAGGGCATCGGGAGGGACAGGCAGTCCTTCTATTTGTTTCAAGAGGTCAAGTGTGTCGCGGGTATAGGACGGAAGACTCAATACATGTGGCATTAGAACAAAGTCTCTGAGCCGGCTGGCGTGATCTGACAGAGATCCAATATCGGAGACGATTGGGCGGCCAGGGGGCATTGTACGGTGCTTATGTATCTTCAGTAAGGCGTAAAATGTGGCCTCTCTAGGTTTTTTAACATTAAGATAGTTGTATGTATCTTGGTCAATTAGGACCTTTTGGTAGGCCAGTCCAATGGTCTCCAGGTATTCTTGCTTAAATTCTCGGATGCGAGTCTCAGACAGGTGGCGATAGCAATGTTTATTCAATAAGATCCTATTCACCATAGATTTGTAATATGGTTTTGTCATAAGGACGATGTTTCCCCCTTTGCCTGAAGCTTTAATTTCTAGATCTGGGTGGTTTTGTAGGGCCTGAATGGCTTGTCTTTGGGAATGAGAAAGGTTTCCTGGGGTCAATGAGGTAGTTATTTGTTTTATATCTTTAATAGTTCCCGTGAGGAATGCCCAAATATGCGAATTGGTAGTTAGTTCTGGAAACCGTTGTGATTTAGGTTTAAATTTTTTTGTATTCGGTGTGTGTGTGGTGGACGCCACCGTGTCTTGTGATAAATTTGGTTCTTGTGACGATTCATTTTCCTCCAATAGGAATATTAGGTCTCGTAGGACTCGAAAGTCCTCCATAGAGAAGTGTTTCACTTGTTCTGATATGGCTTTATCTTATTTAGATTGTAACACTTGTTTATCAAAAAGGAATTTGTATGTTAGATTGCGCGAGAACAAATAAACATCTTTTATTGTCTTGTATTTGTCGATATTAGCAGAGGGGCAAAAGCTTAATCCAAATTTGAGGACATCAAGTGTCTCTTTCTCAAAATGATAAGGGGTTAAATTAATAACTTCCAATCCCGTGGTTATGTCAATGTCATCGTGTCCGTGAGCAATTGAAAATTTACCTGTGTGTTAAGTGTTTGGATATGTGCATCCAGTGTGCTTTGTCTAGTGTTGGGCACCCGTTGTGTCAAGGGTGGGAGAGTGGTGGGGGGATTTTGTCCCTGATAGTTCATGGGGTCAGTGGGGCTCAGGTTTGTGCGGCCTATCTCAGTGGGGCCTGTAGTGTTGGGTTGTGTCGTGTTTTGTGTTTGTGGTTGGTTACTCAATATTTGTATTGCTTGCAAGGCTGTAGCACCCAAGTATTTGGGTTGTGTTAGTGATCGATCATTAGGTTGTGTAGTGTGCCCTTGTTTTTTGAGGGTGTGGTAGTAGTCTGATATCTGCATTCGGGGGGCGTTTTTTGGAAGAAGGTGTGTAGGAGCCTCCTCCATAGTCTCTTTTTCGAGCTCCAGAATTGTCTCGAGGATTTTGTTGGCCCTGTCTAGAAAAGGAAGAGGTTGATCTGAATGAGGAATCTGATTCAGTATCCTCATCTGTAACCCCATAGTTAGTATTAGTCTTAGTTGTACGGCGGTAATTTCTAGAGCCTTTTCTTTGCATGGCACTATGCCAATGGTATGCAAAGCCCTCAGAGAAAGCTAGACGGTCTTTAGATAATTTGTTTTGTTTTTTATAGATAATATCTTTCGTAATTCTTGTTATGTAATCTTTGGTTTCCTGGACTCGTTTGGAAAAAAGAGTATGCTCCCTAATATTTTCATTAGATGTTTGTAGTAAGAGAATCTCCTGGTCTAACGTATTCAATTCTGTTTGATAATAAAGGATCAACAGTTTCATTAAATCCGAACTGCATTGGGTCAGTATGTTCTCCCATTTGAGTTTAAATTCTGGGGACGTTACTTGGAAAGAGGGGTACAGTTGAATCCTTAGGCCTAGGGGATTGATGTTTTCCCGTACATATTTCTGTAAGAACTCAATGTGCCAATGCAGATTAGCTTTCTTTTTAACCACTTCAGCCCCGGAAGGATTTACCCCCTTCCTGACCAGAGCACTTTTTACAATTCGGCACTGCGTCGCTTTAACTGCTAATTGCGCGGTCATGCAATGCTCTACCCAAACGAAATTTGCGTCCTTTTCTTCCCACAAATAGAGCTTTCTTTTGATGGTATTTGATCACCTCTGCCGTTTTTATTTTTTGCGCTATAAACGGAAAAAGACTGAAAATTTTGAAAAAAAATGATATTTTCTAATTTTTGTTATAAAAAAAATCCAATAAACTAAATTTTAGTCATACATTTAGGCCAAAATGTATTCGGCCACATGTCTTTGGTAAAAAAAATGTCAATAAGCGTATATTTATTGGTTTGCGCAAAAGTTATAGCGTCTACAAACTAGGGTACATTTTCTGGAATTTACACAGCTTTTAGTTTATGACTGCCTATGTCATTTCTTGAGGTGCTAAAATGGCAGGGCAGTACAAAACCCCCCAAATGACCCCATTTTGGAAAGTAGACACCCCAAGGAAATTGCTGAGAGGCATGTTGAACCCATTGAATATTTATTTTTTTTGTCCCAAGTGATTGAATAATGACAAAAAAAAAAAAAATTTACAAAAAGTTGTCACTAAATGATATATTGCTCACACAGGCCATGGGCATATGTGGAATTGCACCCCAAAATACATTCAGCTGCTTCTCCTGAGTACGGGGATACCACATGTGTGGCACTTTTTGGGAGCCTAGCCGCGTACGGGGCCCCGAAAACCCAGCACCACCTTCAGGATTTCTAAGGGCATACATTTTTGATTTTACTCCTCACTACCTATCACAGTTTTGAAGGCCATAAAATGCCAAGATGGCACAAACCCCCCCCCAAATGACCCCATTTTGTAAAGTAGACACCCCAAGCTATTTGCTGAGAGGCATGGTGAGTATTTTGCAGCTCTCATTTGTTTTTGAAAATGAAGAAAGACCAGAAAAAAAAAAATTTTTTTTCTTTTTTCAATTTTCAAAACTTTGTGACAAAAAGTGAGGTCTGCAAAATACTCACTATACCTCTCAGCAAATAGCTTGGGGTGTCTACTTTCCAAAATGGGGTAATTTGGGGGGGGGGGTTGTGCCACCTGGGCATTCCATGGCCTCCGAAACTGTGATAGGCAGTGAAGAGTGAAATCAAAAATTTACGGCCTTAGAAAGCCTGAAGGCGGTGCTTGGTTTTCGGGGTCCCGTGCGCGGCTAGGCTCCCAAAAAGTCCCACACATGTGGTATCCCCGTACTCAGGAGAAGCAACAGAATTTATTTTGGGGTGTAATTTCACATATTCCCATGGCATGTTTGAGCAATATAACATTTAGTGACAACTTTGTGCAAAAAAAAAAAAAAAAAAATTTGTCTCTTTCCCGCTACTTGTGTCGCAATATAAAATATTCCATGGACTCGACATGCCTCTCAGCAAATAGCTTGGGGTGTCTACTTTCCAAAATGGGGTCATTTGGGGGGGGTTTGAACTGTCCTGGCATTTTATGCACAACATTTAGAAGCTTATGTCACACATCACCCACTCTTCTAACCACTTGAAGACAAAGCCCTTTCTGACACTTTTTGATTACATGAAAAAATTATTTTTTTTTGCAAGAAAATTACTTTGAACCCCCAAACATTATATATTATTTTAAAGCAAATGCCCTACAGATTAAAATGGTGGGTGTTTCATTTTTTTTTTTCACACAGTATTTGCGCAGCGATTTTCAAACGCATTTTTTGGGGAAAAAACACACTTTTTTAAATTTTAATGCACTAAAACACACTATATTGCCCAAATGTTTGATGAAATAAAAAAGATGATCTTAGGCCGAATACATGGATACCAAACATGACATGCTTTAAAATTGCGCTCAAACGTGCAGTGGCAACAAAATTAATACATTTTTAAAAGCCTTTAAAAGCCTTTACAGGTTACCACTTTAGATTTACAGAGGAGGTCTACTGCTAAAATTACTGCCCTCGATCTGACCTTCGCGGTGATACCTCACATGCATGGTGCAATTGCTGTTTACATTTGACGCCAGACCGCCGCTTGCGTTCGCCTTAGCGCGAGAGCAGGGGGGACAGGGGTGCTTTTTATTTATTTTATTTTTTTCTTTATTATTTTTTTGCTTTTTTATCTTATTTTTAAACTGTTCCTTTCATTTTTTTTTTTTTTAAATCATTTTTATTGTTATCTCAGGGAATGTAAATATCCCCTATCATAGCAATAGGTAGTGACAGGTACTCTTTTTTGAAAAAATTGGGGTCTATTAGACCCTAGATCTCTCCTCTGCCCTCAAAGCATCTGACCACACCAAGATCGGTGTGATAAAATGCTTCCCCAATTTCCCAATGGCGCTATTTACATCCGGCGAAATCTAAGTCATAAAATGCTCGTAGCTTCCGGTTTCTTAGGCCATAGAGATGTTTGGAGCCACTCTGGTCTCTGATCAGCTCTATGGTCAGCTGGCTGAATCACCGGCTGCATTCTCAGGTTCCCTGTTGAGACAGGAGAGCCAGAGAAAAACACGGAAGACGGTGGGGGGGGGGGCATTCCCTCCCACTGCTTGTAAAAGCAGTCTAGAGGCTAATTAGCCACTAGGATTGCTTTTACATGAAAGCCGACCGCTGGCTAAAAAGAATGATACCAAGATGATACCTAAACCTGCAGGCATCATTCTGGTATAACCACTCAAAGTCGTGAATGGCGTACCTGAAGACAAAAAAATGGTTAACAATAAAGCACAGTAAACGGTAAAGTATAAAAAATTGCATACCTGAAAAGCAAACATGATAAAACATAATAACAATAAAACATTGCAGAATAGAATACAGTAAAAAAGAGCAGAACAATAGAGAGAGAGAATAGAGAGAGAGAACAATAAAACGACAACTATTTTTTTTTATTTTTGTTTGTTTGTGTTTTTTTTTTTTTTTTACACTTTTTTTTTGTAACTGTAACTTTTATAACTGTAACCGGTTCCAGGTTCGGGTCTCTCAAAATGCGATGGCATCTTGGGAGACCCTGTGAAAGTGTGCCTAGTCTGTGCAATGCTGTACCCTACGCTAATACTCAACTAGTGAATGGTAGCGTTCAAAACATTCACCAATGCAAAGACCAGGATTGTCAGGACAGGAGGGACAATAATAGCGGGCGTCACGTCTATATCCGCGCTTGCTGCAGACACAACATCTTTTTTGGGGGGGTTCGTTGGGTAGGGGTACTCGGGAGGATATATAAATGCCTCTCATGCAGCCGACTGCATTTGGTTGGGGATGTGAATGGGGGAAGTACGGGCGCTGCAGAAGCGGTGGGTTCCCAATTAGGATTGGCGAATGCAGCAGGAAGGGCACTATGGGCACGACGGGCCTGTGTTTGTCTTTTTGGTGGCAGCGGGACACTACTTGTGCTTGCCACCTCACCAGCTTGAACTGCACTTATGGGACTCGCCACGTCACCAAGTGTTACTGCAGTGCTGGTTTGACTACGACCGGGGTGTACTAGGCCGCTGGTGCTTGCCAGTTCACCAAAACGCTACAAAAAAAAGTGACAGTGATCGATCGATACTGCACTTGGGTGGGCTGGACTGGGCTGGGCCGGGCGGAGGGGCAAAACGCAGGTGCTAGCAGGTATCTGGGCTGATCCCGCTAACACTGCGTTTTTGGGAACCCTAAACTGCTGGGGACGCTAGTATAGATCTGATCGGATCAGATATTGATGCGTTCAGATACTATACCACTAAGGGAGGTGTACGGTGCGTGTACGGTGCGTGCGTGGGTGTTCGCGGTACTGGCGCTAATCTGACGCTGCCTAGGGCGACGCATATCACCGCCGGGCGATCAGGGGGCTAAACCTTTTTCGGTAATAAACGGCGGGTGCCCTGACACTATAAAAAATAAACGAACTAACCAGCGTCACCCGTAACGGTTATACGGTGATCAGTGGTAAAAGGGTTAACTAGGGGGCCATCAAGGGGTTAAAACATTTATTAGATAGTATATGGGGGTCCCTGTCGCTATAAAACACTGACGGCGAACCTAAATATTTACGTCCCTAACTAGCGTCACCAGTGACACTAATACAGCGATCAGAAAAATGATCGCTTAGCGACACTGGCGACAGGGGGTGATCAAGGGGTTAAAACTTTATTAGGGGGAGTAAGGGGGGTACCCTAGACCTACAGGGGGCTAAACCTTTATTTGGTAATAAACGGCGGGTGCCCTGACACTATAAAAAATAAACGAACTAACCAGCGTCACCCGTAACGGTTATATGGTGATCAGTGGTGAAAGGGTTAACTAGGGGGCAATCAAGGGGTTAAAACATTTATTAGGTAGTATATGGGGGTCCCTGTCACTATAAAACGCTGACGGCGAACCTAAATATTTACGTCCCTAACTAGCGTCACCAGCGACACTAATACAGCGATCAGAAAAATGATCGCTTAGCGACACTGGTGAGGGGGGGTGATCAAGGGGTTAAAACTTTATTAGGGGGGGTAAGGGGGGTACCTTAGACCTACAGGGGGGTAACAGTCACTACCCTAACACTGCTAACTGTCACAAACTGACACTATGCAGTAATCAGGAAAAAAAAAAAAAAAAAACCTGCTTGGTGTCAGTTTGTGACAGGGGGGGAGGTGATTGGGGGGGATCGGGGGGCGATCGGGGGGGGATCGGGGGTGTAATGTATGCCTGGCATGTTCTACTGTGTGTGTGTGTGTGTTTGGTGCACTTACATGTCTTCTCTCCTCGGGCCGGAACGGAAACTCCCGAGCCGAGGAAAGATGACATCACATCCTCTGCCTCTGTGTACTATACAGAGGCAGGGGATGTTTCTCATTGGCTGGGAGCGATCGCGAGGGGGGGGCCACGATCGGATGGCCTCCCCCTCGTCTCTCATCGCTTCCAACCAAATGCCGACCGCAGCTGGCACCGGGGGGGGTCCGATCGGACCCCCCACCCGCGGGAAGGCAATCACGTTTCAGGTACGTGATTTTGCCTGCCCGTGCCGCTCTGCTCACGTATATAGGCGTGAGGCGGTCGGCAAGTGGTTAAGAAGACGTTTGAGTTTGGCCATGTATTGATTTATTCCGATTTCTTGTTCGGTATCTGTGTTGCAGTTCGTTTGGATCTCTGTCATATACCCCAACCATCCTGTACCGACAAAATCCATGATGAAGGTGGATATGCCCGCGCAGTTAGTAGTAAGTAGTAAATAAAACTAGGAGGAGAAGGGGAATAGAAAAGCATGAGGGGGGAAAGAGTGCTATTGAGAGATATAATAAAAGAAGGGAAGATTGTTGCATTTCACAAATTAGAGCAAAATAAAGAAACATGGGTGTTAGACCGTTGGAGATACCTTCAGCTAAGCCATTTCGTCAATCGCCTTCCACAGCCAATAAGGTCAGGGGAGGAGTTATCAGATTTGGAAAAGCTATGCTTGGCGAATAATACCAAAGGCATTATATCTAAAATTTATAAAATCGGATTGACAGTGGGTAGCGAGAAGGTACCACCATTTATCACAAAATGGGAAAAAGAATTAGGATTGCAGATAGATAGTAATAGGTTAAGGAAAGTAATGGAACTGACTCACGGTTCATCGATAGACACCAATGTCGCTGAAATAAATTATAAAATTTTATCGGGCTGGTATGTCACCCCAGATAAAGCTTGTAAATACCAAATGGACAAAACATCGGAATGCTGGAGGCGGTGTAAAGGAATAGGTAATATGGCCCACATATGGTGGGAGTGCCCTGAAATTAAAAATTACTGGGTAAAAATCCTGGGGTATATTAAAGAAATAACAAAGATAGAAGTAAAGGCAGACCCCTGGTTAGTTTTGCATCACGGAATAGGAGGGGAGGTCAAAAAGTATAAAAATTCTCTAGTACCACACCTGCTGAACGCGGCAAAAAAGATCATCCAAAAAAAGTGGCTAAAGGCAGAATGCCCATCAATTTGGGAGTGGGTTGATGCAGTGGAAAGTATTCGATTTATGGAGGAAGGAGGGTTTGAGGAAGAGGCCCCAACAGTAGGGGAAAACATCTGGCAAAGTTGGAAAGAGTTTAAAAATTCATGGAGTATTACTGAGGGTTTGAAAATCAGGTTAGGTTAAAGAGAGTGACATCAAACAAGTGTGCACGGAGGAGGGGGGGGGGAGGGGGAGGGGTGGGGGAGGTGGATAAGGGATGGGGGGTTATTGTGGGAATAAGAGAAAAGATGATTTGTATGATGAATTTTGTATTGGTTAAAAAAAATAAATGTTTTGTATATTGGCATAGAAAGCTACAAATGATGTGAAAAGAAGGGACATAAATGACACTGACAAAGTGGATTAAGTCTCTAGTGGAATCACTGAGGTGGCAAAAAAAAAAAAGAAAAGCATGAGGGGGGGGGAGACTAGAAACGGGGGGGGGGGGGGGCAATTCCTAAATTGTTGGAACATATAGTAGATAAGCCGCAATGAATAGAAAAATTATAGGAAAAAACCGGGAAGTATCAACAACCACTAAAATTAGATTAGAGGTGCCCGGGTGCTTCCACCCATATTAATTATTAAATTTCTAAGCGTATCAGCGCATAGTGGTCATGCGGATATGAACTGGGTAACAAGTGCCACATCTTATCTTAAAGGATTCGAGAAAATTGGACAGATATGGGCTCAAGACTTTATAGGCACAGTAATTACTAGATATATGATTAAAATTCTAGTTTATTTAGAAAATATTCAAATAAAGAATAAAACAGAGAAACATATAGAATTCAGTTCATGGTTACACAGTTTTACAAATTATGCACTCCATACATAGCTAGATGGTTAAATAAAATAGTTTGAGCAGTGTTTAGAATCAAAAATCTTGATCAATATAGTTACATTGCGTTGAACCAGAAGCTATGCGGTGGTAACAATCAGATTCTGTATTGGCTCGACATGTTGCGCGCCACATGCGCTTCTTCAGGAGCACAGAACTGAATACTGTAATGAACAATACATTTGCAGTAGATAAAAAATTCATCATGATATGATATAATTAGATAAGATTAGATCAACGGTGTTATAATATAATAAGCATCAAAGAGGCTATCCCTAAAACCCACGGGGATGTGTCTGTCCTACAGAGTCCCGGCGAAAATCAGGCAATGTGGGGACGTATGTAACATACAGTAGTTAGAGATTAGTAGTGAAAAGGTGGGTTAGACTATGATATGGGATATAACTGCATGATCAGACGGGGGTGAAATGGGAGGAGGGGGGGAAGGGGAGAGAGAAGGGAGGGGCAGGAGAAGGGGGAAGAGGGGAAGGGGGGAGGGGAAGAAAGGAAGAGGAGAGGAAGGGGAAGTGGGATAGGAGGAGACCGGGGAAAGGGGGAGGGAATGAAGAAGGAGGGGAGGAAGAAAAAGGGGGGGAAGGGGGGATGGAGGGGGGGGAACAAGAGGAAAGAGAGGGGGGAGAAGGAAAGGGGAGGGGGGAGAGGGAAAGTGCTACGTACGGGTTTTGGTATTAATGTTTAATCAAATTATGGAAATAATTGATAAACGTAAGTGATTGATAAATGTAAAGGACTGGGCAATTTGTAAGACTAAAGTTGTAAAATGTATTATACAATGTTAAAAAGTAACATGTAACATATTTGGGTACCCCCTAATATTTAATGTTTAGAATGATAGTCAGATTTGAAATACATATTACACTTACCCTCATAGGCTTTATAACTATGTCTAATAAAGACAGCAACCTCGTTAGCATATATTGGTAGCTCTCAGTAGTTGGTTGACATCAATTTTAGTTTGATTGACAGAAGGGGATCTGGTGTCAGTCGGAGATAAACGACGGCTTACACCGAGATTCGTATGGGACTTGTTAGTTAGGATATTACTATTCCTGATCCCCAATTCTGCTGAGGCTGTCATAAAAATAAACCCGTAGGAAGAGACAAAGAGCCATGAATATAGGGTATCTGTTAGTATCTGGAAACAGTATCTAATAGGCAGTTGTGAATCAGAGGTTACCTTAATTTGCAGTTGAGAGTAATAGGTAACAGGGGTTGACAGCGTGGAGCCACACAGCCGTCTCATAGAGTTCGACTCGAACATCGGGTGTTGGCTTGTTCGCCGAATGGCGAACAATTTGGGGTGCTTGCAGCAAATTCGAAAGCCGCGGAACACCCTTTAAAGTCTATGGGAAAAATCAAAAGTGCTAATTTTAAAGGCTTATATGCATGGTATTGTCATAAAAAGTGTTTGGGGACCTGGGTCCTGCCCCAGGGGACATGTATCAATGCAAAAAAAGTTTTAAAAACGGCAGTTTTTTCGGGAGCAGTTATTTTAATAATGCTTAAAGTGAAACAATAAAAGTGAAATATTCAATCCTCCCTCTCCAGACCTGACCCAAACGATGCGACAATATCTGGAACGAAGCGGAATTCCCCATCTCCAGCCATCAGATCTGATGACACTTAATGCGCAGATTACTGATGAGGAAATAGAACTCACTATCAAATCCCTGCCATCCCACAAAGCCCCAGGTCCAGACGATTTCCTATATGAATATTATAAAACATTTCTCCCACTTTTGCTCCCCTATCTCCACAAATTGTTAATGCTTTCCTCCAAGATACTCCCATTCCCCTAGAAATGCAGAAATCCTTCATCACTTTGATCCCCAAACCAGATAAGGACCCCTCCCTTTGCGCCAATTATAGACCCATTGCATTACTAAACTCTGACTTAAAATTTTTTACTAAACTTCTCTCCAATCGCCTTAACATGATTCTTCCGTCACTGATCCATAAAGACCAGGTAGGGTTTGTCCCATTGCGGCAAGCAAGTGACAATACTAGAAAGGTGATTGATTTGGTGGAGGTGGCGAACAGGGAGGGCTCCGCATCATTGCTACTTAGTTTAGATGCTGAGAAAGCTTTTGATCGATTGGGGTGGCCATTCCTGTTCGCCACGCTGAGCCACATGGGCTTCCAAGGTCCCTTTTTGCGGGCGATTAAACATCTCTACTCCAACCCTTCCTCTCAGGTCAGGACCCCTTTTGCACTCTCAACATCATTTACAGTATTGAACGGTACCAGGCAGGGATGCCCGCTGTCACCCTTATTATTTGCGTTGTGTGTGGAACCCCTGGCGGCCTCTATCCGGAATAACCTGGATATACGGGGGATTGCGGTTAAAATTTCCCTCTTTGCCGATGATATTATTCTCACCCTGACTCGACCCCATATTACCCTCCCGAATCTACATGCAGAATTAGACCAGTTCCGCGCCATCTCGGGATATAATATCAATGCTTCAAAATCAGAAGCACTACCCATTAATATCACTGAGGCTGAGATTACACTTTTAAAATCTAACTTTCATTACAATTGGAAAGCGACTGCCCTGAAGTACCTGGGGACCCATATCACCCCAAAATTTAATACTTTATATCAAGAAAACTTCCGTCCCCTTTTTGGCACAATTAGATCCCTACTACTTCAGTGGAAAAAACATCATATTTCCCTTCTAGGACGAATTGCCTCTATTAAAATGACCATTCTCCCGAAGCTCCTATATCTTTTCCAAACACTCCCCATACCCATACCACTCAAACACCTGAAAAAGCTTTAGTGAGACCCACTCCATTTCATTTGGAATTATAAAAGGCACAGGATCCCGAGATCGGTGTTGATGGCATCGCGCAGTGAGGGGGGCCTTGCTTTCCAGAATATCGTTAAATACTATCAAGCTGCACAACTAAGAGCTGTGGCTTCGTGGTTTACTCAAAAATCATACAATAAGTGGACAGAAATTGAAAAATTATGGCTAGCTCCAATACACCCGAATAATCTATTATGGAATGCGAGTGCGGATGTGGCCCCCGACCGTCTGCTGGGCCCCATGTCCCTGTTACGGCGGACTTGGCGTACGCTGGCTCATTACTATAAACTGACCTCGGAAAGATCAACTCTAACCTCCTTTGTTTGTAAGCCTAAAGTGCCAGATAGCCTCACTCACCAGATGTCACACCCTTGGTCCTCTAGGAATTTATTCCACTTTGGGAGTATAGTGGATCCCAGAACATGTAAATTACTGTCCTTCTCAGATTTACAGACCAAACATGATTTGCCGAGACAAGCATTTTATGGGTACCTACAAATTCGACATTATGCATTAACCATAGCCCCGAACCTGCAATTCTCTCCCCCATTCCCGTTTGAAACCATAATCCTAGCGGGTAACGCACAGAAGGGTCTCATATCAGGAATCTACAAGATTCTGAATGCCATCTCCCTAGAAGAGCAAGGCAAACATTATTATATGATCAAATGGGAGAAGATCCTTAATGAAGAACTCCCATTAGCACAGTGGCAGGCAATATGGAACCAGACAGCAAAGAGTTCAATGTGTACACTTTATAAAGAAAATTCATATAAAATTCTTTGCCTCTGGTACTTGACCCCAGATGTGCTCCACACAATTTTCCCTACTAGCTCAGATAAATGCTGGCGCTGCCAGGGAGCAAAAGGCACTTTTATACATATCTACTGGACTTGCCCACTACTTACCCCGTACTGGGAAATGGTCCGACACCTCCTTTCCCACCTTTTGGAAATCGAAGTTCAAGCGTCCCCAAAATTCTTCCTATTAGGCTTATCACCACTAAAGCTCTGTACACCATACAAGAAATTAGTACGACATATACTCACTGTAGCACGCTGCCTCGTAGCCCTAAATTGGAAACGCCGTACCCCACCCTCTGCTAAAGATCTTTACTCTAGAATTAAAGATGTTGAACTGATGGAGAAAATGACGGCTAGAATACAAGACAGGCTGGAGGCACATAACAGGGTCTGGGAGCTGTGGCATCTCCGGGAGGACCCACCATGGGCAGGTAATAAATCTACCCAGATGACTTATTTCCTCTTTTCTTCCCTTTCTCTTCTTTCCTCCTACCCCCCCAAACCCCTTATACTACAGGCTCTTATGACTCTCTTCAGTCTAAGAAACTGTGATACAATTCAGTAACTGAATTAACGTTTTCTATTTTCTTTTCTGTATACCAAAGGAACTTCTAACAGTTAAATTGTATTGAATATAAGTTTGATACCACAGGTGGATATACTGGATAATGTTTGTGATTTTCCATGTTCCTTCATCTGGTATTACCAATACATATAATAAAATTGTTATTTGAAAAAAAAAAAAAGTGAAATATTCCTTTAAATTTCATACCTGGGGGGTGACTGTAGTATGCCTGTAAAGTGGGGCCTTTTTCCCGTGTTTAGAACAGTCCCTGCACAAAATGACATTTCTAAAGAAAAAAAGTCATTTAAAACTACTATGGCTATAATGAATTGTCTATGGGAGAAATCAAAAGTGCTAATTTTAATGACTTATATGCATGGTATTGTCATAAAAAGTGTTTGGGGTCCTGCCTCAGGGGACATGGGGTCCCCCAAAAATTCATACCAGGCCCTTTGGGTCTGGTATCAATATTAAGGGGAACCCCGATCCAAACTTTAAAAAAAAATGCGTGGGGGTCCCCCCAAATTCCATACCAGGCTCTTCAGTTCTTGTATGCATATTAAGGGGAACCCTGCGCCAATATTTTTTTTTTTTAAATGGCATAGGGGTCCCCCAAAAATCCATACCAGACCCTTATCCGAGCAGGCAACCTGGCAAGCCACAGGAAAAGAGAGAAGAGGGGGGACGAGAGAGCGCCCCCCCTCCAGAATCGTACCAGGCCACATGCCCTCAACATGGGGCAGGTGCTTTGGGGTAGCCCCCAAAGCACCTTGTCCCCATGTTGATGGGGACAAGGGCCTCATCCCCACAACCCTTGGTTGTGGGGGTCTACGGGCAGGGGCTTATCAGAATCTGGAAGCCCCCTTTAACAAGGGGACCCCCAGACCCCAGCCTTCCCCCCTATGTGAAATGGTAACGGGGTACAAATATACGAGAGAAGAAGATGAATGGACTTCTTTTTTAATAAAGGATTTGTCCCAAGCTGTGTCTTGTCATTTGTACCATTTTGACACTTTTTTTGTGAAATGGTAGGGGTACATCTGTACCCCAATACCATTTCACATGGGGGGAGGCCGGGATCTGGGGGTCCCCTTGTTAAAGGGGGCTTCCAGATTCTGATAAGCCCCCTCGCTCGCACACCCTCCCCATGGTAAAGGCATGTGGCCTGGTATGGTTCAGGAGGGGGGGCGCTCTTTCGTTTCCCCCTCTTTTCCTGCGGCCTGTCAGGTTGCGTGCTCGGATAAGGGTCTGGTATGGATTTTTGGAGGGACCCCCACGCCATTTTTTTTAAAATTTAGCGCAGGGTTCCCCTTAAAATCCATACCAGACCTGAAGGGTCTGGTATGAATTTTGAGGGGGACCCCTACGCCATTTTAAAAAAAAAATTGGCGCAGGGTTCCCCTTAATATTCAGGTCTGGAATGGAATTTGGGGGGACCCCCACGCAATTTTTTTTTAAATTTTGGTTCGGGGTTGGGTCTGGTATGGATTTTTGGGGGGACCCCATGCCGTTTTTTCATTGACTTTTATATGTATTGCCGAGACCCGACAATTCATTATAGCCGCAAGTAGTTTTAAATGACTTTTTTTCCTTTAGAAATGTCATTTTGTGCAGGGACTATTCTAAACACGGGAAAAATGCAGCACTTTACAGGCATACTATAGATACCCCCCAGGTACAAAATTTAAAGGAATATTTCACTTTTATTGTTTCACTTTAAGCATTATTAAAATCACTGCTCCCTAAATATGGCGTTTTTAAAACTTTTATTTGCATTGATACGTGTCCCCTGGGGCAGGACCCAGGCCCCCAAACACTTTTATTGAAAATAACTTGCATATTAACCCTTATAATTAGCACTTTTGATTTTTCACATTCATGTCCCATAGTCTTTAATGGTGTTCGCGTGTTCGAACAATTTTTTTGCATGTTCTGCTACGAACCGAATCGGGGGGTGTTCAGCTCATCCCTAGTCCTCAGCAGTGGGTGATAATACCATGCGGTGAAGATTGCTGTGTGCAAAAAGCATGTAACAGAAAGAACAAAAAAGACAAAAAGCATAGAAAGTTAACTCTGGATTCATAAAAAGTGATCTTACAACAGATCCGTGTGCAGACATAGGTGCTGAATGTGTTAACAGGGTTGTAGGAGAATAAACTGTAGACTCCTGTTACCGGAGAGATATGTGGATAACTTTGTGGTTCTGTTATGAGCTGGCACCGGCATGTTTCTTGTTGGCACGCTTATGTGACACCACTTGCCATTCGTTTTGGAGCAACTGCGGCTGTGGAGCAGAGTTGGATTGTAAGGCTTGGTCTGGGAGTATCCCCCATTGGTGTAGGACTACGATACTGTCCTCCATTGTTGTGATGGATTTCGTGGTCCCATTGTGAGTGATGGAGAGGGTTGCAGGGTACTTCCATTTGTGTGGAATTTTGTGGTTTCTTAAGGCTTTTGTGATGGTCGCCAAGTTACGGCATCTCTGCAGCGTGTGCCTGGAGAGGTCTGGTAGTAATTGTATGTCAGTGTGCTGTGGAGGGATATTGTCGGGCCTGTGTGCTGCCTGTAGGATCTGTTGCTTCACATGGTAAAAGTGGACTCTTAGTAGTATGTCTCTTGGAGTACCTTCTGGAAGAAAGGACGGCTTGGGAATTCTATGGATTCTGTCCACTATGAGGTTCTGTGTGGTCAGCGCGGGAACAAGAGTGGAAAACAAAGCGTGGGCATACTGTAAGAGGTAAGTGGGTGGAACAGACTCTGGGACACCCCGCAGCTTTATGTTGTTCCTTCTGGATCTGTCCTCAAGGTCAGTGACCTTATCTTTCAGCCATGCTATATCCTCTCCCTGGGCTGCATGTGCATCCACCATAGTGTTGTATGTAGATGTATACTCATCCATCTGTTGTTCTACTCTGTCCACTCTGACCCCAACAGCCTGCACCTCTTTGTGGCATTGATTGATCCCCTTAACCATATCAGTTTGGAGGGAGGATATGAGTGAGATCAGCATTTCTTTGAGCATGGTGTCTGATATGGGTTTGTCAGCAGTGGGGAAGTCCGCTATGGGGTCAGTCAGTTGTTGGGCCTGAGCAGTGTTGTTCCCTGGTGGCCCGCTTACCTCCATGTCCTGGTTGCTGTGCGGCCTGACAGGGGAGTCCATCCTCTGCTTGGATTTGGCCGGGATCCGTGTGGATGGGCTGGACGTGCCTGAGGATGATCCACTGTGCAGGGGGTCTCGCGGTTTGTGGGGCCCTCCGTGCTCGTTTTTGTGGATCGTGGCCCTGTCCTCCGGCCGTTGCATGTTTGAGCTGCCGCCATTTTGTTGAAGCCCGCAGAACTTCAGTGAGAAGAAACTGGGCATTTTGTGTGGCTGCGGCGGATTATTTCTGCGCCTCGGCATCCCCAAGCCGTCTGGCAGTCTGGCTAGGGTGTTTGTGGTCGTGGATGTGCTCGGTGGGCTCCGATGTATGCGGATCTCTCTGGCGGCCGAGCGGAGCTCTTAGCTCAGACATCCATCTTGGAGCTCAGTCGCCACGCCCCCCCCATCTATGTAAGTTTTTGAGATGAGGAGATTAATAATTAATGGAGTAAGGATTGAGAATGGAAAGACTTACACAGTATAGTAGTTCAAAATGAAATGAATAGACATTAAGAAAGTAAAAATAGGAAACATCAGGCCATTTTGCTATGTACAATATAAGACTGCAGCTTTATCTAGTTGAAAGACAGGCCTGTGCATCCAACATGTGTCACAGCTGTAAGCACTGATAAAAATTGTACTTGGGAAGTTTGAATTACTTCTGTTAGCAGTTAAAGGATTTCAATACATTGATTATAATCATTGGTAGAGGGGCCTAATCTGCTGGACTTTCCAAGAGTGAAAACTCTCCAGCTTGTTTAATTCTCTATAATTATTTTTTTTTTTTCAAATGGGAGTATATAAGTAAAATTCCTTATGATGCAGGTATTAGGCATGAAGTTAGGTTAGGGTTAGTGCCAGGGTTAGGGGTTAAGGTGTAGTATTAAGCTTGGGGTTTAGGGAGTTTTTTTTTGTTAAAGCTGAACTGAAAGGGAAAGGAAAAAGACTTTCTTGTATTGGGGCTGCCCTGGCACTGCAAGGGTTAAAATAGAAGTATAGCCAAACCTTTTAGCCATACTTCATTTTTGGGTGTCAAGGTCAGGGGTCAGGCTCAAAGACCAGTTGCTATAGCAGTAGCAGAACTACCACCAACTACCAGGATAGGTACACAGGCAGTCAGCCTGGTGAATGACGCGGGCTCACCTGAGGTGCGGAGACTAAGTACTAACCGGTTATCACCAGAGCTCCTGATGGTGGAGATGGATTTTGCTGCATGTGTGTACCAGGTCACGGTCCTCAGGGTCGCCCCACCAGGAGGTGAGCAAGTCGGGGTCCAATAGCGAACAAGCAGGTAGGGATCAAACAGAAGTGTAGTCAGTAAACAATCCAAAGCTCGATAACGAATAGTTGCAGGTTGGGATCAGGCAGAAGCGTAGTTGAAGAACAATCCAAGAGTCGATAACGAGTGGTAGCAAAATATGGATGGCAGCAGGGAAGACAGGAGCGAGATACTGGCTGGAGAGAGCACATTAATCTGGCAAACAGGAAGTGCAGAAACATAGATTAAACCAGGAAGTTAATGGGAGGAGCTAAGAGTTCAGGGTTCAAGACAAACAAGGTTCAAGACGGGATCGTTCAAGGAATTGTTCAGGGAACTGTCCAACATACCAGGTAGCTCAGCAAGAAGAGAAATTACCTGACACAGCAGAGTTCAAACCCTAGGTCCTGACACTGGGTCACAGGAGTGCACTTTCTTTTGCTCTCCTGTGACCCAGAATCAGCTGACAATGGGCTAAACCCTACTGTCAGCTGACATCACAGAGGTGCTTCAGGCTTTGGAAGGATCCTGACCATATTGCTGGGATGCACCCAGATGCCTGATTGGTAGCTGGCTCAGCCTCCAGCTGCTCCCACCCCCTCCCCACCCAGTTTTCCAGTGAGCACTGGAGGGACAGAATGGAGAGCAGTGACTGACAGTCACCACTTTCTGCTCTGAGTGGACTGGGAACTGAGCGATCAGTGGTTACAAGATTGCTCAGTTCTTGGGATTAGAGCTGGCGGGGGACATGGAGTTCAGTACAGTTTTGTTTTTTTTTTCCAAACTTCTACTTGAAATGCACATTTAGGTCTATGGGCATCAAAAACAGTTTTACTTACCTGACCACCCTTCTCCCACAGGCTCCCTCCAGGTTGTAAGACCAGACTCCATAGCCTCTTCCTCCTTTGCTTTAGTGGCCGCGGGTCCTTTGATATCATCAAGTGCAATGATTCTGCACTGGACATGAGGACATTGCTGGACAGTCTACCACTGGAGTGTAGTTAAATAGAAGAGAGCACTGGCTGCCTGGGCAGAGGAGGATGGGGTAGGTAAAGCTGCTTTTTTTTGTCCCTCTAAACCTAAACAAGCATTTAACTCTTGCAGTGCAAGGACATCCCCATTGCAAAGGTGCATTTTTCCTTTTCCCTGAAGATGGGCTTTACAGGAAGGTTTAAGATTTAGAATTTCAGGTTATGTGTTCATATTTCTCTTTAAGAGTCAGGTTAAAAGTTACAGTTAGGGTAAGTGTTTAATCAGACTGAATGTCAAACATTAACTTTAAGTACCTACTCCCTTACCTTTTACCTGAAAAAAGTAAAAAGCACTGTCATCTGCATCAGACTTGATCCAGATAAAATGTTTACTGCTATTTTTCAGTTCATATCCACAGCCAAGAGCAAGTTCTGAGTGAGGCATGGGCAATGGTTAGCTCCTGGGGTAGAGGCAGTCAGTCAATGCCTATGCTTTACACACAACTTTGGGTGCAAGAGAGATGTGGGAATCGGTTGGTCAGTAGAACCTGAGATTTTAGGGATGGGCTTTATTGTTAGGGTTCAGGTATTGGATGTGTTAAGTGTTAGGGTCTGGTTAACCATTAGCGAAGGATTAGAGATCATGGATATTTTTGTTACAATTTGTATTCAGCCAGTGTTCAGTTCCCTGTGCTGAAAATATATTATCATATATCACCATATTATCAATGTTTAGTTGTGTGCAATGCTGTGTGTTATATAGCAACATATAGAGAAAAAACAAAGCCTAGACTTTCTGGAAAATTGCCGGTCTATTGGGCTGGCATGGTGGAAATGTGAGGGGGTAGTCTGTCTTACAGGAATATGGATATAACATTACTGGCAGGGGTGTCTGCTAGACAAGTAGCTTTTGGAAGAGAACACCAAAATGACAAAATGTGGCAAGGCAATAAACAGATGCTATAAAGCACATTGTTCCAGGTTGTTTCATTGAAATGGAACAGGATTCTTGATTGTCAGTGTTCACAGGGCTAATTGTTGGCAGAGCAAGAGACATAGCCAAGAAAAGAAAGCCGATGCCAAGGTGTGTCAGAACAAGAGTTGGGAGCTGAATTTAGGCAGCAAAGAAGTATTGTATGTGCTGCTGTGAGTACTTATTCACATTATAGTCAGGATATACTGACTCTTCCAAATGTAAAACATGTGATCATGGGAGTATCTAGAGCACTGCAGATTACCTGTGTACTACATATTTCACAACAACTATAAAGGATCTCAATAAAATTATTTTTTTATTGACAATATTAACTGTTTTAAAATCAGCAAATAGTTTTAAGTATTACTATTTGGTGCCAGCAGATGAAAACTTGAGCCAAAGTTATTATCAATTGATCTCATTCTAATACCATTCAGTGTTCCAATGTAAGGTATCTTGCCAGTGTTTTATCCCTTGTAGAAAGAATAATAGGAGTGACAAACTAAAACTAAAACACAACTAAAAATACCATTTAAGGTTATGCTGACAGCTTTTCTTGGCTACCATTCATACATTGCCAGGAACTTTTCCCTTTAAATGGAGCATAATATTGGCAGCGCAGTTCCGAATAATGTTTTGAGAGTATAGAACAAAATATGTGCATGCACAATAATACCTGTACAACTGTTCAATAAAAGATGACCTGAAAATAATCTAGTTTAATTTAGATATGCTAATATGCTACAAACCATGGTTTATTTGATAAAATGTCCAGGGTGGTAACATCAGCCTCAAAGAAACCTGTACTAAGGGAACATGTAGACTGCTATTGCTGATGCTTTATTCTAAAAATGACAGTTGCCTGGATTTTGCTTTGATTTCTGGTTGATCTATTCACTTCTATATTTTTTGCATTATTGACTCAGAACAAGTATGCAGATAAAAAAAACAAAAAAACAATTGTAGCTCTAGCAATCACATCTCCTATTCTTAATGCAGCTCTGTACACTCTGATTTTTATGTTCATATATAAAGAGCAACCACTGTCTTTGCATACATTCTACATTAATAAATATGCTACCAAAATTAGTGTGTGCTGTAAATCAATGTTTCTCAGGCTTTCCATTATTTTGCACAGGTGATTTGATCAGTTTCATTCCCTTAGTAATTACCACAGCCGTTTCATCTGAGGGAAATCCTGAAAACATGACCTGTTGGGGGTACTTGAGGACTGGAATGGAGAAACATTGCTGTAAATTGCCTCCAGCAGTGTCCCTGTTTCTTCTTGCTGGAGGCTGCCATTTTGCTGAAGCCCAAAGCCCCAGATGTAAATCATAAATTGGAACTAAACCCATCGATTTACCAGTTTAAAAAAACTGTTTGATTTGATTGTGTCCTCAACCAAACTGTCAAACCATTAAATGGCTGTTGTCCTAAGTGATCACATGTACAGCACCATGGCAGTTGCAGTTCAAACAGAAGCAGCTTCATTGGCTATAAAGGATGGAAGGGTTTAATTCTGCTTTAAGGCTGTCAGCAGATCGGCCTCTACAAACTCAGCAGTGCCTAAAAATGCCTAAAAATAGAGAGCAACTGAGCATGTGCAGAGCAGAGTGAGGCAGTGTGTTACTGGATTTTAAACAGTATAGGGACTTTTTTTTATGTTTTAGATAACTATACCTGCAAAGGGGGCCAGCCTGAAGTGATCCAGCATGACTTAATTTTCTGACTAAAGTTCCACTTTAATACAACACTGTGAGCTCTGATTTAGATAGATGCATGGCTGTGTTATGACAAATTCTGCAGCCTTTGCCAGGGCAACATCCAGTGGCAGCTGGATGTTGCCAGCAGCACTTGACCAGCACCCCCCGCCTGCCTGCTGTCTGTCCGGCACTTACCCCATATAGGTGGTGGATGAAAGGCGGCGGGCTGCGGGTCAGGCAGCGGGTGACAGGCGGCGAGCTGTGGGTCAGGCAGTGGCTGACGGGCGGCGAGCTGTGGGGTCACGGGTGGCAAGCTGTGAGCCAGTAGGCAGTGGGTGATGGGCAGTGAGCTGTGGGTCAGCAGGCAGCGTATGACGGGCAGTGGGCTGTGGGTCAGACAGTGGCTCCTGTGTCCCCTCCTAGATCATGGAGGCTTCCACCGCGCCTCTCTTCTCTCCTCTTGCTAGGCATCCAATAGGATCGCCTGTCCTTTCAGCCAATCGGGTGACAGGTCTCAGACAGGCTTCCTGATTGACGGGGAGGAGGATCAAAGTGGCGATAAAAAATATTCATTCGCTATCATCGCAAAACTGGGTGGGCTTCGGGCACAGTGCTTTGTGCTCGGAGCCCACCCATTTTTGAAGCCTATTAGTGCCTCTGGATTTAATCACATGCTTCAAAAAAACACCCACCACTGAAATCCATGTGTCCAGTGTCCCTGTAGATCAGGGGGCCGGACGCATGGATGGGGGGGAGTGGGAAATTAAGGACATTGCCTTATGGAAGAAGTTATTGTCAGCTCCCAAAGCTGATCAACAGGGAGCTTCCACTGCTGCCTCTTCTGTTAATTCTTTAGGTTCAATTTTGCAGTCCATGACCAGTGATGCTGAATGTTCAGATTTTGGGTATTAAATCATCCTTTCTCCAAGTGCTTCAAGCAAAAGTGGGTCAGAGATTTGTCTGGAAAAGAGTATGATTCCAGTGAATGTTGCCACAATGCTCACATGGCTAGATAAATACCCTGACAGAGTGGCATCAGATTTTCTTTTTTATGGTTTCCGTGACATTTTTAGGATACCTTGTCAGTTGATTTGGGGTTTATCAATGTATCAACTTTTTCTAATCTAAAATCAGCATCAGAATTCCCAAGCATTGCCCTTGAAAAGTTGCAAAAAGAGATCAATTTAAGTAGTCCATCTTGTCTGAACTCTATTTTTTGTGATATCCAAAATAAAATTCTAGAAATTATGGCATTGATACAAAGCTTTAGAGTGTTCAATACATCTTCTTTAAATGGGCTATTCACTTAAAAAGTGAAGTATGAGCCCAGGGGCACTAATGGGAAAGGTCAATATTGAGTCTGCATGTCATCTTCTGTCAGTTCATCTAGATCACCTGTACCTTTTGGGTTTTAGGTTCACTGGTGCCTGGTATGTGGATGTATGTCTTCATAAGTGTTGTTCAAACACATTTGCCTATTATAAGCACACTTTTGAAATGGGTGTTGGAAAAGATGTCGGGTTTTCCTTAGCTTGTGCACTATTTGGATGATTTCCTATGTGCCGGCCTGGTTGATTCTGATTCCTGTGCATGGATTCTGCAGACACTGTGCACTATTTTTAAAGGTTTTGGAGTGAACTGCTGATAAATTAGAAGGTCTGATGGCAGTAATCATTTTCTTAGTATTGTTACTGATAAAGTGCGAATGGAATATAGGTTGCCTAAAGACAAATTGTCTGATTGGGACAGTTGAGGAGATGGCTCAGGATAAGCTGAATTTTGCCTATGGAATTTGCCCATAGGGGACATTTCTACAGGTTACTTGCCTTTCTCACATCTGAAGTTTCAAGCCACAACCCAACTTTCTAGAGACAGGGCAGTTTTTATCCTGAATAACAATGAAGGAAAATTGTTAAAATAAACAGTATTTAATAGTACATAACACTTTGCCGTAGGCCACATTTTCAAAACAGCATGCAGCTTTTCAGCCCAAAAATCTGCAATAAAGTGTTTATAATTTACATAAAAAGGAATTAATATTGTACAGGCTCTATTGACTGTATTTACTGTACCTATTTTGCTGCTATCAAAGGAAAGCTTGTATCAGTGGTAGGTTATTGTTAAGCCAACTGTCATCTTTCTGGTTGAAGTGATTCAGGCCACTGTAAAGGCTGCAAGTCAAAATGATCACTTCCACACCTTCAGTATAGGAGGTGTGGAAGTAATTTAAAAAAAATCAACATTACAGTGTGTTTTTATTTAATCAGAAAAAGAACACCCAAGTTTTGTTCATGTACAGTATTTAATCACTTGTACTAGACCGCATTTTGAACAGATTTGACAACAACCAGCTTTTTCAACATTGTGATATATATTTTTTCACTGAAAAAAAGCCATTAAAATATTGTAGTAACAAAGTGCACAGTATTTAGGAACTTTCACTAGGCCGTATTCCAAAAAGAAGAGTCCCCAGCCAGCTTTCAATCCAAAAATCTAGAGTGCTTTTGTTTCACAAAGAAAATAAAGAAAAATATTGTACCTACTCCATACACAGTGTTTTAGCAATGTTAGTAGGCCACATTTTGAACAGGAGGCACAATTGCAACAAACAGCTATTTCCTGCCCTATCTATATCTCATATTATCCCTCTAGTGCTCAGAGTTACTAGACTGACATCATATTTGTGAGCCCAACCAAAGGGATTGTGGGTAGTTCAATCAGATGGCTATTCGCCTGCTTGACTATACACCCGGACTACATATCCCAAGGATTCTTGCTATCACCAGAGAGATTGCTGGGAAGGGCTATAAAAGAAGCCAGAGATCCGCCCCACGCTCTCTTCCTCCTGGGCCTCGTGTGTGAAGGATCTCTCCGTGTGGGGAGAGTGAGGTTGCAGCCTACCAAGCGGGGTACATCATTTCTACCTAGCTGTGAGGGGATCCAGCGATGCCTGCTGTTCATCGGACATCTGATCAGCACCACCTCGGCAGTGCAGCAACCCATGCTTTGTGCTCTGCAACTGGTGATCATCCGAAGCGGGTTCACAGCCGGGACATCCGTCCAGGAGGTCACTAGCTGGAAGGCGTTGAATCGGCCTGGTCGTTGGTGAGAGGGCCACTGCCCAAACTTTCCGGCACACCCAACCCAAATCCCATGAGGCATTCATAGAATGGGGGGGGAAGACTGTGGTAGGGATCAA
The DNA here is from genome assembly GCA_037952835.1 of Lithobates septentrionalis. Lineage (NCBI taxonomy): Eukaryota > Metazoa > Chordata > Amphibia > Anura > Ranidae > Lithobates > Lithobates septentrionalis. Next base: position 5,895,264 of record JBBDGP010000447.1, on the reverse strand, counting down.
AAATGAATTTGGGCCCCCAACCAACACTCTCCACTATACATCCAAACTAAAACCTGAACATGGCAAGATAGACAAAAATAATATAGGAAGTTGCAAAAAAGGTAGAAGCGCCAAAATGGTGCTAACAATGGATACTACCAAATAATAAAATATAAGCCATGTTAGGAACATGATTCCATCCCGGATATGACAATGAAAAAAGGAGAAAAGGGTTTGGGAATTCATATGAAGACATTAAAACTGTGCCTCCATCCCCGACATTTGGATAAATGAGAGCAAGGTTTGGGACTTTATATGAAACATGCAGCCCGGGAGGTAACACAGCATAATGTCTGGTGGATACACCATGAAGGTAGGGGGAATGCAATAGCGCTACCCTACCTATGGGAATAGGGACAAATCAATAACAGTTTGCTAAATAATTTAAATTTCAGTTATTTTATTGGTCACTTACCTGACAGCTGACTTTTAAACTTCTAGAAAATTCTACAGTTGATCGGGTGATCCAACGAACATATAAAAACAAAGAAAAGGTTATAAAAGCATTCAAACCAACGGTTTTTACTCAGAACAACGGCTGCAGCAGAAGAAAAAGGCACCTCTGTGTTGTTCTCTCACTTGCCATGAATTCTTTGCTGTGTCAGCTGATGGAGAGGGCCTCTGCTCCGGATGGCGATGCCTGGATGAGGTCCTGTTACCTTTCGGCTCCTCCATGGCTTCACCGCCTCCTCTCCCCCCTCCTTTTCCGGCTGTTGTTCCTGGCTTTCCTCCTTCTTTGCCCGCCTTGCCTCCTGTCTCTCCAGTGCCATCCCTTTTGCTTCCCGCTATTCCTCCGTCCCAGTCTATTACTTCTTCCTCTTTCTTTTCTAATACTCCGGCTCCTCCTCCTGTGCAGCCACTTATTCCTCCCTCCTCTGTTTCTCCGAGTGGCCGCTCTTTGGTTCCGACAGGATCACTTGTTTCCTGCCCTCCTCCGTCATCCGACAACAAGCTTGTCACTGAAGGCGATGCTGGAGCATGCGCAGTTCCGACTGGACGCCCGCGGAGATCGAAACAGAAGCCGGTCCGCTGGATAGAATCCAGGGGCCAGCCTTCAACTAAAAAGACTAAAATTGATGGTAAAAATGTGAATTCTTTGCGCTCTCATTCTTCCCCTTCTGTGCCACTGTCAAAATAAAATTTAATAGATAGTACATTTTTTAGTATTATCAATATGTCTCAATGTCAGCAACCTCTGCAATTTATTTATCATTCCTTGCAGAAAAATGATTCTTTTGTTAATGCTATCAATTCTTCTGCTGGCCATAATATTTCATGTTTATCTGAGTCAAGTCCATCTTCTTCTCTGTATTTTACAAATGCTTCGACTGCGGTTTCTGTGCCTTTGGTCCATTTGCCAGATCCTGTATCGAATTCATCACTTGTGGCTGAAATTTTGCTGGAGTCTGCTGCTCAGGCTGTGTCCTCATCTAACAATGTACAAGTTAGTAATACTGGTGAGTCCGAGCAATTACGTTCATTATTGTTGTCTTTTAATTCCTTTACTGAATATTTTAAACGCTGTATTAGTAACTTGCCTGCTAGTTCTGAAAATTCATTGTTGCAGGCTTGGAAAGATGTTAACACATCTGCTTCACATGTTACGGAAAAAACACATACTTTATCGCCTATTGAGCCTTCCTTTTCAGTAAGCGATCGTGTCTCTATTCCTTCGGTCGCTGAGAGTTGTTTCAAAGAGGCATTGGTTTGCAAAGTCTCGCCTCTTGGTTTTCACTTATCAGCCTCTATTAAAGGAAGAATTTGAAGAGGCGATTACATTGACCTTCTTTCTCTCCTTCCTTCTTTTAAAGAGAATCGTTCAGATAAAAAGGACTCTGATAAATTTGTTGATGAAAAACGCAAGTCTGTGCCCCATTCTTTCAACAACTGACTTTAAGCATTCTGTATTTATGCTAGCATCATGGGCGAGAAACACCATGAATTGTGTTGTGGAATGTTTCAACACATGGACATCATTCTCGAAGCTTTTAAAAAATTTTCAGGTTTGGCTTGGTTCTATTATGACGAGTCGCTCCGTCAGAAGTTAGCGATTCATAAAAATCTGAAATGGGGTTCTAAAGACGTGGGCTTATGGCTGAATCTGCTGATTCCAAGGAAACAATTGCTGCCCTCTCTCTCTTAACAGCAAGCACCTTTTCAAAAGGGCTTGTGTTTTGGTTTTAATGAGGGCAATGTAAATGGCCTAACTCCTGTCGCTATAAGCATGAATGTGCTACGTGCGCAGATTCTCATCCCGCTAATCGCCGCTTCAAAAAATTGTCTCCGGCTGTTCCACCGCATTCTAGGGATAATTTTCGTTCTGGCAATTACCCCAGTGAAACTAGTCGAAATGTTGCCGTTTCTACAAATCCGGCCAGATCGGCCGAAGGCGGGTCTCATTCTTGATGGCTTTTCTAATAGTATCGATTGCCAGTCTTTGATGGCGCAGGTTGTGTCCATCACGATAATAGTAGCTGATAAAATTTCTAAAGAAATTGATGGGGGTAGAGTTGCGGGCCCCTTTCTTTCGCCACCTTTTTCGGATTTTAGGGTTTTGCCTCTCGGTTTGATACATAAAAAAGACAAAAATAGTTTTTGTTTAATACACCACCTATCATTTCCTGTTGGTACTTCTCTTAACAATTGTATTGACCCTATTAAGAGTTCTGTTTCCTGTGCGTCGTTTGATGATGCCCTTTCGAAAATCCGTTTAATTTGATCAATCTGCTTTACTTGCTAAGGCTGACATTAAATCCGCTTTCCGTTTATTACCTATTCATCCTACAGCTTTTAGCTTGCTGGGTTTTTATTGTAATGGAGCTTATTATTTCGATAAATGCCTTCCTATGGGCTGCTCATTATCCTGCAAATATTTTGAAGCTTTTGCTTGCTTTCTCGAATAGGCGGTCTCCTTTCAATCGGATTCTGATAGCTTGTTACATTACTTGGATGACTTTTTGTTTATGGGTCCAGCCGATTCTTCGCATTGTCTATATTTGTTTAGCGAATTCCGTGTCATCTGTAGGCGTTTTGGTGTTCCACTTGCAGGAAGAAAAATCTGTTTGGCCTACTACCTGTCTTGAGTTTTTAGGCATAACCATAGATACTTCACTGATGGAATGTCATCTCCCGTCTACAAAAATTGCACGATTGCGCGCTTTGGTTTCTTTTGTCATTTCTCGACCTTACAGTTCGAACCTTACAATCCTTGTTGGGCCTGCTTGCCTTTGCTACTAGAATTATACCTATCGGTTGGGGTTTTTTCTGAAAGGTTCTATAAGGCTTTAGTAGGTTTTAAGTCGCCTTTTCATTTTGTTCGCATTACATCTGACTTAGTTTCTGATTTATTGATTTGGGATGAATTTTTGGCTTCTTATAATGGCTGTTGTATTTGGCAAAGTCCTTTTTGTGATTCCTCTGCTCTTTCCTTATTTACTGATGCTGCAGGTTCGGTCGGTTATGGCGCATATTGGTGCGGTAGGTGGTCTATGGACTTTTGGCCTACTTCATGGGTTGATCAGGGTTTAACAAAAAATGTGGTTCTGCTTGAGATCTTTCCTATTTTAGTTGCCCTTGAACTCTGGGGTGATCATTTTCGGAATTCTCGTATTCTCTTTCATTCCGACAACAAAGGTGTTACGTTTGCTGTAAATTGTTTAACATCTAAATCTTTACCTGTTTTAGCAGTCTTAAGAAGATTAGTTTTCAAATGCCTTGCCTTTAATTTATGGATTGGGGTTAAGTATATTCCAGGCTCCATTAACTATATTGCTGATTCTTTATTCCGTTTTCAACTGGATCGAATTTGCAGTTTGGCGCCCGATGCAGACCTTTTGGGTTCTCTATGCCCGGAACATTTGTGGTCGGTAGTTTGTCCTCCGTGACTTCAAACCAAATGTTGGTTTTGGCCTTTCTTGATGAGTTAATGAAAAGATCCTATTCTTCTCATTTGGTTAAAATTTTGGCGGGTATTTCTTTTTTTTTTTTTTTTTTTAAATACTTTATTTATTTGAGATTTTTCACATACAAAACCAAACCCCTCCAATGCACAGGTAAATACAAATTCCATTAGCAATTACATCATGCAACAAACCATCCCCCCCTCCCTGGGCCCCCCCCCCCTGTTCCTGCAGAAGGATCCAAAGGATACAATTAGTGCCTCCATGTGTATCTAACAATTTCCGTCCCGTCCACCCTTTATGTGGTGTTTATTACCTCCTCCACAAAACTCCAGGTCTTTTTATATTTTTGCCAACCTTCCCATTTGCCCTCCCGCACCACCCCCTCATCTGGTGAGATGCCCTTGCTATCCAAACTTTCTATATTGTATGTCTCATTTATGCAAAGGAGCCAATCCCGTATACTTGGGCTGGCTGGATCTAACCATCTTATAGCTATCTGCTTCTTAGCTGCCTCCAGCAATATGGGGACAATAGAGGATAGGTAGCTCTTCTTCGTCTTTGCTGTACCGTGGAAGAGACACACCCATGGATCTTCGGCGATATCTTCTCCTGATATTTCCCTGGACAATAGTATGATTTTTCCCCAAAAAGGTTTAATACCGGGGCACTCCCACCACATGTGGGCCATAGTTCCCAAGCTACTACACCCCCTCCAGCATAGATTGGATTTGGTTTTATCTATTTTACTTAATTTGTCTGGGGTGGCATACCATCTAGATAAGCATTTAAAGTGACATTCAACTCTCCTGGTGTCAAGTGCTACCAAGTGTACCAACTTCAATATCTTCTCCAACGTGGATTTACTACACTGTGACCCCAGCTCCCCTTCCCACTTTTTGACATATGGGGGCACCTCCAGCTCCAGACTCTCTCCCAAAATCCTGTATATCTGTGATATAACACCTTTTGATTGTTCCTTCACACATAGCCGCTCGATTGGTCTATATTCCTCCTCACTTCTGAGTGGTCTTGGTAATTTGTCTATAAAGTGCGAGAGCTGGAGATACCTCCACTCATCTATAGACCCCAACCCCGGTTCTGACCTTAAATCTAATAATGTGCGTAATCTCCCCTTGTGTAAAAAATTTTTTAGTTGAATTCCCTCCCCTTTTACCCAATTCCCTCCCACCTCCCTCCTCCCCGGCTCGAAAAACAGATTATCTTTCATATAAATCAAAGGTGAATTGTGCGTCCACTTATTCTGAATGTGTAACAAATCCCAGTGTTTAAGAGTGTTGAGTGTCAATACCGCTGTGTTTGTGCCCAATGCTCTATATTTGGGGGGGTTCCAAATAATCCTTCCCAAATCAGTGTTGCTCATATAGTGTTCTACGTTCACCCACCTCTTCTCCGAGTCCCTTTTGGACCATTCAATAACCCTTGATAATATGACTGCTAGATAGTACCTCCTAAAGTCGGGTAAGGCTAAACCCCCTGTTTTTTTTCCCCTGCTCAAGACTGCATAGGAGATACGTGTTTTTTTGCCACCCCAGACAAATTTTACTATCAAACTCCTTAGAGCTCTAAGGTAATATTGAGGGAGTGGTATAGGCAGCATCTGAAATTTAAATAATATTTTTGGGGTCAATATCATCTTGACCGCGTTCACCCGACCAATCCATGAAAGCGGTCTCGAGGATAATCTTCTAGTTTCTTGCCTGATCTCGTCCAGCATCGGTATATAATTCTTAAGGTATAATTCTTTAAGTGTATTGGAAAGTTTTATACCCAAATATTTAATTTCGTTTTTCCAAGGAAATGGAAAAACCTGTGATAGATGGGCTACCTCTTGTTTTCCTACACTAATATTCAGGATCTCCGACTTCTTCAGATTTATTTTGAAGTTTGATATTTCGCCGTATGTTCTAAGGATTCGGAGTACATTCGGAAGGGTGATTCGAGGATTGGTAATAAAAAAAATTACATCATTAGCAAATGCTGCCAGCTTATGTTCGTCTATTCCTACCTTCACCCCATTGCAATCTGGATTATTACGGATAGTGGCCAGCAGCGGTTCTAGGGACAGTACGAACAAAAGAGGAGATAGGGGGCACCCCTGCCTGGTGCCGTTTTCCATCTTAAAAGATTTTGATAGGACCCCGTTGACCTTAACTGCGGCCATAGGGTTACTGTAAAGGGCCTTAACCCACGAAATATACCTGGGGCCCAACCCCATTACTTCTAACGTTTTCATCATGAACCCCCAGTCTACCCTGTCGAACGCTTTTTCCGCGTCTACCGACAGGAATAGCGCTGGGGGTCCCTCCCGTTTAATTAGTTCCAACAAGAGCGCTGCTCGTACCCCATTATCTCTAGTTTGTCTCCCAGGCACAAACCCTGCCTGATCTGCATGTACAAGAGATGTCATTTTGTCCTTTAACCTGCTCGCCAACACTTTTGAGTATAGTTTGACATCTGCATTCAGCAGCGAGATGGGCCTATAACTGGAACATAGCTTGTCATTTTTCCCTTCTTTTAATATTAAGGTGATTGACGCTGTCAACGCCTCTTTACCTATTTCACAGTTAGGGCCCAGCTCGTTCCAAAAATGACAGAGTCTAGGCACTAGGATATGTTTCAGTTTATCCAGGTAAAGTGTGGTGAACCCATCAGGTCCAGGGCTCTTGCCCTTTGGAGACGCTTTTAGAGCTGTCAGAATTTCTTCCTCTCCTATCGGTCTATCGAGGGCCATTCTCTCTTCCTCTGTGAGCACCGAAACCCCTGCCCCTCTCAAAATTCCTCGGCCATCTCTAAATGCGATATGTTACCCCTTCCATTTTGCCCAATAGAGTACAGCGCCTCGTAAAACTTTTTAAACTCGTTTGCTATACCTTTACTAGTCCCAATTACCTCCCCTTTTTTGTTATGTATTTTCTCAATATAATTCCTATCTCTTTTCTTTCTTAATATTCTGGCCAGATGTTTACTTGACTTATTTGCCCACAGGTAATTGTCCTTTGTTATCCTATTTAAGGTTCGCTTACAGTCCTGTTCCATAATGTCCTTTAGCTCCTCTCTTTTTACCACTAGTTGATGGAACACCTCCTGACTTGCCCCCCTCTGCTTTTTATGGGTCTGTTCCAGTACAAAGATTTCCTCTATCAACCTCTCCCTTACTTCCTTTCTCTTCTTTTTAATTCCCGCTCCTATTGAGATGAAAACCCCTCTAATGTACGCCTTGTGCGCTTCCCATAGCGTGGAAGGGGGGACTTCTCCTGTGTCATTGACTTTGAAGTATAAATCAACCTCCTCCTGTATCTTTTCCAATACTTTTGCATCCTTCAGAAGAAATTCATCCAGCTTCCAAGAAAAAGTCCTCTCCACCCTATCAGGGAGGGTATTTCTTTTTTTAACAATATGCGAGGTCTTCCTCCGTGCTCGCATTTCTTTTCTGTTAAGCAAGCCCTTAAAGGGTACCGTAAGAAACATTTTCAAGTTGACAACAGAGTGCCGATTACTTCTGACATTTTACATCGTCTGTTGCTTTCCTCACCCGTCATTTGTTATTCTGATTATGAATCCCTTCTTTTGAATGTTTGCTTTTGCCTGTGTTTCCTCTGAGCTTTTTGCATTTCAGAATTGCTGCCGAAGAGAAAATTGCTGCCGAAATCTACGTCTTCTTGCCGTGGCCTTTTGTTTTCTGACGTTTTTGTGCATGTTGATTGCGTCAGAATCTTGTTGCGCTTCAGCAAAACAGATCAATTAGGGAAAGGTCATTGGATTGTCATTCACAAAATGGCTGATTCTCCGCTGTGTATCCTTTCTTTACTATCAAAATATTTGTTATTGCGCCCTGACCGGAAAGGACATTTATTGCTACATGGTTCTGGTCTTCAACTTATACAATACCAATTTAAGGCGATTTTGCGTAAATGTCTTTGCTATGTCGGCTTGGGCCACTTGCATATTACCTTGCATTCTTTTAGAATCGGAGCAGCTACCGAAGCTTCAAAGTTAGGTTTGTCGTCTCAAGCTATTAAAAATCTGGGTGGTTGGCGGTCCGACTGTTTCAGGTCTTATGTCAGGCCTAATTTGTGTTTTTTCTAATTTCCTTTTAGGGTGCTCCTGTCATGTCTGGATTATAGGACATTCGTTCATCTATTGGGCAAAAAGGAGAGCTTCCTTGAGATGGTACGGTCTCAACTTGAGTCTTGACGCTTCGTCTTACAAAGTTTCTTGGTTCGGCTACAGAGGCATGTCCTGGTTCAATCTACGTCCTGCTCTTGATGATCTATTTGCCTCTTTACCTACTCCATCTATTATTATTTTTCATCTATCTGGAAATGATTTGGGTTCTACTAAAACTTTGGATTTGCTTGCCCAAATTCAAACGGATCTTTTGCATCTTCATGTTGTTCTGCTTTCCACTGTTTTAATCTTCTCTGAAATTATTCCAAGGTTGCTGTGGTTTTCTGAATTTTCATACTTAGGAAAGATCCGTAAAAGGGTTAATAGAGTGGTAGCTAAATTTATGCCAACCATTGATGGTCTATCCTTCCATCATGTTGATCAGGTCTTTATCATTTTGATCAGGTCCATCTATCGGCAATTGGCTGTGATATTCTCAATTTGGATTTTAATTCATGTGTTGAACTGGCCGTGGCCCGGGTGGGGTGCCAGGCTTGTGTTAATTAGGTGAGCCTGGCGTATGGGATAGTGGTTTTGTCATTGTTTGGTTGGTTCGAGCTTTTAAAGCTGAACCATTGGTATTTATAATCTATGTATGGTTATAAATGTTATATCGTCAAAGTAAAATGTATTGGTAATTATTATTGGTTATATATATCATCATACCAGTAATAAAGGGTAGCGGCCATTCATACCACACAATAAGTCTATTGGTTTTATTATATTTTAAAGTGTAAGTTGAATAGTATTTGACCTCTAGTCCCATGAAGGTAGGGGGAATGCAATAGCGCCCCCTACCTATGGGAATAGGGACAAATCAAAAACAGTTTGCTAAATAATTTAAATTTCAGTTATTTTATTGGTCACTTACCTGTCAGCTGACTTTTAAACTTCTAGAAAATTATACAGTTGATCAGGTGATCCAACGAACCTATAAAAACAAAGAAGAAGTTATAAAAGCATTCAAACCCACGATTTTTACTCAGAACAATGGCTGCAGTAGAAGAAAAAGGCACCCCTCCCTCCCTTTGTCGGGGTCCTTCCCCCCCCTTTTTTGGTTTCTAACAATCCTTCTTTTATAAGGGATAGTGGTTTTGTCATTGTTTGGTTGGTTCGAGCTTTTAAAGCTGAACCATTGGCATTTATAATCTATGTATGGTGATAAATGATATATTGTCAAAGTAAAATGTATTGGTAATTATTATTGGTTATATATATATCGTCATACCAGTAATAAAGGGCCGCGGCCATTTATACCACATAATAAGTCTATTGGTTTTATTATATTTTAAAGTGTAAGTTGAATAGTATTTGACCTCTAGTCCCATAATTGTGACTATTTATAATACAACAAAATACATACAATATAATACAGTAAAACAACTTTAATTTCATAACATAATACATGATAGTATATTGACATAGAAGCATATTTGTATCACAATAGTAACATCATAAAAACGCCAGACTCATAGATGGGTGTCTCCACAGTAATAGGTATATTGTGTAATCAAGTTGGTAGAATCCAAAAGAACATGTCATAGGTAGTATATGAAAGTAGCATACAAGGCATCAGATAGCTTGACGCGTTTTGTGGCTATATTGCCACTCTTCAGGAGCAGATGCGGTATAGATGTCTAAAGAAGTATTAAAGGTAAGTATTAGGTAGGATAATAATTAGAAAGAAATAGTACAAGAGTAAATTGCCCACTCATACTTACAGACCAGTCGTGAGTCTGGGCATGGATAGTGGAAGGCATGGCCCGGCCGAACGGATCATCAGCCCCAGGAGCTGAGGCAGTGTTCCCCATGACACAGATGGAAAAACCAACATGGAGAGCACTCCCTGGAAATGGAACCCCCAAAGGAAATGGTGGGTAGTGGGAGCCACATATAGAAAGCCCATCTATAAAGAAAACTATCTGTGCCCAGACTCATGACTGGTCTGTAAGTTTGAGTGGGGGATTTACTCTTGTACTATTTTCTTCTAATTATTATCCTACTAATACTTACCTACCTTTAGTACTTCGTCAGACATCTATACCGCATCTGCTCCTGAAGAGTGGCAATACAGCCAAGAAATGCGTTGAGCTATCTGATGACTTCTATGCTACTTTCATATACTACCTATTACATGTTCTTTTGGATTCTACCAACTTGAATACACAATATACCTATTACTGTGGAGACACTCATCTATGAGTCTGGCGCCTTTATGATGTTACTATTGTGATCCCAATAAGCTGCTATGTCAATATGCTATCATGTACTATGTTATGGAATTAAAGTTTCCTTGTTGTACTGTATTAAATTGTATGTATTTTGTTACTATGCATTAAAAATGGTCACAATTATGGTTTATCCACCAGACATCATTGTGCTGTGTTACCTCCCAGGCTGCAGGTTTCATATAAAGTCCCAAACCTTGCTCTCATTTATCCAAATGTAGCTGCAGTACTTTATGCTTATAATAGCACCTCAAATGATTCTACTGGGCACTCCCCCTACAGACTAATGTTCAGAAGAGAAGCTCGTTTACCAGTGGACCTGGCTTTCGGAACATCATTAGATCTTTCCTCTCAGGCCTCCTAGTGGGGGTATGTTGACAGGCTTCGGAAGAATCTGAAGATGGCCTATGAAAAAGCCAAGGAAGCATCCACCACCAGACAACAGAGGAACAAGAAAAACTTTTATCTCAGAGTGAGGGTTCAGGACCTACAACCCGGGGTTCGAGAGAAGTTACGCAATCTGAGAGTGCCTGGAAAGCATAATCTGGTTGATCGATGGCATTCTCAACCTTTCATTCTCTGTAGACGATTATACGTACTTCCTGTATACCAGATTCGGCCAGAGGGTAAGACTACACTTTTATGAATAAAAAAAAAGACAACAGTAAAGTTAGCCCAATTTTTTTTATATTATGAAAGATAATGTTAAGGCGAGTAAATTGATACCCAACATGTCACGCTTCAAAATTGCGCCCGCACATGGAATGGCGACAAACTTTTACCCTTAAAAATCTCCATTGGCAACATTTAAAAATTTCTACAGGTTACCAGTTTTGAGTTACAGAGGAGGTCTAGGGCTAGAATTATTGCTCTCACTCTAACGATCGCAGTGATACCTCACAAGTGTGGTTTAAACACCGTTTTCATATGCGAGCGCTACCCGTGTATGCGTTTGCTCTGTGCACGAGCTCGTGATAAGGGGCGCTTTTTAAAAAAAAAATCGTATTTATTTTACCGGTTCCGAACCAGCCGTTGCAGTTTTATGCCGGCAGAATGGCACAGGTGGGCAAAACGACTTTAACTTACGTTAGGCGTGCAGCCGCCACGATCGGATTAGTTTCAGAACCGAGGCTAATGATTTCTGGCCTGGACCTGCTGATTGGTTCTGACGAATGAAATGTTTACCTTGCCTGTAAGTGTAAACATAGGCAGGGGAAGTGATGTCATTTGAATTCTTTTCCATTCCAGAGAGAGGAGAGAAGACATCCAAACGTGAGTCGCACCAACACTACACTGACTCAGTACACGTAGGCACACATTTCACCCCCCTAACCCCCCCCCCAGTAAACCCCTTCACTTCCTGTCACTGGGTCACCCAGTGCAGTGTTCATATTTTTCTTTGATCACTGTATTTGTGTCATTTGTGACACTAAACAGTGTTAAGGTACTTAGTAGTAGGCCCAGATAGGTCTAGGGACCCCCCTAAACCCCCTTAATAAATGTTTAACCCCTTTTTTCCTGTGAGTCTCACTAGCTGTACCAGTAAATTTAGAGGCCAAAATGTCCAACAGAAGGTACAATAGTGAAGAGGCCTACACGTTTCTGAGCATAACAGATAAGAGTGAAGATGAACTCACCCATCTGTCAGATTCAGGCTCAGAATATGAACCTGTAGACAGCAGCGGCACCCTGACAGATAGCTCTGACAACGGAGTAGTGGTCCCTGCCAAGGTCAGGCATACCCGACCCCGTTCTTCTTCTGTTGTTGAGGTGCAAGAACCGCAGGGCTCTCATATGGAGCAGAGAGCCAGTACTAGTGCCGCTCATCCTTCTCGTGAACTGGCAAGCACCAGCGGCCTAGTACAACCTGGTCATAAAGCCAGCATTGCAGTAACACTTGGTGACATGGCAAGACCCGTAAGTGCAGTTCAAGCTGGTGAGGTGGCTAGCACAACTAGTGTCCCGCAGCCACCAAGAAGACAAAGACAGGCCTGTCGAGCCCATTGTGCCCTTCCTGCTGTATTTGCCAATCCCAATTTGAAGCCCACCACTTCCGCAGCACCCATACTTCCCCCATTCTCTGGCCAACCCGGAATTCAGGTGGAAACAGTTGATTTTACGTCACTTGATTTTTCTTCACTGTTTTTCACGGCAGATCTCTATAGATCTATTGTGGATCAAAGCAATTTATATGCTGGTCAATTCATCGGCGCTAATCCCCAGTTGACCCTTGCCAGAGATTGGAGACCTATTATGTTCTCCAAATTTAAGACCTTCCTGGGCCTATCCCTCCTCATGGGCATAACTAAAAAAAGTGAGTTGCAGTCATATTGGTCCATTGACCCAATTCACCATATGCCCATGTTCTCTGCCTCCATGACCAGGAACACCATACGAGCAGATCTTGCGGTTCATGCATTTCAAAGACAATGAATACGATCAGCTCTACAAAATTCGGCCCCTCGTAAACCACTTACAACAGCAGTTTTCAGCCTTGTTTACTCCCGATCAAGTTGCGTTGATGAGTCCCTGATTAAGTTTTCTGGCCGCTTGTCATTCAAACAGTATTTTCCCAGCAAGCTTGCCAGATATGGGGTCAAGATGTATAAGCTTTGTGACAGGGCAACAGGCTATACGTATAAATTGAAGTAGGGAGTTTGGGACTTTGAGTGAGGCCATGGCCAACGTGGAGGTGGCTAAGATGAAGGTACAAATTTATTGATCAAGTGAAGTGCATAAAACCTATCAAGACAGAACCACATAAAGAAAGACATTATAATAAATATCATTTCATGAGTAATCACAAACACATATGTATGTGCATATGCTATATGGGCATCAAGGGTACATAAAACTTGGCGCCACGTAGTGGTCTCATTTGATAATATATACATTTCAAAGATTTCATATATGTACATGTGACCAAACAGCAGCAACGGAGGGAATAAAAATATGTATAACAAACAGTAAAACCATGATAAAAGGATGAAGGATGTTCTAAGTTGGTGTTGTACTATAAACATATGTCTGTATCCCAAAGCCCTACGCGTTTCATGTAAACAACACTCATCAGGGGCCAGATAGTTGGGGATTTCTAGAAATTATGATAAAATATATGGTAAATCTACTGGTAACTAATACTGACAAAAAGAGACGGGTGAGCCACCCTGAGTACTTACATACAGTCAGTACCCTTAGGTGTGGCAGAGCCAAGACCAACAGGTATCTGTCCTGGGAGCTGAGGTATTATGGGGTGCGTGCTGGCGGGTCGGGTACACTGAACCCCCCCAAAACGTGGGGGCCCACGTGCTGGTATAGGTGATGGAGGCAAGCACAAAAAGGAGCGCCAGTGTTGGCTACCTGAGAGGGAGTACAAGAAACAGTATATCAAAAATGTGCTAGTATGATAGACAGACAAAGTAATGTCTATCTGATGGGAATGGTGAAATACGGAAGTCTATGCAAAGGAAAAATGTAATAGAAGGGGTATAACCACATCCAGAACACGGTGGAGTGTGGTATATAGGAAAGTAAAACAAACAGCAGAGACATTACCGATTTCACCAGACCAATCAAAATGGAGAGAGCTGGCTAGCAAAAAGGTAGGTAGAATAACCTTGTGATAGCTTACATGCATCCCAAGGAGAGAGAGGAGGCGCTATGATGTAATGTGGCATCTCCAGTCGGGGCACCCAGAATGTGTCAGGGGAGGCCAGATATACCTGACGCGCACACATGCACGCTGGCCCCTAACCAGCATCACCTGAGCACGGCAGGGGAAGGGGAGGGGCTCTGACGCAGACGGTGGACTTCGTCTGTCAGGAACGCCCATGTTCCCCACCTGACTGGCTTAATGGGAAGACTCATGCTCCACGCCACGACGCCAAGCTTGGCGTCCCACATCAGTAGATTTACCATATATTTTATCATATTTTCTAGAAATCCCCGACCATCTTGCCCCTGATTAGTGTTGTTTACACGAAACACGTTGGGCTTTGGGATACAGACATATGTTTATAGTACAACACCAACTTAGAACATCCTTCATCCTTTTATCATGGTTTTACTGTTTGTTATACACATTTTTATTCCCTCCGTTGTGCTGCTGTATGGTCACAGGTACATATATGAAATCTCTGAAATGTATATATTATCAAATGAGACCACTACGTGGCGCCAAGTTTTATGTACCCTTGATGCCCATATCGCATATGCACATACATATGTGTTTGTGATTACTCATGAAATGATATTTATTATAATGTCTTTCTTTATGTGGTTCTGTCTTGATATGTTTTATGCACTTCACTTGATCAATAAATTTGTACTTTCATCTTAGCCACCTCCACGTTCTCCATGGCCTCACTCAAAGTCCCAAACTCCCTACTTCAAGTTCTTAATCAGGGATAGAGGCACATCAAAATGTGCCTCATTTAAAGTCCCGAATCCCCCCTCTCTCTCCCAGGCTATACGTATAGTTTTATGGTTTATGAGGGAAGAGATAGTTACGTAGAGCCGGAAAACTGCCTAGACTACATAGGGAGCACTGGTAAGATTGTGTGGGACTTGGTGTCACCCTTATTCAGAAAGGGGTGCCACTTGTATGTGGACAATTATTACACAAGCGTGTGCCACTTTTTAGTCACTTGTTTGATCATGGAATTGGCGCATGTGGCACCATTCAATCTAATCACTGGGGCTTACCCCAGTGGCTTGTAGATTCCTGTCTTAGGCTGGGGGGAGAGGGCCTGCTTGAGATGTAATAATTTGCTCGCTGTGAAGTGGAGGCATAATAAGAATGTTTTCGATCTGTCCTCCCTTCACACAGACACGACGCTCCAAATTCAACTGGTATTGTGGAGAAAGCCCTCTGTGTCCACGAATACAACCTTAACATGGGAGGGGTGGACCTCAATGACCAGTTGTTGGCGCCGTACCTAATTGCCCGTAAGGCCAGACGCTGGTATAAAAAAGTGTCTCTATATTTATTCCAATTGGCTCTGCTGAATGCTTATGTGCAATACAAAACTTCAGGACGAACTGGATCCTTCCTTAAATTCCAGGAAGAGATCATCACAGCCCTTCTGTTTCCAGACGGTGCTGTGGCCCAACTTCCCAATCCAAATATATGTCCTCCCAGGTACCCATACCCAAAGAAATCCCCAAACAAGATGTCGTGTCTGCAGAAAACGCAGATATTGTCCCTCCTGTCCTGACCAACCTGGTCTTTGCATTGGTGAATGTTTGGATGCTACCACACACTAGTGGAGTATTAGCTTAGGGTACAGCATTGCACAGTCCTAGGGCACACTTACACAGGGTCTCGAAAGATGAGATGGCCATCACATTTTGAGAGATCCTAATCTGGAACGTTTACAGTTTATATAAAAGTAAAAAAAAAAGAAAAAAACACACAAAAACACACAAAAAAATTAAAAAGCCAAAAATAGTTGTTTTTTTATTTTTCTTCTCTCTCTAGTTTTCTCTCTCTTATGTTCGCTATCTGTTGTCTGCTCTATTGTTTTATATATATTGTTCTCTCTCTATTGTTACTGTATTTTAGAACTGTAATGTTTTATTTTTACTATGTTTTATTGTATTTGCTTTGCAGGTATGGTATGTCTTACTGTTATACTGTAATGTCACTAGTTTTATTGTTACCAACATTTGCTTAGCAGGTACGCCATTCAGCTGCAGCACAGGTTTATATATTCTGACAGCAACAGCGTTTAACGATACATAAAGCCGTGACTCCAGCACTGTAGGAGGTGATTTCACAACCACAGTTAAAAAAAAGAGAATATATGCCGAAGCATGAGGGCAGGGGTGGAGGAGCGATTTGCTCCTAACATTAGGATATGCTTCAGCATATATTTTTTAGGCACAGATTGCGTTAAAAAATCAAGTTGTTTTATTGAGTTAATGTTTTATCGTTACCATTGTTTGCTTTTCAGGTATGCCATTCAGCTGCAGCACTGATTAATCAATCTTGACAGCAACAGCGTTTGCTCTCATGATATGAAAATCAGCAACTCCACCATTGTAGGAGGTGATTTCACCACCACAGTTTAAAAAAAATGGTGCGTGTATGCCCATCATTAGAAGTAGGTGGATGAAAGGCGGTATTCTAATGGTGGGCATACCCACCAATCAAACTCTTTTTTTCGTTCAGCCCACAGGCTGCATAAAAAAAAGAACATATAATATATGCCCAAAAAGGACCAGCAACATGCTGGTATGTTGCTGGACTTTGAGTGGTTATACCAGAATGATACCTGCAGGTTTAGGTATCATTTCGGTATCATTCTTTTCAGCTAGCGGTCGGCTTACATGTAAAAGCAATCCTAGCAGCTAATTAGCCTCTAGACTGCTTTTACAAGCAGTGGGAGGGAATATCCCCTCCTCCCACCATCTTCCATGGTTTTCTCAGGCTCTCCTGTCCCAACAGAGAACCCGAGAATGCAGCCAGTGGTTCTGTCAGCTCACCATAGAGCTGATCAGAGACCATAATGGCTCCAATCATCTCTATGGCCTAAGAAACCAGAAGCATTTTTTTCAAAAAAGAGTACCCTATATACTCAAATATAAGCCAAGTTTTTCAGCCCATTTTTTAGGCTGAAAACCCCCCCTCAGCTTATACTTGAGTGAGCCGTACCTTTCATTACTAAAACAACGTGTGTCTCGGGCTGTGTTATGCAGTCTGTTTGGCTGTCCATTGTAACAAAGCCCTGCCTCCTCCTCGTCTGTGATAGAGGAACACTGATACAAGGCTGAGAAACTGTATCAGCATTCACAGATGAGGAGGAGGCGGGGCTTACAAAGGACGGCTGAACAGACTGCATAACACAGCGGGAGACACATGCTGTTTTAGTAATGAAAGGTACAGCTGCAGATGGGCACAGTGAGACTACAGATGGGCACAGTGAGACTACAGATGGGCACAATTAGGCTGTAAATGGTCACAGAGAGACTTCAAATGGGCACAATTAGACTGCAAATGGTTACAGTGAGACTGCAAATGGCCACAATTAGACTGCAAATGAGTACAGTGAGGCTGCAGATGGGCATTGTTTACCCAGTAGCTGCTGCATTTTCCCACCCTAGGCTTATACTCGAGTCAATATGTTTTCCCAGTTTTTTGTGGTAAATATAGGTGCCTCGGCTTATATTCGGGTCGGTCTATACTTGAGTATATACGGTACCTGTCACTACCTATTGCTATCGTAGGGGATATTTACATTCCCTGAGATAACAATAAAAATGCTAAAAAAAGTAAAAAAAAATTAAAGGAACAGTTTAAAAATAAAATAAAAAAGCAAAATAAATTTTTAAAAAAAGCACCCTTGTCCCCCTGTGCTCATGCGCAAAGGGGAACGCAAGCGTTGGTCTGGTGTCATATGTAAACAGCAATTGCAGCATGTGAGGTATCACCACGAAGGTCAGATCGAGGGCGGCGGTAATTTTAGCAAAATTAAAGTGGTAACCTGTAAAGGATTTTAAAGGCTTTTAAAAATGTATGTAGTTTGTCGCCGCTGCACGTTTGTGCGCAATTTTAAAGCATGTCGTGTTTGGTATCCATGTACCAAACAAGGTATCCAAAATATCATCTTTTTTATTTCATCAAACATTTGGGCAATATAATGTGTTTTAGTGCATTAAAATTGAAAAAAGTGTTTTTATTTTTAAAAAATGGGTTTTAAAAATTGCTGCGCAAATACTGTGTGAAAAAAGAAATTCCAACACCGACCATTTTAATCTGTAGGGCTTTTGCTTTTAAAAATATATAATGTTTGGGGGTTTAAAGTAATTTTCTAGCAAAAAAAAAAAAAAATTTCATGTAAACAAAAAGTGTCAGAATGGTTAGAAGAGTGGGTGATATTGTGACATAAGCTTCTAACGTTGTACATAAAATGCCAGGTAAGTTCAAACCCCCCCCCCAAATGACCCCTTTTTGGAAAATAGACACCCCAAGCTATTTGCTGATAGGCATGTTGAGTCCATGGAATATTTTATATTTTGCCACAAGTTTCGGGAAAAATACGATTTTTATAACAGCTGACCTGTAAAATCCTTTTCTTGCAGTACATCACGGGACACAGAGCCACAGTAATTACTGTATGGGTTATATAGGCACCTTTAGGTGATGTACACTGGCACACCCTAGATAGCTCCCTATATAACCCTTCCCCTTACTGGGAGTACCTCAGTTTTATAGCAAAGCAATATACAGTATCTCACAAAAGTGGGTACACCCTTCACATTTTTGTAAATATTTAATTCTATCTTTTAATGTGACAACACTGAAGAAATGACACTTTGCTACAATGTAAAGTAGTGAGTGTACAGCTTGTATAACAGTGTAAATTTGCTATCCCCTCAAAATAACTCAACACACAGCTATTAATGTCTAAACCGCTGGCAACAAAAGTGAGTACACCCCTAAGTGAAAATGTCCAAATTGGGCCCAAAGTGTCAATATTTTGTGTGGCAACCATTATTTTCCAGCACTGCCTTAACCCTCCTTGGCATGAAGTTCACCAGAGCTTCACAGGTTGCCATCGGAGTCCTCTCCCACTCCTCCATGACAACATCATGGAGTTGGTGGATGATAGTGACCTTGTGCTGCTCCACCTTTCCTTTGAGGATGCCCCACAGATGCTCAATAGGGTTTAGGTCTAAAATACATGCTTGGCCAGTCTATCACCTTTACCCTCAGCTTCTTTAGCAAGGCAGTCATCATCTTGGAGGCGTGTTTGGGGTTGTTATATTCGAATACTGCCCTGCGGCCCAGTCTCAGAAGGGAGGGGATCATGCTCTGCTTCAGTATGTCCAGGGCTTTTTTTCTGCCGAAACGCGGCGGAACGGCGTTCCGCCACCTCTGGCAGCCCTGACCTCTCCATCCAGGACACTTTTATATGTCAGTCAGTGCCCCAAGTCCCCTGCCGCAACCGCTGCTTTTTTCTCCCTGAGCTTTGGGAGTTGTTGTTCCCATCCAGCCCTGCCCAGCAGCACATGTCCCGCCCAACGGCTCATGTCCTGCCTTGCCCAGCGGCTCCTGTCCCCCCCGCCCAGCGGCTCCCATCCTGCCCTGCCCAGCGGCTCACGTCTTGCCCAGCAGCTCCCGTCCCGCCCAGCCCCGCGGCTCTCGTCCCAGCCTGCACTACCTCCCTGTCAGACTTGAGCAGCTTGTGAAGTGTTCCATCGGAACTGCACTGTGGAAAAAAGCCTGGAGAGGAGGTGAGTGCACTGGAAACTATGGGGGAAGCGGAGGGATTAAGGGGAGGGGGGGCGGGGCGAGTGGCACCTGCAGGGGAAGGTGACAGCTGTGGACCAAAATGGGGGTGAATTTGTGAAGAGGGGGTGAAGTTGTTAGAGCTGGAAAGGGGGACAGTTTGTGCAAAGTGCTGAGTAGTAGGGAGGGGGGCAGGTGGTACAGTAGCAAGAGCTGGTAAGGGGGGGTTGGCAGGTTGTTTGAAGGTGACAGGGGGTGAGGAGGTGAAAGTTGGAGAGCTGAAGAGATGAAAGCTGTGGATTGGGGTAATCTGTAGATGGGGGTGCAGTAGTGAAATGTGGAAGGGGGGTAGTGGACTGGGGGTGTAAGCTGTAGATGTGGGGGCTGCAGAGTTGAGTTGTTGACAGGGGGTACAAAGGTGAGTTGTGGGGGGTGCTAAGATGACATGTGGACAGGGGTGCAGAACTGAGGAGGGACAGGGGAAAGAAGAGGTGAGCCGTGGATAGGAGGGAAGAAGAGGTGAGCCGTGGATAGGAGGGAAGAAGAGGTGAGCCGTGGATAGGAGGGAAGAAGAGGTGAGCCGTGGACAGGAGGGAAGAAGAGGTGAGCCATGGACAGGAGGGAAGAAGAGGTGAGCCATGAACAGGAGGGAAGAAGAGGTGAGCCATGGACAGGAGGGAAGAAGAGGTGAGCCGTGGACAGGAGGGAAGAAGAGGTGAGCCATGGATGGTTACATTGGGGGAGATATGCAAGTGCTGTCCGCCGATTTTTTTTTCTGTGCCCTGTGTGAAACACACACCTCATCACCTCAGAGTACACTTTCCTGAGCCCTGTGTGTTATTCGCTCCTAAGTGCCGCACTCTGTGCCTTTTGGGCCTACGCGGATTTGGCGCTGCTTTACTTCTCTCCCCATGGAACGACAGAATTGGGGGTGGAGAGTTGGCTGGGGAGGGTGAGTTCCTGCACCTATTTTCTGAGAAAAAAAGCCCTGAGTATGTCACAGTACATGTTGGCAGTCATGGTTCCCTCAATGAACTGTAGCTCCCCAGTGCCGGCAGCACTCATGCATCCCCAGACTATGACACTCCCACCACCATGCTTGACTGTATGCAAAACACATTTGTCTTTGTACTGCTCACCTGGTTGCAGCCACACACGCTTGACACCATCTGAACCAAATAAGTTTATCTTGGTCTCATCAGACCACAGGACATGGTTCCAGTAATCCATGTCCTTAGTCTGCTTGTCTTCAGCAAACTGTTTGCAGGCTTTCTTGTGCATCATCTTTAGAAGAGGCTTCCTTCTGGAATGACAGCCATGCAGACCAATTTGATACAGTGTGCGGCGTATGGTCTGAGCACTGACAGGCTGACCCCCCACCCCTTCAACCTCTGCAGCAATGCTGGTTGTACTCATACATCTATTTCCCAAAGACAACCTCTGGATATGACGCTGAGCACGTGCACTCAACTTCCTTGGTCAACCATGGCGAGGCCTGTTCTGAGTGGAACCTGTCCTGTTAAAGCACTGTATGGTCTTGGCCACCATGCTACAGCTCAGTTTCAGGGTCTTAGCAATCTTCTTATAACCTAGGCCATCTTTATGTAGAGAAACAATTCTTTTTTCAGATAGTTTAGGGAGTTCTTTGCCATTAGGGTGTCATGTTGAACTTCCAGTGACCAGTATGAGAGAGTGAGAGTGATAACACCAAATTTAACACACCTGCTCCCCATTCACACCTGAGACCTTGTAACACTAACGAGTCACATGACAACGGGGAGGGAAAATGGCTAATTGGGCCCAATTTGGACATTTTCACTTAGGGGTGTACTCACTTTTGTTGCCAGCGGTTTAGACATTAATGGCTGTGTGTTGAGTTATTTTGAGGGGACAGCAAATTTACACTGTTATACAAGCTGTACACTCTCTACTTTACATTGTAGCAAAGTGTTATTTCTTCAGTGTTGTCACATGAAAAGATATAATAAAATATTTACAAAAATGTGAGGGGTGTACTTACTTTTGTGAGATACTGTACGTGTATTAGAAGAGGGGGGGCCCTCTGTGTCCCATGATGTACTCCAAGAAAAGGATTTTACAGGTAAGCTGTTATAAAAATCCTATTTTCTTTATCGTACATCACGGGACACAGAGCCACAGTAATTGCTGTATGGGATGTCCCAGAGCAATGCTATCTGAAGGGAGGGAGACACAAACAAAAGTAGGGTGCAATCAGACCTGAGGACCTATACTGCTGACTGCAGCACACTGTGCCCAAAGGTGATATCCTCATGCCTTCTTACATCCACCTGATAGAATCTGGTGAATGTATGGACTGAAGACCAGGTTGCGGCCTTGCAGATTTGAGCCATGGAGGCTTGGTGAAGCACTAACAGCCCTGGTGGAGTGTGCTTTGATTTGAAAAGGTGGAACTTTCCTCTTCAAACCATAAGCTTGAATAATTACTTGCCCAATCCACTTAGCAATAGTAGATTTCAACGCTGCCTGTCCTTTTCTGGGACCTTCAGGCAACACAAACAAAACATCCATTTTCCAAATCTGAGCAGTCGCCTCCAAATAGATTTTGACTGCTCTCACTACATCCAGAGAATGTAGTGACTTTTCTTCTGTAGAACAGGGTTCTGGAAAAAATGAAGGCAGAGCAATATCCTGGTTTAGATGAAAACCTGAACCCTCCTTCGGTAGAAAGTTAGGGTGAGGACGCAATACTTCTCTTTTCTTGTGAATGATTAAATATGGCTCTTTACAAGAAAGAGCCGCCAATTCTGATACCCTTCTTGCAGAAGAAATGGCTACCAGAAAAACTAGCTTCCTTGTCAAAAGGACCAAGGGAATATGTTGTATCGGCTCAAAAGGCTGTTTCTGTAATGCCGATAGAACTAAATTCAAGTCCCAAGGGCTCAGGGGTGCTCTAACCGGTGGATTAAGCCACGTTATCCCCTGTATAAAGCTTCGGACCAAAGAAAGCGAAGCAAGTGGACGTTGAAACAATACCGATAAGGCCGAGCCCTGGCCCTTGATAGTACTCAAGGCCAGCTTCATTTCTAACCCCATTTGCAGAAAGGCAAGGATTCTACCTATGACATACTTTCTGGGATGCCAACCCCTGGATTCACACCAGGAAATATATGCCTTCAGACTCTATAAAAAATTACTCTGGAAGCTGGCTTCCTTGCATTAATCAAGGTAGATATCACTGAGCCTGAAAGCCTGCGATTCTTCAGAATGTGGGTTTCAATAGCCAAACCATTAAATTTAGCGTTTGTAAGGTAGGATGGAACACTGGTCCCTGCGATAGCAGGTCTGGACGTGGTGGTAGGGTCCATGGGGCCCCTACCGCCATCTTTACTATTTCTGCATACCAAGATCTTCTGGGCCACAAGAACCACCAACTTCTTTTCCTGCTTGATCCAACAAAAAAGTCGTAGTAGCAGCAGAATAGGAGGGAATACATAAATCAGTGAGAACTGATCCCACGGGGTCACCAACGCAACGGGGTCACGTTCCGCATGCGAGTGGATCACTTGTTCTTGACACAAAGTTGTCGACCTTGTTGTTGAACCTGGACGCAAACAGATCTACGTCCGGGATCCCCCATCTTTGGCATATAGCCAGGAAGATGTCGGGGTGAAGGGATCATTCCCCCCAGGATCAACTGCTGGCGACTTAAGTAGTCCGCCTGCCAGTTCTCCACCCCTGGAATGAAGATTACCGATATGCACGGCACATGCTTTTCTGCCCAGGTTAGGATCTGGTTTACCTCTCCCTGGGCTGCACGACTTCTGTGCCCCCTTGGTGATTGATATAAGCCACTCCTATGGCATTGTTGGATTGGATCCTGACAGGACAACCCCACAACCTGAATGTCCAGGCCTTTAGGGCTTAGGCACGCTATAATATATACAGGAGCTGAAATGACAGAAGCAGTGGCAGACCCTAACAACCCCGATGGCTCGCTCTGACCAGCCTCACTAGGTCTTTCAGAGGGGGGTGGCGTTGCAGAGGGAGGGTCCTCAGAGCCTGAGGGAGATCCCTTTGAGCCCCTATTTTTTGGGGTATTTGTACCTCCCCTTCTGCCCGTAGTGCTAAGCACAAATGCAGAGGTACTACCAGAAAATGCACCCACTGCTGAGCAAATAGTCCAGCAACTACCGCTGCTATGAAGGCTCAGTCTGATGCTAAGTAAACGTGCCTGGGAATGCCCATGTCACCCACACTCACATGCCATCCATCTGCTCTGTGTCCCTCCTTTAGCTGTATGCACTTGCAAAAAGTGCACCTTTATAGCTTTGCATAGCCCGCGTTGTGGGCGTTAAACCACGCCGATGCCGCGCTGAGGCCCCGCCCCTTCCTCCCACCACCCACTTTGCCCCCTCATAATTTTTCAAAAGAGAGTGTTTTCCCGCTCGAGCGGGGGCTCCGATCCGATCGGATCACACATGGAGGGGGGGCTGGGGTGGAGGAGAGGAGGAGAGCTGGTGGATGGAGAACTGCCGTAATGGCGGCGGCGGCATAACATTGACTGACCCATGTCCTCTTAGCCTGGAAAGAAGCTGTGTAGGGACATTCCAAAGAGAAAAACCCCCCTTCCCACATCCTACCTGGAGCTTGGGCTCAAAGGAAGCATGCAGCTTGTGACAAAGAGAGAGACTGACAAGCATGGAATCAGGTACGTGGCGACTTTAGGCATGACACATTCACTTAAAGGAGAAAACCCACAAGAATGAGAAAAATTCCTTAGGAATCTCCCTTACTTTATCCGGCTGCAGGGTTCTGTGGAAAACCAAACAGACCCAATCTTCACCACTCATGGTGGGCTCCGTTAAAAAATCTTCAGGAGCCGGGGTCCCTTTTTATCGGCGGATCCACACTCCTTGGCCTGTAAAGCACCCCGCCAGTAAATATGGCTGAAAAAACCAAACACTGGATCCCGGGGTCCAGCTCTCTAAAAAGAGAAGAATTATAGGCAGGACCTCGTTTCTTCCGACACGAGCCCCGGGTACCATTCATTTACAGAACATGCCCACAACTTAGAAGATTTTTTTTTTCTTTATTGTGAAGCAAACAACAAATAGGACAAAATAACAGAAAAAGTCAATGTGCATAACTATTCACCCCCCTAAAGTCAATACTTTGTAGAGCCACCTTTTGCAGCTATCAAAGCTACAAGTCACTCGGGATAAGTATCTATGAGCTTGCCACAGCTTACCACTGGGATTTTTGCCCATTCCTCCTTGCAAAACTGCTCCAGCTCCTTCAAGTTGGATGGTTTGCGCTTGTGAACAGCAATCTTTAAGTCTGACCACAGATTATCTATTGGATTGAGGTCTGGGCTTTGACTAGGTCATTCCAACACATTTACATGTTTCCCCTTAAACCACTGAAGTGTTGCTTTAGCAGTGTGTTTGGGGTCATTGTCCTGCTGGAAGGTGAACCCCCGTCCTAGCCTCAAATCACACACAGAGTGGTACAGGTTTTGCTCAAGAATATCCCTGTATTTAGCACCATCCATCTTTCCCTCAACCCTGACCAGTTTCCCAGTCCCGACTGCTGAAAAACATCCCCACAGCATGATGCTGCCACCACCATGTTTCACTGTGGGGATGGTGTTCTTTGGATGATGTGATGTGTTGGTTTTGCGCCAGAAATAGCGTTTTCTTTGATGGCCAAAAAGTTCATCAGACCAGTGCACCTTCCTCCATACATTTTAGGAGTCTCCCACATGCCTTTTCACAAACTCAAAATGTGCCATTTTGTTTTTTTTTGAAAGTAATGGCTTTCTTCTGGCCACTCTGCCTTAAAGCCCAACTCTGTGGAGCATATGGCTTATTGTTGTCCTATGTACAGATACTCCAGTCTCTGCTGTGGAACTCTGCAGCTCCTCCAGGGTTACCTTAGGTCTCTGTACTGTCTCTCTGATTAATGCCCTCCTTGCCCGGTCCATGAGTTTTGGTGTTCGGCCGTCTCTTGGCAGGTTTGGTGTTGTGCCATGTTCTTTCCATTTGGTTATGATAGATTTGAGGGTGCTCCTAGGGATCATCAAAGATTTGGATATTTGTTTATAACCTAACCCTGACTTGTACTTCTCAACAACATTGTCCCTTACTTGTTTGGAGAGTTCCTTGGTCTTCATGGCAGTGTTTGGTTAGTGGTGCCTCTTGCCTAGATGTTGCAGCCTCTGGGGCCTTTCAAAAAGGTGTGTATATGTAATGACAGATCATGTGACACTCAGATTGCACACAGGTGGACATCATTTCACTAATTATGTGACTTCTGAAGGTAATTGGTTGCACCAGAGCTTTTTATGGGCTTCATAACGAAGGGGGTGAATACATACACACATGCCAATTATCAGTTTCTTATTTCTGAAAAATAGTTTTATGTATATATTTTTCTAATTTTACTTCACCAACTTAAACTATTGTGTTCTGATCCATCACATATAATTCAGATTAAAAAAAAAAACATTGAACTAAATGCTGTAATGTAACAAATATATAAAAGCCAAGGGGGGTGAATACTTTTGCAAGGCACTGTATATTGCTCAAACATGCCATGGGCATATGTGGAATTACACCCCAAAATACATTCTGCTGCTTCTCCTGAGTATGGAGATACCACATGTGTGAGACTTTTTGGGAGCCTAGCCGGGTACAGGACCCCGAAATCCAATCACCGCCTTCAGGCTTTCTAAGGGCATAAAATGATGATTTCACTTCCTCATTACCTATCACAGTTTCGGAGGCCATGAAATGTCAAGATAGCACAAAACACCCACAAATTACCCCATTTTGGAAAGTAGACCCTATTTGCTGAGAGACATGTTGTGTCCATGGAATATTTTATATTTTGCTACAAGTTTCGGGAAAATTTAAAACATTTTATTACAATTTTTTTTTTTACACAAAGTTGTCACTAAATGATATATTGTTCAAACATGGCATGATTATATGTGGAATTACACCCCAAAATATATTTTGCTTTTTCTCCTGAGTATGGGGATACCACATGTGTGAGACTTTTTAGGAGCTTAGCCGCATACAGGACCCCAAAACCCAAGCACCGCCTTCAGGCTTTCTAAAGGCGTATTTGCTAAGAGGCATGGGGAGTATTTTGCAGCTCTCATTTGTTTTTGAAAATGAAGAAAGAATTTTTTTTTTAACACCCTTAGAAAGCCTGGAGGCGGTGATTGGTTTTCGGGGTCCTGTACACGGCTAGGCTCCCAAAAAGTCTCACACATGTGGTTTCCCCAGTACTCAGGAGAAGCAGCAGAATGTATTTTGGGGTGTAATTTTACATATGCCCATATCATGTTTGAGCAATAGATCATTTAGTAACAACTTTGTGCAAAGAAAAAAAGTTTGTTGTTTTCCTGCAACTTGTGGCAAAATATAAAATATTTCATGGACTCAACATGCCTCTCAGCAAATATCTTGGAGTGTCTACTCTACCTTGGGAACACTTCACTGCACTTCTATTCGAACACTTTACATCTTTAGCAACAGTCATCACAAGATATATTGCACTGTTACTACACCTTATTGGATACAATTAATGAGCTCCGACTGCCAGTGAAGACCATCAGATCTGCAACAGGAACATTCTGTCATTGCTACTTAGAGGGCCCTCATACCATTCATGTTTAGCTTCATCTCTCATTAGGATCAAAGGACAAACAGGCCGGCCTGGGTTTCTCTTTCAAGAAAAAATTGATACTTAACCTCTGCTTATCCTTTCAGGTTATGTTCAAGTGGTACTCCATTATACATATGTGTATCTAATAATCTGTTGTTGCAAACTGTCTTATTGGGCATTTTCTTGAGGAGTCATTCAGCTGAGTTTGTGCTGCTATCCCAAGCTTAGTTGAACCATTACCTCCTTTGTACAACCATATCTTAACTGAAGTATTCCAGTAAATGTTAACAGAATATAAAAGTATTGAGTGTTGTCTTATTGCTTAAAGGTGTTGCAAGGATGACTGAAACCAGAGTGTCAGGTGGGTTGGAATGTTCACAGGGTCATGGCGATGCAGATGAGCAGGTAAATCCAAGCAGTCCCCAAGAGGACCGTGCTACAGTAGTAGTAGCTGGATGGGATCAGATTGAAGCATTGTCGATGAACTCACCAGAAACTAAATACAAGTCAAGGCCAAAGGATTAGGGAGGGAGCTGTCTAGCATTTTAAACGGCACAGTGAGAAGAGATAAAGCAAGACATTGCAGACATTGCGCCCCTGCATTTCCTAGGGTCAGGTTTGTAAGGAAACCTCTGTCAGGGTCTCTCTGATTTTAAATGATAAAATATAAGGACTTAATGAAAATGCCTGGATTTCAGATGGACATAGTCAGCATTTTGACAAATCTCAGAATTGGATGTGTTTTTTATAATCGAATCCAATTCACATAACATGTGAATCGGACCAGCAATCGAGTCAGTTCACACTTGTGCGGGGTGGCTGTGGTGTGATTTTAAAAAGGACCCTGTGCATTTTTGGGTCCGGTTCAGGTGCGATTTCAGGTAAAAATGTGCACCTAAATCGCACCTAAACCCGTGAACAGAACTGGTCCGGACTGCTGCACTGAAACCGCTGCCACATATGTGTGAACCCAGCCTGAGGGAATAATCATCAAGATGGAGAGATATAGCTGGACAAATAACCAAAACAATGAGTTGGATTTACTTGTTAATAGGGATGAGCTTCGTGTTCGAGTCGAACCCATGTTCGACTCGAACATCGGCTGTTCGGTCGTTCGCCGAATTGCGAACGATATGGGCCGTTCGCGCCAAATTCGTGTGGCGCGTCACGGCCCATAATTCACTGCGGCATCGCAGTGCATTGCTTGCTGATGATTGGCCAAGCATGCACTATGACCCGCATGCTTGGCCAATCACAGCGCCGCCTGAACAGAGAGCCGTAATTGGCCAAAGCCAAGGAGGCTTTGGCCAATTATGGCTCAGGGGATTTAGTACACGCCCCACACTATATAAGGCCGCCTGCACGGCGGCCCTGTGCAGTGTGTTCCGGTGTGCTTAGAGAGAGAGAGAGACAGTGTCATTTCAATTGAGTTAGCTAGATTAGGCAGGACAGTCAGTCAGTTAGCTGCACTTAAAGTGTATTGTGTATATATATGCATCCCAGGTGTTGCATATATATATATATATATACACTGTATTCAGTTTAGCTAGATCCGTTCCTGTTATCTTCTAGACTATTTACATTTAGTGCAGTGCATCCTGCTCACAGTGTTCAGCTAGATCCGTTCCTGTTATCTTCCTACTGACAGGCAGGCTTGTCTTGTTACAGTATTTACAGCTACCTAAAGAAAATTACTGGTGTTCTTTTGATCCTATTAGTACCACGGTCAGGCAGCTAGACTATTTACATTTAGTGCAGTGCGTCCTGCTCACAGTGTTCAGCTAGATCCGTTCCTGTTATCTTCCTACTGACAGGCAGGCTTGTCTTGTTACAGTATATAAAGCTACCTGAAGAAAATTACTGGTGTTCTTTTGATCCTATTAGTACCACGGTCCGGCAGCTAGACTATTTACATTTAGTACAGTGCGTCCTGCTCACAGTGTTCAGCTAGATCCGTTCCTGTTATCTTCCTACTGACAGGCAGGCTTGTCTTGTTACAGTATATAAAGCTACCTGAAGAAAATTACTGGTGTTCTTTTGATCCTATTAGTACCACGGTCAGGCAGCTAGATTATTTACATTTAGTACAGTGCGTCCTGCTCTCAGTGTTCAGCTAGATCCTTTCCTGTTATCTTCCTACTGACAGGCAGGCTTGTCTTGTTACAGTATATAAAGCTACCTGAAGAAAATTACTGGTGTTCTTTTGATCCTATTAGTACCACAGTCAGGCAGCTAGACTATTTACAGTTAGTGCAGTGCGTCCTGCTCACAGTGTTCAGCTAAACCTACAAGTTAGTGGGGTGCGTCCACCTCACAGTGTTCAGCTAAAGCTACCTGTAGAAGGTTGGTGGTGTTCTCATACTACAGGCAGGCAGTTGATTTTGCTAGCTGCATTATCAGTACATATATATATCTTATATTTCGTTCCTGTTATCTTCTAGACCAGGGGTCTCAAACTGGTGGCCCTCCAGCTGTTGCGAAACTACAAGTCCCATGAGGCTTTGCAAGGCTGACAGTTACAAGCATGACTCCCACAGGCAGAGGCATGATGGGACTTGTAGTTTTGCAACAGCTGGAGGGCCACCAGTTTGAGACCCCTGTTCTAGACTATTTACATTTAGTGCAGTGCATCCTGCTCACAGTGTTCAGCTAGATCCGTTCCTGTTATCTTCCTACTGACAGGCAGGCTTGTCTTGTTACAGTATTTACAGCTACCTAAAGAAAATTACTGGTGTTCTTTTGATCCTATTAGTACCACGGTCAGGCAGCTAGACTATTTACATTTAGTGCAGTGCGTCCTGCTCACAGTGTTCAGCTAGATCCGTTCCTGTTATCTTCCTACTGACAGGCAGGCTTGTCTTGTTACAGTATATAAAGCTACCTGAAGAAAATTACTGGTGTTCTTTTGATCCTATTAGTACCACGGTCAGGCAGCTAGACTATTTACATTTAGTACAGTGCGTCCTGCTCACAGTGTTCAGCTAGATCCGTTCCTGTTATCTTCCTACTGACAGGCAGGCTTGTCTTGTTACAGATATAAACAAGGCCTGGGGAATGCCCAGGAAAAATTCCAAGCCTACTTACCACCAGCTCGCAGACTACCAAATTAACCTGTCTAACAGTATGCGTTAAAAACAGGGGTTTAGTCCGCACGCATTTGCAAACGCATGCGTAAGCCACAGAGCCTCGTCACGGCACCCTGATATCTGTGGTCCTAACACTAAAATATGAGTGTCCCCACAGTGGAGGCACATGCATTCTGATGGATAAATGAGGGCAGGTGGACTGAAGGGCAGCCCATCCCTTCTTAAAAGGTACAGGAGCACACCAGACACCCAGCAAATAGCACAATGGCTGCAAAGGTGCTGGTGCGTTGATGGACCAATATACACACCAAGGTGATCTCAAAAAACTTGCCACCACCCTCATTTATAGCTGGCTATCGCAGTAAGCGGCATTGGAGGGCTACAAAACAGATATAAACAAGGCCTGGGGAATGCCCAGGAAAAATTCCAAGCCTACTTACCACCAGCTCGCAGACTACCAAATTAACCTGTCTAACAGTATGCGTTAAAAACAGGGGTTTAGTCCGCACGCATTTGCAAACGCATGCGTAAGCCACAGAGCCTCGTCACGGCACCCTGATATCTGTGGTCCTAACACTAAAATATGAGTGTCCCCACAGTGGAGGCACATGCATTCTGATGGATAAATGAGGGCAGGTGGACTGAAGGGCAGCCCATCCCTTCTTAAAAGGTACAGGAGCACACCAGACACCCAGCAAATAGCACAATGGCTGCAAAGGTGCTGGTGCGTTGATGGACCAATATACACACCAAGGTGATCTCAAAAAACTTGCCACCACCCTCATTTATAGCTGGCTATCGCAGTAAGCGGCATTGGAGGGCTACAAAACAGATATAAACAAGGCCTGGGGAATGCCCAGGAAAAATTCCAAGCCTACTTACCACCAGCTCGCAGACTACCAAATTAACCTGTCTAACAGTATGCGTTAAAAACAGGGGTTTAGTCCGCACGCATTTGCAAACGCATGCGTAAGCCACAGAGCCTCGTCACGGCACCCTGATATCTGTGGTCCTAACACTAAAATATGAGTGTCCCCACAGTGGAGGCACATGCATTCTGATGGATAAATGAGGGCAGGTGGACTGAAGGGCAGCCCATCCCTTCTTAAAAGGTACAGGAGCACACCAGACACCCAGCAAATAGCACAATGGCTGCAAAGGTGCTGGTGCGTTGATGGACCAATATACACACCAAGGTGATCTCAAAAAACTTGCCACCACCCTCATTTATAGCTGGCTATCGCAGTAAGCGGCATTGGAGGGCTACAAAACAGATATAAACAAGGCCTGGGGAATGCCCAGGAAAAATTCCAAGCCTACTTACCACCAGCTCGCAGACTACCAAATTAACCTGTCTAACAGTATGCGTTAAAAACAGGGGTTTAGTCCGCACGCATTTGCAAACGCATGCGTAAGCCACAGAGCCTCGTCACGGCACCCTGATATCTGTGGTCCTAACACTAAAATATGAGTGTCCCCACAGTGGAGGCACATGCATTCTGATGGATAAATGAGGGCAGGTGGACTGAAGGGCAGCCCATCCCTTCTTAAAAGGTACAGGAGCACACCAGACACCCAGCAAATAGCACAATGGCTGCAAAGGTGCTGGTGCGTTGATGGACCAATATACACACCAAGGTGATCTCAAAAAACTTGCCACCACCCTCATTTATAGCTGGCTATCGCAGTAAGCGGCATTGGAGGGCTACAAAACAGATATAAACAAGGCCTGGGGAATGCCCAGGAAAAATTCCAAGCCTACTTACCACCAGCTCGCAGACTACCAAATTAACCTGTCTAACAGTATGCGTTAAAAACAGGGGTTTAGTCCGCACGCATTTGCAAACGCATGCGTAAGCCACAGAGCCTCGTCACGGCACCCTGATATCTGTGGTCCTAACACTAAAATATGAGTGTCCCCACAGTGGAGGCACATGCATTCTGATGGATAAATGAGGGCAGGTGGACTGAAGGGCAGCCCATCCCTTCTTAAAAGGTACAGGAGCACACCAGACACCCAGCAAATAGCACAATGGCTGCAAAGGTGCTGGTGCGTTGATGGACCAATATACACACCAAGGTGATCTCAAAAAACTTGCCACCACCCTCATTTATAGCTGGCTATCGCAGTAAGCGGCATTGGAGGGCTACAAAACAGATATAAACAAGGCCTGGGGAATGCCCAGGAAAAATTCCAAGCCTACTTACCACCAGCTCGCAGACTACCAAATTAACCTGTCTAACAGTATGCGTTAAAAACAGGGGTTTAGTCCGCACGCATTTGCAAACGCATGCGTAAGCCACAGAGCCTCGTCACGGCACCCTGATATCTGTGGTCCTAACACTAAAATATGAGTGTCCCCACAGTGGAGGCACATGCATTCTGATGGATAAATGAGGGCAGGTGGACTGAAGGGCAGCCCATCCCTTCTTAAAAGGTACAGGAGCACACCAGACACCCAGCAAATAGCACAATGGCTGCAAAGGTGCTGGTGCGTTGATGGACCAATATACACACCAAGGTGATCTCAAAAAACTTGCCACCACCCTCATTTATAGCTGGCTATCGCAGTAAGCGGCATTGGAGGGCTACAAAACAGATATAAACAAGGCCTGGGGAATGCCCAGGAAAAATTCCAAGCCTACTTACCACCAGCTCGCAGACTACCAAATTAACCTGTCTAACAGTATGCGTTAAAAACAGGGGTTTAGTCCGCACGCATTTGCAAACGCATGCGTAAGCCACAGAGCCTCATCACGGCACCCTGATATCTGTGGTCCTAACACTAAAATATGAGTGTCCCCACAGTGGAGGCACATGCATTCTGATGGATAAATGAGGGCAGGTGGACTGAAGGGCAGCCCATCCCTTCTTAAAAGGTACAGGAGCACACCAGACACCCAGCAAATAGCACAATGGCTGCAAAGGTGCTGGTGCGTTGATGGACCAATATACACACCAAGGTGATCTCAAAAAAGTATATAAAGCTACCTGAAGAAAATTACTGGTGTTCTTTTGATCCTATTAGTACCACGGTCAGGCAGCTAGATTATTTACATTTAGTACAGTGCGTCCTGCTCACAGTGTTCAGCTAGATCCTTTCCTGTTATCTTCCTACTGACAGGCAGGCTTGTCTTGTTACAGTATATAAAGCTACCTGAAGAAAATTACTGGTGTTCTTTTGATCCTATTAGTACCACGGTCAGGCAGCTAGACTATTTACAGTTAGTGCAGTGCGTCCTGCTCACAGTGTTCAGCTAAACCTACAAGTTAGTGGGTACGTCCACCTCACAGTGTTCAGCTAAAGCTACCTGTAGAAGGTTGGTGGTGTTCTCATACTACAGGCAGGCAGTTGATTTTGCTAGCTGCATTATCAGTACATATATATATATATATATATATATCCCAGCTTAGTGCAGCTACAGGCCATTAGTATGTCTGGAAGGCCAAGAAGGAGAGGCAGACAGTCACAAGCCAATAAGAGAGGGCAAGCATGGCTCTGTGTCTAGTGCTGGTCGTGGAGACGGTGCATCCTCATCAGCACATGGCCATGGGACACGCTTGGCCTTTTTTTCGGCAGCTGGCCGCGTTGAGCCGCAACATGCGGAAGACTTGGTCGAGTGGATGACCAAGCCGTCCTCATCCTCCTCATCCTCTCTCACCCATGCCCAGGGTGCTTTGTCTGGCAAAGCAGCGGCCTCTTCCCTCGGCTCAATGTCATCAGTGACTCCTTCCCTAGCTCCACCATGTCCTCCTGAGGAGTCCCTCGAACTGTTTGACCACAGTGTTGGGTACATGCTCCAGGAGGATGCCCAGCGTTTGGAAGGCTCTGATGATGATACTGAGCTCGATGAAGGCAGTAACATGAGCACGGACAGAGGGGGTGCCCAAGAAGGACAGCAATCTGGCAGTCATGCTCCCCCTGCTGCAGCATACTGCCAGGTTTGCTCCAGTGATGAGGAGGGAGGGGATGATGAGGTCACTGACTCAACGTGGGTGCCTGATAGGAGAGAGGAGGAGGAGGAGGAGGCGGCACATCACCAACGAGGCAGGATGCCCTCCAGGGGCCAGCCTAAGGGCAGCACATTGACTGCATCACACCCCAAAGCTCCACATGTGCAGGGCGCTGCAGTCTCTGCGCGTTATTCAAAAAGTTCTTTGGTGTGGGCCTATTTTGAGACGAGTGCATCAGATCGCACCACTGCTATTTGCAACATATGTCTCAAGCGTATCTCACGTGGCCATAACATCTCCCGCTTGGGTACCACATGCTTGACCAGACATATGTTGACCTGCCATGCAGTTCGTTGGCAAGCGTATCTAAAAGACCCACACCAAAGAACAAAGAGGACCTCTCCTTGCTCCTCATCAGCTGAGATTTCCAACCCCACTAGACCTCCAGTCCTCTCTGAGACCTGCACTGAGAGGAATGAAGGTGTAGAATTAGGTGTGTCACAGCCAAGTACTTGTGGGCAATCTGCTTTTGGTACACCGATGTCAGATTGTACCAGGCAAATTTCCCTGCCCCAGCTGCTGCACCGCCGAAAGAAGTTTGCTCCCAGCCATCCACATGCCCAGCGGTTGAATGCTAGCTTGGCAAAATTGCTAGCACTTCAACTACTGCCTTTTCAGTTGGTAGACTCTGCCCCCTTCCGTGAGTTTGTGGAATGTGCGGTTCCTCAGTGGCAGGTACCCAAACGCCACTTTTTCTCACGGAAGGCGATTCCGGCTCTCTACCGGCATGTGGAAGGCAATGTCCATGCCTCGCTGGACAGGGCTGTCAGCGGTAAGGTGCATATTACCGCTGACTCATGGTCCAGCAGGCATGGACAGGGACGTTAAATAAGTTTCACGGCGCATTGGGTGACTCTGCTGGCAGCTGGGAAGGATGCAGGACAAGGTGCAGTAGTGTTGGAGGTTATTCCGCCACCACGCCTCCAAAATGCTAATGATTGTGACACACCTCTCTCCTCCACCCCCTCCTCTTCTTCTTCCTCCATGGCCTCTTCCTCGGAACCAGCGGTGCTCCGTAATCGTTCAAGGGGCTACGCAAGTACGCAGGCCAAAAGATGCCATGCGGTGCTTGAGCTGGTGTGCTTGGGGGACAGGAGCCACACTGGGGCAGAGGTTCTGTCAGCTCTGAAGGGGCAGGTTCAGAGGTGGTTGACGCCACGCCAACTTAAGGCAGGAATGGTGGTTTGCGACAATGGCACCAACCTCCTCTCTGCCCTCCGACAGGGACAAATGACCCATGTGCCCTGTTTGGCTCACGTCCTTAACTTGGTGGTGCAGTGGTTCTTGGGCAGGTACCCGGGCTTACAGGATGTCCTGAGGCAGGCCAGGAAAGTCTGTGTGCATTTCCGCCGGTCATATAATGCCAGTGCTCGGCTGACGGACCTCCAAAAGGAGTTTAACCTGCCCAAGAACCGCCTAATCTGTGACATGCCCACCAGGTGGAACTCAACGTTGGCCATGCTGCAGCGGCTGCACACACAGCAGAGGGCCATCAACGAGTACCTGTGCGACTATGGCACCAGGACAGGGTCAGGGGAGCTTGGTTTTTTTTCCCCACGCCAGTGGGCCATGATCAGGGATGCATGCACTGTCCTGTCACCATTCGAGGAGGCCACAAGGATGGTGAGCAGTGACAGTGCATGCATCAGTGACACTGTCCCCCTTGTCCACCTGTTGGAGCACACGCTGCGTGGAATAATGGACAGGGCACTTGAGGCAGAACAGAGGCAGGAAGAGGAGGACTTCCTTAGCTCTCAAGGCCCCCTTTATCCAGACAGTGTTCCTGCGTGCCCGCCGATCACACAGGAAGAGGACGAGGAGGAGGAGGAGGAGGAGGAAGATTATGTCAGTATGGAGGTGGAGCCTGGCACTCAGCATCAGCAGCAGTCTTTAAGGGATCAGTCCCAAGAAACACATGGACTTGTACGTGGCTGGGAGGAGGTGGCTGCGGACGTTGTCGTCCTTAGTGACCCAGAGGACTCCGGATCGAATGCCTCAGCAAACCTACGCTGCATGGCCTCCCTGATCCTGCAAAGCCTGCGTAAGGATCCTCGTATTCGTGGTATCAAGGAGAAGGACCAATACTGGATGGCAACCCTCCTTGATCCACGTTACAAGGGTAAGGTTGCGGACCTTATCTTGCCATCTCAGAGGGAGCAGAGGATGAAACATCTTCGGGAGGCCTTGCAGAAAGGTCTGTGCAACGCGTTCCCAGAGACTGGGAGGTTACAAACTCCTGTTTCTGGACAACGTGTTGCTGAGGCTTCGGTCAGTCAAAGAAGGAGCGGTGGAGAAGGTGGCCGTCTGACCGATGCGTTCAGACAATTTTTTGGTCCGCAGCCCCAAGGTATGATCGGTTCCAGCAACCATCGCCAGCGTCTGTTTTACATGGTGCAGGAATACCTAGGGGCAAGATCAGACTTGGACACCTTTCCCACCGAAAATCCTCTGGGTTACTGGGTCTTGAGGATGGATCACTGGCCAGAGCTTGCACAGTATGCAATTGAGCTTCTGGCCTGTCCTGCATCCAGCGTTCTTTCGGAACGCACATTCAATGCTGCTGGAGGCGTGGTAACCGATCACAGGGTGCGTCTGTCCACCGACTCGGTCGATCGACTGACCTTCATAAAAATGAATCAGTCTTGGATCACCACCAGCTACCAAGCACCTGATGCTGATGTAACCGAATAATTTTTTTTGAAATCTCAGATCCCTTCAAAGACTGCCTATGCTGATGCTGAGTGACTATCCCTGAGTAATTATCCTCTTCCTCCTCAATCATCACGCTGATAGCTTGTAAGAACATTTTTGGTTCTGGGCGCCACCACCAGTGCCTAAGGCACAATTTTTCAGCCCCTGTTTAACAGGGGCGTGTAATTACAATTTTTGATGTAATACTTTGCAGCAGGGCTCGTTCCTGCATTCCAACTAGAGTGTCTGTGAGGGGTTGCAGTGTTGTGGCACCAGCACCAGTGCCTAAGGCCCAATTTTTCTGCCCCTGTCTAACAGGTGCGTGTAATTACAATTTTTGATGCAATACTTTGCAGCAGGGCTCGTTCCTGCGTTCCAAATAGAGTGTCTGTGAGGGGTTGCAGTGTTGTGGCACCAGCACCAGTGCCTAAGGCCCAATTTTTCTGCCCCTGTCTAACAGGGGCGTGTAATTACAATTTTTGATGCAATACTTTGCAGCAGGGCTCGTTCCTGCGTTCCAACTAGAGTGTCTGTGAGGGGTTGCAGTGTTGTGGCACCAGCACCAGTGCCTAAGGCCCAATTTTTCTGCCTCTGCCTAACAGGGGCGTGTAATTACAATTTTTGATGCAATACTTTGCAGCAGGGCTCATTCCTGCGTTCCAACTAGAGTGTCTGTGAGGGGTTGCAGTGTTATGGCACCAGCACGCGTGCCTAAGGCCTAATTTTTCAGCTCCTGTTCAACAGGGGCATGTAATTACAATTCTTGATCTAATATTTCACAGCAGGGCCCTGTGAGGGCTTACAGTGTTGTGGCCACAGCAACACCTAAGGCCCAAATTTCTGCTGAGTATATATTGCAGGACCCTACTTTCAAACATCTAACTTACAAACGACTCCTACTTGCAAACGGAAGGAGACAACAGGAAGTGAGATGAAATCTACCCCTAGGAAGGGAAATTCTCTCCTGTAAGAGTTAATATGGGAAAAAAAATTCTCCTTTCCACTGATGCTTTCCAATCCTTGTTCCACAAAAAAACCCAAATTTTCAAAAAACATTTTTCATTGGGACAAAAAGTGAGGTGAAATCTTCTGAAGAGGAGGAAAGACAGCAAAACAAATGTCACAGGGGTGATAACCCTTCCCTATGTTTTCCAAAAAGCTTAAAAAAGATTTTTTGGCTGGAGCTAAACACGTTAAAAATGTACCCGTTCAAAATTACAAAGAGATTCTACTTAACAACAAACCTACAGTCCCTGTCTTGTTTGCACCGCCTGTATACTGCTGTTCAGAGTATATAGGGCCTGGTGGCCCCACACCTTTCCTTATTTTAATTTGGGTGCGGGGTTCCCCTTAATATCCATACAAGACCCAAAGGGCCTGGTAATGGACTGGGGGCTACCCATGCTGTTTGTCTCACTGATTTTCATCCATATTGCCATGACCCGACATTACATTAAACCCGCAAGCAGTTTTAAATGAGATTTTTTCCTTTGAAAATGACATTTGGTGCAGGTACTGTTCTAAACACGGGAAACACACGTCACTTTACAGGCATACTATAGACACCCCCCAGGTACGATATTTAAAGGAATATTTCACTTTTTTTTTTTTTACTTTAAGCATCATTAAAATCACTGCTCCCGAAAAAACGGCCGTTTTTAAAAGTTTTTTTTGCATTGATACATGTCCCCTGGGGTAGGACCCGGGTCTCCAAACCCTTTTTAGGACAATACCATGCAAATTAGCCTTTAAAATGAGCACTTTTGATTTCGAACGTTCGAGTCCCATAGACGTCAATGGGGTTCTAATGTTCGTGCGAACTTTCGGTCCGTTCGCAGGTTCTGGTGCGAACCGAACCGGGGGGTGTTCGGCTCATCCCTACTTGTTAAATATAGAATAATGTACATGTATTATTATGGATTATGAAGTGGGAAATTGTTATGTTTTATAATAAATGACTCAGGAATAAGATGGAAAATTATGAAATGTGATATTTTCCAGGCATATTTAAGGAGTATTTAATGCCCTAATATGTATTGCTGGATAAAAGCACACACTTCAGCCAACGTTACATGATTAAGATGAAAGTACCCTAAAAGATTGGTATTTCAAATAATTGCTGAACACCACAGAGAATATAACTATACACCCTATCAGTACAGTTATATATTTGAATTGGCCCAGGAATAAATCCAGAGCTCCCGACGCTTCAGGCCGACTTCGCTCTACTAAGGAGGTAAACTCACCCCAGACTGCTGACAAACCATGGGGACAGTGTCCCGCAACGCCTCGGCATCCCGCACCCACTCCCCCCGTGAACAGAACGGGGGTTTAAGCCATAATATCCCCGAAATGTTCCGGACCCAAAGAGGCAACATGGCGTATTCCCGCCACGGACACACTCAGGCCGCATCCCCACAACTGACAGGAACACCATCCGCTACCCCTACGATGGGTACAATGGGGCCAGGAGAGAACGGTATCCCTCCCCAACCACATTTAAACATCCAGGACCTGAGGACCATCACTGCGGACATCAAAGATACCCTGTCAGCTGCCATCTCAGAACTACGTCTGGATATACACGCACTGGCTGACAGAGTCCATGAGGTAGAGAGGGTCACGGCACAACATGATACGGTCCTCCGCCGGGCTACCCAGAGAGTGGATACACACACCCTCCAACTCAGGGAACTCCAGCACCACATGGAGGACCTAGAAAATAAGGGAAGGCACCATAACCTGATGTCAGGGCTGAGCTCAGCCCTTCCTTCTCTGAGCTGGCCGCTCAGCTGTCGGCTAATTGCCAGCTCCCATCTCTCTCCACAGTTACCCAGCTGTTGTTGATTCTGCTCGTCAGTCCTGCCTACTTAAAGTCATCCAGCTCACTTGATCTCTGCCTTTGCCTTTGTCAACATCACAGAGAATTTCTCCTGCGTTCCTGTTGAAGACTTGCTCGGCTGACGTTCCTTCTGGCTTCTAATCCTGCTTGCTGTACTACTACTTTTATCTCTGGCTCTCTGACATTTGCTTGGCTGACTACCCGATCCAGTTACTGAACTCTGGCTTGTTTTGACTACGCTTACACTGTTTACCTTATTATTATTAAACAAGTGTGATTTAACTTTACTTCTGTCTCGGTCTGATTCATGGTTCCTGATACCTGAGAATCCGAGGCATGCCAGAATCAGTTGAAACGGAGCAGCTTTCCCCCACTGTCACAAGCATGTTTAATGATCTCCTCAACAGACTGCCTCTGACAGTAATTGATATGGAAAGGATTCACCAAGCCCTCAGGCCCAAAGGAAGGGAAACCGATTTTCCCAGGGATATCATCTGCTGCATAGTGGACTACAAGCTAAAAGAAGAAATACTGAGAAAGGCTAGGAGCAGAACACAGCTTGTCTATGAAAGAGCAAACATCCAAATCCTTTAAGACCTCTCCAGCATCATGCTGCAACACCGTAGGGACCTAAAACCTCTACTAGACACCCTACGCACCAGAGGAATCCAGTATAGATGTAAGTTTCCCTTCTGTCTCTCTGCCACCACACAAGGCTGTACAACGCTGCTGAAAGTACCAGAAGGCATGCAGTACTTCTGCGACACCTTAGGCATCCCGATGGTTGACGTCCCAAATTGGTATGCAGAATTCCGTCGCACAACCACAAGGAAGGAAACACAACCAGAAGAGCCCATGGACGCACAGGACATCCGGTTCCGCAGATGACGATCCCCCTCGGGAACCAGGCACCACACAGCCCCCCACAGCTTTCATCATGGCTCCAGTCCTACCGACTCACCTAGACCAAAGAGAGCCCGGCGAGACCACTGAAACCGCCTCAAGCACTCCTCTTTAGAGGTTGCAGCCAGCCACGTTCGGCTCAGTTAGGTACCTCTGTTATATTTCAGGCACGTTTTCATGCACATCAAGTTAACTTGTTATACTTACCTCCCTCGTCACCTGAGGCTATCACCACCAGAGCCAAATGCACAGACTGCCCTATGTTTGGCCTGATTGCCATACTGCTCACCCACACCTCATAGTGCACTTCTCTGACCTACTTGCATCACCCTATTGACTGCAGAGACCGTGGACACCAGACTCCACTCTTAACACCTGCATCCCGCTGCCTGCCGCCTACCACCCTGCTTTACACTCCGAAAGGTTACCCTGCAGTGAAGTGCTTCCCAAGAGAAGCCCAACATTATGGGTCAGGCGTGCACAACAACTCGCATCCATCTGTAAAGACCTTGAGGTCAGATATGCTGACATACTGGTGACTGCCTTTATTTAGTTATGCAAGGTACGGTTCTATGGGGGTATACGCTGGGGTTTCCCTTGCTGCTGCAATCTAAGGACCCCCCCCTTATCCTTTCCTGGGACCCAGGAAAATTCTACAATGGAGGGCTCAGCTACCTGCAATGACGCTAGTCCTGGCGCCTCATACATGTAG
Source organism: Lithobates septentrionalis (assembly GCA_037952835.1). Taxonomy (NCBI): domain Eukaryota; kingdom Metazoa; phylum Chordata; class Amphibia; order Anura; family Ranidae; genus Lithobates; species Lithobates septentrionalis. Next base: position 5,853,770 of record JBBDGP010000447.1, on the reverse strand, counting down.
TAGGCTTCTCGCAAAACCCCTGTGTCCCCTCATGTCACTTATGCCACAAACCGAACGGCAGGGTCCAAACCCATGAAGTGAACACCCCCATCGCAATTAGGTAATATGCTCCCTTACGCCCTTGCAGGGTTCATTGAGATGTCATTACTGTAGAAACCCTGTAATATGCCGTTGTATGCTGCCTGCGGTGGGGAGGAGAAGGGTGTAGAGCCTCTGCAAACATGGGGCTACCCCAATGACACGGGAACATGCAATCCCTTTCGGCATGCGCAACACCATCCAGCCACAAGGAGAACCAATGCCCCCTTTATTACCCACATGCAGGAAGCTCTAGCGGCTTCAGGTACCTAAACACCCTCGACCTCCAGATCAATATGCTTTGCAATTTACCACGCTCACATGGATGCTTCTCCCTCCTCCCCTCCTCTGCAGGCTCGTTAATCACAGGCTGTATATAGATTGGGGCAAGCAATAATACCTATGATTTAAGCTCACTCCCTCCCCAACAGCCACGTCAAGACTTACTCGCCCTTACCCGCCCTGCTCGACCATTAGAGAAGGGATCTAATACAGTCATTAGAGCATTAAACAACCCTTACGATTCCCAGACTGGAAATCTCCAGGTTCTTATATGTACCTACCCTCCCCTACTGGTATGCTGGCTACCACCCTCCCCCGCAGTTTGTAAAGGCTTTGTAAAGGGTTTATACCCGCTTACGTTGACAGTCTCTGAGGAATGAGACTCACACCCAAAGGGTGGCAAATAGGATATAGCTAATAGGATGGGCACAGGTTTCAAAGGCCTGTGGTTCTATTTCCACATAGCAAGCCTCCCTTATGCGGGATACTGTTCTTAAACTTTCTTAAATGTTCCTAAAATTTCTAAAGTTATATAATCTCTTTGCATTACTGTTTTAGATTTTCTTTTTTTTTTGTTTATAATAACTGTACTTGTACCCTGATACAGCCCAGAACATGGACCATCTGCCATAGGCCATGGTGGATACTCCATGTCGGGGGGCAAAGGTAATAAGACAGGGCTCTGTTATTTACCCTAAGACACCGACATACTCTACCTGGTTTAACATCGGTAATATACAACCAACTCCACTGTTTCCAAACATTGATTATCAACTAACCCCCTTTTAGTAGCAAAACCCAAAAGGTAACCACCTACTTGATTCAATACCCTGTAGCAGCGGGATGGCACAAACTCCAAGAGACTCTTCATCACCTGGTCTTTGTGAACCCCGACACAGTGATGTAGTGCAGTGTAGAAATACCGTTAGGTTAGTACACCCTGGCTACTCACTGTACTCTACCGACACAACTCATTTTTGAGAAGGGTGGGCAGGTCCCCCCTCTCCTCAGCTTACTTCCTAGGACAGATACCCCCTATCCTACCCCTATTCTACATAGGGTAACTTCCCCCTCCCACCCAGGTGACCCCACCAACATACCCTTCCCCATAATGGCAGACTCCCCTACCCCTAACATGGCACACCACGAAACAGCTCAACCTCCCCTGATTAAATTATGCTTGCTGAATATACACAGTCCTAATACCCCAGAAAAGAGAACCCAACTACTCTACACTTTACAGAAGACCAAAGCTCACATAGTCTTTATCTAGGAAACTCATTTCCTATCTGATAATATCCCCAAGCTCCATAGCAATTTCTTTCCAACAGTCTACCATGCCTCCAATGAGGACTCTAAATCTAAGGGCGTATCTATATTGATCTGCAAGCACTGTCCCATCCAAGTACTAGATGCCCAGTGAGATGTCGAGGGCAGATACATATTTCTCAAGGGGTCATTACATAACAGACGTATCACATTAGCTAACCTATATGCTCCTAACAAACATCAAGTACCCTTTTTTCGCAAAACCTTGCAACATCTCACATCCATCCAAACTGGTATCCTGATTGTAGGAGGGGACTTTAATGTAGCCCTAGCCCCCTCCCAGGACACCTCCGCAGGATCATCCTTCATGACTTTTATAGCCCTTTGAGCTATCAAAACCCAATTTAGCGACCTAACTCTACATGACACGTGGCGAATGCTACACCCAAAAGAAAAGGACTTCACATTCTTCTCCCCACTACACAACAAATATTCCAGGATTGACTACTTCTTTATATCACAGAACGACTTGACATTCCTCACTAAGGCAACCATAGACCCCATGCTCCTCTCGGACCACAACCCCATCTCCATGACCTTGACATTCCAGACCTCACAAATCCGCAACTTGGCGCCTACACAACCCCCTATTGAATGACATCGAAACAGCGCAGAAAATCACCAAGCTCCTCTCACAGTATTTTAGAGAGAACAAATCTGCAGACTCCATGCCTGCCACGCTGTGGGCAGTGCATAAATGCGTAATTAGGGGTGAATTCATCTCTATAGCCGCTAAACAAATAAAGCCATAAGAGCACGTATTGAGGAACTATCTGACACAAAGATTATTCTACGAATTTGGGAACAAGTCGGGGAAAATGCTGGCCAGAGCCCTTCAACTTAAAAAAGCAGCGTCAACCATTCATACTATTAAAGACGCTTCGGGTAACACTTTTGTCACACCAGAAGACATAGCTGACCAATTTGTACAATATTTCACTAAGCTTTAAAATCTACCCACCCCAAATACGACTGGAAAGACCCCAGACCGCAAAGAGGCAATTGGCAACTTCTTAAAACAATAAAGCTTCACACCCATTACCATAGATGAATCGGCAGAACTGGACCACCCTATCTCAATGGAGGAAGCCATAGCCGCCCTAAAACAACTGAAAATGGGCAAGAGTCCGGGTCCAGACAGCCTAACCGTGAGCTATTACAAATCCTTCACAGACGTTTTACTCCCCCACTTTACAAAAGCGTTCAACTCCCTGTCCTCCTCGCCCCAAGCTAACAAAGACATCCTAGAGGCCCACATAATGCTCATACCGAAATCAGGCAAAGACATGACTATGGTATCCAATTACCGACCCATATCACTCCTAAATGTAGATGTGAAGCTCTATGAAAAAGTCCTTGCAAATCGCCTACTCCCACTAGTCCCCAAACTGATCTCATTAGATCAGGTCGGATTTATCCCTAGAAGAGAGGCCAGAGATAATACCATTAAAGCTATCAACATCCACCATTGGCTCTCAACAACATCCAAGCCGGGCTTTTTACTGTCTCTCAATGAAGGCGTTGGACAGAGTGGCATGGGACTACTCGACGGCAGCGTTACAGGCAATGTGATTTCCAGATCACATACTCCAATTGATACTTGCACTATACTCGTCACCCACAGCCAGAATCCAAGTCAATGGCCACCTGTCGGACACCTTCTCCATCTTGAACGGCACACGACATCTTGAAAGGCACACACCACCATACCCAACTTACTAAAGGACTTTGCTCTCTTCAAAACAATCTCTAACTTGCAAATTAATTTCACGAAATACAAGGCCCTGAACATCTCCCCCCCCCTCGGCCATCGTGACACAATGCCAAACTAACTTTCCCTTTGGTTGGGAACCCCACGCCATCACATACCTGGGTACCCAAATCCCCACAAACCTATCCAAATTATACTCTAGAAACTTCCTACCTATCCTTCAAACCATTCAGCAGGACCTCCACAAATGGAACATGGGTCCCTTCTCTTGGTTTGGAAGAGCAGCCATTATTAAAATAAATATCCTACCACCCAGAATCCTATACCTTTTTCAGACCCTACCAATCAAAATTCCCTTAACTTTCTTTACATCATACAAACGGCTCTGCAGAAATTTCATATGGTCCTCTAACACCCCCAGACTGAATTGGGATAGACTGATCCTCCCCAAATTGAAAGGAGGGCTCGGACTTCCAGACATTTACAAATATCACTGGTCTTGCCACCTAACCAGAATAATCGACTGGCACATCCACATGAACACTAAGGACTGGATTAAAATTGAGGACTTTTTTGCCCAGGTACCAATTTCCCACCTACCATGGAGTGAACAAAAATCGATCCCTAAAGAAAGCGCTACTCACCCGCTAATAGGCCCTACATTACTAAACTTAAGGGTAGCATGCAAAAAACTTAATCTAGCCCCATTGCTTGGACCTATGACCCCTATAGACCAGAATCCTGACTTCTCTCCTGGTCTCTCGGAGCACAACCCAACTAACCCGCACTGCGAACCTCAACTTAGAGCGGAACTATTTTTTCATAATAACGAGCTTCTAATGTATTCAGCCCTCTCCTCCCGATTCCCTGAGTGTACCATTCCCTTATTCAAATACTTACAGATTAGACACTTCCTCAATAGTGCCAAACCCCTTGCAAAGTGGCACAGAGATTACACTCCTTTTGAAGCAATCTGCACCAGCACAGAACCCCAAAGACACTTGATCTCGGACGTATATTCACTCCTGTTCATAGGCTGCGATCCCAAGGCAAACAAAATCAGCCAACATTGGGAAAGAGAACTTACCTTAGATCTACCCAAGGAAGAGTGGGAACGTATATACAACCACATCCATAAGGGAGCCATTAACATATCAGCACAAGAAAATGGTTATAAAATTTTCTCTAGGTGGTACAGGACACCCGAAAAGATCCACAAACGTAACCCCAGTGTCTCCCCGCTCTGCTGGAGATGTTATTTGGCCCTAAGCTCCCTGATCCACATATGGTGGGACTGCTCGCTCATACAACCTTTCTGGAAAGAAGTTCACCGCATAACCACTCAAATTACAACCTACACCCCAGACTTCACCCCGGCTCAATACCTGCTTTACCACACATCCATACCCCACTCGGCATACAAAAAATCTCTCAACCTCCACTTCATCAGCGCTGCCAAACAATGCATACCTGTCCACTGGAGAAGCACCAATCCTCTAATATTTCTGAATGGCTTCACTGCATAGAGAAAACAGCAGAAATTGAGAACCTAATCCACCAAGCTAAAGAGACCCTAACAAAATATCGAAAAACTTGGGCCTGTTGGTTACTTTAAGGAATCCACAGATTTTCACAATCTTCTAAGTAACTCATAATCGTCTAACCCGGGTAAACCAACAAGACATTATTTGCCTACATGCTAAATACAAACACGAGCAGTTACTTCGCCCCCCTTTATCCCCCTCTTTTTCTCCGACCCTCCAAAAGACGATGATCAACGCCTCACAGGCGAACTTAAAACTTTACAAGACTTTCAACACATGGCCATAATATATAAGTTATCCTGGAGAACACCCCTAAATGGCCGCCCCCTAGAAGGAACTAACCACACATAGAACCTTAAAGACATGGTGGGACTCAACTAAGCCTCTTAGTAAACCAATATTGATGGGAAAACTACTACCAGCGACTCACTTACAGTAAGCTCCCAATAGGGGTGTTTGGGTGGCATGGTGGCACATTTAGTTTACCTGTATTTCCCATATAGAGCCCCCAAATACATCACTCTGATCCTCAACAGCATAGACACCTGTGAAACCATTTGTTTACACTCTATACTGACCGGTTTACTGTTTATTTTACATTGCAATGTTATATGTCTTGATACCATTTATGCATTGCCATTTTGTACCATGTAACTGTTTCGTTGGTCTTGTTTTATTCTCTGTAAACCTGAAAACTTTAATAAAAACATTGAAACAAATAAACATATATTATCCCATCTAAGAGGGACATGAATAAAAACAGAAAATTGTATCAAATACCGTAATTCCGTAATTTTCCTTTCCTGACGCCAAATCATGGCAACATACTGGTGATAGAGCTCCGCCTCTTGACCACTCCCTCAGGACAAGTGAAATGCATAAAAAAGGCGTAGTTAGCCACCCCCCCCCCCCCCGATTCTTTGTAACAAGCCACATACTGAAATGTACTGTAAAAGGGTGAGTCCAAATGCTGCCATGGTTTGGCGAAAGGAAAGGAAAATTACGATAAGTATTTGATACAATTTTCATTTTTCCTGACGCTAATGCTCCGGGTCCCGGGCATTGTGTAATATGGCCAGCTTATGGTAAGTCACAAGGGATTACTCTTTTTATCCTATTATCTTGCTGTCCCACACCTCAGGGCACCAGCATGGGTCTATAATGACCGTACGTTTTCTCCCCTATAGATGCTCCAGGCATGGGCGAATATGCCGTATCCCGCTTCCGCCCGCTGCCTGCAGTCCTTAATAGCCCCCCTCGGCCTCACATGGTATTGGCCCCTTTCTGGGTGCCTTCCCGGTTACCTTCCTATGTTTCTACCTCAGCATCAGGTATTACTATGCCCTCAATTACTTCACATACCAAAAAACCCCCCTCCCCCTTTCCCGGTTCCCCTTCCCCCCCTCTTACCCCCCCCCACCTTCCCTCTCTCTCTAGTTTTTTCACCCACTTCCTTTTCCTCTTTTCTCCGTCACCCTTGTCCTGGTCCCTTACTTCTCCAGTCCTCCCTCCCCTTTCGTTCCCCCCCCCCCTTCATACCTTCACCTTCCCACATTATATCCCAATAAATGTTCCCACCTCCTCACAATTGTTATTACAACTTTTATGTTTCCCTCTCACCCCTTCATCTCCCTTGGTTTGCATATTGCAACCCTCATACTAGTCCCCACACTTTCACTAATCTACTTCCCTCACTATCCAATGTGTCACTTGTTCACTCGTCTTAGATTGGCAACTTAGTATACCCAACCATTCTTAATTTTTTCATTCCTATTATCCCCTTCATCGCTGTAGCTCCCTCGGGTCGCCGTGGGAGATCACTCCAGGGTGGTGGAGCCCCGCGCTTGGGGTCAACTGGGACATGGGTAAGCAGATTTGTCCTTTCCCCCTGTAACCTTGATTATATGTTTCTAATTATGATGCAATAATACTAATTTTACTGTAGATGTCTTTTTGGCATATCACATTGTACCTTTTCTCACTTTGTTAGGTTTAGCCATAATAAACCATCCTCAGACTCCCTCCTGATGAAGCGGTTATGTCCGCGAAACTAGTCGAGGAATTGACTTCTGAGATCAATTGTTTTACTGTACAACTACGACTCCACCTGGTGCTATGTTTTTAACTCTATCATGCTGTATTGTATTACCAAGATTTATTTTCTGCATCAATAAAATCTACTATACAATTTTATATTACTAGTATATTTTCTATATTATTACCAATGTTTATTGTACCGCAATAGTCCAATATGCCCCCATTTCTTTAGGTCGCCTGACTGAGGATCAGGCTTCCAACTTCGTAAAGTATAGCAGCATATTGGTGATAAATATCTAGCTGCCAGGGTGGGTTCTGCTTGTCAAATCAATTTTTTAATTAGGATGGAACAGAAGATTGCACAGTCCTTCCTTCAAAGTCCACTGTTGACAAGGCACCTGGGTCTACTCTGTAATGCTTGAAAATTATGCTGGGACGACCATGATATCTCTCAGATGGATTCCATAGATGCTCTCGAACAGGCTGCCCATGAGGCTGCAACCGCTTTGGCGGAGTGCACAACCAAGACCCCTCGCCCTATATGCACAACCAAGCCTGCTGGAGTCTAGGCAGTAACCTCTTGTTCTTGAGGATTTCCAGCTGGAACAATGAAAGACTTATTAGATAATCTGAAAGGAGCAATTGTGGACAGATTTTTCTTTAAAGTTCTGAAAACGTCCCAATCGTGTGACTTTCCTGTGTGATCTTCTAGAAAGTTAGGTAATGCACACATGTCTGTTAAATGGAGGACTGTCGCTACCTTTGGTAAAAGATGACCTACAGGATGCAATTCTCCTCTTTCTGGAAAGAAAACAATATGCTTTTCTGGAGCTCCAAGAGCTTGCATCCCGGACATCCTTCTACCTGAAGATACTGCTTTGAAGGTAATGTCCCAAACCGGATGCTGCTCTGTTGGAGAAAATGGTTGAACTGACAGGAAATCCAGCAACACTGACAGGTTTTACTTGGAAAAGACTCTCCTTATTGGTGGTTGAATCCTCATGACTACCTTCAAAAATTGTGCAACTAAAGAATCTTTGGTCCCTTTAAAAGTTGCAATGGCCGATATAACCGACACTTGCAACCTCAATGAGTATGGGTTACGGGCCATGTCTAATCCAGCCTAGAGGCAGTCCAGAACAGCTGTCACCAGAGGCACAGTAGGATCAAAGTCTTGCCCTGCCGAGAAAAACGGGTCTTTCCTTGATTCTGTGTAGCAAGGTCGAAAAGTGCAAAAAAGGCTGCTTAAACTTCCAGCACATTTGAGTCCATCCTGCTGGGTTGGGAATCTCTACTTGCCTTGTCAGACAGTCCCTCGCAGTGCGCCTTCCAGGCTGTCTTGCTGACATGAATCATAACAGCGATATAGTCTAACGTCTCTAATGGGACGTGACTTCCTCAAAGTCTCTCTCTTTGGCCACCACTGCAGACTTCTATTCACACTGAGTCACACTGTTATTAACTGTGCTAGATTCTGTTTCCTCCATTGAGCTAAGAATTCCAGCTGAAACTGGCGCAGGGATGACAACATTGTGCCCAAAAGATTGGGGCACTGAGAAGCTGTCAAAAAAGCATAGGCTACTGTCCTCATAATTCCCTTTCTGACTGTCCCCGTTTTCTCTGGAGGAGGCAAAACAGAAGAATTATAACATAAGAAAATTGTGTTGCGCTTGATTATATGTCATACAGAGAAATATCCTAAAACCTTAAAAAAACATTTTTATATATATGCCTCACTATTCACATCCATTGTGCATAATTGTGCTGAAAAAATATGAATTTATGTAAAAAAATATATATATAATTATTTAAATAAACCTAAGAGATATCCAAACACTCCTGTGGAAAAGTAAATGGTATCACTTCTATGCAATGTGCGTACAATATATGTATAAACCTATGAACAATCACTATAAAGTGCATATAGTGCCAAAGTCTATATATACAATCGTGCATAAGAAAATATTAAAGAGGTGACTGAAAACATAAAAAAGCATGCACTGCTTCATATAACGTGCAACATGCAAACGTAAAAAAACGCAAACTGCGTTTAAATAGCCGTGATTCAAAGTTCTTATATAAGTGTCCCAAAGTTGAAACTAAAAAGTGCTTCTGTGTCCATAAATCTCCATAGACGTCCAAGTCATCCAATGTGCTGAATTCCAGTGCTTTAAACAATACTTTTGTGCCGCAGTGCCCCCCCACAGTGGTTGCGCTCACCTTAGAGCGTGTGACACAGTGTTTAACTTGTGTCAAAACACGCTATGTAGCCACCCCCTGGGCTATGTGCGGTAAGCTAGATCGATCTCCACTCTGGGTCAGTTAGGCTCCATAGACATCAATCATGAAAACAAGGAGAGACTATATAGTGTAATTCCATTAAAACGTTTATTCCAACAAGACAACTTTCCCACAAAGGGGTACTCACATTTCGTGGGTGCTGTTGTGCACCAAACAATCAAAAAGCTCCGAAGGGTATACTGTGTGGTCTGCCGCGGGGTATGTGCTTTTCCCGGCTCAGCTGTTCGCTATTCCGCTGTACGCTGCTCGCTCCGTCCTGGCCCCTCCCCTACGCGTGTTCGACACAGGGAGTCACGTGTCTTCATCAGGGGGATGTAATTGGACGGGCGCTCTATCTCTTAAATACTCTCCCGGCGGCCATTTTCCCTAAGATCTCAGACTACTAGTCAGCAGGCTACATTACTCTATCTTATACATGACGCTAGAAACAGCTCTAACGAAAGACACTGTGTCTAACAGACCCTCCACCACAAATAGGAGTTTGACCTAGCTCAATCCAGGACGGAGCTTGGGGAAAAAACAGCATACCGCACAGCATCCCAATAATACAAATTAATGTAAATAGATATAAAATTCCAATATTGGTACATTAAACACATATATGGTAGGTTGTCACCCAGGAAAATCGTAATATTAACCCATTAAAATCGTATATTTATTAAATTGCAGAAAGACATTATTTTTAAAAAAAATTGTTATCTTAAAACCATATACCAGGAAACCTTTTATTATCTAATAGTTAAAAATATAGATATATATATAAGAGCTTATATCGGGGGAAGACTCTCGAATCAGTGGTCATCATAAGATAAATAAATAAAAAATTCCTTTTAAATAAAAATAAAAAAAGATAAAAAATATGTGTATGAAAAAATATATATAAAAAAATATTGTTTTAAATATAAACCCCCATTAATATTGGTCATATATTGCACAGCAGAAAAAAGTATATACATTAATACAAAATAAAAAAATTAAAAAAATTATATTTAAATCAAGGTCTATAATAACTAAACGAATGTAGGTGAAGCAGATAAAAACCCTTAATGGCATTGTGGATTACTTGATCCCAAAGGGATATATACGCCAGTTCAAAAAATCAAAAATGACGGGTTCAGTAATATCCAACCAATACAGGGATATTGAATTATTAAAAATTAATTATTAAAAATTACTGAGAAAGCATGTGAGATCAAACTCCTTGTTCAATCCGCCAGGTGACAAAGAACCAAGTTGGTATATCCACCAGGATTCTCGTTTGCTGATATCTCTGACATAATTGGAACCCCTTCATTTACGTTTGGGTGCTTCCAATCCCCAAAATTTCATACCCTGCGTGCTCTGGTTATGCTTTGTTTTAAAATGTATTGAGAGGTGATGTCTATCATATCCCTTCCGTATGTTTCGCACATGCTCCTCCATACGGTCTTTTAAGGCCCTGGTGGTACGACCAACATAAATAAGGTTACAGGGGCATTTAATAGCATATACCACCCCTATTGTTTCGCAGGATATAAAATCTTCTATAACATGTAGTTGATCTCTCAGGGGGTTAAAAAATTCCTTAACTCTCTTAGTGTTGAATGGAACCCTGATACAACTGTAGCACCTCCCACAACCAAAGAAACCTTTTAGGTCCCAGAACATTTTTGGTTTCGGTCTGGGTGGTTCCACTACGTTGTGTACCAACCTATCGCGCAAAGATGGCGCCCTTTTGTAAACAATTTTGGGTTTATCAGATAAAAGATCTTTCAAATGAGCATCTTGTTTGAGCACACTCCAATATTTTTTTAAAATTTTCTCTACCTCCCTACTTTGTAAACAGTAATCTAGCACTACACAGGTCCCATCAAACTCATCATTGTCCGCATCAGCAATTTTGTCCTTCAATAGGTCATCCCTCTTAAGACCTCTCACCACACCTTTCTCTCTCTCTAAAAACTCTTTATGGTATCCTTTATCTAAAAACATCTCTTCTAGCTTATTAGACTGAACCTCAAAATCACTTTCAAGGGTGCAGTTTCTGCGCATCCTCATAAACTGGCCTCTAGGGATGTTATCAAGCCAGGGCTTGTGATGGCAGCTTGTGGTCGGGATATAGGAGTTCCGATCTGTGGCCTTGAAAAAGGACCTAGTAATCATGCCCTCTGCTGTATTGAGTATCTCCAAATCAAGGAAGTGTATCCGATCTTTATTAATATCCCAAGTTAGAGAAATATTCCGATCATTATCATTCATGGATTCCAACAAGGACATCAATAATTCCATACTCCCTTTCCATATGATTAGAAGATCATCAATAAATCTCTTATACAGCAATATATCTCCAAACTGCTCAACCCGTACCGACTCCTCCTCCCACTTTGCCATGTAGAGGTTCGCCACACTTGGGGCGAACTTAGCGCCCATAGCGACTCCCTTCACTTGCAGATAAAACTTATCGTTATACCAAAAGAAATTGTGGTGTAAACAGAAATCTAAACATTTTAAAATAAATCCACAGAGGCCCTTATCAAACCCTTCCTCTTTGTCCAAAGCCCACTCCACGGCCTCCAGGGCACCATCATGGTCAATGTTGGTATATAATGATGATACATCACCAGTAACCATGATTACATCACTCTCCTTAACATGTTCTCTCAATAGTTGGAGGGTGTGCTTCGTGTCTTTAAGGTAAGCCTGCGTTTTCCTCACCAGGGGTTGTAAGTGGAGATCTATGTATTCCCCCAGTCGGGATGTCAAAGACTCAATTCCACTTACAATAGGCCTTCCAGGGGGGTTGGAGCTGTCCTTGTGAATTTTCGGTAAGTAGTAAATTACAGGAATCCTGCTAACCGTAGGAACCAGGTATTTAGCCTCTTGCTTGTTCAAGAATTTATTATCTATCCCCTGTTTAATGATGAGGTCTAGTTCTTTCTTAAAGATTTTCGAAGGGTCGGCCCTTAATATTTGGTATGTGCTGTTGTCACTCAATATCCTGTTCATTTCATCCTTATACTGCTGCAATGACAACACCACAATGCCCCCTCCTTTATCCGCTGGTCGTATTACTATATCATTTCTCTTCTCTAATGAACTCAAACCTCTCTTTAAATCTCTGTGCTCATATGCCCTTTTGATCGGTAACTACTCAAGCTCTGTCGTGACTAATTTTTTAAAAAGATCCACATACTTGTTGTTAGCCACATGCGGATTAAACACGGAGTTATTCCGCAAATTAGTGAATTTGTTATTTGTAGCCATTTTTTCAACCGGGTTCAAAGCATAATACTTTTTAATGTTCAATTTTCTAATGAATTTTTGCACCCCCACGTAGGTTTCAAATTTGTTAAGCCCTTTCTTTGGTGCGAATTTAATTCCCTTATCAAGGGTCAAAATTTCTTCTTTTGAAAGGTCCTTGCCACTCAGATTATAGATCCCCTCACCTAGTCTTCCAGCCTTCTTTTTTTGCTGCTGTATCCTTCGTCCGGCTCTTCCTCCTCTCTTCCTGGGTTTCTTATTTCTCGGTTGTGTCCATCCCTGTCCTTCCCTAAAAAAGGCTCATTCAAATATTGTTGTCCAGCATCCTCCAGCGGCTGATAGCTATTATACACAGGTACTCCATACTGGTCCTGTGTGGGCCTATCATATCTCGTTCTTTGTGGTTTCGGGGAATAATATGATTCGCCCCTTTGGGGATCATCTCTGTATTGGGGGGGATATCCTTGGTTCCGGGGTTGGGGTGGTGGAGGGCCCCCATAGGGTTGTCGTTGACCACCCCTATATGGTGTCCCCTGTTGATACCCCTGATTTCTGTATGGTTGTGGTCCATAAGGGGGTTGCTCCCTTTGTTGTCCACCTCTTCTAGGTGTATAATTGGATTGGTAACCTCTCCCATAATGATTACCGCCTTGGTATGTCCTGTATCCATTGGTTTGATGATAAGGTGCCCTATAACCCCAATTCCCTTGATTGGGGGGGGGCCTTGATATGGGTTATTACCTCTATTCACAGATGGCCCCTGATACTCATATTGATCCTGCTGCATCCTTCTCATGGGTTGTTGGTAGGGTGTGTGTGATTGCTTGTCTTCATATCGGTGAGGTGGATGCCTTCCATTGGGCGGTCCCCTCTCCTGTTGGTGATTCTGTCGCTCCTGTGGGCGTGTTGCTCTCGTGTCTTCGTTTTGGTTAACAGTGGCCCTGGTTTGTGGATTCATCATATTATTGTTTTCCAACGTGGATTGCCAACGATATACTCGTTTATTCTGGTAATCCTCCAGATCTCGTAAATATTTCTTTTTTTTCCCATTTTTGTTCTCCAAATCTTTCTTTTGCATATTTTTCTGTAGATCTCCCATCAGCTTATTATATTCGGAAGTCTCTCTAAAAGGATAAATCTTATCTCTAATTTCCTTAATTTGTTTTTCCAATAATATAAGCTTACGCTGTTTCCTCTTGATCAGAAACTCCATGACCTCTCTCCCTTTACCCTCAAAAAAGGTATACCACTCTTCCACATCATCCTCTCCTAATAGGCCATCATTAATCGGGACATCCCATCGGAGTTTTCTAGGGATCAGATTATCTTTTAAATACTTATCCATGGTAGATCTATCCCACCAAACATTGCTTTTTTTGTCCATACAATGACCTAATTTTTTAAATAACTGTGCAATATCATCGTCCTTGGTTTTTTTGTCAGAGAATAGATCCTCCAGATCCAATTCCCTATTATCAAAAAAAGCAAAAGGATCCATAGGCTACCAACAAGTGTATGACGTGAAAACGGAAACAAAGAAAAAAATCTTGCGAGCCACAATGTTCCTATGCCTAATAGACCAGCAGCAACAAGTTGTTATATACCACAAGCATATCAAAGATGAATATCTAGCAGCAGACGCAGTTCACGTACTCATAACCGTGCAAAAAACCATAACATAAGAAAATTGCGTTGCGCTTGATTATATGTCATACAGAGAAATATCCTAAAACCTTAAAAAAAATTTTTTATATATATGCCTCACTATTCACATCCATTGTGCATAATTGTGCTGAAAAAATATGAATTTATGTAAAAATATATATATATAATTATTTAAATAAACGTAAGAGATATCCAAACACTCCTGTGGAAAAGTAAATGGTATCACTTCTATGCAATGTGCGTACAATATATGTATAAACCTATGAACAATCACTATAAAGTGCATATAGTGCCAAAGTCTATATATACAATCGTGCATAAGAAAATATTAAAGAGGTGACTGAAAACATAAAAAAGCATGCACTGCTTCATATAACGTGCAACATGCAAACGTAAAAAAACGCAAACTGCGTTTAAATAGCCGTGATTCAAAGTTCTTATATAAGTGTCCCAAAGTTGAAACTAAAAAGTGCTTCTGTGTCCATAAATCTCCATAGACGTCCAAGTCATCCAATGTGCTGAATTCCAGTGCTTTAAACAATACTTTTGTGCCGCAGTGCCCCCCCACAGTGGTTGCGCTCACCTTAGAGCATGTGACACAGTGTTTAACTTGTGTCAAAACACGCTATGTAGCCACCCCCTGGGCTATGTGCGGTAAGCTAGATCGATCTCCACTCTGGGTCAGTTAGGCTCCATAGACATCAATCATGAAAACAAGGAGAGACTATATAGTGTAATTCCACTTAAAACGTTTATTCCAACAAGACAACTTTCCCACAAAGGGGTACTCACATTTCGTGGGTGCTGTTGTGCACCAAACAATCAAAAAGCTCCGAAGGGTATACTGTGTGGTCTGCCGCGGGGTATGTGCTTTTCCCGGCCCAGCTGTTCGCTATTCCGCTGTACGCTGCTCGCTCCGTCCTGGCCCCTCCCCTACGCGTGTTCGACACAGGGAGTCACGTGTCTTCATCAGGGGGATGTAAAACAGAAGAATTGGCAGAGCGCCCAGAGGTACACCAACTGTTGAGTCAGAGAGAGTTGGCTTTTTTTTGAGTTAATCACCCAGCCCTATCTCTGCAGGGTGTGTGTGAGGATCTCTTGGTGCGTCATCAATTTTTCCAGACTTTTGGTTAGAAGAAAAATGACATCTGGGTATTGGCGAAGCCGGAGACCCTGTTCTCTGAGTGGAGCTAACATGGCACTGAGAACTTTGCGATTATTCTCGGAGACATGCATAAGCCAAAAGGTAGGCTGTTAAACTGAAGATGGGATCACAACACTTACATAATTTGGAAAGAAGGAAAAAACTTGAGATGTAAATCTAGGATCCTGCAGGTCCAGTAATAGCGCCTAGCCATCTGGCTGCACTGTTTGAATGGACTCTAAGAGGATAAAACAGTTCAACCTCTTCAGATCTGTAATTGGACACCAGACACCATATTTTGCCAACCACAAACAGCGTTAAATAAACCTGTATATTTTTTTGTGAATGGAACTGAGACGATGACCTCCTGCGTCCGAAGTGTCTGTATGTATTGTAGCCGCCCACCTGGTTCTGTGGTGCATCTGGCCACTTGGTGGGAGAGAACTAGTCTGGAGAAGGAGCAGTGAGGTATCTCCTAAAATGACAATGAGTGACTGATGCCTTCACCCAAGAATCTGCACAACTTGCTGTCCTGGTACCCGTTCAGTGCGACAATCTGGCTCCTACTGCAAGAGTCGGGGCATGCGCTCATCAAAGTGCTTAGTAGGGATGAGTCGAAAACCCCCCTGGTTCGCACCAGAACCTGCTAACGGACCGAAAATTTGCGCAAAATTTAGAACCTCATTGAAGTCTATGGGACTCGAACGTTCGAAATCAAAAGTGCTCATTTTAAAGGCTAATTTGCATGGTATTGTCCTAAAAAGGGTTTCGGGACCCGGGTCCTGCCCCAGGGGACATCAATCAATGCAAAAGTATCAATGCAAAAGTCATTTAAAACTGCTTGCGGCTTTAATGTAATGTCGGGTCCCGGCAATATGGATGAAAATCAGTGAGACAAATGACATGGGTACCCTCCAGTCCATTACCAGGCCCTTTGGGTCTTGTATGGATATTAAGGGGAACCCCGCACCCAAATTAGAAAAAGGAAAGGTGTGGGGCCCAAAGGCCCTATATACTCTGAACAGCAGTATACAGGTGGTGCAAACAAGACAGGGACTGTAGGTTTGTTGTTAAGTAGAATCTGTTTGTAATTTTGAACTGGTACACTTTTAAAGTGTAGCTCCAGCCAAAAAAATCTATTTTTAAGCTTTTTGGAAAACATAGGGAAGGGTTATCACCCCTGTAAAATTTGTTTTGCTGTCTGTGCACCTCTTCAGAAGATTTCACCTCACTTTCTGTCCCAATGACAAATGTTTTTTGAAAATTTGGGGTTTTTAGTGAAACAAGGATTGGTGATAAAGCATCAGTGAAGAAGAGACACGTTTTTCCCATATTAACTCTTACAGGAGAGAATTTCCCTTCCTAGGGGTAGATTTCATCGCACTTCCTGTTGTCTCATTCCGTTTGCAAGTAGGAGTCATTTGAAAGTAGGGGCCTGCCCTATATACTCTGCAGAAATTGGGGCCTTAGGTGTTGGTGTTGCCACAACACTGTAAGCCCTCACAGTTACTCTTGGTGGGCGCAGAAACGGGCCCTGCTGTGAAATATTAGATCAAGAATTGTAATTACATGTCCCTGTTGAACAGGGGCTGAAAAATTGGGCCTTAGTCACTGGTGCTGGTGCCACAACACTGCAACCCCTCACAGATACTCTAGTTGGAGCGCAGGAATGAGCCCTGCAGCAAAGTATTGCATCAAAAATTGTAATTACACGCCCCTGTTAAACAGGGGCTGAAAAATTGGGCCTTAGCCACTGGTGGCGGTGCCCAGAACCAAAAATATTCCTACAAGCTATCAGCATGATCATTGAGGAGGAAGAGGATAGTCACTCAGCATAACAGGATAGTCACTCAGCATCAGCATAGGCAGTTTTGAAGGGATCTGACATTTCAAAAAAAATTATTCGGTTACATCAGCATCAGGTGCTTGGTAGCTGGTGGTGATCCAAGACTGATTCATTTTTATGAAGGTCAGTCAATCTACCGAGTCGGTGGGCAGGCGCACCCTGTGATCGGTTACAAAGCCCCCAGCAGCACTTAATGTGCGTTCTGAAAGAACGCTGGATGCAGGACAGGCCAGTAGCTCAATTGCATACTGTGCAAGCGCTGGCCAGTGATCCATCCTCAAAACCCAGTAACCCAGAGGATTTTCGGTGGGAAAGGTGTCCAAGTCTGATCTTGCCCCTAGGTATTCCTGCACCATGTAAAACAGACGCTGGCGATGGTTGCTGGAACCGATCATACCTTGGGCCTGCGGACTAAAAAATTGTCTGAACGCATCGGTCAGATGGCCACCTTCTCCACTGCTCCTTCTTTGACTGACCAAAGCCTCAGCAACACGTTGTGCAGGAACAGGAGTTTGTAACCTCCCAGTCTCTGGGAACGCATTGCACAGACCTTTCTGCAAGGCCTCCAGAAGATGTTTCATCCTCTGCTCCCTCTGCGATGGCAAGATAAGGTCCGCAACCTTACCCTTGTAATGTGGATCAAAGAGGGTTGCCAGCCAGTAATGATCCCTCTACTTGATACCACAAATACGAGGATCCTTCCGCAGGATTTGCAGGATCAGGGAGGCCATGCAGCGTAGGTTTGCTGAGGCATTCGGTCCGGAGTCCTCTGGGTCACTAAGGACGACATGATCCGCAGCCACCTCCTCCCAACCACGTATAAGTCCATGGGTTTCTTGGGACTGAAAATGACCCCTTAAAGACCAGTAGTAGCATTTTGGAGGTGTGGTGGTGGAACAACCTCCAACACTATTGCACCTTGTCCTGCATCCTTCCCAGCTGCCAGAAGAGTCACGCAATGCGCCGTGAAAGATAGGTAACGTCCCTGTCCATGCCTGCTGGACCATGAGTCAGCGGTAATATGCACCTATCCAGCGAGGCCAAGACATTGCCTTCCACATGCCGGTAGAGAGCCGGAATCGCCTTCCGTGAGAAAAAGTGGCGTTTGGGAACCTGCCACTGAGGAACCGCACATTCCACAAGCTCACGGAAGGGGACAGAGTCTACCAACTGAAAAGGCAGCAGTTGAAGTGCTAGCAATTTACCCAAGCTAGCATTCAACCGCTGGGCATGTGGATGGCTAGGAATGAACTTCTTTCGGCGGTGCAGCAGCTGGGGCAGGGAAATTTGCCTGGTACAATCTGACGTCTGTGTACCGATAGCAGATTGCCCGCAAGTACTTGGCTGTGACACACCTAATTCTACACCTTCATTCCTCTCAGTGCAGGTCTCAGAGAGGACTGAAGTTATAGTGGGGCTGGAGATCCCAGCTGATGAGGAGCAAGGAGAGGTCCTCTTTGTTCTTTGGTGTGGGTCTTTTAGGTACGCTTGCCAACGAACTGCATGGCAGGTCAACATATGTCTGGTCAAGCATGTGGTGCCCAAGCGGGTGATGTTTTGGCCACACGAGATACGCTTGAGACATATGTTGCAAATAGCAGTGGTGTGATCTGATGCACTCATCTCAAAAAAGGCCCATACCAAAGAACTTTTGGAATAACACGCAGAGACAGCAGCGCCCTGCACATGCGGAGCTCTGCTGTGTGATGCAGTCGGTGTGCTGCCCTTAAGCTGGCCCCTGGAGGGCATCCTGCCTTGTTCGTGATGTGCCTCCTCCTCCTCTCTCTTATCAGGCACCCATGTGGAGTCAGTGACCTCATCATCCCCTCCCTCCCCATCACTGGAGCAAAGCTGGCAGTATGCTGCAGCTGGGGGAACATGACTGCCAGATTGCTGTCCTTCTTGGGCACCCCCTCTGTCTGGGCTCACATTACTGCCTTCCTCTAGCTGAGTACCATCATCGGAGCCTTCAAAACGCTGGGCATCCTCCTGGAGCATGTATCCAACACTGTGGTCAAACAGTTCGGGGGACTCCTCAGGAGAACATGGTGGGGCTAGGGAAGGAGTGACTGATGCCATTGAGCCGAGGGAAGAGGCCGCATTGGCAGCAGCTTTGCCAGACAATGTACCCTGAGCCTGGGTGAGAGAGGATGAGGAGGATGAGGATGGCTTGGTCATCCACTCTACCAAGTCTTCCGCATGTTGCGGCTCAACACGGCCAGCTGCCGAAAAAAAGGACAAGTATGTCCCACGGCCATGTGCTGATGAGCATGCACCATGTCCACGACAAGCACTGTTGCCTCTAAACACAGAGCCTGCTTGCCCTCTTTTATTTGCTTGTGACTGTCTGCCTCTCCTTGTTGGCCTTCCAGACATACTAATGGCCTGCACTGCAGTGAGATGTAGCTGCACAAAACTGGGATGTATATATATACTGATTATACAGCAGCTAGCAGAATGCCTGCCTGTGCTATTAATAGGATCAGGAGAAGAACACCAGCACTTTTATTCAGGTAGCTATAGGTGCAACTGTGCAGGGTACACAGTACACTAACTGTAAATACTTCAAGAGCCTTTCTGTGCTATTAATATGATCAGAAGAAGCACACAAGCACTTTTCTTCAGGTAGCTATACTGTAGGTGCAACTGTGCAGGGTACACAGTACACTAACTGTAAATACTTCAAGAGCCTGCCTGTGCTATTAATTGGATCAGACGAAGAACACAAGCACTTGTTTTTAGGTAACTATACTGTAGATGCAACTGTGCAGGGTACACAGTACACTAACTGTAAATACTTCAAGAGCCTGCCTGTGCTATTAATAGGATCAGAAGAAGCACACATGCACTTATCTTCAGGTAGCTATACTGTAGGTGCAACTGTGCAGGGTACATAGTACACTAACTGTAAATACTTCAAGAGCCTGCCTGTGCTATTAATAGGATCAGAAGAAGCACACAAGCACTTGTCTTCAGGTAGCTATAGGGGCAACTGTGCAGGGTACACAGTACACTAACTGTAAATACTTCAAGAGCCTGACTGCGCTATTAATAGGATCAGAAGAAGCACACAAGCACTTGTCTTCAGGTAGCTATAGGTGCAACTGTGCAGGGTACACAGTACACTAACTGTAAATACTTCAAGAGCCTGTCTGTGCTATTAATAGGATAAGAAGAATAACACAAGCACTTGTCTTTAGGTAGCTATACTGTATGTGCAACTGTGCAGGGTACACAGTACACTAGCTGTAAAAACTTCAAGAGCCTGCCTGTGCTATTAATAGGATCAGAAGAAGCACACAAGCACTTATCCTCAGGTAGCTATACTGTAGGTGCAGCTGTGCAGGGTACACAGTACACAAACTGTAAATACTTCAAGAGCCTGCCTGTGCTATTAATAGGATCAGAAGAAGCACACAAGCACTTGTCTTCAGGTAGTTATAGGTGCAACTGTGCAAGGTACACAGTACACTAACTGTAAATACTTCAAGAGCCTGCCTGTGCTATTAATAGGATAAGAAGAAGAACACAAGCACTTGTCTTTAGGTAGCTATACTGTAGGTGCAACTGTGCAGGGTACACAGTACACTAACTGTAAAAACTTCAAGAGCCTGCCTGTGCTATTAATAGGATCAGAAGAAGCACACAAGCACTTATCCTCAGGTAGCTATACTGTAGGTGCAACTGTGCAGGGTACACAGTACACAAACTGTAAATACTTCAAGAGCCTGTCTGTGCTATTAATAGGATCAGAAGAAGCACACAAGCACTTGTCTTCAGGTATCTATAGGTGCAACTGTGCAAGGTACACAGTACACTAACTGTGAATACTTCAAGAGCCTGCCTGTGCTATTAATAGGATCAGAAGAAGCACACAAGCACTTGTCTTCAGGTAGCTATACTGTAGGTGCAACTGTGCAGGGTACACAGTACACTAACTGTAAATACTTCAAGAGCCTGCCTGTGCTATTAATAGGATAAGAAGCAGCACGCAAGCACTTGTCTTCAAGTAGCTATAGGTGCAACTGTGCAGGGTACACAGTACACTAACTGTAAATACATCAAGAGCTTGCCTGTGCTATTAATAGGATCTGAAGAACACAAGCACTTGTCTTTAGGTAACTATACTGTAGATGCAACTGTGCAGGGTACACAGTACACTAACTGTAAATACTTCAAGAGCCTGCCTGTGCTATTAATAGGATCATAAGAAGCACACATGCACTTATCTTCAGGTAGCTATACTGTAGGTGCAACTGTGCAGGGTACATAGTACACTAACTGTAAATACTTCAAGAGCCTGCCTGTGCTATTAATAGGATCAGATGAAGCACACAAGCACTTGTCTTCAGGTAGCTATAGGGGCAACTGTGCAGGGTACACAGTACACTAACTGTAAATACTTCAAGAGCCTGCCTGCGCTATTAATAGGATCAGAAGAAGCACACAAGCACTTGTCTTCAGGTAGCTATAGGGGCAACTGTGCAGGGTACACAGTACACTAACTGTAAATACTTCAAGAGCCTGCCTGCGCTATTAATAGGATCAGAAGAAGCACACAAGCACTTGTCTTCAGGTAGCTATAGGCGCAACTGTGCAGGGTACACAGTACACTAACTGTAAATACTTCAAGAGCCTGTCTGTGCTATTAATAGGATAAGAAGAAGAACACAAGCACTTGTCTTTAGGTAGCTATACTGTATGTGCAACTGTGCAGGGTACACAGAACACTAACTGTAAATACTTCAAAAGCCTGCCTGTGCTGTTAATAGGATCAGAAGAAGAACACAAGCACTTGTCTTTAGGTAACTATACTGTAGATGCAACTGTGCAGGGTACACAGTACACTAACTGTAAATACTTCAAGAGCCTGCCTGTGCTATTGATAGGATCAGAAGAAGCACACATGCACTTATCTTCAGGTAGCTATACTGTAGGTGCAACTGTGCAGGGTACACAGTACACTAACTGTAAATACTTCAAAAGCCTGCCTGTGCTATTAATAGGATCAGAAGAAGAACACAAGCACTTGTCTTTAGGTAACTATACTGTAGATGCAACTGTGCAGGGTACACAGTACACTAACTGTAAATACTTCAAGAGCCTGCCTGTGCTATTGATAGGATCAGAAGAAGCACACATGCACTTATCTTCAGGTAGCTATACTGTAGGTGCAACTGTGCAGGGTACACAGTACACTAACTGTAAATACTTCAAGAGTCTGCCTGTGCTTTTAATAGGATCTGAAGAAGCACATAAGCACTTGTCTTCAGGTAGCTATACTGTAGGTGCAACTGTGCAGGGTACACAGTACACAAACAATAAATACTTTAAGAGCCTGCCTGTTCTATTAATAGGATCAGAAGAAGCACACAAGCACTTGTCTTCAGGTAGCTATAGGTGCAACTGTGCAGGGTACACATTACACTAACTGTAAATACATCAAGAGCCTGCCCGTGCTATTAATAGGATCAGAAAAACACAAGCACTTGACTTCAGGTAGCTATACTGTAGGTGCTGCAGGGTACACAGTACACTAACTGTAAATACTTCAAGAGCCTGCCTGTGCTATTAATAGGATCAGAAGAAGAACACAAGCACTTATCTTCAGGTAGCTATACTGTAGGTGCAACTGTGCAGGGTACACAGTACACAAACTATAAAAACTTCAAGAGCCTGCCTGTTCTAATAATAGGATCAGAAGAAGCACACAAGCACTTGTCTTCAGGTAGCTATAGGTGCAACTGTGCAGGGTATACATTACACTAACTGTAAATACTTCAAGAGCCTGCCTGTGCTATTAGGATCAGAAGAAGCACACAAGCACTTGTCTTCAGGTAGCTATACTGTAGGTGCAACTGTGCAGGGTACACAGTACACTAACTGTAAATACTTCAAGAGCCTGCCTGTGCTATCAATAGGATCAGAAGAAGAACACAAGCACTTGTCTTCAGGTAGCTATAGGTGCAACTGTGCAGGGTACACAGTACACTAACTGTAAATACTTCAAGAGCCTGCCTGTGCTATTAATATGATCAGAAGAAGAACACAAGCACTTGTCTTCAGGTAGCTATAGGTGCAGCTGTGCAGGGTACACAGTCCACTAACTGTAAATACTTCAAGAGCCTGTCTGTGCTATTAATAGGATCAGAAGAAGCACACAAGCACTTGTCTTCAGGTAGCTATAGGTGCAACTGTGCAGGGTACACAGTACACTAACTGTAAATACTTCAAGAGCCTGTCTGTGCTATTAATAGGATCAGAAGAAGCACACAAGCACTTTTCTTCAGGTAGCTATACTGTAGGTGCAACTGTGCAGGGTACACAGTACACTAACTGTAAATACTTCAAAAGCCTGCCTGTGCTATTAAAAGGGTCAGAAGAAGAACACAAGCACTTGTCTTTAGGTAACTATACTGTAGATGCAACTGTGCAGGGTACACAGTACACTAACTGTAAATACTTCAAGAGCCTGCCTGTGCTATTGATAGGATCAGAAGAAGCACACATGCACTTATCTTCAGGTAGCTATACTGTAGGTGCAACTGTGCAGGGTACACAGTACACTAACTGTAAATACTTCAAAAGCCTGCCTGTGCTATTAATAGGATCAGAAGAAGAACACAAGCACTTGTCTTTAGGTAACTATACTGTAGATGCAACTGTGCAGGGTACACAGTACACTAACTGTAAATACTTCAAGAGCCTGCCTGTGCTATTGATAGGATCAGAAGAAGCACACATGCACTTATCTTCAGGTAGCTATACTGTAGGTGCAACTGTGCAGGGTACATAGTACACTAACTGTAAATACTTCAAGAGCCTGCCTGTGCTATTAATAGGATCAGATGAAGCACACAAGCACTTGTCTTCAGGTAGCTATAGGGGCAACTGTGCAGGGTACACAGTACACTAACTGTAAATACTTCAAGAGCCTGCCTGCACTATTAATAGGATCAGAAGAAGCACACAAGCACTTGTCTTCAGGTAGCTATAGGTGCAACTGTGCAGGGTACACAATACACTAACTGTAAATACTTCAAGAGCCTGTCTGTGCTATTAATAGGATAAGAAGAAGAACACAAACACTTGTCTTTAGGTAGCTATACTGTATGTGCAACTGTGCAGGGTACACAGTACACTAACTGTAAATACTTTAAGAGCCTGCCTGTGCTATTAATAGGATCAGAAGAAGCACACAAGCACTTATCCTCAGGTAGCTATACTGTAGGTGCAACTGTGCAGGGTACACAGTACACAAACTGTAAATACTTCAAGAGCCTGCCTGTGCTATTATTAGGATCAGAAGAAGCACACAAGCACTTGTCTTCAGGTAGCTATAGGTGCAACTGTGCAAGGTACACAGTACACTAACTGTAAATAATTCAAGAGCCTGCCTGTGCTATTAATAGGATAAGAAGAACACAAGCACTTGTCTTTAGGTAGCTATACTGTATGTGCAACTGTGCAGGGTACACAGTACACTAACTGTAAAAACTTCAAGAGCCTGCCTGTGCTATTAATAGGATCAGAAGAAGCACACAAGCACTTATCTTCAGGTAGCTGTACTGTAGGTGCAACTGTGCAGGGTACACAGTACACAAACTGTAAATACTTCAAAAGCCTGTCTGTGCTATTAATAGGATTAGAAGCACAAAAGAAGTTGTCTTCAGGTAGCTATAGGTGCAACTGTGCAAGGTACACAGTACACTAACTGTAAATACTTCAAGAGCCTGCCTGTGCTATTAATAGGATCAGAAGAAGCACACAAGCACTTGTCTTCAGGTAGCTATACTGTAGGTGCAACTGTGCAGGGTACACAGTACACTAACTGTAAATACTTCAAGAGCCTGCCTGTGCTATTAATAGGATAAGAAGCAGCATGCAAGCACTTGTCTTCAAGTAGCTATAGGTGCAATTGTGCAGGGTACACAGTACACTAACTGTAAATACTTCAAGAGCCTGCCTGTGCTATTAATAGGATCAGAAGAACACAAGCACTTGACTTCAGGTAGCTATACCGTAGATGCTGCAGGGTACACAGTACCCTAACTGTAAATACTTCAAGAGCCTGCCTGTGCTATTAATAGGATCAGAAGAAGAACGCAAGCACTTGTCTGCAGGTAGCTATACTGTAGGTGCAACTGTGCAGGGTACACAGTACACAAACTATAAAAAACTTTAAGAGCCTGCCTGTTCTATTAATAGGATCAGAAGAAGCATACAAGCACTTGTCTTCAGGTAGCTATAGGTGCAACTGTGCAGGGTACACAGTACACTAACTGTAAATACTTCAAGATCCTGCCTGTGCTATTAATATGATCAGAAGAAGAACACAAGCACTTGTCTTCAGGTAGCTATAGGTGCAACTGTGCAGGGTACACAGTACACTAACTGTAAATACTTCAAGAGCCTGCCTGTGCTATTAATAGGATCAGAAGAAGCACACAAGCACTTGTCTTCAGGTAGCTATAGGTGCAACTGTGCAGGGTACACAGTACACTAACTGTAAATACTTCAAGAGCCTGCCTGTGCTATTAATAGGATAAGAAGAAGAACACAAGCACTTGTCTTTCGGTAGCTATACTGTAGGTGCAACTGTGCAGGGTACACAGTACACTAACTGTAAATACTTTAAGAGCCTGCCTGTGCTATTAATAGGATCAGAAGAAGCACACAAGCACTTATCTTCAGGTAGCTATACTGTAAGTGCAACTGTGCAGGGTACACAGTACACAAACTGTAAATACTTCAAGATCCTGCCTGTGCTATTAATAGGATCAGAAGAAGCACACAAGCACCTGTCTTCAGGTAGCTATAGGTGCAACTGTGCAGGGTACACACTACACTAACTGTAAATACTTCAAGAGTCTGCCTGTGCTTTTAATAGGATCTGAAGAAGCACATAAGCACTTGTCTTCAGGTAGCTATACTGTAGGTGCAACTGTGCAGGGTACACAGTACACAAACTATAAAAACTTTAAGAGCCTGCCTGTTCTATTAATAGGATGAGAAGAAGCACACAAGCACTTGTCTTCAGGTAGCTATAGGTGCAACTGTGCAGGGTACACATTACACTAACTGTAAATACATCAAGAGCCTGCCCGTGCTATTAATAGGATCAGAAAAACACAAGCACTTGACTTCAGGTAGCTATACTGTAGGTGCTGCAGGGTACACAGTACACTAACTGTAAATACTTCAAGAGCCTGCCTGTGCTATTAATAGGATCAGAAGAAGAACACAAGCACTTATCTTCAGGTAGCTATACTGTAGGTGCAACTGTGCAGGCTACACAGTACACAAACTATAAAAACTTCAAGAGCCTGCCTGTTCTAATAATAGGATCAGAAGAAGCACACAAGCACTTGTCTTCAGGTAGCTATAGGTGCAACTGTGCAGGGTATACATTACACTAACTGTAAATACTTCAAGAGCCTGCCTGTGCTATTAGGATCAGAAGAAGCACACAAGCACTTGTCTTCAGGTAGCTATACTGTAGGTGCAACTGTGCAGGGTACACATTACACTAACTGTAAATACTTCAAGAGCCTGCCTGTGCTATTAATAGGACCAAAAGAAGCACGCAAGCACTTGTCTTCAGGTAGCTATAGGTGCAACTGTGCAGGGTACACAGTACACTAACTGTAAATACTTCAAGAGCCTGCCTGTGCTATTAATATGATCAGAAGAAGAACACAAGCACTTGTCTTCAGGTAGCTATAGGTGCAGCTGTGCAGGGTACACAGTACACTAACTGTAAATAATTCAAGAGCCTGCCTGTGCTATTAATAGGATCAGAAGAACACAAGCATTTGTCTTCAGGTAGCTATACTGTAGGTGCAACTGTGCAGGGTACACAGTACACTAACTGTAAATACTTCAAGAGTCTGCCTGTGCTATTAATAGGATTAGAAGAAGAACACAAACACTTGTCTGCAGGTAGCTATACTGTAGGTGCAACTGTGCAGAGTACACAGTAAACTAACTGTAAATACTTTAAGAGCCTGCCTGTGCTATTAATAGGATCAGAAGAACACAAGCACTTGTCTTCAGGTAGCTATACTGTAGGTGCAACTGTGCAGGGTACACAGTACACTAACTGTAAATACTTCAAGAGCCTGCCTGTTCTATTAATAGGATCAGAAGAAGCACACAAGCACTTGTCTTCAGGTAGCTATAGGTGCAACTCTACAGGGTACACATTACACTAACTGTAAATACATCAAGAGCCTGCCCGTGCTATTAATAGGATCAGAAAAACACAAGCACTTGACTTCAGGTAGCTATACTGTAGGTGCTGCAGGGTACACAGTACACTAACTGTAAATACTTCAAGAGCCTGCCTGTGCTATTAATAGGATCAGAAGAAAAACACAAGCAGTTATCTTCTGGTAGCTATACTGTAGGTGCAACTGTGCAGGGTACACAGTACACAAACTAAAAAAACTTCAAGAGCCTGCCTGTTCTAATAATAGGATCAGAAGAAGCACACAAGCACTTGTCTTCAGGTAGCTATAGTTGCAACTGTGCAGGGTATACATTACACTAACTGTAAATACTTCAAGAGCCTGCCTGTGCTATTAGGATCAGAAGAAGCACACAAGCACTTGTCTTCAGGTAGCTATACTGTAGGTGCAACTGTGCATGGTACACAGTACACTAACTGTAAATACTTCAAGAGCCTGCCTGTGCTATTAATAGGACCAAAAGAAGCACGCAAGCACTTGTCTTCAGGTAGCTATAGGTGCAACTGTGCAGGGTACACAGTACACTAACTGTAAATACTTCAAGAGCCTGCCTGTGCTATTAATATGATCAGAAGAAGAACACAAGCACATGTCTTCAGGTAGCTATAGGTGCAGCTGTGCAGGGTACACAGTACACTAACTGTAAATACTTCAAGAGCCTGCCTGTGCTATTAATAGGATCAGAAGAACACAAGCATTTGTCTTCAGGTAGCTATACTGTAGGTGCAACTGTGCAGGGTACACAGTACACTAACTGTATATACTTCAAGAGTCTGCCTGTGCTATTAATAGGATTAGAAGAAGAACACAAACACTTGTCTGCAGGTAGCTATACTGTAGGTGCAACTGTGCAGAGTACACAGTACACTAACTGTAAATACTTTAAGAGCCTGCCTGTGCTATTAATAGGATCAGAAGAACACAAGCACTTGTCTTCAGGTAGCTATACTGTAGGTGCAACTGTGCAGGGTACACAGTACACTAACTGTAAATACTTCAAGAGCCTGCCTGTTCTATTATTAGGATCAGAAGAAGCACACAAGCACTTGTCTTCGGGTAGCTATAGGTGCAACTGTGCAGGGTACACATTACACTAACTGTAAATACATCAAGAGCCTGCCCGTGCTATTAATAGGATCAGAAAAACACAAGCACTTGACTTCAGGTAGCTATACTGTAGGTGCTGCAGGGTACACAGTACACTAACTGTAAATACTTCAAGAGCCTGCCTGTGCTATTAATAGGATCATAAGAAAAACACAAGCAGTTATCTTCAGGTAGCTATACTGTAGGTGCAACTGTGCAGGGTACACAGTACACAAACTAAAAAAACTTCAAGAGCCTGCCTGTTCTAATAATAGGATCAGAAGAAGCACACAAGCACTTGTCTTCAGGTAGCTATAGGTGCAACTGTGCAGGGTATACATTACACTAACTGTAAATACTTCAAGAGCCTGCCTGTGCTATTAGGATCAGAAGAAGCACACAAGCACTTGTCTTCAGGTAGCTATAGGTGCAACTGTGCAGGGTACACAGTACACTAACTGTAAATACTTCAAGAGCCTGCCTGTGCTATTAATATGATCAGAAGAAGAACACAAGCACTTGTCTTCAGGTAGCTATAGGTGCAGCTGTGCAGGGTACACAGTACACTTACTGTAAATACTTCAAGAGCCTGCCTGTGCTATTAATAGGATCAGAAGAACACAAGCATTTGTCTTCAGGTAGCTATACTGTAGGTGCAACTGTGCAGGGTTCACAGTACACTAACTGTAAATACTTCAAGAGTCTGCCTGTGCTATTAATAGGATTAGAAGAAAAACACAAACACTTGTCTGCAGGTAGCTATACTGTAGGTGCAACTGTGCAGAGTACACAGTACACTAACTGTAAATACTTCAAGAGCCTGCCTGTGCTATTAATAGGATCAGAAGAACACAAGCACTTGTCTTCAGGTAGCTATACTGTAGGTGCAACTGTGCAGGGTACACAGTACACTAACTGTAAATACTTCAAGAGCCTGCCTGTTCTATTAATAGGATCAGAAGAAGCACACAAGCACTTGTCTTCAGGTAGCTATAGGTGCAACTCTACAGGGTACACATTACACTAACTGTAAATACATCAAGAGCCTGCCCGTGCTATTAATAGGATCAGAAAAACACAAGCACTTGACTTCAGGTAGCTATACTGTAGGTGCTGCAGGGTACACAGTACACTAACTGTAAATACTTCAAGAGCCTGCCTGTGCTATTAATAGGATCAGAAGAAAAACACAAGCAGTTATCTTCAGGTAGCTATACTGTAGGTGCAACTGTGCAGGGTACACAGTACACAAACTAAAAAAACTTCAAGAGCCTGCCTGTTCTAATAATAGGATCAGAAGAAGCACACAAGCACTTGTCTTCAGGTAGCTATAGGTGCAACTGTGCAGGGTATACATTACACTAACTGTAAATACTTCAAGAGCCTGCCTGTGCTATTAGGATCAGAAGAAGCACACAAGCACTTGTCTTCAGGTAGCTATAGGTGCAACTGTGCAGGGTACACAGTACACTAACTGTAAATACTTCAAGAGCCTGCCTGTGCTATTAATAGGATCAGAAGAAGCACGCAAGCACTTGTCTTCAGGTAGCTATAGGTGCAACTGTGCAGGGTACACAGTACACTAACTGTAAATACTTCAAGAGCCTGCCTGTGCTATTAATATGATCAGAAGAAGAACACAAGCACTTGTCTTCAGGTAGCTATAGGTGCAGCTGTGCAGGGTACACAGTACACTAACTGTAAATACTTCAAGAGCCTGCCTGTGCTATTAATAGGATCAGAAGAACACAAGCACTTGTCTTCAGGTAGCTATACTGTAGGTGCAACTGTGCAGCTTACACAGTACACTAACTGTAAATACTTCAAGAGTCTGCCTGTGCTATTAATAGGATTAGAAGAAGAACACAAACACTTGTCTGCAGGTAGCTATACTGTAGGTGCAACTGTGCAGAGTACACAGTACACTAACTGTAAATACTTTAAGAACCTGCCTGTGCTATTAATAGGATTAGAAGAAGAACACAAGCACTTGTCTTTAGGTAGCTATACTGTAGGTGTTGCAGGGTACAAAGTACACTAACTGTAAATACTTCAAGAGCCTGCCTGTGCTATTAATAGGATCAGAAGAAGAACACAAGCACTTGTCTTCAGGTAGCTATACTGTAGGTGCAACTGTGCAGGGTAAACAGTACACTAACTGTAAATAATTCAAGAGCTTGCCTGTGCTATTAATAGGATCAGAAGAAGAACACAAGCACTTGTCTTCAGGTAGCTATACTGTAGGTGCTGCAGGGTACACAGTACACTAACTGTAAATACTTCAAGAGCCTGCCTGTGCTATTAATAGGATCAGAAGAAGAACACAAGCACTTGTCTTCAGGTAGCTATACTGTAGGTGCAACTGTGCAGCTTACACAGTACACTAACTGTAAATACTTCAAGAGTCTGCCTGTGCTATTAATAGGATTAGAAGAAGAACACAAACACTTGTCTGCAGGTAGCTATACTGTAGGTGCAACTGTGCAGAGTACACAGTACACTAACTGTAAATACTTTAAGAACCTGCCTGTGCTATTAATAGGATTAGAAGAAGAACACAAGCACTTGTCTTTAGGTAGCTATACTGTAGGTGTTGCAGGGTACAAAGTACACTAACTGTAAATACTTCAAGAGCCTGCCTGTGCTATTAATAGGATCAGAAGAAGAACACAAGCACTTGTCTTCAGGTAGCTATACTGTAGGTGCAACTGTGCAGGGTACACAGTACACTAACTGTAAATACTTCAAGAGCCTGCCTGTGCTATTAATAGGATCAGAAGAAGAACACAAGCACTTGCCTTCAGGTAGCTATACTGTAGGTGCAACTGTGCAGGGTACACAGTACACTAACTGTAAATACTTCAAGAGCCTGCCTGTGCTATTAATAGGATCAGAAGAAGCACACAAGCACTTGTCTTCAGGTAGCTATAGGTGCAACTGTGCAGGGTACACAGTACACTAACTGTAAATACTTCAAGAGCCTGCCTGTGCTATTAATAGGATCAGAAGAATAACACAAGCGCTTGTCTTCAGGTAGCTATACTGTAGGTGCAACTGTGCAGGGTACACAGTACGCTAACGGTAAATATTGTAAAAACACCTGCCTGCCTGTCAGTATATTAGGAAGAGAATAACAGGAACGGATCTAGCTAAACTGAATACAGTGTATTTATATATATATATATATATATATATATATATACAGTGCCTTACAAAAGTATTCGGCCCCCATGAACTTTTCAACCTTTTGCCACATTTCAGGCTTCAAACATAAAGATATAAAATTTAATTTTTTTGTGAAGAATCACCAACAAGTGGGACACAATTGTGAAGTGGAACAAAATCTATTGGATATTTTAAACTTTTTTAGCAAATAAAAAACTGAAAAGTGGTGCCTGCAAAATTATTCGGCCCCTTTACTTTCAGTGCAGAAAACTCACTCCAGAAGTTCAGCGAGGATCTCTGAATGATCCAATGTTGTCCTAAATGACTGATGGTGATAAATAGAATCCACCTGTGTGTAATCAAGTCTCTGTATAAATGCACCTGCTCTGTGATAGTCTCAGGGTTCTGTTGAAAGTGCAGAGAGCATCATGAAGACCAAGGAACACACCAGGCAGGTCCGTAATACTGTTGTGGAGAAGTTTAAAGCCGGATTTGGATACAAAAAGATTTCCCAAGCTTTAAACATCCCAAGGAGCACTGTGCAAGCGATCATTTTGAAATGGAAGGAGTATCAGACCACTGCAAATCTACCAAGACCTGGCTGTCCCTCTAAACTTTCAGCTCAGACAAGGAGAAGACTGATCAGAGATGCAGCCAAGAGGCCCATGATCACTCTGGATGAACTGCAGAGAACTACAGCTGAGGTGGGAGAGTCTGTCCATAGGACAACAATCAGTCGTACACTGCACAAATCTGCCCTTTATGGAAGAGTGTCAAGAAGAAAGCCATTTCTCAAAGATATCCATAAAAAGTCTCATCTAAAGTTTGCCACAAGCCACCTGGGAGACACACCAAACATGTGGAAGAAGGTGCTCTGGTCCGATGAAACCAAAATCAAACTTTTTGACCACAATGCAAAACGATATGTTTGACGTAAAAGCAACACAGCTCATCACACTCAACACACCATCCCCGCTGTCAAACATGGTGGTGGCAGCATCATGGTTTGGGCCTGCTTTTCTTCAGCAGGGGGGAAGATGGTTAAAATTGAGGGGAAGGTGGATGCAGCCAAATACAGGACCATTCTGGATGAAAACCTGTTGGAGTCTGCAAAAGACCTGAAACTGGGACGGAGATTTATCTTCCAACAAGACAATGATCCCAAACATACAGCAAAATCTACAAAGGAATGGTTCACAAATAAACGTATCCAGGTGTTAGAATGACCAAGTCAAAGTCCAGACCTGAATCCAATCGAGAATCTGTGGAAAGAGCTGAAAACTGCTGTTCACAAACGCTCTCCATCCAACCTCACTGAGCTCGAGCTGTTTTGCAAGGAAGAATGGGCAAGAATTTCAGTCTCTCGATGTGCAAAACTGATAGAGACATACCCCAAGCAACTTGCAGCTGTAATCGCAGCAAAAGGTGGCTCTACAAAGTATTAACGCAAGGGGGCCGAATAATTTTGCACGCCCCACTTTTCATTTTTTTATTAGTTAAAAAAGTTTCAAAAATCCAAAAGATTTCGTTCCACTTCACAATTGTGTCTCACTTGTTGGTGATTCTTCACAAAAAATAAAAATTTTATATCTTTATGTTTGAAGCCTGAAATGTGGCAAAAGGTTGAAAAGTTCAAGGGGGCCGAATACTTTCGCAAGCCACTGTATATATATATACATACAACACCTGGGATGCATATATATACACAATACACTGTAAGTGCAGCTAACTGACTCGACCTGCCTACTCTATCTATCTTAAATCAAATGACACTGTCTCTCTGTCTATCTCTGTCCGCCGCCGCAACACACTACACAGGGCCGCCACGCAGGCGGCCTTATATAGTGTGGGGCATGTACTAAACCCCCTGAGCTATAATTGGACAAAGCCACCCTGGCTTTGGCCAATTATGGCTCTCTGTACACACGGTGCAGTGATTGGCCAAGCATGCGGGTCATAGTGCATGCTTGGCCAATCATCAGCCAGCAATGCACTGCGATGCCGCAGTGAATTATGGGCCGTGACGCACCTCTCGAATTTGGCGCGAATGGCCCATATCGTTCGCAATTAGACGAACGGTCGAACAGGCAATGTTCGACTCGAACATGGGTTTGTCTCGAACTCGAAGCTCATCCCTAGTACTTAGTAGGTTCCTGTTGCATATTCAGGGTTTTTGACTTATGGGCCTTGAGAAAGGTAGTTTGTTTCCTTCCATTCTCTACCTGGGACCCTGGCCTGGCAACAGGCTCTAGGCTCCCTGGGTCATGGTGCAAATAATGTCTGTTTATTGTAATAAAAAGGATAAAAATTATACACTTACAAACGTAGGTGAATCATGAGCGTCAAAAAGTTCCTCCAGTGAAGAAGGGACCTGAGGAAGGAGGCCAACACATTGTCCTGCCAACCACACAGTGTCCCCTGTCAGCTTGTTCCATCTATTTTCAATGGTTTTTTATTTGAGTATACAAAAAAAGGAAGAGAACAACAACGTTGCATTTTGACTTACAGCGTAACAGTTGGTACATAGCAGAGGTATGTGTTTAAGTACAATAGAGAAGTGAAGAGTCTTTACTAGACATCACATATTAAATGCCTGATCTGCATTAAATCTGAAATAAGACCAGGAGTTTAGAGGGGGAGACGACCTCCATCACCCGACACCCCAACTGGGATATAACTGTGTCAGAGGGTGGAGGAGCGCCTCACCCATGCCCCCGGTCATTACATGTGAACTAGTGGTTTATGGAAAACTGTATAACATGACAAACCAGAAAAGGCCCTAAGACCTGTAGTAGGCATTAAACCAGATGGCACAAATATAAACCGTCTCAGAAACGTCCATGCAACTAATCCACTGAGACAGAAAGTAGAACTGTAGCATAAGGTATAACTAGAACTATGTATAGATGGATGGCACCCCAAAATTTGTAGGGTGGGAAAGGGGTCAAAAACAAGAGCCTCATCCTGTAGCATTCAGCATAGTCCCCTGGGGGGAAAACATCTACCACAGAGATATATCGTGGGGGAGCTTTAGAATCCCCCAAACAAGGCTCTGGGCTGACCAGAGCAAATAGGTGCCCTATAAAATTAGAAATTACCAGGGAAACAACCAATGAGTCTTTATAAGAATAACCCTACGTCATAGTGGGGACCTAGTGAAAAAGGGATAAAGTGGAAAGGTAGAAGGAAAAAGGAAAGAAGGAAGAAGAGAGGAGCAGAGAAAGCAAAGTGACTGGGTAAGTCTCGCCCCCTTATTAGGAGCGTGGATGGGTGCAGGGTGTGAGCTACAGCTGAACATATTGAGACCATGGTTCCCAGGTAGCCTTGTATTTTTCAGTGGTGTCAAGTAAGGTACTGACCATTTTCTCCTGGGTCATGATCTGGGAGATCTTCCTTTTAACCAAAGTGTAGGAAATGTGAAGTTGTTTCCAGGCCCTAGCAATTGTCAATTTAGACACCAGAAATCTAAACATAATAAGGCATCGCAGCAGTTTGGGGGCTCCCGGAATTGGGAAATTGAGTAGCATTACATGGGGGGGATTTCTGAATGGGCAGGCCCGTAATTTTCTGGATCATGTGAAAGATTTCGTTCCAGAGACCTCTGAGTTTTGGACAGTCCCACCATACATGCATCATCGAACCAATCTGTCCACAATTTCAGAAACACAAGGGGAGGATGTCGGATATATTTTAGTTAGTTTTAAAGGGACAAGATACTATCGCATGAGAACTTTCAGGTTTGCTTCCACTAGTGCCGTATTCAAGATCCCTTTAAACGAGGAGGTAGCGGCCCTGTGCCATTCCGCTAAGCTCCAAGATTGGCCCAGGTCCCTCTCCCATTCCCGCATATAGAGGGGCTTAGAGTCCACTTTGTGTGGGAGTCATAATGGCAGGTCTGATTTTAGGAGGGCACCAGAGCAGGTAGTCTAGAGTGTGGTGAGGTATCACTTGTCTTTCTATGTGAACCCAGTCTGGGTGTGCCGATTTGGAGTAAATGTTAGAGAGTTGGGTCAGTTGTGCTGCTTGGTAGTACCAAAGAAAATTCAGGAGTCCCACCCCTCCCTTTGTCCCTAGGTCAATAAAAGGTCTCCCTGGCAACTCTATGCCCTTTTGTGCCCCAAATGGATTTGATAATTTTCCATTGAAATTTTCATAAGTGATCTTTCGATATTGGAATGGGAAGTGACTGGAAGAGGTAGAGGATGCGTGGTAAAAGAGTCATTTTCACCAAATTAACCCTTCCCAACCAGGAGAGATCCATTTTGTCCCAATGTGTGAGGTCTTTCTCCAATATACAATATATTGGGGGAAAGTTGGCCGCATATAGTCGGTCCACTGAGGCTGCCAGATTGAATCCCAAATAGGGAATGACCGTATCGCTCCATATGATTTGGAATTTGTCCTGTAATGGTGATACTAAATGGTCAGGGAGAATTATAGTCAATGCCCTTGATTTACTGTAGTTCACTTTGAGGCCTGAGATCGCACCAAAGTTGTCCAGCAATTTGCAAATGTTGGGGAGCGAGGTTAGTGGTGGGGTTATAAAGAGCAGAATGTCATCTGCAAAAAGTGCACATTTGTGGGTTTGTGGCCCACACCTGATCCCATGTATATCCGGGTGATCCCTAATGGCTATGGGAGTAGAGATTGTCGTCTATAAGGCCCTTGACAAGTAAGAATCTACCTTCTGGATCCTTGAATTCAGAAATGAGAGAAATTACAAGATCGGGAAATATTGCCACCCCTTTCGTTTTGGTTTCCGCGTTAGCGAGGTGGAATTTGGGGAATTTGTATATGAGGGGAAGTAGGAGCGAAGAAGATGTGTCTCCTGTAAAAACAGTATATCAATTTTCTGGGTATGGTAATACTTAAAAATTTTCCAGCGTTTAACTGGTGAATACATTCCTTGAACATTGTGTGAGGCAATGCGTAAGGAAGGGTTTGGTGTGGAAGTATCAGCCATGGAACAACCTGGTATAGAATGCCAGTGAGTACCAGTCACTTACCCCCAACCTGGTGCGAGTTCCAGGGAGGAAAAGAAGGAGCCCATTCACTCTGTTGTTAGGAGTCCAAGAGGGAAGCAAGGTCACCCAGGTCACTAGATAGAAGGAAAAGTTTGTACAGTAGAAAAGATCCAGAAGGAAGAGATAAAAGAAAAAGAACAAAACAGAATAAATCTGCCATACCCTTAAATAAATCCGCCATACCCTTAAATATAAGAACGTTTCCCCTTTAGCCAGAGGGGAAATCCTGACCAGGAGAGGGGATAAATCTATGTCTCCGGGGGCAGGAGGAGGTGGAAGAGTACCGCTCTGGCCGCAGCACTCCTTTGTGAGAAACAATGAAAATTGCTGAAACTTCAGCAACATCGCCAACACCTGTAAATAAAGTACAAAGAAATCCAGACTAGGTGAGGCAAAAAAAGATGTACGACAAAGGGGACAGGGAGGGTATGGGAGGGAGGACAGGGGAGAGAGGGCAGGGGAGGTAAGAGTATAGAGGGGATAAAGGAAGCTGTGCCTGTCAAAACCATTAAGGGCAGCAAAAGGAAACATTAAGCTGAATAGTTGTCCAGCCCCAACCCGAGGTGAAAGTGGCCAGAGAAACTGAGACCATCAGGCACTGCGGTAGAGTAATGGATCCTCCAGTGCAGTGTATAGCTGTGATGGATTCAGTCAGCTAGTAGCGCAAACCTCTACAGAGAGAGGTTGGAGTCTGGAGGGGAGTGCACTTGTTGATTTGAGAAAAATATAGTATAGGTGTAACGGGACCTGTAGGAAACATGTTCAATCCGGAAGTGGAGATGAGGTGGATAAGGTAGCAAAGGACCATTTCAGAGTGGAATGCCTTCTTTGGCCTTTTTGGTTTTGGATTGTTGCCAAATGGAGGTGAGTGGACTAGCTGGGGGGGGGGGGGTCGCTTAGAGGAGCTGGCAGAGGAAGTTTGCATCAGGGAAGGAGGATCCTTGGAAATTCTCCCCAATTTCTGTAGGAGGTGCTCACCTTCAGGAAAGGTGGAGAATCTGAAGGGCTTGTTGTTGAGTTCAAATTTCAAGCTGAAGGGAAAGCCACCAATATTTAATGTTCGTTTTCTTTTAATAAAAGTATTTTGACTATATTACACTATATAGTTTCCTTTTCATTTATATGTATGGAGCCACATTGTTTCCAGCTGGAGGAGTGCAGCAGACACTGAGACTGAGCCCAGGGGTGTCTCCAAAGCGTATTTGGACTCAGGGTAGAAGCTGAGTCACACGCTCTGAGGTGAGCACATTAGCTTAAGGGGGTCACGAAGGAGCACAGGAGCATGTTTTGCAGCACTCAGGATATCTTCGGCATGATGTTGGATTGTTGTCACAGCTGAACACCACCTGCACGCATTGTTTTATTATCACTGCTGGACATTATTTGCACGCACTATTTAGAGTGCCAAAGAGAACTTTTTTCATTATTTATTATTTATTAATTTTTTATTTAAAAAAGCAGGATACTTTATGTTGAGCACTAAGCACTTTTTATGTTGAATAAGACACTATGTATGATGTAACAAGCACTATTAAGCACTAATTTATGGTGTAACAAGCACTTGTTTTTTCACACCTTGTTTATTTATTCAACATTCATATTATTTGTATTTAATATCATCGCACTAGTAAGCACAGAGTTGGTTATTATTAATTTTGTTTTTGGGGTCACCCAAGCGCAGCGCATAACTTGTAAATTTAAGGCATCATTTAGATATCAGCTTTTTCAGCCAGCGATTCCCTACACCATAGGAATGATCATAGCGGCTGTTCCACTGCTTGATCGTTCTTACGGGAGGCGAGAGGGGACGTCCCCCCCTCCCGCCGCCCTCCGGAGCTTCTACCAACTCACCGCTACGATCAAAGCCAGGATCTTTTTTTTTTTATTTCAGGCTTCCCAGCCTAGAGGTGAGATGTGGGGTCTTATTGACCCCATATCCCACTGTAAAGAGGACCTGTCATGCCATATTCCTGTTACAAGGGATGTTTACATTCCTTGTAATAGGAATAAAAGTGAACAAAAATTTTTTTTTTGGAAAAAAGCATCAAACTAAAATAAATAAAGTAAAATGAACAATAAAAAAAAACTGACCCTTGTCCCCGTGTGCTCACATGCAGAAGCGAACGCATACGTAAGTCCAGCCCACATATGAAAACGGTGTTCAAACCACACATGTGAGGTATTGCTGCGATTGGTAGAGCAAAAGCAATAAATTTGGCCCTAGACCTCTGTAACTCAAAACATGTAACCAGTAAAAAATTTTAAAGCGTCGCCTATGGGGATTTTTAAGTAGCGAAGTTTGGCGCCATTCCACAAGCGTGTGCAATTTTGAAAGGTGACATGTTGGGTATCTTTTTAAAAGCACAAAGCTATTTCTTTTCCAAAAAAACACGTTCGAAAAATGTCTGCGCAAATACCCTGCAAGGTAAAAAGTTGCAATGACCGCCATTGTATTCTCTAGGGTCTTTGTTAAAAAAACATATATAATGTTTTGGGGTTCTATGTAATTTTCTAGCAAATAAATTATGATTTTTACATGTAGGAGAGAAATGTCAGAATTGGCCTGGGTGCTCCAGAACACCTGAAGGTGCTCCATGCATGTTGGGCCTCTGTATGTGGCCACGCTGTGTAAAAGTCTCACACATGTGGTATGGCCATACTCGGGAGTAATAGCAGAATGTGTTTTGGGGTGTAATTTGTGGTATGCATATGCTGTGTGTGCTAATATGACAATTTTGTGAAAAAAAAAACAAAAAAAGAAAAAAAAAAACTTGATTTTGCAAAGAATTGTGGAAAAACATGACAACTTCAAAAAACTCACCATGCATCTTTCTCAATACCTTGGAATGTCTTCTTTCCAAAAAGGGGTCATTTGGGGGGTATTTGTACTTTTCTGGCATGTTAGGGTCTCAAGAAATTAGATAGGCCGTCAGTACTTCAGGTGTGACCAATTTTCAGATATTGGCACCATAGCTTTTGGACTCTATAACTTTCACAAAGACCAAATAATATCCACAGATTTGGGTTATTTTTACCAAAGATATGTAGCAGTATAAATTTTGGCCAAAATATATGAAGAAAAATTACTAATTTGCAAAATTTTATAACAGAAACGAAGAAAAATGCATTTATTTAAAGATTTTTCTGTCTTATTTCTTTTATAGCGCAAAATATAAAGAACCCAGCGGTGATTAAATACCACCAAAGGAAAGCTCTATTTGTGTGAAAAAAAAGGACAAAATTTCATATAGATACAGTGTTGCATGACTGAGTAATCTTCATTCAAAATGTGAGAGCACCAAAAGCTGAAAATTGGTCTGGTTATTAAGGGGGTTTAAGTGCCCAGTGGTCAAGTGGTTAAAAAATGGCGTAGGAGTCCCCCACAAAATCCATACCAGACCCTTATCCGAGCATGCAACCTAGCAGGCCGCAGGAAAAGAGGGGGGATGAGAGAGCTCCCCCCCTCCTGAACCGTACCAGGCCACATGCCCTCAACATGGGGAGGGTGCTTTGGGGTAGCCCCCAAAGCACCTTGTCCCCATGTTGATGGGGACAAGGGCCTCATCTCCACAACCCTTGCCCGGTGGTTGCGAGGGTCTGTGGGTGGGGGGCTTATCGGAATCTGGAAGCCCACTTTAACAAGGGGACCCCCAGATCCCGGCCTCCCCCTCCGTGTGAAATGGTAACGGGGTACAAGTACCCCTACCATTTCACAAAAAAAGTGTCAAAATGTTAAAAAAGACAAGACACATGCGTGTGGGCTCTGTAACGGCCGCTTGAGCCGCGAGCTCCGCTCCACCCCGGCCCATCGAGCTGCACAGAACGCGCTACACAGCACGGGGAGGATTTCCACCTACCCCCCCAGCTCCGGGTAGCTATCGGGCATATTCCAGGATGTCCGGTCCTGCAGTCAGACGAGACCTTGGACCGCAATTTGATACGGCGGCAGAAGACGGGTGTACCAAGATGGCCGCCGGCATCGATTCACACCTGCCTCATGCGACCGTGCAGGCCAGGAAGCCAGATAGCAGGCAAGTTCTCACCCCAGCCACACTGACCTATGCCCAGGCGGCCCAGGGCATCTCTATCAAGCCCCAGGAAACCACTTTTGGCCTACAGGGATCCCCAGCCCTCTCCCCAGCCCAGGCTGCTGTTATCACTGAAATTAATTTTGCAAGAGGCACCCATGGACTTCTCCATGTCATCCTCTGGGTCATCCAAACGTCCCCCTCCTGCCAGTCCAGTCTCCCCTCTGTGGAGCAAGGGTCCCTCCAAAGATGGAAGACCGCCTTAAGAAGCCGTCCTGACCACCTCTCTCCACTTCCCGCTTATGGGTTTTTCCCGTTGGGACAGGAATCCCCTCTGTTGATGGAGCTGGCTCCAAACCTAGTTTTTGGTTCATTGTGGTCCACACTTCACTGAAGATCATTGGCCCCCTTGGCTTCACTGACATTTAGCGCCTCTAACCAAAGTGGAAACACTTTTATAACTGTTTGTCAACATACCTTACCAACCTTCAAGGAGAAGGTCACTGGAACTTTTCCCCCCTCTAGTTGGGGGTCTCCACCTAATTAGCTCCGTTGACTCCGGGAGGCGAGGGTCTTCCCCCTCCGTGTCGACTTCAGGATGCTAGGCCCAGGTGGATCCAAATTTACCTTGGGATTTTGACCTGTTCTCCTTCAAGCAACCTGCTCCCCCCTCAGTCCTTTTTTTAATCTGGGTTGGGAGGCTTGGGGCCCTTTGTGCCCTCAGCCCCTGGCCTTTCCGGCTTCTCCCCGCTGCCAGGTGGGGGGGAGGCGGACAGGTCACGGGCGAGCCTATAAGGGGTGGCCTGACTAGTGCTATACAGGTACACACTCGCTTCCTCAGCTTGTTTTGTTTTGTTATTTTGGTGGATCACTCTGAAGACATTAATTGATTAAGTGTGCATAGTCTATGTATTATTTCAATCTGTTACACGGGTCCGGGGTGGACCACTTGCACCTCCACCCATTCCTTGGAAATCAACGCTTAAGATTTGGGGGTGGCGGAGTTTTCCCCCGCCACTCTCCACGGGTCTTGTTTAAGGACCCATGTCTTTGTCTCTGTGGTTATTTTTTTGTTCTTTTTTACTTAATCCCCCTCTTAACCCCCCTTTTCTCTCTTCTTGCACTGTCTTGCCTGTCTTCGGGAGGTGACCCTACCCAAGATCAACTCGAGCATTGGTGGCCTCATCCCTATTCATCCATTACTCTAAAAGAGAAGTCGGCGAAGGGTAAGTGGCTGCCTACATGGCGATCCCCCCCCTCTGTTCCCATGGCTGATAATGCGGTAAAGGGAGTAGACCTCAGGGTGGCATCTCATAATGTCCAGGGCCTAAATTCCCCTAGGAAGAGGAGAGTGGCTAGATGTTGTGATGATTCAAGAGACGCTCTTTCGGATTCGATACAACCTCAAGTTCCTCCACGCCCACTACCCAATCTTTTTCATGTCTAACGCTCCAGACAAGACGAAAGGGGTTGCTATTCTGTTTTCAAAAAACTGCAAGTTCTTCCACATCTCTGATTATAGGGACCCAGAGGGTAGGTTCATTTTTGTAAAGGGCATGCTGGATGGTATACTGTACTCTCTAATCTCTTACTACGCCCCTAATAAGGGTCAAACCACGTTCTTCCAGAGCCTATTTGCAACGCTGAGCCCCCTCCTGGAGGGTAAAGTTATTTGGGGGGGAGATTCTAATGTGGCTTTTGACCAGGGGCTTGATAAAACGAATGCCCCATGGAGATCAGCTTT
This sequence comes from Lithobates septentrionalis, assembly GCA_037952835.1. Lineage (NCBI taxonomy): Eukaryota > Metazoa > Chordata > Amphibia > Anura > Ranidae > Lithobates > Lithobates septentrionalis. The sequence continues at coordinate 5,811,296 of JBBDGP010000447.1, read as the reverse complement.
CGCGCCCAACGAAACAGAGTTGCAGAATAGCTAAAATCCTACACTCCAATGGACTAGTAGACATCTGGAGGGAATTGAACCCGAAGGGAAGAGACTATACACACTACTCCGCCCCCCCTCCGATCTTACACTAGGATCGATCACCTACTTATTCCGTCACACCTTGTCCCTCTGACCATTAAAGCTTCTATCCTGGACACTGCATGGTCGGATCACTCGTTAGTCATCCTCTCTCTTCGAAACACTTCACCTGGGAAAAGGGGCTCATTCTGGCGTCTCAATGAATTGCTTTTGAGCGACCCAATTTATACCAAAGTATTGGTGGAAGCCATTAAAGAATACTTTAATTTGAACAATGTTGACAATATTTCCCCAGAGACCCTTTGGGCAGCCCACAAGGCTACCATTAGGGGAGAAATCATCCGCTTAGCAACCCAGGTTAAGAAAGAAGGTATGATTGACATCCAAATTCTAGAAGCAACCTTTGTAGCTTTAAAAGCGGAACACAAGAAACAACCCTCGAAAGCCCTAACAGATAAACTAGACGCGACTAGGCTCGAACTGAACCTAGCTTTAACAGCCAAAGCGGAGAAACACATCCGATGGAGCGGGGCCAAATATTATTACCAAAAAGACAAAATAGGCCTGATGTTAGTAGCCAAACTCACCCCCAAGTTCCACTCTCGCACTTTCCCTAAACTGCGTATTGCAAGACAGCCCCCTACCGCCAATCCAAACAAGATTATGTCCGCCTTCCACGAATTTTATTCCAAGCTTTACAACTCAAACCACAATAGTAGTAGCTCCATAACCAACTCTTTCCTGCAGAACGTACAATTACCCTCTATTTCCCAAGAGCATAAAGAGATTATGGAGAAAGCATTCACGGTGGAGGAAATAAGGGAGGTTATTAAAGGTCTCAAACCTGGTTCAGCCCCCGGCCCTGACGGCTTATCAGTCCCCTATTACAAGACCTTCGGAGAAATTTTAGTCCCATATATGTCTAAATTTTTTAATTCCACAAGATCAGGCTCCCCTCTTGATCCCCACCTCAACACCGCGTTCATTTCTGTAATCCCCGAACCCAACAAAAACCACAAAGAAGTAGAGAATTATCGCCCCATCTCTTTAATTAACAACGACCTGAAAATCCTAACGATAATTCTAGCCAATCGTCTAACCTCCTTTATTAAGGGTTATATTCACAAGGACCAAATGGGCTTTATCCCGGGTAGGCAGGGACCGGACCAAATCCAGAGAGCGGCAGACATCGTCTCCCACTTCAATCTAATTGGCCAGGGGGCACTAGGCAAGAGGGAATGCTCCTATCACTGGACCTTCATAAGGCCTTTGATTCGATAGAATGTCAAACTTTGAATTTATTGTGGATCGATATAGACTTTTTTTCATTTTCATAAATTTACATAAGTTACATCAATAAGCTTCTTAAAACCTATAGCGCTACACTTGTCTGTGTACTTAAATTTTGACAAAATCCTTGTTTGTTGTGTGAGCTGCTGTCCTGTTGGGTAAGCGCAGGGTTAAACTTTTTTCTCCTTTGATTCGATAGAATGGCCCTATTTATTTTCTCTTTTAGAGAGCTGGGGATTTGGGACCTGATTTTTAGGGGTCCTCAGATCCCTTTACTCTACTCCGAAGGCGGTAATCTGCTTGCAAGGCCAGTACTCCAACCCCCTGAATATAGCGAGAGGCACCAGACAGGGGTGTCCTCTATACCCCCTAATTTTTGCAATGGCCATTGAAACTCTGGCAATTGCAATACGAGCTAACCCCAATATTAAAGGAGTGTCTTGTGGGAATCAAGTCCACAAATGCCGCCTCTTTGCGGACGACATGTTACTTTTTATCACGTCCCCGACCACCTCCCTCCCAAATCTCCTCAAACTCCTGAAGGAGTTTTCAGCGATCTCGGGGTTGTGGATCAACTACACTAAGTCATACCCCCCTAACATCTCCCTGAAAAAAGAAGTAGTAGACACACTCCGAAGCTCCTTCGACTTTAAGTGGGATGACTCTGCCATTGACTACCTTGGGATTAAACTCACGGCAAGAACAGAACAACTGTACCCTGCTAACTTCCCTCCCACATATCGTAAGCTTGAGGCAGACACGGGGGCTTGGGCAAGGGGGGAGGTTTCCTGGTTAGGCAGAATTCATAAAAATATAAAAAAATCTTGCGAGCCACAAATGGGTTAATGCCTTTAAGGTGAATATTCTAATAAAGGCAAGCAGCAAACACTAACCACGTTTCATATCCGTGTAAGTGATAAAAATAAATAAAAAAACTGTGTCTGCGCTAAACCAAGGATCAGTAACAATGTGCAAAAAGCAAATATAAGCATAAAAATTAAAAATAAAAATATATGAAAAATATATAAAAATATAGCAATCATATGTGCTATCAATCAGTGATAAATAATTAAAGTGCAACATGCATTAAATCTAAAATCCAAGTGCTCATAAAAATATCAAAAAGGTGTGTTCACTCCTCCAATAAAGTGGTATATAAATTCCATAAAGTTCATAAACGCAAAGTTCATAAATGACAGAACTCAAAGTGCATAGATATAATGTCCATCATCAGTGTTATCCATCGTGCTCATCCAAAATTGTGTATACAGGGATATAAAGCATGCTTCAGTGCTCTCCAGTGACCCCCAACAGCATATGCGCTCACCTCTAAGCGTGTGACACAGTAACTAAACTATGTCTGAAAACGCATGGGAGCCACTCCTCGGCTCTAATTGGTATGCAGACGCTGACCTCCAATTTGCTCAAATATCCTCACGATTCATAAAATAGGGAAACAAAGAAACTCCATAGTGTAATATGTCCAACAATTTATTGTAAAATAAACACTTCCCTTCATAGGGATACTCACATTGTATAGGTGCGTGAGTGCACCATCCTAATCAAGGTTATACAATATATGGAACAATGGTACGGCGTGCGGTGCGGTATATCCTTCTCATGTGCTCCTCCGTGCTGACAGCTCCGTCCTGGCCCCTCCCCTACGCGTGTTCGGCACAGGAATCACGTGCCTTCATCAGGGGGATCTGATTGGACGGATGCTCTATGCTCAATATATACTCATGGTGGCCATTTTGCCTTAGACCGCAGATACATCTAGTAACTGGCTACAACTATGTATATATGGTCATGCTCTATGCTCAGTGTATACTCATGGCGGCCGTTTTGCCTTAGACCGCAGACAAATCTAGTAACTGGCTACAACTATGTATATATGATCAGCGGTAAACATTGTATTTCCTAACCAACGCTCTATTATAAACATATGATTGTGGTTGTTTATGAGTTTGAGGTGCGCTGTGGTATTTTTAGAATAAGATAGCTCCGTCCTGGATTTAACTTTGTAGCTTGTCTAAACACATGTTTACTTTTTCCCCCAATCCCAGCTATATTAGCTGGATGTTTATAATAGAGCGTTGGTTAGGAAATACAATGTTTACCGCTGATCATATATACATAGTTGTAGCCAGTTACTAGATTTGTCTGCGGTCTAAGGCAAAATGGCCGCCATGAGTATACACTGAGCATAGAGCATGACCATATATACATAGTTGTAGCCAGTTACTAGATGTGTCTGCGGTCTAAGGCAAAATGGCCGCCATGAGTATATATTGAGTATAGAGCATCCGTCCAATCAGATCCCCCTGATGAAGGCACGTGGTCCCTGTGCCGAACACGCATAGGGGAGGGGCCAGGACAGAGCTGTCAGCACGGAGGAGCAGATGAGAAGGATATACCGCACCGCACGCTGTACCATTGTTCCATATATTGTATAACCTTGATTAGGATGGTGCACTCACACACCTATACAATGTGAGTATCCCTATGAAGGGAAGTGTTTATTTTACAATAAATTGTTGGAATATTACACTATGGAGTTTCTTTGTTTCCTTATTTTATGAATCGTGAGGATATTTGAGCAAATTGGAGGTCAGCGTCTGCATACCAATTAGAGCCGAGGAGTGGCTCCCATGCGTTTTCAGACATAGTTTAGTTACTGTGTCACACGCTTAGAGGTGAGCGCATATGCTGTTGGGGGTCACTGGAGAGCACTGAAGCATGCTTTATATCCCTGTATACACAATTTTGGATGAGCACGATGGATAACACTGATGATGGACATTATATCTATGCACTTTGAGTTCTGTCATTTATGAACTTTGCGTTTATGAACTTTATGGAATTTATATACCACTTTATTGGAGGAGTGAACACACCTTTTTGATATTTTTATGAGCACTTGGATTTTAGATTTAATGCATGTTGCACTTTAATTACTTATCACTGATTGATAGCACATATGATTGTTATATTTTTATATATTTTTATTTTTAATTTTTATGCTTATATTTGCTTTTTGCACATTGTTACTGATCATTGGTTGAGCGCAGACACAGTTTTTTGATTTATTTTAGGCAGAATTCATGCCGTAAAAATGACGTTACTGCCAAAACTCCTCTATCTCTTCAGGGCTCTCCCAATAAATATCAGAAAGGATCATTTATCTGCTTTCCAAAGGAAAGCCATCAAATTCATATGGGCAGGGAAGGGGCATAGACTCCAACAAAGAACCCTGTTTCTCTCCAGAATGCAGGGAGGCCTCGGATTACCCCAGTTATTTTGGTACTATCAAGCTGCCAGACTAGCTCAACTCTCCTCAGTCTATTCCAAGGCTGAAAAGCCAGACTGGATCCAATTAGAAAGGCAGGCGGTCCCCTCATTCACCCTTGATTTCTTACTCTAGAGCCCCCCACGACACCGCCCTCTAATCCTATCTCTGACTCTATCCCAATCATTAAGAATCTGGGACAACATGAGATCTAACCCTTCATTAACTTCGAGCACCCGTCCTCTGGCCCATATTTTCAATAACCCTGACTTTACTCCAGGCCTAAACATTAAAGCCTTTAAATGGTGGCTGGACAAGGGGTTGTATCGAATCAGACACTTTTTCTCTGCCAGCGGCCCTATCTCCCTTGATTTCTGTGTTAATCAACTAGAGATCCCAAATTCGGAGCGCTTTAGATTCCACCAATTGAGCCACTTCCTGCATCATATCTTTCTGTCTTTTTTCTTTTATAGCGCAAAAAATAAAGAACCCAGCGGTGATTAAATACCACCAAAAGAAAGCTCTATTTGTGTGAAAAAAAGGACAATAATTTCATATAGATACAGTGTTGCATGACTGAGTAATCTTCATTCAAAATGTGAGAGCACCAAAAGCTGAAAATTGGTCTGGTTATTAAGGGGGTTTAAGTGCCCAGTGGTCAAGTGGTTAAAAAATGGCGTAGGAGTCCCCCACAAAATCCATACCAGACCCTTATCCGAGCACGCAACCTAGCAGGCCGCAGGAAAAGAGGGGGGATGAGAGAGCTCCCCCCCTCCTGAACCGTACCAGGCCACATGCCCTCAACATGGGGAGGGTGCTTTGGGGTAGCCCCCAAAGCACCTTGTCCCCATGTTGATGGGGACAAGGGCCTCATCTCCACAACCCTTGCCCGGTGGTTGTGAGGGTCTGTGGGTGGGGGGCTTATCGGAATCTGGAAGCCCACTTTAACAAGGGGACCCCCAGATCCCGGCCTCCCCCTCCGTGTGAAATGGTAACGGGTACAAGTACCCCTACCATTTCACAAAAAAAGTGTCAAAATGTTAAAAAAGACAAGACACATGCGTGTGGGCTCCGTAATGGCCGCTTGAGCCGCGAGCTCCGCTCCACCCCGGCCAATCGAGCTGCACAGAATGCGCTACACAGCACGGGGAGGATTTCCACCTACCCCCCCAGCTCCGGGTAGCTATCGGGCATATTCCAGGATGTCCGGTCCTGCAGTCAGACGGGACCTTGGACCGCAATTTGATATGGCGGCAGAAGACGGGTGTACCAAGATGGCCGCCGGCATAGATTCACACCTGCCTCATGCGACCGTGCAGGCCAGGAAGCCAGAGAGCAGGCAAGTTCTCACCCCAGCCACATTGACCTACGACCAGGCGGCCCAGGGCATCTCTATCAAGCCCCAGGAAACCACTTTTGGCCTACAGGGATCCCCAGCCCTCTCCCCAGCCCAGGCTGCTGTTATCACTGAAATTAATTTCGCAAGAGGCACCCATGGACTTCTCCATGTCATCCTCTGGGTCATCCAAACGTCCCCCTCCTGCCAGTCCAGTCTCCCCTCTGTGGAGCAAGGGTCCCTCCAAAGATGGAAGACCGCCTTAAGAAGCCGTCCTGACCACCTCTCTCCACTTCCCGCTTATGGGTTTTTCCCGTTGGGACAGGAATCCCCCTCTATTGATGGAGCATGGCTCCAAACCTAGTTTTTGGTTCATTGTGGTCCACACTTCACTGAAGATCATTGGCCCCCTTGGCTTCATTGACATTTAGCGCCTCTAACCAAAGTGGAAACACTTTTATAACTGTTTGTCAACATACCTTACCAACCTTCAAGGAGAAGGTCACTGGAACTTTTCCCCCTCTAGTTGGGGGTCTCCACCTAATTAGCTCCGTTGACTCCGGGAGGCGAGGGTCTTCCCCCTCCGTGTCGACTTCGGGATGCTAGGCCCAGGTGGATCCAAATTTACCTTGGGAGTTTGACCTGTTCTCCTTCAAGCAACCTGCTCCCCCCTCAGTCCTTTTTTTAATCTGGGTTGGGAGGCTTGGGGCCCTTTGTGCCCTCAGCCCCTGGCCTTTCCGGCTTCTCCCTGCTGCCAGGTGGGGGGGAGGCGGACAGGTCACGGGCGAGCCTATAAGGGGTGGCCTGACTAGTGCTATACAGGTACACACTCGCTTCCTCAGCTTGTTTTGTTTTGTTATTTTGGTGGATCACTCCGAAGACATTAATTGATTAAGTGTGCATAGTCTATGTATTATTTCAATCTGTTACACGGGTCCGGGGTGGACCACTTGCGCCTCCACCCATTCCTTGGAAACCAACACTTAAGATTTGGGGGTGGCGGAGTTTTCCCCCGCCACTCTCCACGGGTCTTGTTTAAGGACCCATGTCTTTGTCTCTGTGGTTATTTTTTTGTTCTTTTTTACTTAATCCCCCTCTTAACCCCCCTTTTCTCTCTTCTTGCACTGTCTTGCCTGTCTTCGGGAGATGACCCTACCCAAGATCAACTCGAGCATCGGTGGCCTCATCCCTATTCATCCATTACTCTAAGAGAGATGTCGGCGAAGGGTAAGTGGCTGCCTACATGGCGATCCCCCCCCCTCTGTTCCCATGGCTGATAATGCGGTAAAGGGAGTAGACCTCAGGGTGGCATCTCATAATGTCCAGGGCCTAAATTCCCCTAGAAAGAGGAGAGTGGCATTTGAACACTACAAATCTCCCAAACTAGATGTTGTGATGATTCAAGAGACGCTCTTTCAGATTCGATACAACCCCAAGTTCCTCCACGCCCACTACCCAACCTTTTTCATGTCTAACGCTCCAAACAAGACGAAAGGGGTTGCTATTCTGTTTTCAAAAAACTGCAAGTTCTTCCACATCTCTGATTATAGGGACCCAGAGGGTAGGTTCATTCTTGTAAAGGGCATGCTGGATGGTATACTGTACTCTCTAATCTCTTACTACGCCCCTAAAAAGGGTCAAACCACGTTCTTCCAGAGCCTATTTGCAACGCTGAGCCCCCTCCTGGAGGGTAAAGTTATTTGGGGGGGAGATTCTAATGTGGCTTTTGACCAGGGGCTTGATAAAACGAATGCCCCATGGAAATCAGCTTTCGCGCCCAACGAAACAGAGTTGCAGAATAGCTAAAATCCTACACTCCAATGGACTAGTAGACATCTGGAGGGAATTGAACCCGAAGGGAAGAGACTATACACACTACTCCGCCCTCCCTCCGATCTTACACTAGGATCGATCACCTACTTATTCCGTCACACCTTGTCCCTCTGACCATTAAAGCTTCTATCCTGGACACTGCATGGTCGGATCACTCGTTAGTCATCCTCTCTCTTCGAAACACTTCACCTGGGAAAAGGGGCTCATTCTGGCGTCTCAATGAATTGCTTTTGAGCGACCCAATTTATACCAAAGTATTGGTGGAAGCCATTAAAGAATACTTTAATTTGAACAATGTTGACAATATTTCCCCAGAGACCCTTTGGGCAGCCCACAAGGCTACCATTAGGGGAGAAATCATCCGCTTAGCAACCCAGGTTAAGAAAGAAGGTATGATTGACATCCAAATTCTAGAAGCAACCTTTGTAGCTTTAAAAGCGGAACACAAGAAACAACCCTCGAAAGCCCTAACAGATAAACTAGACGCGACTAGGCTCGAACTGAACCTAGCTTTAACAGCCAAAGCGGAGAAACACATCCGATGGAGCGGGGCCAAATATTTTTACCAAAAAGACAAAATAGGCCTGATGTTAGTAGCCAAACTCACCCCCAAGTTCCACTCTCGCACTTTCCCTAAACTGCGTATTGCAAGACAGCCCCCTACCGCCAATCCAAACAAGATTATGTCCGCCTTCCATGAATTTTATTCCAAGCTTTACAACTCAAACCACAATAGTAGTAGCTCCGTAACCAACTCTTTCCTGCAGAACGTACAATTACCCTCTATTTCCCAAGAGCATAAAGAGATTATGGAGAAAGCATTCACGGTGGAGGAAATAAGGGAGGTTATTAAAGGTCTTAAACCTGGTTCAGCCCCCGGCCCTGACGGCTTATCAGTCCCCTATTACAAGACCTTCGGAGAAATTTTAGTCCCATATATGTCTACATTTTTTAATTCCACAAGATCAGGCTCCCCTCTTGATCCCCACCTCAACACCGCGTTCATTTCCGTAATCCCCGAACCCAACAAAAACCACAAAGAAGTAGAGAATTATCGCCCCATCTCTTTAATTAACAATGACGAAAATTCTAGCCAATCGTCTAACCTCCTTTATTAAGGGTTATATTCACAAGGACCAAGTGGGCTTTATCCCGGGTAGGCAGGGACCGGACCAAATCCAGAGAGCGGCAGACATCGTCTCCCTACTTCAATCTAATTGGCCAGGGGGCACTAGGCAAGAGGGAATGCTCCTATCACTGGACCTTCATAAGGCCTTTGATTCGATAGAATGTCAAACTTTGAATTCATTGTGGATCGATATAGAGGTTTTTTTCATTTTCATAAATTTACATAAGTTACATCAATAAGCTTCTTAAAACCTATAGCGCTACACTTGTCTGTGTACTTAAATTTTGACAAAATCCTTGTTTGTTGTGTGAGCTGCTGTCCTGTTGGGTAAGCGCAGGGTTAAACTTTTTTCTCCTTTGATTCGATAGAATGGCCCTATTTATTTTCTCTTTTAGAGAGCTGGGGATTTGGGACCTGATTTTTAGGGGTCCTCAGATCCCTTTACTCTACTCCGAAGGAGGTAATCTGCTTGCAAGGCCAGTACTCCAACCCCCTGAATATAGCGAGAGGCACCAGACAGTGGTGTCCTCTATACCCCCTAATTTTTGCAATGGCCATTGAAACTCTGGCAATTGCAATACGAGCTAACCCCAATATTAAAGGAGTGTCTTGTGGGAATCAAGTCCACAAATGCCGCCTCTTTGCGGACGACATGTTACTTTTTATCACGTCCCCGACCACCTCCCTCCCAAATCTCCTCAAACTCCTGAAGGAGTTTTCAGCGATCTCGATGTTGTGGGTCAACTACACTAAGTCATACCCCCCTAACATCTCCCTGAAAAAAGAAGTAGTAGACACACTCCGAAGCTCCTTCGACTTTAAGTGGGATGACTCTGCCATTGACTACCTTGGGATTAAACTCACGGCAAGAACAGAACAACTGTACCCTGCTAACTTCCCTCCCACATATCGTAAGCTTGAGGCAGACACGGGGGCTTGGGCAAGGGGGGAGGTTTCCTGGTTAGGCAGAATTCATAAAAATATAAAAAAATCTTGCTAGCCACAAATGGGTTAATGCCTTTAAGGTGAATATCCTAATAAAGGCAAGCAGCAAACACTAACCACGTTTCATATCCGTGTAAGTGATAAAAATAAATCAAAAAACTGTGTCTGCGCTAAACCAAGGATCAGTAACAATGTGCAAAAAGCAAATATAAGCATAAAAATTAAAAATAAAAATATATGAAAAATATATAAAAATATAACAATCATATGTGCTATCAATCAGTGATAATTTATTTTATATATTTCAACTACATATTTTTATGAGTATCATTATTATTGTATTGTAATATTTTGTGATCAACTTGTTATGCTTAATACTTCCGGATTGATTGTGGTTGTTTATGAGTTTGAGGTGCGCTGTGGTATTTTTAGAATAAGATACCTCCGTCCTGGATTTAACTTTGTAGCTTGTCTAAACACATGTTTACTTTTTCCCCCAATCCCAGCTATATTAGCTGGATGTTTATAATAGAGCGTTGGTTAGGAAATACAATGTTTACCGCTGATCATATATACATAGTTGTAGCCAGTTACTAGATTTGTCTGCGGTCTAAGGCAAAATGGCCGCCATGAGTATACACTGAGCATAGAGCATGACCATATATACATAGTTGTAGCCAGTTACTAGATGTGTCTGCGGTCTAAGGCAAAATGGCCGCCATGAGTATATATTGAGCATAGAGCATCCGTCCAATCAGACCCCCTGATGAAGGCACGTGGTCCCTGTGCCGAACACGCATAGGGGAGGGGCCAGGACAGAGCTGTCAGAACGGAGGAGCAGATGAGAAGGATATACCGCACGCCGTACCATTGTTCCATATATTGTATAACCTTGATTAGGATGGTGCACTCACACACCTATACAATGTGAGTATCCCTATGAAGGGAAGTGTTTATTTTACAATAAATTGTTGGAATATTACACTATGGAGTTTCTTTGTTTCCTTATTTTATGAATCGTGAGGATATTTGAGAAAATTGGAGGTCAGCGTCTGCATACCAATTAGAGCCGAGAAGTGGCTCCCATGTGTTTTCAGACATAGTTTAGTTACTGTGTCACACGCTTAGAGGTGAGCGCATATGCTGTTGGGGGTCACTGGAGAGCACTGAAGCATGCTTTATATCCCTGTATACACGATTTTGGATGAGCATGATGGATAACACTGATGATGGACATTATATCTATGCACTTTGAGTTCTGTCATTTATGAACTTTGCGTTTATGAACTTTATGGAATTTATATACCACTTTATTGGAGGAGTGAGCACACCTTTTTGATATTTTTATGAGCACTTGGATTTTAGATTTAATGCATGTTGCACTTTAATTATTTATCACTGATTGATAGCACATATGATTGTTATATTTTTATATATTTTTCATATATTTTTATTTTTAATTTTTATGCTTATATTTGCTTTTTGCACATTGTTACTGATCCTTGGTTTAGCGCAGACACAGTTTTTTGATTTATTTTTATCCCTTACACGGATATGAAACGTGGTTAGTGTTTGCTGCTTGCCTTTATTAGGATATTCACCTTAAAGGCATTAACCCATTTGTGGCTCGCAAGATTTTTTTATATTTTTCTGCATTTATTTTCATACACTTGCTAGTAGCCTTATGGATCCCTTTGCCTTTTTTGAGAATAGGGAGATTGACTTTGAGGGTCTATTCTCTGTTAACAGCATTAAAGAGAACGATATTACACATTTGTTTAGAAAGTTGGGGCACTGTATGGACAAAAAGAGTAATATATGGTGGGACCAGTCCACTATGGAGAAATATCTGAAGGATAATATGGTTCCCAGAAAGCTAAGATGGGACGTTCCCATAAATGATGGTTTGTTAGGGAATGATGATATAGAGGAATGGTATGTCTTTTTCTCAGGCAAAGGAAGAGAGGTTATGGAATTTCTCATCAAGAGGAAGCAAGCGGAAGCTGTCTCTTCTTGAGAATCAAATTAAAGGGATCAGGGAGAAACTTATTCCTTTTAACAATACACCTGAATATAATAGGCTTATGGGGGAACTACATAAAAATATGCGGGAAAAAGATACAGAGAATAAAAATGTCAAGAGGAAAAAGTACTTGAGAGATTTTGATGATTACCAAAATAAACAAGTTTTCCGTTGGCAATCCACAATAACAGCTAACACTGCAGCTGGCTCACAGCCACAAGCAGCGACAGGTGGGAATGATAATACCAGAGCATCCCAGCCACAGAAAGGGGGCAGAAAGGGGGCACCCCTCATACCGACAGGAGGATAAGCAACCTCACACACCCTATCGCCAGCCATCTAGGAGACCACATTATGACCAACAGGAATGGCCTAGCAATGGGGGGAACAATACCCAATGCGCTCGATATGGCCCACCACATAGCCAGGGCAACTGGGGTTATGGGGCACCGACACATAGGGGTAACGGGAACAGAGCCCAATACAATGGGAATAAGGCCTAACACAATGTAAATCATTATGATAGAGGTTTTCAACCAAACCCCCCCACCCCCCCAACGTAGAGGGGGGACAACATAATTCCTATAGCCAGTACAGGCATTATGGGTACCAACAGAGTACTCCATATAAGCAACAAGGGAATTGGGGGTACCAACAAGGAACTCCTCATAGAGGGAAATATCAATCATATAGGGGTCCCCTACCGAATCAATATCCACACAGAGGATACCCCTTCAACCCAAATGGCGACGCACAAAGGGGTGGAGCTTACCACTCACCTAAACCACAAAGAGCGAGGTATGAAAAACCTCCACAGGACCAATATAGAGTACCAGTCTATAATAATTATCAGCCTCTAGAGGACAATGAGGAAGACTTTCTGGCTGAATCTTTTTTAGGGGAGACCAGGGGAGGGTCTACCCGCGAAATAGGAAACCCAGGAAGAGAGGAGGGAGAGCAGGAAGGAGATTACAACAGAAAAAGAAGGCGAGAAGATTAGAAGAGGGGATCTACAATCTAAGTGGGGTCACATTATCAAGGGAAGAAATGTTGGTGCTTGATAAAGGCATTAAGTTTGCCCCAAAAAAGGGACTCAATAAATTTGAGACGTATGTTGGGGTACAGAAATTTATCAGAAAGCTTAATATCAAGAAGTACTATGCCCTTAACCCTGTTGAAAGGACTATTAGGAGTACTAAATACACTAACCTTAGGATCAATTCCGTGTTTAACCCTTTTATAGCCAACAACAAGTACGTGGATCTGTTTAAAAAGTTGGTTACCACAGAGTTGGAGCAGCTACCAGTAAAAAAGTTTTTTGAGCATAGGGATTTTAAGAAAGGAATGGACTCATTGGAAAAAAGGACAGATATAGTGGTTAGGCCAGCAGACAAAGGGGGAGGGATCGTAGTATTGTCTCTACAACAATACAAGGACGAAATGGAAAGAATATTGAGCGATACTGACACATATCGATTATTGGACAACAATCCCTCCAAACCCTTTAAGAAAGTATTAGAAGGTATTATTAAATATGGTATGGATAAAGGATTTTTAAATAAACAAGAAGCGAAATATTTAGTTCCCATGGTCAGTAGAATACCTGTGTTATATTATTTACCAAAAATCCATAAGGATTGCATTAACCCCCCAGGTAGACCGATAGTGAGCGGTATTGAATCTTTAACATCTAGACTGGGGGAGTATATAGATATTCATCTGCAGCCCTTGGTTAAAAAGACCAAAGCTTACCTCAAGGATACCAAACATACCTTACAGCTTTTGAATGCGTGTACTGTACATGAGGATGTTATTATGGCCACAGGTGATGTGGCCTCACTGTACACCAATATTGATCATAGGGGAGCCTTGAGCGCGGTGGAATGGTCTTTGAGGAAAGAATGCCCAATTGACGAAGGTTTTATCATATTTATTCTAAAATGTTTGGATTTTTGTTAAAAAAATTTTTTGCTATGGTAATAAATTTTACCTAAAAAATGGCCAAATGGGAGGAGGAGGGGATTTTAAAAGACGATTGCGGTAGTATTTTATTATACAAGAGATTCATAGATGACCTCTTGATCATCTGGAGAGGTAGCATGGAAACATTGATGGATTTATTGAATTCCATGAGTAGTAATGAATATAATATCTCTTTTTCTTGGGATGTTAATAGAGAGTGTATACATTTTTTGGATTTGGAAATCTTTAACACCAATGAAGGTATAGTTACTAAATCCTTTTTAAATCAACAGACCGCAATTCTTAAATCCCAACCACCAGCTGCCATTACAAACCCTGGCTGGATAATATTCCCAAGGGCCAATTCACAAGGATGAGGAGGAACTGCACGAGGGCTGAGGATTATGAGTTACAATCTGGCATGTTAAGCAGTAGGTTTTTGGATAAGGGGTATCAAAAGGAATTTTTGGAGAAAGAGAGAGCTGAAGTCAGAGGTTTAAATAGGGATCATCTATTAAAGGATAAAACTGACACCATGGGAACTGATGTAAATGAGGGCATTAGTATTGTTTTAAATTACTCCTTGCAAAGCAATGAAGTATAAAGAATTATAAGAAAATATTGGAACGTATTGAAGCAGGATATTCATCTTAAAGAGATACTTCAAGAGAAACCCAGAATTATTTTCAAAAAAGCACCTAATTTATGTGATAAATTAGTACATAACATAGTGGAACCGCCCCCCCCCCCCCCAAACCTAAAATGTTTTGGGACCTAAAAGGATTCTATGGCTGTGGTAGGTGCTACAGCTGTGTTAGGGTTCCAGATAATAATAGAAGAGTAAAGGAATTTTCTGACCCTAGGACTAATCAATCTTATGCTATCAAAGATTTTATATCCTGTGATACTATCGGGGTTGTATATGCGCTTAAATGCCCATGCAATCTTATTTATGTCGGCCGCACCACTAGGGCTTTGAAAGACCGCATAGAAGAACACATAAGAAATATACGTAAGGGGTCTGATAAACATCATTTATCTACACACTTCAAAAAAATGCACAATCAGAGCACGGCTGGAATGAAGTTTTGGGGAATAGAGGCAACCAAGCATCACTGGAGGAGCTCTAACTTTGTTAGAGAAATTAGTAAATGCGAATCCTGGTGGATACACCAGCTTGGCTCTTTATCGCCTGGTGGACTCAATAAGGAGTTTGATTTAAAATGTTTTCTTAGTAACTTCTAGCTTATATCGCAATAGTGAATTCCCCCCTCATCTGATATTAGTTTGATCGATTATATGTGTCAATTGGATAATATATTTGGGTATGGAGGTTTTCTATATGTGGATAAAAAAGAGAATACATTTTACGCATGTATCCCAAGAGATGGGAGTATGGATTAAGGGGGTCGTTCACACTCCCATATTTACTATGTTTGTATGGTTATGTGTTTTTTCATGTTTTGCCAGTCATACTCCCCATAGATTTTAATATGGCAGATATGAATTTATACATCTCCTTTTGATCTTTTTTAAATTGTTTTTTATGATCTTATAATTTTATTTGTGCACCGGATAGGGACCCGCCAGAATTAATAAAGTACAATAGTGTAGGAACCCCCGGAGGATGGTTTTAATATATTTTGTGATCCAGTGATATATGCACATTACAATTTTAAATACTTATTTATTTTATATATTTTAACTACATATTTTTATGGGTATCATTATTATTGTATTGTAATATTTTGTGATCAACTTGTTATGCTTAATACTCCTGGATTGATTGTGGTTGTTTATGAGTATGAGGTGCGCTGTGGTATTTTTAGAATAAGATAGCTCCGTCCTGGATAACTTTGTAGCTTGTCTAAACACATGTTTACTTTACTTCTGAGCATAGAGCATGACCATATATACATAGTTGTAGCCAGTTACTAGATGTGTCTGCGGTCTAAGGCAAAATGGCCGCCATGAGTATATATTGAGCATAGAGCATCCGTCCAATCAGATCCCCCTGATGAAGGCACGTGATCCCTGTGCCGAACACGCGTAGGAGAGGGGCCAGGACGGAGCTGTCAGCACGGAGGAGCAGATGAGAAGGATATACCGCACGCCGTACCATTGTTCCATATATTGTATAACCTTGATTAGGATGGTGCACTCACGCACCTATACAATGAGAGTATCCCTATGAAGGGAAGTGTTTATTTTACAATACATTTTTTACATATTACACTATGGAGTTTCTTTGTTTCCCTATTTTATGAATCGTGAGGATATTTGAGCAAATTGGAGGTCAGCGTCTGCATACCAATTAGAGCCGAGGAGTGGCTCCCATGCGTTTTCAGACATAGTTTAGTTACTGTGTCACACGCTTAGAGGTGAGCGCATATGCTGTTGGGGGTCACTGGAGAGCGCTGAAGCATGCTTTATATCCCTGTATACACGATTTTGGATGAGCACGATGGATAACACTGAGGATGGACATTATATCTATGCACTTTGAGTTCTGTCATTTATGAACTTTGCGTTTATGAACTTTATGGAATTTATATACCACTTTATTGGAGGAGTGAACACACCTTTTTGATATTTTTATGAGCACTTGGATTTTAGATTTAATGCATGTTGCACTTTAATTACTTATCACTGATTGATAGCACATATGATTGTTATATTTTTATATATTTTTATTTTTAATTTTTATGCTTATATTTGCTTTTTGCACATTGTTACTGATCCTTGGTTTAGCGCAGACACAGTTTTTTGATTTATTTTAGGCAGAATTCATGCCGTAAAAATGACGTTACTGCCAAAACTCCTCTATCTCTTCAGGGCTCTCCCAATAAATATCAGAAAGGATCATTTATCTGCTTTCCAAAGGAAAGCCATCAAATTCATATGGGCAGGGAAGGGGCATAGACTCCAACAAAGAACCCTGTTTCTCTCCAGAACTCAGGGAGGCCTCGGATTACCCCAGTTATTTTGGTACTATCAAGCTGCCAGACTAGCTCATCTCTCCTCAGTCTATTCCAAGGCTGAAAAGCCAGACTGGATCCAATTAGAAAGGCAGGCGGTCCCCTCATTCACCCTTGATTTCTTACTCTAGACCCCCCCACGACACCGCCCTCTAATCCTATCTCCGACTCTATCCCAATCATTAAGAATCTGGGACAACATGAGATCTAACCCTTCATTAACTTCGAGCACCTGTCCTCTGGCCCATATTTTCAATAACCCTGACTTTACTCCAGGCCTAAACATTAAAGCCTTTAAATGGTGGCTGGACAAGGGGTTGTATCGAATCAGACACTTTTTCTCTGCCAGCGGCCCTATCTCCCTTGATTTCTGTGTTAATCAGCTAGAGATCCCAAATTGGGAGCGCTTTAGATTCCACCAATTGAGCCACTTCCTGCATCATATCTGGGTGGGGAAACCCTCCCCTCCAAAATTCACCCCATACAAATTATGGTGTGGTCAGCCTATTCAACAGAGGGGCGGAATCACCATTATCTATGAGGCACTGTCCCACCAATCTGAAAAGACCTCGTACATGATAGAATGGGAAAAAGATTTATCTCTCTCTTGGAATTTAGAAAGATGGAGGTCCTCCTTCAATAGATCTTTCAAGGGTATCCGGAATATCTCCTTTATAGAATCTAGCCTGAAGGTCGTCACCAGGTGGTACCTTACCCCGATGAGACTATTCAAAATGTTTCCCTCGGCAGACCCTAAGTGCTTCCGGGGCTGTCTACTCAATGGCACCCTAGTCCACGTTTGGTGGAAATGTCCTAGACTCAGACCCTTTTGGAACAAGATCTTCGCCCTGATCCGTAAAATAACAGAGACCCAGATACCAAAAACCTCGGCCATAGCTCTGCTTAATGACAATCTACCTAATACCCCCAAACACACGCGAAAATGAATACACTTTATATTCTTGGGTGCCAAGTTAACCATTGCCAGAGCGTGGAAACAACCCAAGGTCTCCTTTAAAGCGGCCACACGGAAAATCTCCTGGATCATGTCCCAAGAGAAACTCTCAAGCATCCTCCTCGACACCAAATCAGAATTTGAGGCCACCTGGGAACCATGGGCCCACTTCTTAGGCATCTCCCTCATTTTTTTTTTTAATTTTGGTTCGGGATTCCCCTTAATATTCATACCAGACCCAAAGGGCCTGTTAATGGACTGGGGGGATCCCATGCTCTTTTTTTCAATGCGTTTTATCTATATTGCCGAGACCGGACAATTCATTACAGCCGCGATCAGTTTTAAATGACAATTTTTCCTTTAGAAATGTCATTTTGCTGCAGTTCTGTTCTAAACTTTTTGCATTGATACATGTCCCCTGGGGCAGGACCCAGGTCCCCAAACACTTTTTATGACAATAACTTGCATATAAGCATTTAAAATTAGCACTTTTGATTTTTCATGTACGTGTCCCATAGACTTTAACGGTGTTCCGGCAGCTTTCAAATTTGCCGCGAATACCGCATATTGTTCGCTGTTTGGCGAACAGGCGAACATCGGGCTCATCCCTACAGGACCAACGTACTGGTACATCAGTTCACGCAGGAGAGCCGACCTGCTGCAGTAGATCTGCATGAGCTGGTCAGCAAGTGGTTAATCTGTTGCAGGGAAAGCAAAGGGGATGGTCTGATAAATGCAGACCTAGTTGTATGCTAGGTTAGTTTGCTTATTGGTACACTATTCTTTGGTTGTGATACCTATACGTGGACAGTAAATGTTCTAATTTAGTCTAATTTTAGCCATATTAGTTTTTGGTAGATAAACAAGCTTTGTCACCCACCTGAAACATAAGGTGTTCAGGGGCTTTCTAGTAATATTTCTGAGCCTCTTTTAAAGTATAAGTCAATTTCTCCTAATTCTCCTTTAATGTAGTTAATCTGTTGGTAGAAATTGACCCCCATGGAACAGGGGGTGGTTAGAGTAACCTGACAGGAGAAGATTGGGGTGTTTTACTGTGTGCACAGGTCAGACACAGGGCCACATAGACTTGACATCTTTCTGTTAAATGTTCTTCTGTCTTAGAAACCCCAAACTTCATTTACTAACCTGAGGACTTCTACCCAAAACCTTTCAGGTACATAGAGATGATGCACTTGAGTCCAAACGCCATTCTTGTAATCAAGGTTAATGTCCTTAGGAGGATGATTGAGAATTGGCTCATTCTCATACCCTCTTTGAGGATACTCAAGAATGTCTCGGAACTCATGGTATAGATAGTTTTTTTTAGAGAGAACTAGTTCACGCATAGATTATTGAATGACAAATGCATCTTTACTGGCTTTAGGCATGAACATATCTGTTAAAGACATAGGGGTACAGACACCACAGGTCACAGTGATATATGGCTCTATGTTTTAATATAAGGTGAAAGGAATATCTCAAAAGTGAGATTGATGCAAATAATGCCCCGTACACACGGTCGGACTTTGTTCGGACATTCTGACGGATGTTGGCTCAAACTTGTCTTGCATACACACGGTCACACAAAGTTGTCGGAAAATCCGATCATTCTGAACGCGGTGACGTAAAAAACACGTACGTCGGGACTATAAACGGGGCAGTGGCCAATAGCTTTCATCTCTTTATTTATTCTGAGCATGCGTGGCACTTTATCCGTCGGATTTGTGTACACACGATTGGAATTTCCGTTGTCGGAAAATTTTATAGCCTGCTCTCAAACTTTGTGTGTCGGAAAATCCGATGGAATATGTCCGATGGAGCCCACACACAGTCGGAATTTCTGACAACACGCTCCGATCTGACATTTTCCATCGGAAAATCCGACCGTGTGTACGGGGCATTAGAGTGTATATTTCAATCCAGATATAAAATTATGTACCAAGATAGCAATAGAGCGGGGGTCAGCAACCTGTGGATCATGATCAACCAGTAGATTGCGGACAGGTGACTGGTAAATCGCGGTCTGGGCTTGCTAACCCACCATCGCCGAGCATCAAACAGAGTACACTGCAGAAGGACTACTTGTAAAGATGGAGCTGTAGTAAGGAGTAAGAGCCGCATAAGCTGATGCCTCCTCTGTAGTGCTGGCTTCTGTCCCATGCTGAGTGGCCCCATTTACTTGAATAGGTCCTGATTGGCAGGCGGTAGCATGCACCAAAAGCAACAGGGGGCTTAATTCCTGTTGCAGCATGTGTAAACCTTTGGCTGCTGCCTCAACAGCAAGAGTGCCCTTGCCGAATGCAACTAAGGGCTCATTTACAAGTGCAGCAAGCACTGCTGCTCCTCTAAAAAAGTGATCTGAGTGTGTTTGACATGTGGTAAGGAGAGGATGTGTTGCATTCTCACCACTTGATTTAAACCCATGATTGCTGTGCAATGCAAGTGATAGAGACACAATAGTAAGGCAATTACAGGTTTAAAACTGGTGTGACGAGGCGACACTGTGCCTGGTGATCTTTGACTTCTCCCATGTTGTTCAGGTAGATCTCCACCTCTTCAAGGTTGCCTATCCCTGCAATAGAACTAACTGTATTACAGCATAATATAATTATGCAGGCCGTATCAGACCAATACTAATTTTCCAGACTAACATTTGTGTCTGTCTTTGAGAACTCCCAGTATTAATTCCATTCTAATTGAGAATGTTGAGCTTGAGCCATTGGCATAACCTACAAAGTAAGGCTTTCTTGCCTTATGAGGGGCAGACGCAAGGGATGAGCACACATTAAAAATTACCAGAAGAAAAATTGAATTGAAAAGCACTTTATATTTGTTTACATTAGCAAAAGTATACATAGAAAACAGAGCATAATGTGCCAATACACAGATTGAAAGATAACTTTGAACCAGGAATGTTGGCCTTTAACTGTGAAGTGTTAAGAACATACTGTGTATTTAATATTGATTTCCTGATATTTGTTTTTACTGTAGGTATCTAAGGCCAATCACAAAATAAATGATCCTGCTTTTCATCTAATGAGTACATTTAGAGCCTGTAGGAACAGACTATGCTTCATTTTCACCCACTGTTTATGACTGTGCCATTAAGCTCTTGTCAAGAGAAAATGCACAGTTAGAAATGAAATAAGGTAACATAAAAGGTGTAAACTTTATGTGAAATCTAAAAAGTAAAATTTAATCTACAGTGGGGATGGAAAGTATTCAGACCCTCTTAAATTGTTCACTCTTTGTTATATTGCAGCCATTTGCTAAAATCATTTAAGTTCATTTTTTTCCCATATTAATGTACACACAACACCCCATGTTCACAGAAAAACACAGAATTGTTGACATTTTTGCAGATTTATTAAAAAAGAAAAACTGAAATATCACATGGTCCTAAGTATTCAGACCCTTTGCTGTGACACTCATATATTTAACTCAGGTGCTGTCCATTTCTTCTGATCATCCTTGAGATGGTTCTACACCTTCATTTGAGTCCAGCTGTGTTTGATTATACTGATTAGACTTGATTAGGAAAGCCACACACCTGTCTATATAAGACCTTACAGCTCACAGTGCATGTCAGAGCAAATGAGAATCATGAGGTCAAAGGAACTGCCTGAAGAGCTCAGAGACAGAATTGTGGCAAGGCACAGATCTGGCCAAGGTTACAAAAAAAATTTCTGCTGCACTTAAGGTTCCTAAGAACACAGTGGCCTCCATAATCCTTAGATGGAAGACCTTTGGGACGACCAGAACCCTTCCTAGAGCTGGCCGTCCGGCCAAACTGAGCTATCGGGGGAGAAGAGCCTTGGTGAGAGAGGTAAAGAAGAATCCAAAGATCACTGTGGCTGAGCTCCAGAGATGCAGTCAGGAGATGGGAAAAAGTTGTAGAAATGGCAGAGTGGCCCGACGGAAGCCTCTCCTCAGTGCAAGACACATGAAAGCCCAGATTTGCTAAAAAAAAACCTGAAGGACTCCAAGATGGTGAGAAATAAGATTATCTGGTCTGATGAGACCAAGATAGAACTTTTTGGCCTTAATTCTAAGTGGTATGTGTGGAGAAAACCAGGCACTGCTCATCACCTGTCCAATACAGTCCCAACAGTGAAGCATGGTGGTGGCAGCATCATGCTGTGGGGGTGTTTTTCAGCTGCAGGGACAGGACGACTGGTTGCAATTGAGGGAAGGAGGGACAGGACGACTGGTTGCAATCGAGGCCAAGTACAGGGATATCCTGGATGAAAACTTTCTCCAGAGTGCTCAGGACCTCAGACTGGGCTGAAGGTTTACCTTCCAACAAGACAATGACCGTAAGCACACAGCTAAAATAACGAAGGAGTGGATTCACAACAACTCCATGACTGTTCTTGAATGGCCCAGCCAGAGCCCCTTAAACCCAATTGAGCATCTCTGGAGAGACCTAAAAATGGCTGTCTACCAATGTTTACCATCCAACCTGAGAGAACTGGAGAGGATCTGCAAGAAAGAATGGCAGAGGATCCCCAAATCCAGGTATGAAAAACTTGTTGCATCTTTCCCAAAAAGACTCATGGCTGTATTAGATCAAAAGGGTGCTTCTACTAAATACTGAGCAAAGGGTCTGAATAGTTAGGACCATGTGATATTTCAGTTTTTCTTTTTTAATAAATCTGCAAAAATGTCAACAATTCTGTGCTTTTCTGTCAATATGGGGTGCTGTGTGTACATTCATGAGGAAAAAAAATGAACTTAAATGATTTTAGCAAATGGCTGCAATATAACAAAGAGTGAAAAATTTAAGGGGTTCTGAATACTTTCTGTCCCCACTGTATGTAGGTGTACAGTATCAAAATATTATTCTTGGGCATGTGAGGGTTCCAATGACCTGTTTGATAACTGGGGCCATCTGAAAACTTCCATCACACAGGAATATTCTGTATTACACACTTATGATAATTCTGAGAGTGCTTTAGATACTATAGCAAATTATTTTCAGTCCAGGTTAATTTATAAAGACTAGGGATATTGAAAATATAGGTATTAGAAAGTTAAACAATAGAACTGGTTTACTTTGCTCCAGTGGCTATAAATCAGCCCCATAATCTTCACAGCTACAAAACAATATGCATACAGTGTGGTAACAGGAGAATCATTGAGGTGGTGACTATCATGCTAACCTATAGCTTCAGAACTTTAAATCTGCAGCTGCTATGCCATTTAGGACATCTGACTCATCATATACTGTTTTGGGTTGGGCTCAGAAAGAACTGAAGATAATAATAGCAAAACCACCATGGAATCAGCTTTTGTAGATGTTAGTAAGTAATGACAATTGACATACTGTATTTCTCTCACAATTAGTTCACCATAGACAAATCTAGTCTTTTTGCATATTGTAATAAGTTGGGGGTTGTTATCTCATTGGTAGTGCAAAACAGTGACTTTATTCCATGCCAGAAGTACATTTCAGGGTTTTTCTTGCCCACTTTTAGTTAAAAGAGAGCAAAAAGTTCTCATCAAACAGATTCCCATGCAGAGGTTTCCACCATCAAATGAACATAAACAGTAATCAGCCTCGTGGCTCTCTTATGCCGCGTACACACGATCGGACATTCCGACAACAAAATCCTGGATTTATTTCTGACCGATGTTGTCTCAAACTTGTCTTGCATACACACGGTCGCACAAATGTTGTCGGAAATTCCAATCGCCAAGAACGCGGTGAGGTACAACACGTATGACGAGCCGAGAAAAATGAAGTGCAATAGCCAGTGCGGCTCTTCTGCTTGATTCCAAGCATGCGTGGACTTTTGTGCGTCAGAATTGCTTACACACAATTGGAATTTACGACAATGGATTTTGTTGTCAGAAAATCTGAGATCCAGCTCTCAAATTTTTGTTGTCGTAAATTCCGACAGAAAATGTCCAATAGAGCCTAAACACGGTCGAAATTTCCGACAACAAGTTCACATCGAACATTTGTTGTCGGAAAATCCGACCGCATGTACGCGGCATAACGGTCCTGCAGCTCAGGCCTCATGCCTCGGTCCTCCTGACCATCAAACACACAGTCCCACTGTGCCCTACTTATGCACAAAACACTGTACCTTAGCTTGGCTTCTTATTATGCAGGTCCCAGTTGCTACATGCTTCACAGTCTTGGGCCTTGGTCTGTCCTGACCAGGACATCACGGTACAGACATGCACCTCTCACAGCTCCCTTCACACACTGACCTCTGGAGGGTGGGACATTGACCTCTAATCCTGAAACTACTATGAAGGCAGCACACGCCTACATCACTAATGTGCTTGTTTACGCCACAATCATGCCATTTTAGACAGTGGCATGGGCTTGCCCTACCACAATTTACACATTTTCCAACTGTCTTCTGGTTGGTCATGTAAAAACCCAGCATTGTGTATGCTGCAAAGAACCGTGTATATGTAATAATGTGAGCGTTGTTCTCAACATCATTTTCCTCTGAGCCCAGACCGGTATGATGACATACTCCTAAGGGACGTGTCCAGCTATTCTTCAATAGTACAGATTTTGTGCACAGCTTCAAGCTTTATTAAAAGAACAGATGGAGGACGAAATAGAAATATAAACACTCAGAAAACATAAATTAAAACAATATACAATACCTCTGAACTGTTAAAGTATGTGATAGATGCTTTGTGTAAATAAGAGTCTTTAATGCTCACCAGTGTTGCTGCCACAGCGGAATAATAGGTCTCCAGGCTGAACATGTGCCCAAGATGGTGGCTGGTTTCCTCTGTCTGGTGCTTCCTCCTGCTGGGAGTAAAAAATTATGGGAGACACAAAGACACAGTAGGGCCAAAAAAGTGCTAAACAAGTTCATGCGCTAACATGTATATAGTATAAAATGTTATAATCCAGCTGTGTCAGTAAAGTGTAGACAGGGGTTAAAAATGTGTATTCCCCTTTAATTAGTGGCCCCTCCCCTTCAGAGGTATTTCCTTTGAACTGGCTCTGCTCTCTGTCTATCTTAGGGATGAGAGGAGCCAAATCTTGTTTTTTAGGATTTCGGCAGTATAGGAGAAAGTCATTCCTCTTAGCAGAATAATGCCCTCTGGGCCTGGGGGAAGCTATGGGGACCAGTGGAGATCTCTGGAGTATATAGGAATGAGCAGCATGTCGAAACTGTAAGCATACCTCCCAACCATCCCAGACTCACTGAGACTGTCCGGGGATTTGATATAAATCCCACTGTCCCCCGAGTCTGAGATAAATCCCAGGGCCCTGTGCCTTGACAAGTTCCAGCACTTGGCTCCACTATCCTGCCTTACTAACATGTTTATTGGAATTTTGCTGACAATGGGGGCATGGTGACCAGGAAGTGGGGGATGAAGGGGACAAAGTTGGATAAAAACATTTCACGTTGCCAGTAGTGATGTTGGGGGGGGGGTTGTGGTGAATGGGAAAGCACATATCCTCCTGCCCCCGCCCCTAATCAAAGAGATGTCAGCTACCATAGAAGGGGGCCATCAGGACATCTGGGACCCTGGGCATCCTGCAAGAGATGCAGGGCAATTGTCCTAGGTCTCCACGCTAACACGTCCCTGCCAGCTGGGTTAGTGAAGCCAAGTGCTGGGAATGCCTGGATTTGCGGGGCACATGGATTTTGTTCAAATGTTGGTGTATTTGGGGGGTGTAAGATGATTTGTGCTGGAGGGGATTGGGCAGTAGAGGATTTGTTCCAGGATAGGGGAGGGGGGATGTGCGTGGAAAGGGGGGGGTATGAGGGATAGGATTTTTGCTGGGAGAGGGCATTTGAGAGCAGGATTTGCGCTGGCAGAAGTGATTATGGGAAGGAGGAATTGTGCTGGGGGTTTTTGAAGAGGGGTAATAAGGGTTTGTGCTAGGATGAGGGGGTAGATTTGTGCTACAAATAGGGAAAGGCTTTATGCTGGGAGGGTAGATATGGGGGAAAATAAATTGTTGCTGGGGGGGTGGATTGGGAGGAGGGGGATTTGTGTCGGGGTGAGGAGCTATATTGGGAGGGGTAATTTGGGAGTGGATTTGTGCTGGGAAAGGGGATTTGGGGAAGATAATTTGTGCTAGAAGTGGGGAAAGGTTTTATGCTGTGAAGGAGTATTTGTGCTAGAAGAGGGAATTGGGCTTGAAGGGAGGAGGAGAGAATCTTAGGTGAGAAGAGGAGTTTGGAGGGATTTATGGTGCTGGAAAGGGGTATTTGGGGGAAGGAGGATTCTTGCTGGGGATTTAGAGAGAGGAAATGGGTGGGATAAGATTTGTACTGGAATTGGGGTTGTGCCGAAAAGGAGGATTTGGGTGGTGGAAGAGGATTTATTCTGGGGGGGAAGAGGATTTGTGTTGGGAGGGGAAATTGAGGGGGGTGGGGGAGTGGGAAGGGGGATTGAGTTTAGAGGGTGGATTTAGGGAAATAGTGAAGGATTTGTGCTGAGGAAGGGGGATTGGAGGGATAGTTTGTGTTGGGGAGGGGGGCAAAGATTTGCTTTGGGAGGGGTGAGTATGTAAATTAGTGCTGTTCTTTTGGAGGGGAGGGAGTAGGGATTTTTTCTGAAAGGGTAAAGGGTAAAGTGGGGGGAGGAAATTGCTTGTGGGGGGAATTTTGCCTTTTACTGACCCCTACACTGTGCGTTACACACCCCTGACTCCTGTATGCTTTTTGCTTTGTATTACATACTCCTGGACCCCTGCATTCTGTGCATTACTGACCCCTGCTTTCTGTGTATCTTCTATTTCTAAACCTGCCACTGACTATAGCACTCTGTGAGGGAGATTTACTAAAACTGGTACACTCCGAATCGAGTGCAGCTGTGCATGGTAGCCAATCAGCTTGTAACTTCAGCTTGTTCAATTAAGATTTGTTAATAAAACCATGAAGCTGATTGATTTCTGTGCACAGCTGCACCAGAATTTGCACGCTCCACTGTTAGTAACTGTGTGTTACATACTCCTGATCCTTAAACACATTGGGGTTGATTTACTAAGGCAAAAAGACTGTGCACTCTGCAGGTGCAGTTGCTCCAGAGCTTAGTAAATGAGGTAAATCTTCACTTTGCAAAGAGTACGCAATTACTTGCAAGGAAATTTTAACCACTTCAGCCCCGGACCATTTGGCTGCCTAAAGACCAGAGGACTTTTTCCAATTTGGCACTGCGTTGCTTTAACTGCTAATTGCGCGGTCATGCAATGCTGTACCCAAACAAAATTTGCGTCCTTTTCTTCCCACAAATAGAGCTTTCTTTTGATGGTATTTGATCACCCCTGCCATTTTTATTTTTTGCGCTATAAATGGAAAAAGACCGAAAATTTTGAAAAAAAATATTTTCTACTGTTTGTTATAAAAAAAATCCAATAAACTCAATTTTAGTCATACATTTAGGCCAAAATGTATTCGGCCACATGTCTTTGGTAAAAAAAATGTCAATAAGCGTATATTTATTGGTTTGCGCAAAAGTTATAGCGTCTACAAACTAGGGTACATTTTCTGGAATTTACACAGCTTTTAGTTTATGACTGCCTATGTCATTTCTTGAGGTGCTAAAATGGCAGAGCAGTACAAACCCCCCCCAAATGACCCCATTTTGGAAAGTAGACAACCCAAGGAAATTGCTGAGAGGCATGTTGAACCCATTGAATATTTTTTTTTTTGTCCCAAGTGACTGAATAATGACTAAAAAAAATAAAAATTACAAAAAGTTGTCACTAAATGATATATTGCTCACACAGGCCATGGGCCTATGTGGAATTGCACCCCAAAATACATTTAGCTGCTTCTCCTGAGTACGGGGATACCACATGTGTGGGACTTTTTGGGAGCCTAGCGGGGCCCATGAAAACCAATCACTGCCTTCAGGATTTCTAAGGGCGTAAATTTTTCATTTCACTCCTCACTACCTATCACAGTTTTGAAGGCCATAAAATGCCCAGATGGCACAAAACCCCCCCAAATGACCCCATTTTGGAAAGTAGACACCCCAAGCTATTTGCTGAGAGGCATGTTGACTCCATGGAATATTTTATTTTTTGACACAAGTTGCGGGAAAGTGACAAATTTTTTTTTTTTTTTGCACAAAGTTGTCACTAAATGATATATTGCTCACACAGGCCATGGGCATATGTGGAATTGCACCCCAAAATACATTTAGCTGCTTCTCCTGTGTATGGGGATAACACATGTGTGGGACTTTTTGGGAGCCTAGCCGCGTATGGAGCCCCGAAAACCAAGCACCGCCTTCAGGATTTCTAAGGGCGTAAATTTTTGATTTCACTCCTCACTACCTATCACAGTTTTGAAGGCCATAAAATGCCAAGATGGCACAAAACTCCCCCAAATGACCCCATTTTGGAAAGTAGGCACCCCAAGCTATTTGCTGAGAGGCATGTTGAGTCCATGGAATATTTTATATTTTGACACAAGTTGCGGGAAAGCAACAATTTTTTTTTTTTTTTTGCACAAAGTTGTCACTAAATGATATATTGCTCAAACATGCCATGGGCATATGTGGAATTGCACCCCAAAATACATTTAGCTGCTTCTCCTGAGTATGGGGATAGCACATGTGTGGGACTTTTTGGGAGCCTAGCCGCACACGGGGCCCCGAAAACCAAGCACCGCCTTCAGGATTTCTAAGGGCGTAAAGTTGTGATTTCACTCCTCACTACCTATCACAGTTTTGAAGGCCATAAAATGCCCAGATGGCACACCCCCCCAAAATGACCCCATTTTGAAAAGTAGACACCCCAAGCTATTTGCTGAGAGGCATGTTGAGTCCATGGAATATTTTATATTTTGACACAAGTTGCGGGAAAGTGACAATTGTTTTTTTTTTGCACAAAGTTGTCACTAAATTATATATTGCGCAAACATGCCATGGGCATATGTGGAATTACACCCCAAAATGTATTCTGCTGCTTCTCCTGAGTACGGGGATAACACATGTGTGGGACTTTTTGGGAGCCTAGCTTCATACAGGGCCCCGAAATCCAATCACCGCCTTCAGGATTTCTAAGCGCGTAAATTTTTGATTTCACTCCTCACTACCTATCACAGTTTCGAAGGCCATAAAATGTCAAGATAGCACAAAACCCCCCAAAATAACCCCATTTTGGAAAGTAGACACCCCAAGCTATTTGCTGAGAGGCATGGTGAGTATTTTGCAGCTCTCATTTGTTTTTGAAAATGAAGAAAGACAAGAAAAATGAATTTTTTTTTCTTTTTTCAATTTTCAAAAGTTTGTGACAAAAAGTGAGGTCTGCAAAATACTCACTATACCTCTCAGCAAATAGCTTGGAGTGTCTATTTTCCAAAATGGGGTCATTTGGGGGGGGTTTGTGCCATCTGGGCATTCCATGGCCTCCGAAACTGTGATAGGCAGTGAAGAGTGAAATCAAAAATTTACGCCCCTAGAAAGCCTGAAGGCGGTGCTTGGTTTTCGGGGTCCCGTACGCGGTTAGGCTCCCAAAAAGTCTCACACATGTGGTATCCCTGTACTCAGGAGAAGCAACAGAATTTATTTTGGGGTGTAATTTCACATATTCCCATGGCATGTTTGAGCAATATATCATTTAGTGACAACTTTGTGCATAAAAAAAAAATGTGTCTTTTTCCCGCAACTTGTGTCACAATTTAAAATATTCCATGGACTCGACATGCCTCTCAGCAAATAGCTTGGGGTGCCTACTTTCCAAAATGGGGTCATTTGGGGGGGTTTTGAACTGTCCTAGCATTTTATGCACAACATTTAGAAGCTTATGTTACACATCACCCACTCTTCTTACCACTTGAAGACAAAGCCCTTTCTGACACTTTTTGTTTACATGAAAAAAAATTTTTTTTTTGCAAGAAAATTACTTTGAACCCCCAAACATTATATATTTTTTTAAAGCAAATGCCCTACAGATTAAAATGGTGGGTGTTTCATTTTTTTTTTTTTCACACAGTATTTGTGCAGCGAATTTTCAAAAGCATTTTTTGGGGAAAAACACACTTTTTTAAATTTTAATGCACTAAAGCACACAATATTGCCCAAATGTTTGATGAAATAGAAAAGATGATCTTAGGCTGAGTACAATTGCTGTTTACATTTGATGCCAGACCCACGCTTGCGTTCGCCTATGCGCGAGAGCAGGGGGGGACAGGGGTGCTTTTTTTTTTTTTCTTTATTATTTTTTTGATTTTGTATCTTATTTTTAAACTGTTCCTTTCATTTTTATGTTTTTTAATCATTTTTATTGTTATCTCAGGGAATTTAAATATCCCCTATGATAGCAATAGGTAGTGACAGGTACTTTTTTTAAAAAAAATTGGGGTCTATTAGACCCTAGATCTCTCCTCTGCCCTCAAAGCATCTGACCACACCAAGATCGGTGTGATAAAATGCTTTCCCAATTTCCCAATGGCGCTGTTTACATCCGGCGAAATCTAAGTCATGAAATGCTCGTAGCTTCCGGTTTCTTAGGCCATAGAGATGTTTGGAGCCATTCTGGTCTCTGATCAGCTCTATGGTCAGCTGGCTGAATCACCGGCTGCATTTTCAGGTTCCCTGTTGGGACAGGAGAGCCAGAGAAAAACATGGAAGACGGTGGGGGGGCATTCCCTCCCACTGCTTGTAAAAGCAGTCTAGAGGCTAATTAGCTGCTAGGATTGCTTTTACATGAAAGCTGACCACTGGCTGAAAAGAATGATACCAAGATGATACCTAAACCTGCAGGCATCATTCTGGTATAACCACTCAAAGTCCAGCAACATACCAGTACTTTGCTGGTCCTTGTTGGGCATATATTGTAAAAAAAATTTTCATGCAGCCTGTGTGCTGAACGAAAAAAAGATATTGATCGGTGGTAATGCCCACCATTAGAATACCTCCCTTCATCCACCCACTTTTAATGATGGGCATACATGCACTGTTTATATATGCCGAAGCATGGGGGCATCCTCCTGCAAAAGGCAGGAGCAAATCACTCCTCCACCCAATGCTGCCCCCACGCTTCGGCATATATGCTGAAGTATGTAACTGTGGTGGTGAAATCACCTCCGACAGCTCTGGAGTCACGGCTTTATATATCATGGGAGCAAACGCTGTTGCTGTCAAGATAAATAAATCCGCGCTGCAACTGAATGGCGTACCTGCTAAGCAAATGATGGTTAACAATAAAACACAGTAAACAGTAAAGTATAAAAAAATTGCATATCTGAAAAGCAAACATGGTAAAACATAATAACAATAAAACATTGCAGAATAGAATACAGTAAAAAAGAGCAGAACAATAGAGAGAGAGAGAGAGAGAGAGAGAGAGAGAGAGAGAGAGAACAATAAAATGACAACTATTTTTGGTTTTTTTATTTTATATTTTTTTTGTGTTTTTATTTTTTTTATTTTTTTTTTTTAACTTTTTTTAGTAACTAACTTTTGTAACTGGTACCAGGTTTGGGTCTCTCAAAATGTGATGGCATCTTGGGAGACCCTGTGAAAGTGTGTCCTAGTCTGTGCAGTACTGTACCCTACGCTAATACTCAACTAGTGAATGGTAGCGTTCAAAACCTTCACCAATGCATAGACCAGGATTGTCAGGACAGGAGGGACAATAAGACCGGGTGTCACGCCTAAATCCGCGCTTGCTACAGACACGACATCTTTTTTAGGGGGCTCGTTGGGTAGGGGTACTCGGGAGGGCATAAGGAAAATGCCTCTCATGCAGCCGGCTTACTGCATTTGGTTGGGGATGGTGAGGTGGAGCACCGTCTGGAAACAGAAGGGCTCTGACGATCTCTTCCTGGAATTTAAGGAAGGATCCAGTCTGTCCTGAAGCTCTGTATAGCACATGAGCGTTCAGCAAACACAATTGAAATAAATAAACAGACACTTTTTTGTACCAGCGTCTGGCCTTACGGGAAACTAGGTACGGCGCCAACAACTGGTCATTGAGGTCCACCCCTCCCATATTTTGGTTATATTCGTGCACACAGAGGGGTTTCTCCACAACACCAGTCGCCGTAGTAATTTGGGTCGTCGTGTCTGCATGAAGGGAGGTGAGAACGAAAACATTCTTCTTATCCCTCCACTTCATAGCGAGCAAATTATTACACTGCAAGCAGGCTCTCTCCCCCAGGCTAAGACGGGAATCTACAAGCCGCTGGGGAAAGCCCCGGCGATTAGGTCGCACGGTGCCACATGCTCCAATCTGATGATCAAAAAGGTGACTAAAAAGTGGCACGCTCGTTTAATAATTGTCCACGTACAAGTGGTACCCCTTTCCGAATAAGGGTGACACCAAGTCCCACACTATCTTGCCAGCGCTTCCTATGTAGTCAGGGCAGTTTGTCGGCTCTACGTGACTATCTTTGCCCTCGTAAACCATAAAACTACATGTATAGCCTGTGGCCCTGTCACAGAGCTTATACATCTTGACCCCGTATCTGGCACGCTTGCTGGGAAGGTACTGTTTGAATGACAAGCGGCCATAAAATTTAACCAGGGACTCATCAACGCAGACAACTTGATGGGGAGTAAACAAGTCTGCAAAACGTTGGTTGAAGTGGTTTACGAGGGGCTGAATTTTGTAGAGCCGATCGTATCCAGGGTCTCCACGAGGACGACAGAGTTCATTGTCATTGAAGTGCATGAACCGCAAAATCTGCTCGTATCGTGCCCTGGCCATGGAAGCAGAGAACACGGGCATATGGTAAATTGGGTCAGTGGACCAATATGACCGCAAGTTACTCTTTTTATTTATGCCCGTGTTGAGGGAAAGGCCCAGAAAGAGCTTAAATTCGGAGACCGTAATTGGTCTCCAATCTCTAGCAAGGGAGGACTGGGGATTAGCGGCGATGTGTTGACCAGCGTATAAATTTCTTTGGTCCACAATAGATCTATAGAGATCTTCGGTGAAAAACAGCGAATAAAAATCCAGTGGCGTAAAATCTACTGTTTTCACCTGAATTCCGGGTTGGGGGAAGTACGGGTGCTGCAGAAGTGGTGGGTTCCCAATTCAGATTGGCGAATGCAGCAGGAAGGGCACTATGGGCACGACGGGCCTGTCTTTGTCTTCTTGGTGGCAGCGGGACACTACTTGTACTTGCCACCTCGCCAGCTTGAACTGCACTTATGGGACTCACCACGTCACCACGTGATACTGCAGTGCTGGATGTACGACCAGGGTGTACTAGGCCGCTGGTGCTTGCCAGTTCACCAGAAGGAATAGCGGCGCTAGTACTTCTCTGCTCCATACGAGGGACCTGTGGTTCTTGCACTTCAAGGACAGAAGAAGAAGATTGGGGTCTGGTACGCCTGACCTTAGCAGGAACCACAACTCCGTCGTCAGAGCTATCTGTCATGGAGCCGCTGTCCTCTACAGGATCGTATTCTGAGCCTGCATCTGACAGATGAGTGACTTCCTCTTCACTATCTGTCATGCTCAGAAACGTGTAGGCCTCTTCACTAGTGTACCTTCGATTTGCCATTTTGGGCTCTAAATTTAGGGGTACACTAGTGAGACTCACAAGCAAAAAAGCTCCTGACTGTTAGCGACTGATTCAAAACGCTACCAAAAAACTGTTAGCGATCGCAGGGATCAGGCATGACTCTGCGAACGCTGCAGTTATGTGTGCTTAGTGTTTTGTAAGTGTCAGTGATCGATCGATACTGCACTTGGGTGGGCTGGGTAGGTCTGGGCCGAGGGGCAAAACGCAGGTGCTAGCAGGTATCTGGGCTGATCCTGCTAACACTGTGTTTATGGGAACCCTAAACTGCTGGGGATGCTAGTATAGATCTGATCGGATCAGATATCAATCCGCTCAGATACTATAGCACTAAGGGAGGTGTATGCTGCGTGCGTGTGTGTTAGCGGTACTGGCGCTAACCTGACGCTGCCTGGGGCGACGCAGACCTTATCTGACCCTAAAAACTTATATCACCGCCGGGCAATTAGGGGGTTAAACCCTTATAAGGTAATAAACGGCGGGTGCCCTAAAACTATAAAAAACAAACTAACTAACCAGCGTCACCCATAACACTTATACGGTGATCGCTGGTGAAAGGGTTAACTAGGGGGCAATCAGGGGGTTAAAACCTTTAGTAGGTAGTATATGGGGGTCCCTGTCGCTATAAAACACTGACAGCGAACCTATATACTTACCTCCCTAACTAGCGTCACCTGTGTCACTAATACAGCGATCAGAAAAAAGATTGTTTAGTGACACTGGCGACGGGGGGTGATCAAGGGGTTAACCTTTATTAGGGGGGGTTAGGGGGGTACCCTGGACCTAAAGGGGGGTACCCTAGACCTAAAGGGGGCTGACCCTAACTACCCTAACACTTATAACTGTCACAAACTGACACCAATGCAAAAAAAAAACTGCTATTGGTGTCAGTGTGACAGGGGGTATAGGGGGGTGATCGGGGGGTGATGGGGGGTGAAAAGTGTGCCTAGTGTGTTCTACTGTTAGTGTGGTGTTGGTGAACTTACTTGGATGTCTTCTTCTCTCCTCGGCGCCGTAACGAAAAGACCAGCTCGAGGAGATGTGACGTCACTTCCTCTGCCTCTGTTTACATTACAGAGGCAGAGGAAGGATTTCATTCGCCGGGAGCGATCGCGAGGGGGTGGCCACGAACGGATGGCCTCCCCCTCACGTCTGATCGCCCGCGAACAAATTCCCTCCGATCGGCCCCCCCGCCCACGGAAGGCAGATCATGTGTATGTACATGATTCTGCCTGTCCGTGCCACTTTGCCGACGTACATCGGCGTGAGGCAGTCGGCAAGTGGTTAAAAAACAGGATTTTTGCTTGAACATGATTGGATGATGGAAGTCAGCAGAGCTTCTGCTCATTTATCAAGCTCTGGGGCAAATGCACTTTGCAAAATGCACAGTCTATTTGCCTTTAGTAAATCAACCACAATGCATTACACACCTGGACTCCTGCACTTTGTGTTATGTATCCTAAGCCCGACACTGACTGTAGCACTCTGTGTGTTACGCAATCCTGACCCTTGCACTCGCACACCGTTGACCCCTGCACTGTGCCTTACAGGCTCTTGCACAATATACACTATATTGTACATTATATACTTCTCAGCCAAGTGGTTATTGTCTCAACAGTTACTGATTATTTTAATAAAGTTCTTCTTTAACCAGTTCCCGACCGGCTCGCATACATATACTGTGGCACAATGGCACCGCTACGCGAAATCCCATACCTGTACAGGGCGTGGTCTCGCGTGCGCGACCATCGGATTCCTTCCAGAACCGATCAATCTTCAGGTCCAGGCCAATGATTTCTGGCCTGGATCTGGTGATCGGTTCTGGCGAATGAAATCCTTCCCCTGCCTGTTATGCCCCGTATACATGATCCGACAACAAAACCGTGGATTTTTGTTCGAAGGATGCTGGCTCCAACTTGTCTTGTCAGTGAAAAAACTTGTCTTGTCAGTGAAAAAAAAGTGCAGCGCTAGAAATATGAAAATCTCAAATGTCTAGTGAGAATGATAAAATATGCTTAAACAGTGACTGTGCAAAAAACATGTAAAACAAAAAGAAATCACATGAAATTAATATGTAAAAAGTGTTGAACGTTTGTATGAGTGAAAAATCACTAAATAATATGAATGTCCTTGATGACATAAATATAAATCACAATCTCAATGTGAGTGTTATTCTTTCACTTTTAATAAATAAGTTACGAGTTTTTACGGAATTACGCTATGTGCTCTCCTGTTCCCTTCTTCTTTTACACACATTTGATGTGTTTGGGCATACTCCTTTAACATATTATCGGAAGTTTTGCTGGTCCCTTGGAGTTCGTGTCTTCTGTGGCAGCTGTCTTTTGGGCTCATTACTATTCAAGCTAGATTGACCCAGTGGGTGTATACCCATCTGTGTCCAATCTTTCTGGTAAGCCTTTAAGAATATAAGGTGGTAGATCTTCTATCAATTCTCTCACCAAAGTCACATCTTTATTATATATTCCATTCAATTTTTTGGATCACTACTATCAAGTTGTCTATGGACTATTTCAATGAGATTGTGATTTATATTTATGTCATCAAGGACATTCATATGATTTAGTGATTTTTCACTCATACAAACGTTCAACACTTTTTACATATTAATTTCATGTGATTTCTTTATGTTTTACATGTTTTTTGCGCAGTCACTGTTTAAGCATATTTTATCATTCTCACTAGACATTTGAGATTTTCATATTTCTAGCGCTGCACTTTTTTCTCACTGTATGGTACATTTTGCATAAGTAGATCTTCTGCTGTGCTGGCTGCTTCCATTGTTTTAAAGGGATAGCGCGGTATATATATATTTTCTTTCCAACTTGTCTTGCATACACACGGTCACACAAATGTTGGCCAACAATTACGAACATAGGGACGTGGTGACGTACAAGACGTACAATGAAAAAGGAAGTTAAATAGCCAGTGCGACTCCTTTTGCTTGATCCCGAGCACGCGTAAACTTTTGTGCGTTGGACTTGTGTACACATGATCGGAAATTCCGACAACAACGTTTTGTTGGCGGAAAATTTGAGAACCTGCTAGCCAACATTTGCTGGCGGAAAGTCCGACAACAAATGTGCAATGGAGCATACACACGGTCGGACTTTCAGCCAACAAGTTCACATCCAACATTCGTTATCGGAAAATCCGATCGTGTGTACGGGCATAAGTGTAAACACAGGCAGGGGAAGTGATGTCATCTCCCCTCGTGGAACTCTTTTCGTTCCATAGAGAGGAGAGTGAGTTGCACCAACACTACACTTACACCAGTACACGTAGGCACACTTGTTATCCCCCAATCACCCCCGAACGCCCCTCCAGTTAACCCCTTCACTCCCTGTCACAGGGTCACCCAGTGCAGTTGTAACATTTTTCACTGATCACTGTACTGGTGTCATTTGTGACACTAATCAGCATTAGGGCAGTTTGTGGTAGACCCAGGTAGCTTTAGGGTACCCCTCTAACCCCCCTAATAAAGGTTTAACCCCTTGATCGCCCCCTGTCACCAGTGATCACCGTATTAGTGTTACAGGTGACACTGGTTAGTTAGTTATTTTTTTATAGCGTCAGGGTACCCGCCATATATTACCTAAATAAAGGTTTGACCCCCTGATCACCAGGCGGGTGATATCAGTTAGGTTTTAGTGTCAATTAGGGTCTGTGTCATCCCAGGCACCGTCAGATTAGTGCCAGCAGCGCTAACACCCACGCACGCACCATACACCTCCCTAAAACTCAGTGTTAGTGGGATCAGCCCTTTTTTCCTGTGAGTCTCACTAGTTGTACCAGTAAATTTAGAGGCCAAAATGTCCAATCGAAGGTACACTAGTGAAGAGGCCTACACATTTCTGAGCATGAAAGATGAGAGTGAAGGGTCACCCATTTGTCAGATTCAGAAGACGATCCTGTAGACAGCAGCGGCACCCTGACAGATAGCTCTGATGATGGAGTAGTGGGTAAGATAGGTAAAGTAGTGGGTAAAATAGCATGTAAGCATAACAAATCAAGCAGGTCTTGTGTCTACCAAGATCATTACCAGATAAATGGAAAATAATGACCTGAGGTACGGGCTAGCAATCATGTAAATAAGACAAAACAGAACGTAAATTGCCAATGTATAGTAAAGCAAAATAAGGTAATCCTAAATTATTGCCATAGGTTCTCCATTCAGCTCTCTTCTGAGCCCAAAAAACTTAAGAGTATCCAATAATCTAGATGTTATAGTGAGCATCTAAAATTAAAAACAAAAATTAGGTCTAACATATGATCTATAACACAACCTCCATTTTTTTAATGATAGATTCATTAAGACCCACCATAGCTGCTGTAGTGGCTGCACCATTACGAAATGAGTGAGATGAAATTCGCAGATGTTCCAAATGTAATGCTTTGAGGCATATACTCAGAACAGCCTTGAATTGATAAATAGTCACCGGAGCACTCGTGACATGAATCAAAAATTGTTTATGAGATATAGGTCTGACTCCCAAAAATTGTCCAATTAAAGAGAAAACACAATAGCGAGCATCAGGATTAGCTCGCAAAGTAATCCATCTACCATGACCCAGAGGATCAGTCTTACTTTTACGAAGCAAAACCTGAATAGAATTCATTCTAACAAAGACATCATGAAAGAATAGACCAGTGTTGTCAGAAACCTTATGTGGTAGCAATTCAGAAACCCAAAAGGCCCCAAAAAAACATAAACAAAAGGCCAAAGTAAATAACAATGATTCATAAGGAGAATAACATACATCCCTAGAAACATCACAAGGGCGACCCAAAATATTAACAGAGATGGGTAATCTCAAATCAGCAACCAAGTGTTTCTTCCTGTAACCCTTTAAAGCA
The DNA here is from genome assembly GCA_037952835.1 of Lithobates septentrionalis. Classification (NCBI taxonomy): domain Eukaryota; kingdom Metazoa; phylum Chordata; class Amphibia; order Anura; family Ranidae; genus Lithobates; species Lithobates septentrionalis. The sequence goes on along the minus strand of JBBDGP010000447.1, from coordinate 5,773,124 downwards.
TGTTTAACCGAGAAAAAGGACATATAGGATCTTCCACCCTGCATAGGCAAGAAAAAGGAAACACCTGACAGAGTTTTAAGGATATGAGAATGCGAATAACCACGAGACATTAAAAAACTAAGAAAGGACAAAACTAATCCTTCAGAAAAAAGGGGTTGACGATGCCCAGAAGAAAGCAAAAAGGAACACCACAATGACCACGCAGCTTTATATGAAGCCCACGTGGAAGGTGCCAAAGAAGCCCTAATAGCAACGAAGACAGGATTCACTGAAGGTCCCATAAGTGTGGAGGGCATAGCTGGCCAGCTGAATCCGCATCCGGTACCAAATGTCTGAATTCTTGAAACTGAGAGTGGGACAAAGCATCAGCAATTAGATTGTCTTTACCAGGAATGTATTTGGCTTTAAGCCATATATTAAGGTCTAAACATTTAACAACTAATAATCTATGTACAGCAAGAACAGGAAGAGATTTAGACGATAAGCAATTAAGAGCAAAAACAACACCCTTATTGTCAGAATAGAGTAAAATACGATGGTTCCTAAAATTAACACCCCACAATTCTAAAGCCACTAAAATAGGAAAAATTTCTAATAAAACAATATTAGACATTAAACCTGAATCCCTCCAAGATGCCGGCCATAAATCAGCAGACCAATGCCCATCCCAATAAGCACCATAGTCACAAGATCCAGCGTCATCAGTATGCAGATGCAGTGCCAAAGCCGAACAAAAAGGGGCCTGCCATAAACAACTACCATTAAATGTAGACAAAAAACGACCTAACCTTAAAATCGTCCCTAATTCCAGACGTAATCTGCATGAAATGAAAAGGAGAAGAAATTCCGGAAATAGCGCAATATAATCTCTTTGAGAAAACGCGACCCATCGGCAAAACTCTAGCTGCAAATGCCAATCTAACCTTACATTTAGAAGGAACAAAATCCATTAAAATCCGAATTTTAAAATCTATTTGTATACCGAGAAATTCAAGGCAAGACGTAGGGTAGACAGACTTCTCATCGGCTAACTGTATACCAAACTCCCTACACACAATCCTACATTTGGTATATAAATACAAACAATCAGAATGTACCAGCTCTACCAATAAAAAGAAAATTGTCTAAATAGTGCAATAAGTTATTTGAACCTGTGCGAAAACCAACAACCCATTAAATAAACGTAGAAAAAAGTTCAAAATAATAACAAGAAAGAGAACATCCCATCAGGAGACCCTTATCAAAGTAATATTCATTTCGAAAATAAAAACCAGAGAAAATAGAGTACTGTCCGTGATACTTTTTTTATTTGCACTAACATACAATTTTTCAGGACAAGCTTTCGGGGTATGTCCCCTTCTTCAAGGTCCAAGCAGTACTGATTCACAAATTTTTAAGCAGAATGTTAAAGAAGAAGAAGAAAAAAAAAAAAAAAGAGAGAAAACCAAACACATACAAATCAATGGTAATAAAGATAGCAGCAGAGTTAGTGAGATAAGACAGAGGGAGAGCTAGGGGGGGAATGCAGGGGGGGATACTAGTCACAGAGGGGTCGTAAAACTTTAGCATAATGTGTAAGGAAACCAATATCTAAATTCAGGCCATTATTCTTCGTGTCAAAAAGAAGTATCATTCTTAGTTCAAATGTTTTCCTTTCCTGGATAGTTCTGAAATTCCCTTTAAGAACTAAAACATTGAGGTCTTCTATAGTGTGGTCCAGTTGTGAGAAATGGTGTCCCACAGGTGTGCATAAACTGTCTTCTTTATGTTCTTTGATGGTATGTCTGTGCAAATTCATCCTCGCTTGCAACTTCTGTCCTGTTTCACCAACATAAGATCCTTTGCTGCACCTTTTGCATTGGATGAGGTACACAACATTACTGGAGGTACAGTTGTAAGATCCCATGATACTGAAGGTCCCATTTGTGTGTGTAACACTTTTGGATAGATTGATCTGGTTGCATAGTTCGCAAATACGGCTACAATCAAATCAAAAATAAAAACCTAAAGAGTTGAACGCTGACGGGTGAATAGGAAGTAACAGAAGCGCGGACTGAATATCAGCTTTAGAAAGCAAAGCAGACGCACCAACGTTTCTAATTTTAATATAATGAATGTCCCCACATTCCAAATAAAAACATTCGGTGACTTGACATAACAAAGTGTATCCACAACTGATGAATGGCATGCTTACCAGATAGTAAGCCAAAATAGACAGGTGGCTTAACCAAGCCTGGGCCTTGGTACGAGCCAGTCACAGTAAGGTGTAACAGAAATCCGCTTTAACGGCGGGTGTGCATTGAAGAGTTAACCCAAAAAAATAATATATAACATAGCGTAATACTGACACAAAAAAATTATTAAATACATTTAAGATAGGAATAGCACTTACATTGTGAAGTATAGAAAAGTGCTTTTGGTCTGCTCCAGGCCACCTGTTGATTGCAGTGGGTCCTACACTCATCGTGTGAGTAATGGAGTCTTCGCGTCAAAGTTGTAAGGTCGATCCATCCATCCAATAGTCTCATCTCATCCAGCTGGAGTCTATCCGGTCGTTTAGTTACCTGCTTTTTGAGTCTGCCATCTGGTAAGCAGGCCCTCTGTGTGATGTTGGTGCACTTATCGATTTCTTCACTGGCTGATGTTTCACATACCTGTTGGGATTTTGCACTAATTATCTGCCATTTGGTAAGGAGGCTCTCTGTATGGTGTTGGTGATTGTAATTTTCACCACTGGGTGTTTTTTATGCACTTTTCTATACTTCACAATGTGAGTGCTATTCCTATCTTAAATTTATTTAATAATTTTTTGTGTCAGTATTACGCTATGTTATATATTATTTTTTTGGGTTAACTCTTCAACGCACACACGCCGGATTACTGTTACACCTTACTGTGACTGGCTCATACCAAGGCCCAGGCTGGGTTAAGCCACCTGTCTATTTTGGCTTACTATCTGGTAAGCATGCCATTCATCAGTTGTGGATACACTTCGTTATGTCAAGTCACCGAATTTTTTTATGTGTAATGTTGGGACATTCATTATTTTGGACTTTAACCAGCACAACACATAAATAATTTTTTGTTTTCCTGATATATAGTCACTCTTATCTCACTTATTTTTTATATCATATCTACATAGATTATTTAAATTTATTTATTAGGGATATTTTTATCCCAATCAATAATTTTGATACTAATTTCTCATCGAGGTTTCTTATTTGTTTTTTTTGTGTATATCCCACAATAAGCTGCTGCTATTTGATTTTTCCGAGCGCAGTTTTCTTCCTCTTTTTTGTTTCTAATTTTAAACAGTGCGTCATCAAATGAAGAATACTAAACGGAACACCACGACGGGTCAAAATCATTGTTTAAAGAAAACGCAATGGGAAAAGAGAGATGGTGTATCAATCTAAAAGAGTTTGGTTCCTTTTTAGGAACAATACCAAGTGGTGAAACACAAAAGTTAACAAAAGGAGGAGTAGAAAACGGACCTGCAATTCTACCTGCATGCAATTCCTTATCCAACTTCTCATGAACAACAGCTAATTGAAAAGAAACCGAAGGCAAATTCGGAAAGACGCGGCAATCTATCCCAGAAAAAGAAGGCAAATGAAAACCAAATAAAAAACCATCACGCAAGAGGACCGCCCTCTGAGGCTCTGGATACATGTGAAGCCACGGTAACATGCTTAGTATTTTCACCGGCGTTGTGGCTTTTAAGAAAAAGCTCCTTGGAAGGAGCAGAAGTATTAGACGACAATTTTTTAAAACAACGTGAAGCAGGGTGCGAACCAGCACAATGACTACATTCATGTTTATATTTACAGTTGTTAGGCCACTTACACAACCCATCATTGAAATGAAAACACACCCCTCGGCGATAAACACCAGTGTTATTGGAAGCATTAACTTTAGCTAAAGGCTTCTGAGGCAATAAAACATTGAGCCACAGCCCAACATTTTTTGAGCCCCATTTCATAGATTTATGCACAATTTCTGGCGAAAGGCCTCATCGTAATAAAACCACAAAAAACCTGGGAAACTTTTGTACGCTTCCAGAATAATCTCAACATGCTGGAACAAGCCAGAACACAAATCAGGATGTTTCTCACCCAGTACACTAGTGTAAATGCAAAATGCTTGCAGCCAGTTGTTAAAAGAGCGCAGGGCAATTTTCTTTTTATCATCATCTTTACGATCATCATCCCTCTTATCCAATCTATTTTCGTGATTGGACGGAAGCAAAGATAGAATCTCAATATATTCCCCCTTCCAAATTTTTACTTTCAGTGTTCCAGATAAATGAAAACCCAGGGGAGAAAATTTGCACGTTAAAACTTCCTTCAAGCAAGATTCCGGAACCAATGGAGGAATTATCACAGCAGGAGCATCAGGAAGCACAGTCGCCGTAGCAACTGAGGTAGAGACAGGGACACTATTCGAAACAGATAAAGGATTCAGCTGCACAGAAGCAGCATTAGGATTCAAATTGGGTTGGTTAACAGTATTAAAAGAAGCTGCGAACGTGGACATAAATTTAGAAAAAGAACAAAACAATTCTCTAAATTCAGAAGAATCATGAAACTCAGTAAAACAGTAGAAGGCATTACAATGCCTTTAGATTTACAAAGTCGCTTTTTTCCAAGTGACATCTGTCCATCACTAGCCACCATGCCAACGTGATCTGCTGTCAGTGAAGGACCCGCAGAAGATTTCTGTGCCATTTTATCTGAAGCAGCAGCACTTTTTTGTTTGATTCCCTTATTGACATGACCAGCTGGTGAATCGAACCTGCGAGGTCACTTATGGTGTCTCTGTGTTGTTCTTCCAGTACGGACTGCGCATGTGCCCGCAATCCCAGCCGAAGTAGAAGGCCGAGCATCATCGTCGACGGAAGGAGGGCTCGAAGGAGACGATGCAGGCAGAGATGACGACATCAGAATCTGAGACACAGAGGAACCATCATGCACCGGACCAGATGGAAGAGAAGAACGTTCGTTCCAGGATACCGGAGGACCAGGGGGAAAAAAGGCAGCAGTGGACATATCATCTCAGGGAAATTGATGAGCAGAAGGGGGGGCGAGAGGACGGTCCCGACCATGGCACTGGAGGATCGGAGACAACGGATCCAGGGGGAAACACAGCAGAAAAGGGAGCTGAAGGAATCTGTCCCAAGATAGAAGAAGAGCCAGGAAGAGAGAGGCATTGACGCATCCAGCTGTCGCCATCTTCAGCCGCTGCATGGTCCATCATTTGGTGAAGTAACTGCTCCATGGCAGCTAAGTGCAGATGTATGTATCAAACATTACTTTCTGTAGTTCTAAAGAAGACGTTTGCACAGTACAGAATTATATGACAAGAGGCTACAGTCCTGTTCAGAAGCGCTGCAAAGCTGAACTCTTTCTCTAATATGCTGTATATTCTGGTATTGGAAGGTATAGTTCCCGCACCAGCATAGTACTGAAACCAGAACAACATTAGGTGGGGCAAAGGTTTGCAAATTATATAGAAACATAGAAACAATTAGACATATGCAATATTAAAAGTAAAAAGAAGCTTTAAATTTCTATTCACTATTTCACTTATATATACTACATTTTTTCCTTAGGCTTATATACACTTTATTGATTTTCAATAACGAACACATACCTGCATCATTTGGTGTCTTTTCAGATTTAAATAATGGCATGCCAGTGTTAAAATAATTTAAATTATTTTAAGTAATTTGTAACAATGTTTGTTTTTCTTAAGGCTCCATTCACACCCGAGTGTAGCGATTTACTGGCGTTTTTCAAGTGTTCTTTTAAGCGTTTTTGACGCTTTTTAAAGTGTTTTTGCAAGCGTTTTACAGCTTCAGGCATTTTTGTTTAGCCAATAGAAAACAATTTGGATCAGTCAAAAATGATCGATCAATTCGACTTCTGTGTGAAGAATAGCTGGTTGTTAAGCAGCAGGCTGGAAAGCCGGCAGCCATGTCCTTAACAACCGATGAGTCACCATCTATCAGCAGGCTTCCCCACTGACAGCTGAATGTAAAAAAAAGAATTCCGGCAATGAAAAATTACGAAAAAAACAGAGGGGGTCCCCTAATTTTAAGTGAAACCCCAGGCCGAAATGTTTTAAAAAACAGCCTGAGCCCCCTCGAATCCATACCAGATCCTTATCCGAGCATGCAGCCCGGCAGGCCAGGAAAGGGGGGGGCGAGCACATATCCTCAACATGTTGATGGGGACAAGGGCCTTTTCCCCACAACCCTGGGATGTGTTTGTGGGGGTCTGTGGGTGAGGGGCTTATCGGAATCTGGAAGACCCCTTTAATAAGGGGGCCCCCAGATCCCGCCCCCACTTCCTATGTGAATGGTACATAGTACCTCTACTCATTCACAAAAAAAAGTGTAAAAAGTGAATAAAGACACAAGAGTTTTTGACAAGTCCTTTATGAAAAAATAAAAAACAATGTCCCCAATGTAGATCCATCGCCAATCACACCACCCGCTGCACTGCTGAAAAAAGAAATAAAAAGCTCCGCCTGCCGTTTGACAGTTCTTAAATAGGCAAGGGTCAGGGCCACCTGGTGGTACTGCCCCATGTGACATCACCAACCCAGCATGCACTGGTCGGTGACGTCACAAGGGTGCTTTGGGGTGGGGGGCTTAAAGCACCCCCCATGTTGAGGGCATGTGGGCTAGTATGGTTCATGGGGGGAGCTTGTCACCCCCTTTCCTGGCCTGCCAGGCTCAATGCTCGGATAAGGGTCTGGAATTGATCTGGAAGGAGACCCCCATGCCATTTTTTTACGTGGGGTTCCCCTTAAAATCCATACTAGATCTGGTATGGATTGGGGGCCTGGTATGGATTGAGGGGGGGCACAATGTTTTTTTTCAGATTTTTCTATTGCCGGATTCTTTTTCTTACATTCAGATGTCAGTGGGGAAGCCCACCGACAGCTGATGACTCATCGTATATTAACGGACGGGGTGGCTGGCTGCCTGGCCCACTGCTTATCAACCAGCTATTTTTCACACAGATTTAAATTCGTCGATCATTTTTGACCGATCCGAACTCTAATTGTTCCGAAAATTTGGAATTCGTTAGAAAATTGATAAACAAAACAAAATTTACAGAAAACTTAATGAAATTAAACACATTTTTCCATTCTGCGCATATCTAATTAGGGGTGGAGAGCTGCTGTTTGAGCAGGAAGCGATCGACAAAACGCTTGTAAAATGCTTAAGTTACATGTTTTCAGGCATTTCTATTGAAGTCTATCGGGCCAAAAGCGCTTGTAATCTGCCAAAAAGAAGCTTGTGTAATTTTTTGAGTGACAGGCATTTTGCTTCAGTCGACAGAATGCTTATATGTGAACAGTGGCTCATGAAATGAAGCAAGCAGAAAATTGCTCAGGTGTGAACAGGACCTATAGCAGAGAATAGCCTGTGCAGAGAGCAGAGCTGTGCATCATAACCAAAAGGTCCTCAAACTACAGACTGCCTGCAGAAAACTATTGAGAGCAGATACAAGACTGGTCACCTTACTCACAAGAAAAGAAAACAACAGTGCCTGGTTTTAATAAAGGAAACTCCTGTGCAGATTGGGGAGAAGTGCATAAAAGACACCAAGCATTCCATTTATAAAGCACTGAATTTGACTTTCACCAAACATTCTCTGGTGGAAAATTAATCAATGTCATTTAAAACACGTGGACCTGGAAGATTCACCTGCAGAAAAAGCTTGCTGAAAGTCAGATTATCTGCTTGTAGCAGTGCCCTCATGGGGTCACTACGTGTTCTACCATCCACACATTTCACCCTGCTGGTCAGACATCTATTTTGGCACACTTTCCTGAAAAGTCTGTTGCTCGTTTTTGTTGTTTTTATTAGGGGATTAAACTTGGATGGGGAAAAGGGACATGGGATGCCCAGATAATGAATACTTCTCAATTAAATCAATGTTGGTTGAGTCTAGATTTGAAAGTCTCTTCCTCTGCACATCTCCTCCAGCACACTTCTTGAGATCACCTGCTTCACTTCACTGTCCAAATCTAGATTCCTGTCTACATTAGCACATGGCTAGGCCTCACTCTGAATAAGTCCTAATGTTTTCCTAATAGCCCATTACAGGCAGGGGTCTGCAGTCCCCTTTGAGGTAGCAACCATTTTAGTAGAGAAGAATAAATGTGCTAACTGACACTTGGTGGACTACTGATCCCAGCACGTCCGATGCAAATCCTGCCAGCCCACGTGGTGACGACTTGACTCCAAAACAACACCACAGTCTCTCCCTCTGGCTCTACATCCAAATCCTGGCATGTCTCTCCCAGAGCTTTATATTGTGCTTCTCACTCACCGACCCCAGCATGGATCCCTTCTGAATGACTTTCTTGGCAGTGCTCTCAACTGTCCTCCTCCTGCTCCTGTTCCAGGACACCTCTTAATGACCGCGTATTTAGAGAGGCTCCCTCCCAGCTCCCGAGCTCCAGGCCTGAGTTCACCCCCCCAGAAAGGGGGTTCGCTCAGACCATGACAGTCTAACACTCCATCATTCAGTTCTTCCACCCGACAACTCCTCCCACAGCAAGCTGACCATGGGTATATATAGGAGGCCTGCCCCCTGCCAATCCTAGTTGGGGATTGGTCAGGGCTCCCACATACACCCCATGTCACACCAGCTTTCTGCCCTGCCTCTTTTCCAGAACCGTCTGAAAACCTGAGGAGGCGCCCAAGAGCTGAAGCACATGTCAGTCACCTGCTGCTACACTAAACCACTCCCCTGCCCCAGATAAAAACAAACAGGCCTAGCTCACAGCATAGGCCTGCCTAAATTTACCTGCTCTGACAGCACAAAACAAACCCACTACTCTCGCACTTACCTACCTAAGGTAGAGGGTGCTACACTTATGTATGTATATGTGTTAAAAATATGTAAAGCCTGTTGGATAGAAAACTCAATTTTTCTTTAGAGCTAATCTGCAGAAATTAGATACAATTTACCATTGCAGTGGATCAAGGGTTAAGTGCTTGTTTAGTTTAGGGGGGCAGGAATAAGGTGTAATACTGACCCTATCCCTCTTTCCAGAGCTGCTCTCTTCTGCCCATGCCTCAGGGCTGTTGAGGGGCTGTGAGCATTCCCTTGGCATCATGATTTGCAGTGTGGGGCTATTAACCCTGCATTGTGCTTAAGGAGGTGAACATGTGACTGGGGCCTTAAGTGCCTTAGAGCACTTACCCTTATTCATGCACCCTTAAAATAAAAAAGTATTTAAAGCTTGCAGTGTGTGTGTGTGGGTGGGGGGTAACTGCAAGGGCACATTTTGCCTAATTCCTGGAGTTCAGCTTTAGAACAAATGATATAGTTGTTGCTTAAAAAGAACTTTAGCCAAAGTATAACATTTAGTAGTAATATAACAATAAAATATAAAAGTTTTGCACATTGTTTTGGGTGCACTGTCTGCAGAAACCTTTAAAGAGATTAAGAGATTTAAAGAGATTAATACTTACCTAGGTGGATGCAGCATCAGACTGATGCTGCATCTGTCCCCCGGCATCTCTGCACTGAGAATCGAGCCATCGAACACTGCCAATGGCTCGGTTCTCTCACCTCCCCAAGCTGAGAGCTGCTGACTGTCAATCGGCATCTCTCCTGCTCTGCGCCTCCACGCTCATTGGAGTGCTAAGCTGTGCAGGGGCGGGCAGCAGCTGTCTCAGCGTCTCGCTGAGAGGCTGAGACTGCCATCAGTCCAGACAGCTGGCAGATCCAGACTTCCTAAGTCGGGATGACGCACTGACTCAACTGATTGCAGTGACGTCAGTGGAGAGCGGACTTCAGACTGAAAATGGGTCACAGGAGTGCAAAACGAATTGCACTCCTGTAACCCTTAGGAGAAGCCCAGCCTAAAAAGCTCTGGCTGGACTTCTCCTTTAAACTTGAAGTCCTGCTTTCATCTCAAAGACTTCTGGTCATGTTCAGATCTGCTGTGTATGAACTGAGGCAAAGCAGGCACACCCAAAACTCTGAACTTCTGATACTGACATTTAAAGCATGAAAATACCAAAGGGACATAATCTGACATTATGTATTTTGATTGTTTTGCTTTGAGTAAAGTTTTCATTTAACTAGATAATTTTCAAATCCACAGATACTATAAATGCACATGACAGAAAGAGTAAAATGTTCTTAAAATGCTAGAGTAAAAAAAATCTAAGAAACTCTCCAGGACAACTGTTTAGTTCTAAAACTACAAGTAAAAAAAAAAAAAAAAAAAGGAAAAAGAAATATAGAAATATATGAATGAGCTAAATGACCAGGGGGAGGAATAGGTCACAAAAGGGTTAATGTCCAAAGAGTTAAGATGGCCATAGATGGATCAACAGGGACCGGACAAATATCGATCCATCTATGACCTTTCCAATTCAAGAGGAGTTGACCTAGTTATCACCTCCTCTCAAACAGGAATGCTGAAAAATTTGTGTTCAATTAGCACATGCAGCCAATTGGCTGCAACGCCGATCAGTGTATTCTAGCAGCAGAGGAATACCACTGTCAAAATACAATAGCAGAACGGGAGGATTCACCCCTCTACCTCGAATGTAGAGGAATCCATTTGTTTTTATTTTTTTTATTTTTTATCAGCTTGCTGGCTAATCAAAAAAAAAAAGAAAAATAATCATCTATGGCTAGTGTTGTAGGATGAGGTCTCACCTTAATGGCAGTTGACTGTGAGGTAGTAGGTCTCAGCCACGTACTTTTGGCTATTGAAAATATAGTTGCTCCACCCTCCTGCCATCTTTTATCATTTGTCAGGATTAGGATTTATTGTTCAGGATCAAGTGTTATTATTACATTATTTTATGCTGATATAGCTACTTGTTTACGGATTTTATGGAAGTGGTAATTTTCGTGAATAAAAGGCTTCTGTGGTCAATTTAAAACTATGTTGCACAGTCCAAGTAATTTTTAGTTATTAAACAATGGAAGGAACAAAAACTAACAAATCTATCAGTTAAATTTGTAGAAGAACAACGCTAAATTATAATGAGTTTGGAAAATAAAATCTTCCAGATGTATTTATTATAATGAAGACCGAAATACAGAGTAATAGCATAACAAATGCAGTCCAAAAAACTCAATATTATTACAAAAGTTAGCCAAAAGTGAGTTTTTTTTTTGTTAAATCAGAAGTGGAAATTTATAAACTTAGCAACCCTGATTACTGATACTGTAAAAAATACAGACCATATTTAAACTTCCAGACATTGGGAACAGATTAACACTTGCTCGAAGGAAAATGGTAACCTCTCTCACCCAGCTACATTACTACAAAATTGCCTTAATTGTAATGGCTATAATAGGTTATCTTACTATGAAAAAGTTGGTACAAAATATTGCCTTATGCCCCGTACACACGGTCGGATTTTCAGACAGAAAATGTGTGATAGGACCTTGTTGTCGGAAATTCCGACCGTGTGTAGGCTCCATCACACATTTTCCATCATAATTTCTGACACAAAGTTTGAGAGCAGGCTATAAAATTTCCCGACAACAAAATCCGTTATCAGAAATTCCGATCGTGTGTACACAAATCCGACGGACAAAGTGCCACGCATGCTCAGAATAAATTAAGAGATGAAAGCTATTGGCTACTGCCCCGTTTATAGTCCCGACGTACGTGTTTTACGTCACCGCGTTCAGAACGATCAGATTTTCCGACAACTTTGTGTGACCGTGTGTATGCAAAACAAGTTAGAGCCAACATCCGTCGGAAAAAATCCATGGACTTTGTTGTCGGAATGTCCGATCAATGTCCGACCGTGTGTACGTGGCATAACACTTTCTGCAGTACATAGCAGCATACATTTCCTGTCTTCGATTTAAAGCAAACCAGTTTTTTGATCTCGTAGGGCAAAGTTTGAGGTTCCTATTAAACTTTTCTTTCTATGTGACACATATATTTCCATAGTCCAGTCACTGGGAGTAAAGGACATATCTGATACTTCCAAGTACGGAGAGTCATGTGACTCATTTCCCTTGCTCTCATGTAAACTAGTGGTTGTTGATTGGCTCATCCCTGTGACATGGGAGTGGGGAGAGAGTCCTCAGCCCTGTGTAAGCTCTGATTGCATTTTGAAGTTTACACATTACTTCCAGTGGGCAGAGTGTAGGTTTACTTTAGGTCACCATACTGTCTAGAATCCGCCTTAAAGGCTAAGTTCACCTTTGTTCACCTTTTTTTTTCTAAATGAATGTTCTTTATGGATGTTTAAAAATCCTGCTCCATTACTTCTGCCTTTCTTCATGGACAGACTATAGGTCATGACACAGGAAGGAGTTGACCAGCTGATCTTATTAGCACACACCCTGCTTCATCTACCCTCAGCTGGTCAACTCCTTTCTGTATCATGACCTAAAGTCTGTTCAGGAAGTAAGGCAGAAGTAATGGAGCAGGGTTTTTAAACATCCATGAAGAGAGTGAGGTAAGTGTGGGTAGAATACATGGAAAGCTGTTTTATTTTTGCAAAAGAAGTACAATAATGCTATATTGGTATATAGGGGTGCTGGAATTTAGAAGAAAAAAGAGGTGAACAAAGATGTACTTAACCTTTAACAGTCATTATCATATTACGTATATAATCCCACAATGTATAATTTCACATAATTCTTGCATAGTATCACCAGTGGTCCCATACCTTACTGAGCTTAAGTAATAATAATCTGCTATTGGTCCCACCAAAATACAAATTCAGCGGTAGAGCCCTTCAATGTCATTTATCTCCTTTAGGAAGTGCAAAGGCAAGACACAGTGAAAGGTCACATACATATTTTCAAATGGCAATAGACAACATAAAGTCAGGAAGCTAGTGACTTCAGCAAAACAAACATAATTAGGAAAAGAGAAATAGGACATGAGATCTGTATCTTTACCTTTCTGAAAATTCACATTCTTTTTGAGGGTCATGGACTTACAGGCTTGTACAACATTGTTTCTTCTATTTTAAAGTGTTTCTGTTTGCATAAGATTTTATATTTATATGTCCTATGAAGGTGACTGTAGATACTGAAAACTCCCATAGACATGAATGATGCTCTGGCACAGTTTATCAGCCTGTATCATTGCTTTTTCATCAGTTTTGATTCAGCCTTGTTTACTACTTCAGTAAATCTCCAGACTATGTCTATCCTTAAAAAAAAAACAGAAATAAACTGCGCTTGTGATAGCAATAGTGAAATAAACAGCTTCACCACTCTAGTGAGATATTGTCACCAATAACAATGTATAAAAAATGTGTTGCGCTTAATACAAAAATTTAATGTAACAAAAAACCTGTGAGTCCATAAGTCACCATCGTGACATAAAATATGTGTACAGGTGTCTTATCAACACCCCCTCATGTGTCCCCACTCACCAGATCATGATGACCCCCAGCTTTGCAGTCTGTGGGTCACTTCAGACTTAGTAATGGTATCCAAAGATATCCAAGAATGGTGATTTAAACGTCAGATCATCAAATGAAAGATTATTTAGGAAGGTTCTCAGCAGAATAACCAGGTACCCAAAAAGATATAAAGAATGGAACTAATAGTGAAAGTACCATTTAAAAAGGTTTATTGCACAAGTGAATGGGTACTTACAAAATTTCAGATGAAAACAGGCATAAAAAAATTGTGAATGTATTAAAAGCCGCTCCCGGCGTGCGTTCCACGAGACCGGAAGTGCGTTCCACGAGGTCGGAAGTAACGTGTTTCGCCCTCCCACAGGTAAGTGCATTAAGAGTAATGCACTTACATGCCAGCAGATAAAAAACAGTGTGTGTATAATGGGCACAGTAACGTCCGTGTGCTCTCATCCAAACTTTTAATAAAAAGCCCTGTTGTTAAGTTTTTACACTATTGTGGTATTTTATCTCTTTATGGGGTATGCCATTTGAGGCGTCCACTTGAAATAAGAGGACTTGTGGCTTCTCTACTGGCTGCCTGGAATGATCTCCCCCATCTTCCATATGCTGACTAACAAATGGTGATGGAGCATTTGAGATACAAGAGCCTTCTTTGACCCTCCGTAATAGGTGGTCAATGCTCTCAGGTAAGAGCACATCCTCAAATTGGTGGTGGTGTATCACAAGGTGGTGGATTTTGTTGATGACTCAACAATCAAGACACCTGTTCACATATTTTATGTCATGTTGGCGACTTATGTACTTAATGTTTTTTTGTTACACTATTTGTATTTGTTACACTATTTATATTAAGCGCAACACATTTTTTATATATGTCCATGCTTTGCTAGATCACCACCAAACTCCACATCCTAATTATTCCTCTCTTTGACTGCTCCAACTTCTCCTATGGCATTGTTTCTCAACTTTTTTTAGTCAAGGCACCCTTTAAAAAATTATGCACAATGTCGAGGCACCCTATTCTAAAATGTAAAAGAAACTAATAGTTTTACATAATGCAGCGACATTGACATACGTAGGACACCCAACAATAGACATGATTTATTTTATACACCTTTGCACACTGGTACTGACTAGTATTCCAGTGTTTCTCCTCTCTCTCAGTTTTCCTCCTTCATTCAGCTAATGTGACCCTAGTGCAGATGCAGAAGGGCAAACAATGACATTCACAGGTGCTCAATATCTTCCTCATCAATTTATGACATCATAATTTTTTAGAATCAAAGCTGGCTCACAAGGTGCCCAAGGTTGTAATGCTGCACAAATTAAACCTGTGGCTTTGTGTAACAAAAAATGCAGGCGAGAACCACCTACCAGCATGCTGACAATTTTGGGCAATTTGAGGCAATTTTTTGCATTTTGCCAAGGCACCCCTGAAGAGCCCAGAAGGCACTCGAGGGTGCTACGGCACCCTGGTTGAAAAAGGCTGTCTTATGGTATCCTAATGAAAATAATTTGTCCTTTAAAATTTATCAACACTACACACTGTATACTTTCCAGTTCTCCTCATCTAAGGCCCTTTTATGGTAATCACTTTACTGGCTTTCCTGTATACTAAATTAAAGGTAAAACCCAAATTTGTTCTCAACTTGTTTTAAGCTACCTTTTCTGCTATTATTTTAAACATGATCATACTATACAATTATAAAAGCAATTTCCTTTAAGTGCCCCATAAATATCGTTCTCCTGCTGAAATACCCTTTATTTTCCAGCTGTCACTTTAGAGGTAAAAAAAAGAGGCACTTTGCTGTCTCTCTCTCTCACTCTCCATTTCTCTCTACAACCCTACTGGGGTTTAGAAGCCTGGCATTGAAAAAAAGAATCATGTATAGATGAACTACAGGCAGATATAAAAGACACAAATGAATTCAGCTCTACATTCATTAAATGTATTTTTTAAAATGGAAGGATTGGAAGTACCCATATTTGGGCTGGTATCAACCCCTTGCAAGTCCTTGCATAGCAGAGCTCAGACTGGGAGAGGAGGAAGCATCACAAAGAGCTAGTTAGTAGTACTGCACTGCTCACGCATTAACAAAGTGCATGCTGATGAAAAGAGAGATCAAAGTGACAGAGAGGTGAATTCATTTGTCTGCTACTTTTTCTTTTACTGTCCAGTCACAGGCTGGGTGAGGGACAAGCAGCAAACCCCAGTAGAGAAAAATCAGGTCTCCTCCCCTGCCAGACAGGGTTGTGCTGTGTGACAAAGCTGTGTAAATCTCAGAACTAGATAAAAAAGAATACAAATCCTTTGTAAGTTTAAAGTTTATATGTAGTTCATCTGTGCATTTAGCTGTTTGTATGGAGTTCAATTTTAAATTATAAAGCATTTTTTCATTTTTGCACAAAATGTAATTGAATTGATCATGGTGTAGATAGGACTTTTAATAACGATGACTGGGTGAATTTTAAAAGTGAGAACTGGAAGAAGACAGCCCTTTTTTAGTTAGGATGGTGGGTACTGTTCTATTCAGTTAATAGAATAACAAATCTTTTAACAGGTAAAACAGTTTCCTACACGTATCCGCATTTTTTTTTTTTACCGATTATTCTCTTGTTCCAGTTTAAAGCATATGTAAAGGTAAAATAAATAAATATGCAGTAAATCTTTCCAATACATACATACAGGTATTTCCCTGAGTTTTATACTTTTAAATAACCTGCAAGAACAGAAAAATACTGGTTGATCTGCCAGAAATGCATTCAGTTTCATCCTATTGTGGACTGACAGCATGCAGCTTTTCTGAAAACTCAGAATTGTGAGCCCTACCAGTGTCCTTTGCTAAACTGCAGTAGTATGGGGTCACCTGCCCGTGACCCTTTAAGCTGCCTAGCAGAGTATTGCTCCCTTATTACCACTACATATTCCTTCCTCCCTGGTGATGGAGAGTACAGGAAGAGGGGAGCAGGATTATAGAGAACTTTCACTGGCTACAGCTACAACCTAGGGCTTTAATTGGCACCATTGCAGCTAAAAAAGGAATGCTAGGGGAAACTTGATTGGCCACCACATAGCCAGGAAGTTAATTCCCATCCAGGGACCTACCAGCTGAGTTGGTCTGTTAGCCAGGAGAGTGGACAGAGTTGCAGAGGAGCCTGTCAGTGAGAGGCTGGGAAATGTGTCTGTCAGATGAGCCCAGGGAAAGGCACTGATCTAACAAGGGAGTCTGTGAAGAGTGTTCCCTAGCTTGGTGTTGCCAGATAAAATATTTTTATGCATAGTCTGACTTCTATTGTTCTGATATCTACATGTCCATGATGGTTATGCTATGTTGTACTGCTCGTCTAAC
Organism: Lithobates septentrionalis; assembly: GCA_037952835.1. Classification (NCBI taxonomy): domain Eukaryota; kingdom Metazoa; phylum Chordata; class Amphibia; order Anura; family Ranidae; genus Lithobates; species Lithobates septentrionalis. Next base: position 5,756,381 of record JBBDGP010000447.1, on the reverse strand, counting down.
CCAATTTCCTTTCAAGTGCTTTTTGATTTTGCTAAAGCCCATTTAAATGTTCCAGTGATGCTGGTGTATTCTGGTCCAGAAATAGTGGTTTTGGGAAATGAATGTGTTCAAACTGCCAACGTCCTAGCTACTCATAGAAAAAACATGCATCAAGGTGCAAATGGGGCAGCCCCCTTGGACTTTTTAGGCATAACATCTATTAGAGGTAGTTGTTTAGATAAAAGGCAACAAAATGCCACTTGTATTAGGTACACAGCATAATAAAATTGTAAACATAGCCTTATAGGCAAAGTAATATAAAATACACAATGTATACAAAATAGAAAATATACAGTATCTCACAAAAGTGAGTACACCCCTCACATTTTTGTAAATATTTTATTATATCTTTTCATGTGACAACACTGCTGGCAACAAAAGTGAGTACAACCCTAAGTGAAAATTTTCAAATTGGGCCCAAAGTGTCAATATTTTTCCTCCCCGGTGTCATGTGACTCGTTAGTGTTACAAGGTCTCAGTTGTGAATGGGGAGCAAGTGTCCTAAATTTGGTGTTATTCCTCTCACTCTCTCATATTGGTCACTGGAAGTTCAACATGGCACCTCATGGCAAAGAACTCTCTGAGAATCTGAAAAAAAAGAATTGTTGCTCTACATAAATATTACCTAGGCTATAAGAAGATTGCCAAGACCCTGAAACTGAGCTGCAGCACGGTGGCCAAGACCATACAGTGGTTTAACAGGACAGGTTCCACTCAGAACAGGCCTCGCCATGGTTGACCAAAGAAGGTAAGTACCCATGCTCAGCATCATACCCAGAGGTTATCTTTGGGAAGTAAGTAGATGTATGAGTGCTGCCAGCATTGCTGCAGAGGTTGAAGGCGTGGGGGGTCAGCCTGTCAGTGCTCAGACCATACGCTGCACACTGCATTAAAGTGGTCTGCATGGCTGTTGTCACAGAAGGAAGCCTCTTCTAAAGATGATGCACAAGAAAGCCCGCAAACAGTTTGCTGAAGACAAGCAGACTAAGGACATGGTTTACTGGAACCATGTCCTGTGGTCTAATGAGAACAAGATAAACGTATTTGGTTCAGATGGTGTCAAGCGTGTGTGGTGGCAACCAGGTGAGGAGTACAAAGACAAGTGTGTCTTGCCTACAGTCAAGAATGTTGGTGGGAGTGCCCTGGTCTGGGGCTGCATGAGTGCTGCCGACACTGGGGAGCTACAGTTCATTGAGGGTGCCATGAATGCCAGCATGTACTGTGACACACTGAAGCAGAGCATGATCCCCTCCCTTTGGAGACTGGGCCATGGGGCAGTATTCCAACATGATAACGACCCCAAACACACCTCCAAGAAGACCACTGCCTTGCTAAAGAAGCTGAGGGTAAAGGTGATGGACTGGCCAAGCATGTCTCCAGACCTAAACCCTATTGAGCATCTGTGAGGCATCCTCAAACGGAAGGTGGAGGAGCGCAAGGTCTCTAACATCCACCAGCTCCGTAATGTCGTCATGGAGGAGTGGAAGAGGACTCCAGTGGCAAACTGTGAAGCTCTGGTGAACTCCATGCCCAAGAGGGTTAAGGCAGTGCTCCAAAGTAATGGTGGCCACACAAAATATTGACACTTTGGACCCAATTTGGCCTTTTTTTACTTAGGGGTGTACTCACTTTTGTTGCCAGAGGTTTAGACATTAATGGCTCTGTGTTGAGTTGTGTGTTGAGGGGACACCAAATTTACACTGTTATACATGCTGTGCACTCACTACTTTGCATTGTAGCAAAGTGTCAATTCATCAGTGTTGTCACATGAAAAGATATAATAAAATATCTACAAAAACAAAAATGTGAGGGGCGTACTCACTTTTGTGAGATAGTGTACATGTTACATATGTAGTCGAACCCAATAAGAGCAACTTTGCCCAAACACTGCCAGAGTCATGCTGTGGTCAGTCGGTAGAGATTTCTTGTATATAGCCCAACATGTTTCGGAATTATCAATGTATATTCCTTCATCAGGTGAATTTATATTTTGGATGACTTTGTTTCTCTTTCTGAAATATAAACATAGGTCACATGATAATCACACTGCAATACATAATATAAACAGGACAACATGATAATCACACTGCAATACATAATGTAAACAGGACAGCATGATAATCACACTGCAATACATAATGTAAACAGGACAAGTGAAATCCTGTTCTGTGTACTGTGGGGGACCAGATATAGTGAATGCAGGGTCCTGGATTTAGTAACACTTTAAGCTCTGGCAGTAAAACCAGATTTTGCACTCTTCAGTTTTAGTAAATCAATCCCACTGTAACCGCATTGCATGGTACAAAAGTATCATGCGATCAGGTGCGAGTAAACATCCTGCGTTTGCCACCTGCGTTTGGGGTGTCGTTAACGTTCTATTGACACCGGCTGCAGATCGCAAATGGAGTGCATTGTGCATGTGGTGTGAATCGCACAGGAACGCTCTGTGCGTTCCTGTACAATTTATGTGCAGGCATGGTGTGAACGGGCCTTTAACCAGTATCCCTGCCAGTGAAGTCCAAGGTAGCTATGGTAGTACAGGTGAAGAGCTTGGTAGAACCAAGGACAAAGTCCCACCCCATTGGAATTGGAGTTTTCTTCCAACAATCAGGAAGGTGCTCTCCACAGTAGCTGGGTCTGCTCGAAAAGCTTTGTGTGATTAGGCTCCAGCCTGTTTGCTAACATGCTAGTTAAGACAGGGGTGGGACACTCACCTGGCTACAGATCACTTGTCCAGCTACCTCTGTGTCATCAGGTGTGGCCTCTCTAAGCTGCTGCGGGAGGGAACCCAGCAGTGGCAGTGCGTCCATAAGGGCGCACGGGCGCAGCCCCCTCTCTCCAGCCACCCCCTCTATCACCAATAGATAGATTCATTCATTGCAATTACAGCGGGAGGGGGTGTTTTTGAAGCACTTGATTAGAGCCATAGGCATCAAAAAAGGTATACAGCGAGCGCCATGCTTGGCACTCGCAGTTCACCCTGCTTTGTTAGAAAAGCGAATAAATATTTGCTTTCCTAAAACTGAACCGCCTCTCCGCCAATCAGGTGCTCAAGTCTGTTAGCCATCACCTGATTGGCTGAAACGACAAACGCTGTGATTGGACGCCTAACAAGCGTCCGATCATAGTAGAGGACAGGAGAAGACATCGAGGACATGGAGGAGCATGGAGGACACCGCCTGCCGCTGTCACCCGCTGCCCCACCGAGACAGGGTAAGTGCCAGGCAGACGGCAGACAGGGGGGGCCCAGTGGCAGCATTTGATGGCACAGTGGGAGCATTTGATGGGCATAGTGTCAGCATTTGATGGCACAGTGGGAGCATTTGATGGGCATAGTGGCAGCATTTGATGGCACAGTGGGAACATTTGATGGCACAGTGGCAGCATTTAGTGGGCACATTTGATGGGAACAGTGGCAGCATTTGATGGGCACAGTGGCAGCATTTGATGGCACAGTGGGAGGATTTGATGGGGACAGTGGCAGCGTTTGATGGCACAATGGTTGCGTTTGATGGCACAGTGGTTGCGTTTGATGGCAAAGTGGCTGCGTTTGATGGGTACAGTGAGGCTGCAATTGATGGGGTTTTTTTCAGAATTTTTCAGTTTGTTTGCTCCCCCCAAAAATTTTGAGCACCAGCCGCCACTGAAACCCAGGGAGTTGCGATAAAAAGGAATTAAAGGGGCCTGCATCTACTTCTGAGCATGGTGAGTAAATGGGAACAACAGAAGTAGGAGGGCTAAATAACCTTTTTGGATAATACACAGGAAGTGTGTAAAGGAAACAGGACAGTTTTGAATTTCGGGTAAGAGCAACATGATTTTTTGCACTTATTAAAACATATATAACAAAATGTTTCCAATGGTATACTTAATAGACCAGATGGGAACATACAGTCAGGTCCATAAATATTGGGACATCGACACAATTCTAATCTTTTTGGCTCTATACACCACCATAATGAATTTAAAATGAAACGAACAAGATGTTAACTGCAGACTTTCAGCTTTAATTTGAGGGCATTTACATCCAAATCAGGTGAACGGTGTAGGAATTACAACAGTTTGTATATGTGCCTCTCACTTTTTAAACGGACCAAAAGTAATGGGACAGATTAACAATCATCCATCAAACTTTCACTTTTTAATACTTGGTTGCAAATCCTTTGCAGTCAATTACAGCCTGAAGTCTGGAACGCATAGACATCACCAGACGCTGGGTTTCATCCCTGGTGATGCTCTGCCAGGCCTCTACTGCAACTGTCTTCAGCTCCTGCTTGTTCTTGGGGCATTTTCCCTTCAGTTTTGTCTTCAGCAAGTGAAATGCATGCTCAATCGGATTCAGGTCAGGTGATTGACTTGGCCATTGCATAACATTCCACTTCTTTCCCTTAAAAAGCTCTTTGGTTGCTTTCTTAGTATAATAAAGGGGTGGTGGTTGCACTGTGATAGAAAAGGGGGGGGGGGGAGGGAAAGGGGAAAGGGAACTAGACTAAAATGAATCAATAGATAACAAATGACCTAAAAGTGTGAATAAATTATGTGAAAACGTACTCACAGATGCAAATATATAAATAAAATGTACGCACAAACAAATATCGCTAAATGATGCATAACAAAAGTGCTGTAATCAAACCAGATCAAATAAATAAACTGGAGGTGTATACCAGCAAGGAGTGTGCAGGGGTATATGAATCTGCTCCAAAAAGAGCATCAATCCAGAATCTATCAGATATCATAAAAACTTATCCAATGAAATTGCTAGAACCATGTGTATATAAATGTGCTAATATTATAATCAACTGATGATATAAATACACACGTGGATAATAATTGACAATGTGAATAAAAAATATATGTATAAGTGTCCATAAAAATAGTCCCAGTGGTTGGTGTTGGTGACCCGCCAACACTTGGCGAAAAAATATAATATATACCAGAGAAAAAATTAAAAATAAAATAAACAAAGTGACGACCAGATGTGACAATCCTGGATATAGATAAGGTAATGATGGTGAACCAGGGGGGGAAGGAAGACAGTGTGCTGGCAGGTGGGGGCACCTCCGTGTTCCCAGGCCCCTTACCTTACAGCTGTAAGGTATACAGCATATGTAGAGGAGGCCCCGCAGACGGGGAAGTCCAAAGGTACAGCAGATGGCGTTGATTGGTGATGCCGTATATCATATGTAGAGAGAAAGAACGAGTGGCATATAGTATAATTCCGTTTGATGTAAAGATACAGGTGGGGGGGAATGTAGTGGGAGAGGGGGAGGGGGGGTTGCACTCACTTTTAAGCAATGAGCGCACGCCTCAACCCACGAGCGCCGATGTTTTACCCCCCAGCTGTGTTTTAAATGTAAGTGCATGAATTTTGTGATTGTTTTAATAAAGTATATGATATACGGGATTATGCTATCTGCGGTTTCTGTTTTTTATATACCGCACAATATAACTCTGCATAACGGGTGGTGAGGAACTGGAAGCGGGGAGAGTCTCTTAGAAGATCCAGAGCCTGGGATTATACGAGCTCGGCGCTCGTGGGTTGAGGCGTGCGCTCATTGCTTAAAAGTGAGTGCAACCCCCCCTCCCCCTCTCCTACTACATTCCCCCCCACCTGTATCTTTACATCAAACGGAATTATACTATATGCCACTCGTTCTTTCTCTCTACATATGATATACGTCATCACCAATCAACGCCATCTGCTGTACCTTTGGACTTCCCGTCTGCGGGGCCTCCTCTACATATGCTGTATACCTTACAGCTGTAAGGTAAGGGGCCTGGGAACACGGAGGTGCCCCCACCTGCCAGCACACTGTCTTCCTTCCCCCCCTGGTTCACCATCATTACCTTATCTATATCCAGGATTGTCACATCTGGTGGTGGGACTGTCGTCACTTTGTTTATTTTATTTTTAATTTTTTCTCTGGTATATATTATATTTTTTTGCCAAGTGTTGGCGGGTCACCAACACCAACCACTGGGACTATTTTTATGGACACTTATACATATATTTTTTATTCACATTGTCAATTATTATCCACGTGTGTATTTATATCATCAGTTGATTATAATATTAGCACATTTATATACACATGGTTCTAGCAATTTCATTGGATACGTTTTTATGATATCTGATAGATTCTGGATTGATGCTCTTTTTGAAGCAGATTCATATCCCCCTGCACACTCCTTGCTGGTATACACCTCCAGTTTATTTATTTGATCTGGTTTGATTACAGCACTTTTGTTATGCATCATTTAGCGATATTTGTTTGTGCGTACATTTTATTTATATATTTGCATCTGTGAGTACGTTTTCACATAATTTATTCACACTTTTAGGTCATTTGTTATCTATTGATTCATTTTAGTCTAGTTCCCTTTCCCCTTTCCTTCCCCCCCCCCCCTTTTCTATCACAGCGCAACCACCACTCCTTTATTTCACTATTGTTTTGTCTGTTTTGGAGCAGTCTTGTGTGTTGCAGCAGTGTCCCTCTAGTATAGGATTCATTTGACAGCGCAGGAGTTTTTTTACACAGTTTTTGCTTTCTTAGTATGCTTCGGTCATTGTCCATCTGCACTGTGAAGCACCGTCCAATGAGTTCTGAAGCATTTTGCTGACTATGAGCAGTTAATATTGCCAGAAACACTTCATAATTCATCTTGCTGCTTTTGTCAGCAGTCACATCATCAATAAATACAAGAGAACCACTTCCATTGGCAGCCATACATGCCCACGCCATGACACTACCACCACCATGCTTCACTGATGAGATGGTATGCTTTGGATCATGAGCAGTTCCTTTCCTTCTTCATACTCTTCTCTTCCCATCTCTCTGGTACAAGTTGATCTTAGTCTCATCTGTCCATAGGATGTTGTTCCAGAACTGTAAAGGCTTTTTTAGATGTTGTTTGGCAAACTCTAATCTGGCCTTCCTGTTTTTGAGGCTCACCAATGGTTTACATCTTGTGGTGAACCTTCTGTATTCACTCTGGTGAAGTCTTCTCTTGATTGTTGACTTTGACACACACATACTTACCTCCTAGAGAGTGTTCTTGATCTGGCCAACTGTTGTGAAGGGTGTTTTCTTCACCAGGGAAAGAATTCTTTGGTCATCCACCACAGTTGTTTTCCGTAGTCTTCCGGGTCTTCTGGTGTTGCTGAGCTCACTGATGCATTCTTTCTTTTTAAGGATGTTCCAAACAGTTGATTTGGCCACACCTAATGTTTTTGCTATCTCTCTGATGGGTTTGTTTTGTTTTTTCAGCCTAATGATGGCTTGCTTCACTGATAGTGACAGCTCTTTGGATCTCATATTGAGAGTTGACAGCAACAGATTCCAAATGCAAATAGCACACTTGAAATGAACTCTGGACCTTCTATCTGCTCCTTGTAAATGGGATAATGAGGGAATAACACACACCTGGCCATGGAACAGCTGAGCAGCCAATTGTCCCATTACTTTTGGTCCCTTAAAAAGTGGGAGGCACATATACAAACTGTTGTAATTCCTACACCATTCACCTGATTTTGATGTAAATACACTCAAATTAAAGTAGAAATTCTGCAGTTAAAGCACATCTTGTTTGTTTAATTTCAAATCCATTGTGGTGGTGTATAGAGCCAAAAAGATTAGAATTGTATTGATGTCCCAATATTTATGGACCGGACTGTATAAGAGAAGTTAATTGTTAGGGTTTACATACACATTTTTAGTAATGACATCTTCAATGCTGACTACTACAGATACAGGTACGGACACAGTAAAGTCATCATTGACAAGTGAAACAAGGAGTCATACGCACAAAGCAGAAAAGGCAAACATATTCAAACAGTTTAAAATACTAATAACACCTATACATAGGAGCCACACTAGTATTTAATCCAAATGTAGAATAATAAAGACAAGCTTTTACTTGTATCAAATGTCAGCTATACAAAAGTAAATCTGTATGTACACAGTGGCAACCCAAATCTTTTAAACCCCTTATATTTGATTCAGAACCAGAGCATCAGGGTGGAAGTGTAAAGTTTGTGTCTCGTTCTTTTTCTTGGCAACAGATAGAAGAAAAATCTGACGCGTCTGCAATCGTTATGCACCTCGGTACACATTATGCTTCAGAGCCTGTCCAAATTACATTTGTGTAGATTGGCACATCTGTAGTCAAAATAATGAAATCCAATCTTGCAAGGGTTACACTCAGGGAAAATCTTTACACGACATGAATTACATTTCCTTTGCTCAAAAACTGCCAGTAACTTAGCAAGCAACTGATATTTCATGTAGAGTGTATGTAAAATGATGTGTCAAGATGAAAGGAAATGCCAGTTTGTGTACAGTTGATTTTACTGTTGGCATCTACATAGGCATCTGTTCAAAGGAAAATTCCATTGGCTTAAATATAAGACAGATCTGCTCAGTCTAATGCACTAATCTGAACTTCATTTCCTCTTAAAGTTTCTTTCACCATTTCACAGAGTTGGCACAGATATGTATAATCCATAAACCTTAAGAACAGCAAAGCAGGTTACAGCAGACAAAAAATTAGTTGATGGCAGGGTTCCGTTTAACTACCTCTAGACCAGACACTTTTATCCCCTTCCTGCCTAGGCCTTCAGCTTTCACTGCTGTCACAGTTCGAATGACAAATACTTAGGCATGCAGCACTGTACCCAGATGGCATTTTGTCATTTGTAATTTTTTTGGTAAGATTTTTGGAAAATTAAGAAATTAAATTCTTTTTTTTTTTTTCATAAAGTTGTCATGTTAACAAGTTATTTTTCACACACAGCATAGGAATACTTATACAGTGCCTTGCAAAAGTATTCACCTCCCTGGCTTTTTACCTATTTTGTTACAATACAGCCTTTAGTTCAATGTTTTTTTTCAATCTGAATTATATGTGGTGGATCAGAACACAATAGTCTAAGTTGGTTAAGTAAAATTAGAAAAATATAAACATAAAACTATTTTTCAGAAATAAAAAACTGATAATTGGCATGTGCGTTTGTATTCACCCCCTTTGTTATGAAGCCCATAAAAAGCTCTGGTGCAACCAATTACCTTCAGAAGTCACATAATTAGTGAAATGATGTCCACCTGTGTGCAATCTAAGTGTCACATGATCTGTCATTACATATACACACTTTTTTGAAAGGCCCCAGAGGCTGCAACACCTAAGCAAGAGGCACCACTAACCAAATACTGCCATGAAGACCAAGGAACGCTCCAAACAAGTAAGATACAATGTTGTTGAGAAGCACAAGTCAGGGTTAGGTTATAAAAAAATATTCAAATATTTGATGATCCCTAGGAACACCATCAAATCTATCATAACCAAATGGAAAGAACATGGCACAACAGCAAACCTGCCAAGAGACGGCTGCACACCAAAACTCATGGACCGGGCAAGGAGGGCATTAATCAGAGAGGCAGCACAGAGACCTAAGGTAACCCTGGAGGAGCTGCAGAGTTCCACAGCAGAGACTGGCGTATCAGTACATAGGACGACAATAAGCCATATGCTCCATAGAGTTGGACTTTATGGCAGAGTGGCCAGAAGAAAGCCATTACTTTCAGCAAAAAACAAAATGGCACATTCTGATTTTGTGAAAAGGCATGTGGGAGACTCCCAAAATGTATAGAGGAAGGTGCTCTGGTCTGATGAGACTAAAATTAAACTTTTTGGCCATCAAAGAAAACGCTATATCTGGTGCAAACTCAACACATCACATCACCCAAAGAACACCATCCCCACAGTAAAACATGGTAGTGGCAGCATCATGCTGTTGGGATGTTTTTAGCAGTTGGGACTGGAAAACTGGTCAGAGTTGAGGGAAAGATGGATGGTGCTAAATACAGGGATATTCTTGAGTAAAACCTGTACCACTGTGTGTGTGATTTGAGGCTAGGATGGAGGTTCACCTTCCAGCAGGACAATGACCCCAAACACACTGCTAAAGCAACACTTGAGTGGTTTAAGGGGAAACATGTAAATGTGTTGGAATGGCCTAGTCAAAGCAAAGACCTCAATCCAATAGAAAATCTGTGGTCAGACTTAAAGATTGCTGCTCACAAGCACAAACCATCCAACTTGAAGGAGCAGGAGCAGTTTTGCAAGGAGGAATGGGAAAAAATCCCAGTGGTAAGATGTGTCAAGCTCATAGAGACTTTTCCAAAGCGACTTGGAGCTGTGATAGCCGCAAAAGGTGGCTCTACAAAGTCTTGGCTTTAGGGGGGGGAATAGTTATGCACATTGACTTTTTCTGTTATTTTGTTCTATTTGTTGTTTGCTTGTGAGCATGTTCTGTAAATTAAATGATGCAAATCCTCAAACAATCCATGTTAATTCCAGGTTGTGAGGCAATAAAACACGAAAAACCCCAAGGGGGTGAATACTTTTGCAAGGCACTGTAATTACAACCCAAAAAACTTTCTAGTATGCCTCTGGAGTATGGGGTGCAGTGTTTGAGTGATTATGCTCATGTGGCTGATGCATTTTCCAATGGGTTATGCCAGTCCTAGCTTGATTTTAGGGTGTGGAAGCCCACTTTTGGAACAATTCACATAGAAATCCGTTTCCCCCACAGGGGTTTCCACCATCAATATGAAAAGTCAACTGAAAGTACCAAGCTACCTGGTTTTTCTGGTCATCTGCATCACTACATTCCTTACCAACTGTCCCTGATGTCAAGTGACTGTCCCAAAATTGGAACATTGTCCCTCTGCCCCTCTTTCATCCTCATTTGTCCCTCATTTTGGTCTGATCTATATAGTTGTATAAAAATGCACTATTTAGCTTTCAAAAAGTGTTTCACAGTGCTAAACCTTTCATTTGATTTCTAAATTACTGCATTTGTAAATTTCAAAAACCACTATCAAGGAATAGCAGTGGTAAAAAAGTAGGGTTTACTAATTTTTTTTGTATAATTCTCCTTTAAGGGGGCAAGGCAGGGGGTGCGTCTCATGCCTACATACTTTTGCTAATAGGTATCCCTCATTCCCATCTCAAAAAGTTGGGAGGTATGTCCTTCTCACTGTGTTGTCCAGTTCTCCTGGTTCACTTGGCTTACTTAGCCTTTAGTCCTCTGGATAGGGGTTCTCCTAACACTGTGATAGGAGCCAACCTGACTCCTAGGAGGAGACCCCCTGTCTCCTGGCTGGGGCACCTCTGACCCCCCAGTTAAGACCTCCTGTTACTTGACTCCCGACTGGGGCAGCTCTGACCCCATGGATCCTCCTATCTCCCATATGAGAGCTGTCTCCAAACTGGGAGCCCTGAGCTATCCTCAGGCTTGAGTATATCACAGCGCTGCACACCTGTGTACTCACATAAGCCGCAGGCATCCAGTAAAGTCCGGACACTTAATTGAAGGTTCCGTACCACCCAAGACACTTTGGAACCTTCAAGCTCTAGGCCCCTGTCCAGGTTTACAGAATCCAGAGAAAGCCAAAAACACAGCTTTCTCTGCTCAGAAATGAAAGTCTGGAAAGACTTAATGCAAATCCTGTGTCACGTTCTCTTACATTTTCACAGTGGAAGGGCCTTGCACTGTCACAGGGGATACCACATGTGTGAGACTTTTTCACAGCCTAGATGCATAGAGGGGCCCAAAATCCAAGGAGCACCTTTGAGCTTTCAAAGAGCATAAATTACTCTTAACTCTGAACTCAGTAATTTAGTATATCATGGTCCTTAATCTAATCCTAACGTTACCCTCCCTATGAAAACTACCCTTCAAATGGGACAATCAACTACTACCATGGTCCCCCAACACCCACCTACCATATAAGGACTGGGCCCTGATATGTCTCTTATTCGCCAGAAAATCCATTTTAAAAAATTGGACTTCCCTCCGCTGTCCAAAGATCTCGCAAATCAAACAGGAACTTTTACACTTATTGCACAAAGACAAACTCAACACCGACCTCAAACAAGAAGCATCCAATGCACGATTCTACTTCAGATGGCAGGCCTTCATGCAATCGACACTCAAGAGGAAAAAAAAATCCTTCTATCACTACAGGGCTCTCCCTACACCCTCAGGGAAAGAGGTCACCTCCGAGAATCAACCCACAACCAGTGGGACTCAAAGTTCCAGAAGTCACCCATCATAACCACCCTCCTTCCTCACCGGTACTTTAAACACCAACACTCCAACCAAGAGCACCCAGCTCATGACTTCAGCTAAGCCCTAGTGTCTTTTTCTCTCTCTATTACAGTGTAATTGGTGTAAAAACTACCCTTCAGGTGTGAAGACAAGAGTGCGAAACTTAGAAAGGTGGACTGTTGGTCACCATACTCCTCTTTATGGGGAAACCCTACACTTCCACAACTTTGTGGGCCACAATGTGGGCTGAGTATGGCATCAAAACATTGGGGATGTAATGCCTTATGGGTGTTAACTTATATTCAACGAGTTGAAATCTTGCTATAATTTGCCCAGTTGGATGTTTTTAAAATCTCCCCATCCTATTACCCTATTCTCATGATATTGAAAGCTTTCTAAGGTCTGGAAGCAAGGATAAAACTCTTTCCTTCCTTCATCTCCACCTATCCAATTTAGATTTGTGTAGAATTGCTCAACATTTTTGTTATGGCAGCAGGATATACAGTATCTCACACAAGTGAGTACACCCCTCACATTTTTGTAGATATTTTATTATATCTTTTCATGTGACAACACTGAAGAAATTACACCTTGCTACAATGTAAAGTGGTGAGTGCACAACTTGTATAACAGTGTAAATTTGCTGTCCCCTCAAAATAACTCAACACAGAGCCATTAATGTCTAAACCGCTGGCAACAAAAGTGAGTACACCCCTAATGCCGTGTACACACTATCAGACTTCTCGTCGGAAAAAGATATGGTGGCTTTTCCGACGGGATTCCGCTCAAGTTTGCCTTGCATACACATGGTCACGCAAAAGTTTGCTGAAATTAGGGACCGTCAAGAATGCGGTAATGTACAACACTACGACGAGCCAAGAAAATGAAGTTCAATTCTTCTGAGCATGCGTCGAATTGTTTCCGAGCATGCGTAGGAATTTTGCACGTCGGAATTGCCACAGACGATCGCATTTTCGGATAGGAACTTTTCCCGGCCGAAAAATTGAGAGCATGCTGCCAGCAAAAGACCGATGGAGCATACACACGGTCGCATTTTCCGACGAAAAACTCTCATCTGTCTTTTGCGGGCCAAAATTCTATCGTGTGTACGTGGCATAAGTGAAAATGGCCAAATTGGGCCCAGAGTGTCAATATTTTGTGTGGTTACCATTATTTTGGAGCACTGCCTTAACCCTCTTGGGCATGGAGTTTACCAGAGCTTCACAGGTTGCCACTGGAGTCCTCTTCCAGTCCTCCATGATGACATCACGGAGCTGGTGGATGTTAGAGACCTTGCGCTCCTCCACCTTCCATTTGAGGATGCCCCACAGATGCTCAATAGGGTTTAGGTCTGAAGACATGCTTGGCCAGTCCATCACCTTTACCCTCAGCTTCTTTAGCAAGGCAGTGGTCGTCTTGGAGGTGTGTTTGGGGTCGTTATCATGTTGGAATAGTGCCCTGTCGCCAGTCTCCAAAGGGAGGGGATCATGCTCTGCTTCAGTATGTCACAGTACATGTTGGCATTCATGGTTCCCTCAATGAACTTTAGCTCTCCAGTGCCGGCAGCACTCATGCCGCTCCAGACCAGGACACTCCCACCACCATGCTTGACTGTAGGCAAGACAGACTTGTCTTTGTACTCCTCACCTCGTTGCTGCCACACACACGCTTGACACCATCTGAACCAAATAAGTTTATCTTGGTCTCATCAGACCACAGGACATGGTTCCAGTAAACCATGTCCTTAGTCTGCTTGTCTTCAGCAAACTGTTTGCGGGCTTTCTTGTGCATCATCTTTAGAAGAGGCTTCCTTCTAGGACAACAGCCATGCAGACCACTTTGATTCAGTGTGCGGCGTATGGTCTGAGCACTGACAGGCTGACCCCCCACCCCTTCAACCTCTGCAGCAATGCTGGCAGCACTCATACATCTATTTCCAAAAGATAACCTCTGGATATGACGCTGAGCACATGCACTTACCTTCTTCGGTCAACCATGGCGAGGCCTGTTCTGAGTGGAACCTGTCTTGTTAAACCACTGTAAGGTTTTGGCCATCGTGCTGCAGCTCAGTTTCAGGGTCTTGGCAATCTTCTTATAATCTAGGTAATATTTATGTAGAGCAACAATTCTTTTTTTCAGATCCTCAGAGAGTTCTTTGCCATGAGGTGCCATGTTGAACTTCCAGTGACCAATATGAGAGAGTGAGAGCAATAACACCAAATTTAACACACTTGCTCCCGATTTACAACTGAGACCTTGTAACACTAACGAGTCACATGACACCGGGGAGGGAAAATATGGACACTTCGGGCTTAATTTGGACATTTTCACTTAGGGGTGTACTCACTTTTGTTGCCAGCAGTTTAGACATTAATGGCTGTGTGTTGAGTTATTTTAAGGGGACAGCAAATTTACACTGGTTTACAAGCTGTACACTCAATACTTTACATTGCAGCAAAGTGTCATTTCTTCAGTGTCATCACATGAAAAGATATAATAAAATATTTACAAAAATGTGAGAGGTGTACTTACTTTTGTGAGATAATGTACCTGCATTGGAAGATGATGACTGGGAGGAAGGTATACAGAATGTCAATTGTCTGTAGTACGGTGCAGAGTCTAAGCCCCAATCTGCTTTTTCATCAGGGCCTCCGATGGTGGGGATGGACTTTCAGCAAGCTGGAACCAGGTCACGCCCCCCCCAGGTACACCCAGCTGAGGATGCAGAGATCATTCACATGTGCAGAGTACAACAGCAAGAGACAACAGGGAATCCAGAAGACAAGCCGAGGTCAGGACAGGCAGCAAACAAGCACACTGTGGATGAAGCTGGGATGGGCACATGGGTAGTTAGGCACAGTATACACAAGTAGCATGCAACCGGGAGCTCAGAGAACTGTGAAGTTGCTCAGACAATGTGGGGACCAGGAAGTGATGGAAGGGAACAGAATAGCAGGTAACGCCCATAGGTGAGCACAGCCAAACTACACATGTGAAAGGAATCAGGGTAGGAAAAACACTGCAGCAAAGAGGTAAGAATGCACAGGCAGCAAACTGCAGGCTAACTTGTGGTACAGCAATACCTCCCCTTGATGATATCGATGAGAAACAAATACGTTCAATTGAAATTACAGGCTGCAGGCTTTCAATAATTTTCAGGACAAGAGATGCTACTATACATATGGTGTGGTCCTGTCCCTTAATACGGGTGTTTTGGCTTATGGTGGCGGGAGATATGAATATGGTGGGGAAATTGACAATTACAGGAAACTCCCTCATTTGCTACTGGGGGCATGTGATACAGTAGATACTACTTACCATAAAAAACACTTTGGGGGAGATTTACAAAAACTGTAGCACTCAAAATCTGGTGCAGGTGTGTAACCATTTAGCTTCTAACTTGAGCATGGTCAATTAAGCTTTGACAATAACACCTGGAAGTTGATTGGTTTCTATGCAGAGCTGCACCTGATTTTGCAAGCTCCAGTTTTAGTAAATCCCCCCCCCCCCCCTTTGTGTGTTATACTGCTTACTTTGCCAGGAAAACTATCCTACCTCAGTGGAACCAGTCTACTCTCCTGACTCTGCAGATGTGAAGTGCCATGCTTAATGCAACCTTGCTACTATATACAGTGGCTTGCGAAAGTATTCGGCCCCCTTGAAACTTTTCAACCTTTTGCCACATTTCAGGCTTCAAACATAAAGATATAACATTTTTATTTTTTGTGAAGAATCACCAACAAGTGGGACACAATTGTGAAGTGGAACGAAATCTTTTGGATTTTTGAAACTTTTTTAACTAATAAAAAAATGAAAAGTGGGGCGTGCAAAATTATTCGGCCCCCTTGCGTTAATACTTTGTAGAGCCACCTTTTGCTGCGATTACAGCTGCAAGTCGCTTGGGGTATGTCTCTATCAGTTTTTCACATCGAGAGACTGAAATTCTTGCCCATTCTTCCTTGCAAAACAGCTCGAGCTCAGTGAGGTTGGATGGAGAGCGTTTGTGAACAGCAGTTTTCAGCTCTTTCCACAGATTCTCGATTGGATTCAGGTCTGGACTTTGACTTGGCCATTCTAACACCTGGATACGTTTATTTGTGAACCATTCCTTTGTAGATTTTGCTGTATGTTTCGGATCATTGTCTTGTTGGAAGATAAATCTCCGTCCCAGTTACAGGTCTTTTGCAGACTCCAACAGGTTTTCATCCAGAATGGTCCTGTATTTGGCTGCATCCATCTTCCCCTCAATTTTAACCATCTTCCCTGTCCCTGCTGAAGAAAAGCAGGCCCAAACCATGATGCTGCCACCACCATGTTTGACAGTGGGGATGGTGTGTTGAGTGTGATGAGCTGTGTTGCTTTTACGCCAAACATATTGTTTTGCATTGTGGCCAAAAAGTTCGATTTTGGTTTCATCGGACCAGAGCACCTTCTTCCACATGTATGGTGTGTCTCCCTGGTGGCTTGTGGCAAACTTTAGACAAGACTTTTTATGGATATCTTTGAGAAATGGCTTTCTTCTTGCCACTCTTCCATAAAGGCCAGATTTGTGCAGTGTACGACTGATTGTTGTCCTATGGACAGACTCTCCCACCTCAGCTGTAGTTCTCTGCAGTTCATCCAGAGTGATCATGGGCCTCTTGGCTGCATCTCTGATCAGTCTTCTCCTTGTCTGAGCTGAAAGTTTAGAGGGACAGCCAGGTCTTGGTAGATTTGCAGTGGTCTGATACTCCTTCCATTTCAAAATGATCGCTTGCACAGTGCTCCTTGGGATGTTTAAAGCTTGGGAAATCTTTTTGTATCCAAATCCGGCTTTAAACTTCTCCACAACAGTATTACGGACCTGCCTGGTGTGTTCCTTGGTCTTCATGATGCTCTCTGCACTTTCAACAGAACCCTGAGACTATCACAGAGCAGGTGCATTTATACAGAGACTTGATTACACACAGGTGGATTCTATTTATCACCATCAGTCATTTAGGACAACATTGGATCATTCAGAGATCCTCGCTGAACTTCTGGAGTGAGTTTGCTGCACTGAAAGTAAAGGGGCCGAATAATTTTGCACGCACCACTTTTCAGTTTTTTAATTGCTAAAAAAGTTTAAAATATCCAATAGATTTCGTTCCACTTCACAATTGTGTCCCACTTGTTGGTGATTCTTCACAAAAAATTAAAATTTTATATCTTTATGTTTGAAGCCTGAAATGTGACAAAAAATTGAAAAGTTCAAGGGGGCCGAATACTTTCGCAAGCCACTGTATAAGCTTACATATCTAGTGCATAACTGTCCAAATAAATGTATGAAGATCTAGGTGATCTGAGTTAAAGCGAGGGAGTAGACTCTATAAAATGTAAAAGTTTATATAGCTATTAGCATTATTGATACTTCTTAAAGTAACTGTGCTACCCTGTAGGACCATTTGTTGAGAGGAGGGCTGAAGTTTCCTTAAACTCCTTGTCTGTTTTCCCTTCTTCCATAGCTACCAACAGTCCCGATTTTCCCAGGACATTTACGGTTTCTAGACCCTGGGAAAAATCATGGGAATTTGGCTTTGCCCCGGCAACCCATCACCGGCTGCAGATCCTGGCTGTGAAGACATGGCCGCGGAGGATCTTCATGCGGCTAGCAGGTCTCTTCTGTGTGTACAGTGCAGAAAGGAGGGGCCTCTGACCCGGGCAGCTAATCGGCTTCATTCTTTAGTGTACATGCAGAGCAATTTACTTACACTGATGCCAGCTAGCTGTCCGGGTCGGAGGCCCCTCCCCTCTGCACTGTACACACGGAAGAGACCTGCTAGCCGGAGGGGGATCCCGCGGGCACCACAGAGCTGTCGTCCAACCCCCCTTAGTGAGCTGACAGCCAGCAGAGGTGCAGGAGGAGATGTTGCAGGCACCAGGATGTTGCAGGTGAGTGGCCATAATGGGGTGATCTGCTAGATGGTCCATGTGTTGGGGGGGTACAGAGCGCTGTGTTGAAGGTGCACATTAAGTGAAGTCCTGCACCATGTCTGCACCCTCTCCTGTACCATGCCTGCACCCTCTCACCCTCTCCTGTACCATGCCTGCACCCTCTCACCCTCTCCTGTACCATGCCTGCGCTCTCTCACCCTCTCCTGTATAATGCCTGCACCCTCTCACCCCCTCCTGTACCATGTCTGTACTTTCTCACCCTCTCCTGTACCATGCCTGCACCCTCTCATCCTCTCCTGTAGCATGTCTGCACCCTCGCACTCTCCCCTGTACCATGTTCGCACCCTCTCACCCTCACCTGTACCATGTCCACACCCTCTCACCCTCCCCTGTACCATGTCCGCACCCTCTCACCCTCTCCTGTACTATGTCTACACCCGCTCACTCTCTCCTGTACCATGTCCACACCCTCTCACCCTCTCCTGTATCATGTCCGCACCCTCTCACCCACTCCATTACCATACCTGCACCCTCTAAACCTCATCTGCAATATGCCTGCACCCTCTCCTGTACCATGCCTGCACCCTTTCACCCTCTCCTGTATCATGTCCGCACCCTCTTACCCTCTCCTGTAACATGCCTGCACCCTCTCACCCACTCCTGTACCATGTCTGCATCCTCTCACCCTTGCCTGTACCATGTCTGCACCCTCTCACCCTCCCCTGTACCATGTCTGCACCCTCTCCTTTACCATGTCTGCACCCTCTCACCCTCTCTTGTACCATGTCTGCACCCTTTCACCCTCTCCTGTATTATGTCCGCACCCTCTCCTGTACCAGGCCTGCACACTTTCACCCTCTCCTGTATCATGTCTGCACCCTCTCACTCTCTCCTGTACCATGTCTGCACCCTCTCACCCTCCCCTGTACCATGCCTGCACCCTCCCACCTTCTCCTGTACCATGCCTGCACCCTCTCACTCTCTCCTGTACCATGTCTGCACCCTCTCACCCCCTCCTGTACCGTGGCTGCACCCTCTCGCCCTCTCCTGTACCGTGTCCACACCCTCTCCTGTACCATGTCCGCACCCCCTCTGACTGTCTTCTGTATCATGTCCACAAACCCTCTCTAACAGTCTCCTGTACCATGTCCACACCCTCTCTGACTGTCTCCTGCATCATGTCCTCATGCTCTCTGACTGTCTCTTTTATCATGTCTGCAATCTCTGACTATCTCCTGTATCATGTCCGCACACTCTTTAACCATCTCCCTTTCTCTCTTTTTCTCTATTTTTCTCTCTCCCTCTTTCTCCCTTTCTTTCTCTCTCCCTCCCTTCCTTCCCCCTCCATCCCTCTTTCATCTCAGATGCTGACCACAACCCCATTAAGCCACGCTCACAATTTAGTTGAAACCACGCCCATTTTTACAGTGCCACCTTTTTCCTCTACTAAGCCACACCTACAAATAAATGCCCCTCCCCTAATTAAAATGAGACCCGCTTTTACATGCAAAAAAAGTGTCCCTATAAATTTTTTCGGAATGTTGGGAACTATGTTCTTCCCACCCTACCTCTTCCTTAATCCCCTTCTTGCTCCTCCCTTCCCAGGGCTCTATGCTGAGCACTCCTCATATCCTTCTGGGTTCTTTTGGAGTGTACCCAACATTGCAAAGTTGTAATTTGGTCTTTGCTTTTCTATGAATACCTTTTTGTCTAACCTACTGTAACTATGTATGTGGCCTGCAATGTTGTACCGTCTAACTTTTATACTGTTCTTCATAGAGAATATGTACCACTGCTATTTGCAGCGTGTTGTTAAAACTTAATAAAGTTTTTCTGTTAAAAAAAAATGATCGTCAACAGGTGCTAAATATGTTATGGGTGTGGATGGGCTCTCCCTGCACTCTGTCATTCTGTCTGAGGGTCAGCCTCAGAGGGGGAGGGTACAGTGTTGTGGGGGAAAGGGAAGCTACTTTGCCTTGCTAGAGATTCAGTTTGTAAAAAGACATGGCATTTGAGCTCATTTTTGCATGTTGATAAAATACTCATGCAGGAAAAAGAAAATTTGAGTGATTTTGAATTGGTTCTGTGATATTGCAAGGTGTGTTGTGTTCTGTACATCACAAGAGAATGTGATTTACAACTGAACTTCAGGCTGGATATACAAAATATAATTTAATACAGTTAAGTTTTCATTAAAAAATAATTAAATGTATTTTAAATGCAATTAGTATAAGAAAGAACTGTACCCCAATTACATATTTGTTTATCAGCTTGTATAATCCCTTGTACACCAGCACTCATACTGGGAGATGAATTGTCAGAACCCCAAACCACAGTGACAAATTAAAGAGAGAGATCACCTCCACAGACTGATTCGGCTCTCTTATTGTCCAGTCACAAGCTATGGGTGATGAGGAGAACCATCTGTATTGCTTAACTACAGTATAGAAAAGCTAGGCCACCAATTTAACACAACTGATTAGCAGGGCTGTGTAAATCTTAGGGACTGGCTGGACAAAATTAGAAATCATTTATAAAGTAGCTTCTGTAGATGTATTCCCATTGTGCATTTGGACTTTTGGCTGGAGTTTTAGGTAGGAAAGAAAAGAGATTGCTTAGTTTAGTATAAGCGCACAGTCAGCTGTGAAATGTTAGAATCTAATGTAAAGAATAGACTCAGTTAAGCAGTGTACATATTTTATTTAGAGGTGTTAACAGAATGTAACCTCAAAGAGAGTTTTCTTGGAGGTCTGCTGATCCCACACTCATCAATGATGATAGATATGTGCAGAAAGTGATGGTTTATCACATCATCTACTATGCATGGAAACATAAACACCTTAGAAAGGATAATGCACTGCAGGGAATCGTGCCCACACAAAGTCACTCTACACAAGCATTATAAAACATCCTTTTTTAAAGATCAGCATACCCTTTCTGTAAACCTAATGGGGACAAAAAAAAAAAAAAACATGTAAGACAAAGGCATAATGTGCCTGTATGCATCGCATACTAACTCATTATGAAATGCTTACCTTAGATTGACGCTGTTGCAGCGGTCCCCGTACACTGCTGTGACTGGCGACATGTCTCCCGGTGTTATTTCCGGGTTCATGGGCTCCAGTGCTGTGATTGGCCAGAGCCGCGATGATATCACTCCCACGCATACGCGTGGGAGCCACCAGTCACGGCACAGCTGCTGAAGAAACGTCACGAGCGAGTTGTTTCTTCAGTGCGCATGCTCCAATGACGTCAGCTCAATTGTATATGGTAAATATATGGTAAACCTGCATGGTTTAGGAGATATATTCAGTACCTACACGTATTAATATTATAGGCTTACCTGTAGGTACAAGTGGTGTAATTAGGTTTACAACCACTTTAAGCCCTCGTTCACACTGAACACAGCTTTGAAATCGTGTGAGTTTATCTAAACTCGCGCGATTTCAAAGCCACATTTCAGTCCGACTTCGGGGGCGACTTGAAAGACATCTGTGCGGGTTCATGCACAGATGTCTATTGAAACCGGCCCTGAAATCACCAAAAGTAGTGCAGAAACCACTTTTGGAAATCAGTGCGGCGCCGCAAAGTCTGAATCGCACCGATTGGGACGCTCCTATTGCCTGTCAAATCGCTGGTCAAATCGCCCCGATATGAACGGGGGCTTAAAGTCATGCAGGGTATGTGCTACCTGCTGCTTGTCTTCTCTAATGCACCTGCAGCATATTCATAGGACAAAGATTAGCTAAAAAACACAGTCCATATTTTAAAATATAGAAATGTCTATATTATTGCACCCATTTTCTGAGCGTTAGTGACACCGGTGCAAAAAGGGGGGGGGGGGATTAGAACAGATTCACATTTTTTCTACCTCCTCTAAAAACTTAACATGGCAGTGTCAGGTGTTCATACATGTGCCTCAGTTACGATGCTTTGCTTTGCTGCCACAACAAATTCAAAACTTGTTTCAAGAAACTGAACTTTTCAGGTACATAAAGAGACAGTGAACAATGTTTTGTATATAATTGTATTGTATTGTTAATGTATTTTCTAAAAGCAAATAATACATTTACAATATGTTTTATAAAAGACCCCATTGGTACACCTTTAACCACTTGCTGCCTGCCCACAGTACATTTACTGGGGATGGGTGGCACAGCCAGGCTAAGCGAAGTCCTGGTACGAGGCCTAGCACATGCGCACTAGCACACCCCCTGGGTCACGCAGCGGTGAGATACCGTTACCACCGTATCCGTGCTTTGAGCTGCAGGGATATCATGTGATTACTATATTTAGTCATAGCGATCACATGATTACAATGACAACAAAATAGTCATAAATGACTTCCATTCGTAACTGTATTGTAATGTTGTGATGGCCCACAGGTATCATATGGTACTTAGGCCAATTACAAGTACTAAATACCTTGGACTGTCTAATTTAAAAAAAAGAGGTCATTTGTTGGGTATTTTTATTGTCCTGGCATTTTAGGGCCTCAAGAAATTAAATAGGCCATCAGTACATCAGGCATAAATACAAAGAATGTCCGGGCCACAAAAGAATACAATAGAGAAGTGGCCCCATGGGATTGTCACCCCTAACACCCATTTGTTTTATAAATAAATTTTACTCTTAATAGAGCGCTATAGTGATTGTTAAGTACATGACTCTCTTTGGCTGCTTTGCTGGTTCTTTCTGTTTTGTCTTTCAGGTGATAAGCTGCCTGCTGTTGCTAGGAATATTTACCTCCGCTGCTGAGCACTGGATTTGTGACAAATCCTTTGGCGGGAAACATCTAGTCAATGAGTGTAACCTTTTACTTATATCCTCTCCTGTCACTTGGAGGAGTCAGCATTTACCTCAGGTCTCTCAGGTAAGGATGAGGACAAGGGCCTTTTCCCGACAACCCTGGCCGTTGGTTGTCGGGGGGTGCGGGTGGGGGGCTTATCGGAATCTGGGAGCCCCCTTTAATAAGGGGGCCCCCAGATCCCGGCCCCCCACCCTATGTGAATGAGTATGGGGTACATCATACCCCTACCCATTCACCTAGGGAAAAAGTGTCAATAAAAAAAACACACTAGACAGGTTTTTAAAGTCATTTATTAGACAGCCCTGGGGGTCTTCTTCCAACTTAGGGGATCTTCTTCAGACTTCGCCGCTCTCCGGCCTCTTCTCCCGGTGTTCGACCTCTTCTCCCGGTGTCCGGTTCTTCTGCCGGCTCCTCCGCTATCTTCTGCCGCTCTTTTGCTAGTGGTGACCCAGGCTTCTGCGTCATCTTCTTCCCTCTTCTCTTCTTCCGATGTTGACACGACGCTCTCTCCTGCTGTAATGCTGTGTGAGCGCTCCGCAATGGCTTATATAGGCGGTGACCCCGCCCCCTTATAATGTCACAGTCCCTGGGCATGCTGGGACTGTGACGTCATAAGGGGGCGTGGTCACCGGGTGATGTTGACCATGCCCCCTTATGACTTTTTCCCTAGGTGAATGGATAGGGGTACGATGTACCCCATACTCATTCACATAGGGTGAGGAGCCGGGATCTGGGGGGCCCCTTATTAAAGGGGGCTCCCGGATTCTGATAAACCCCCCGCCCGCAGACCCCGACAACCAATGGCCAGGGTTGTCGGGAAGAGGCCCTTGTCCTCATTAACATGGGGACAAGGTGCTTTGGGGTGGGGGGGCCACAGGGCGCCCCCCTCCCCCAAAGCACCCACCCCCCCATGTTGAGGGCATGCAGCCTGGTACAGTTCAGGAGGGGGGTGCTCGCTCGTCCCCACCCCCTTTCCTGACCAGGCAGGCTGCGTGCTCGGATAGGGGTTTGGTATAGATTTTGGGGGGACCCCACGCCACCCCCCTTGCGCTCGCCGCAATAAGAAAATTAGTTTTTCCTATTGCAGCAAGCGCGAGATACAGTACCCTGCCCTTGCGTCATATCTGGTCCGTCGGACCAGCATACAGACGAACGGCTTTCCGTTATGAACTGAGCCCGGCGGAGTTACGACAAAGATTTGAAGCAGGTTTCAAATCTAAAGTCCGTCGGATTTCCGACCAAAACGGTCCGTCGGAAGTCCGATGCAGACCACACACGGTCGGATTGTCTACCAGATTCGGTCCGTCGGACCAGTCCGGTCGGAAAGTCCGCCCATGTGTACACGGCATAAGCTGCAGGTTTTTTTTCTGCACCATTTCAACCTTCCAGCCACCGACATCCTAACAACCAGTGATGTCATCAGTGTTGATAAGAAGGGTGTTGATCACCTACACAGCATCCTTGTTTGACCCACCCCTGCCTCTCTCCGTCAACACTGGGGTCACATTAGCTGAGTGATGAAGAGAAACTGAGGGAGAGGAGAAACACTGGAATACTAGTTGGTACCAGTGTGCAAAAGTGTATTTGCTTTGTAAGAATAAATCCCCTCTAATGTTGGGTGTCCTATGTGTCGATGCTGCCTTGAGGTTGTCCATTTTAAAGGGTGCCTTAACCGAAAAAAGGTTGAGAAGCACTGATCTACACAATAGAAAATAAGACAAAAGTGTGTAATACAATACAAAAAAGGTTCCTCCAAATAAATTAAATGACAAACAGGTCTGTGTCATATCTTGAGTTCAAACTATATGTGCAGTCATTGTCAGGGCCGGGCTCAGCCCTTCCTTCTCTGAGCTGGCCGCTCAGCTGTCGGCTAATTGCCAGCTCCCATCTCTCTCCACAGTTACCCAGCTGTTGTTGATTCTGCTAGTCAGTCCTGCCTACTTAAAGCCGCACAGCTCACTTGATCTCTGCCTTCGCCTTTGTCAACATCACAGAGACTTTCTCCTGCGTTCCTGTTGAAGACTTGCTTGGTTGACGTTCCTTCTGGCTCCTGATCCTACTTGCTGTGTTACTACGTTTATCTCTGGCTCTCTGACATTTGCTTGGCTGACTACCCTATCTGGTTACTCAACTCTGGCATTTTTTGACTACGCTTACTCTGTTTACCTTATTATTAAGCAAGTGTGATTTAACTATACTTCTGTCTCGGTCTGATTCATGGATCCTGATAGTCATGCTGGGATATGTAGCCCCATGCTAAGATACATAGTCCCATGCTTGGGATACATAGTCATGCTGGGATATGTAGTCCCATGCACAGACTATTTGAGAAACAAATCTACATCATATCTTGAGTTTAAACCAGATGGTGTTCTAGATTAGAGGTGGTGTGGTTTGGCAAACAGTTCGAACAGTATGTTCTGATTTTTAACTTGAAAATTGTGCTCTGATCTAGGCTTGTAAGCCACTACGCATGAGCCCCTGTATGTTTTTACTCACTTTTTTATGCACCAATAAAGAAGCAACAAGGACGTTTGGAGTTGCCGACTCTATTCTTTGTATTTATGTCTGTACCGGTGTGAGAGAGCGCATCAGAGCCAGAGCACCCACTATGGATTTTATCACAAGCCTGCAAAGGACTTACACTGATTTTGAGCATTGCATTTATCAGTACATCAGGATTGATCAATTTTAAATGTATATCCCATAGTTGGTAGACTCTGTAACTTTCCCAAAGACTAAATAATATACACCGATTTTGGTTATTTTTACCAAAGAAATGTAGTAGAATACATTTTGACCAAATTTATGAAGAAAAATTATTTGTTTTCAGAAAAACTAAGAAAAACATGGTTTTCGGTATTTTTCTTTTTATATACAAAAAAATTTAAAAAAACAGTGGTGATCAAATACCACCAAAAGAAAGCTTTTTTTGTGTGGAAAAAAATGCATTTGTGTACAGTGTGCAATTGCCAAATAAAGTAGCACAGTGAGAATAGCACAAATACCCTGGTCATGAAGAGGGTAAAACCTTTCAGCGGTTAGGTTACTAAAGGCAATTTTTTTAAAATTAAAATAACAAACATGTAATACTCACCTGCTCTGTGCAATGGTATTGCATAGACATGTGCACTGCCGAAAAATCTGTTTGTTTTTGTTTTATTCGTTTTTTTTTTCGTTTTTCGGGTCATTTGTTATGATCGTTAATTTCGAAAATTCGTAAATTCATAAATTCAATAATTAGTAAATTCGAAAATCCGAGAATCCGGAACCTGAAAATCTAAAAATTCTAAATAATAGCTAACTAATAGTAACTAACTATTAAATTATAGGTATTGGAATTTCTGTTCAAATTTGGCTGTTAGTCAACGTAAAGAATACGAATTTATCCAAAGTTACGAATTATCCGAAATAACGAATGCCACATCTAAACAAATGGAAGAGAATAAATTATTAATAATAATAATAATAAAATGATTTTATTATTATTATTGTTATTTATTATTATTAATTTGTTACGTTCCATTCTTGCAAGATACGGCATTCGTTATTTCGGATAATTCGTAACTTTGGATAAATTTGTATTTATTACGTTCACTAACAGCCAGATTTGAAAGGAAATTCCAATACCTATAATGTAATAGTTTGTAATAGTTAAGTTATGATTAGTTAGATATTATTTCATACAGTCAGGTCCATAAATATTGGGACACTAACACAATTCTAATCTTTTTTGCTCTATACACCACCATAATGGATTGGAAATGAAACAAATAAGATGTGCTTTAACTGCAGACTTTCAGCTTTTATTTGAGGGTATTTACATCCAAATCAAGTGAACGGTGTAGGAATTACAACAGTTTGTATATGTGCCTCCCACTTTTTAAGGGACCGAAAGTAATGGGACAATTGGCTGCTCAGCTCTTCCATGGCCAGGTGTGTGTTATTCCCTCATTATACCATTTACAAGGAGCAGATAAAAGGTCCAGAGTTCATTTCAAGTGTGCTATTTGCATTTAAAATCTGTTGCTGTCAACTCTCAATATGAGATCCAAAGAGCTGTCACTATCAGTGAAGCAAGCCATCATTAGGCTGAAAAAAACAAAACAAACCCATCAGAGAGATAGCAAAAACATTAGGTGTGGCCAAATTAACTGTTTGGAACATCCTTAAAAAGAAAGAACGCACCGGTGAGCTCAGCAACAGCAAAAGACCCGGAAGACTACGGAAAGCAACTGTGGTGGATGACCGAGGAATTCTTTCCCTGGTGAAGAAAACACCCTTCACAACAGTTGGCCAGATCAAGAACACTCTCCAGGAGGTAGGTGTATGTGTGTCAAAGTCAACAATCAAGGGAAGACTTCACCAGAGTGAATACAGAGGGTTCACTACAAGATGTAAACCATTGGTGAGCCTCAAAAACAGGAAGGCCAGATTAGAGTTTGCCAAACAACATCTAAAAAAGCCTTCACAGTTCTGGAACAACATCCTATGGACAGATGAGACCAAGATCAACTTGTACCAGAGTGATGAGAAGAGTATGGAGAAGGAAAGGAACTGCTCATGATCCAAAGCATACCACCTCATCAGTGAAGCATGGTGGTGGTAGTGTCATGGTGTGGGCATGTATGGCTGTCAATGGAACTGGTTCTCTTGTATTTATTGATGATGTGACTGCTGACAAAAGCAGCAGGATGAATTCTGAAGTGTTTCAGGCAATATTATCTGCTCATATTCAGCAAAATGCTATAGAACTCATTGGACGGCGCTTCACAGTACAGATGGACAATGACCCGAAGCAAACTGTGAAAGCAACCAAAGAGCTTTTTAAGGGAAAGAAGTGGAATGTTATGCAATGGCCAAGTCAATCACCTGACCTGACTCCGATTGAGCATGCATTTCACTTGCTGAAGACAAAACTGAAGGGAAAATGCCCCAAGAACAAGCAGGAACTGAAGACAGTTGCAGTAAAGGCCTGGCAGAGCATCACCAGGGATGAAACCCAGCGTCTGGTGATGTCTATACGTTCCAGACTTCAGGCTGTAATTGACTGCAAAGGATTTGCAACCAAGTATTAAAAAGTAAAAGTTTGATGGATGATTGTTTATCTGTCCCATTACTTTTGGTCCCTTAAAAAGTGGGAGGCACATATATAAACTGTTGTAATTCCTACACCGTTCACCTGATTTGTATGTAAATACCCTCAAATTAAAGCTGAAAGTCTGCAGTTAAAGCACATCTTGTTCATTTCATTTCAAATCCATTGTGGTGGTGTATAAAGCCAAAAATATTAGAATTGTGTCAATGTCCCAATATATTAATGGACCTGACTGTATTTTCGAATTTCTGGGTTTTTGAATTTTCAAATTCTCGTTCTTATTTTCGGATTTTCGTTCTTTTGAATTTTCATTTTTATCTTCGGATTTTCTCATTTCCAAAATTTCGGATTTTCAAATTTACAAATTTTCAAATATTTAAATTTACAAATTTCCGAATTTTTGAATTTCCGAATGTTCAGAAAAATTTGTTAAACAGATTTGTTGAAATTCGTTAAAAAAACGAATTTGGAATGAAACGAATTACACATGTCTAGAATTGCACAGAGCAGCCCCGAACCTCCTCTTCTGGGAATCCGGCGATCTTGGCTCCCGCTCTCCTCTGTGTGCCCTCATACCAAGCTGCTTGCTATTGGGGTACACATGCGTGCTCACTCCCGAGCTGTGTGTGTCCATGAAGCCATGCAGCTTGGCCCTGCCCCCTGCTTCCTCCTCACAGCATTTGATTAATAGCACTTAATAAGCAGGAGTCAATGGCTACTGCTGCTCACCAAGTCCCTGTGTGAAGAGGAAGAGAGGAGAGAAGAGATCCAACCATGCACAGTGCTGGATCAATTGAGGACTCAGGTAAGTATTTAGGGAGGTAGGGGAGGACAGCAAGCTTTAAAACATGTTTTTACCTTAATTCAGGGATGCATTAAAGTGATTGTAAAGGCTTGTTTTTAAAAAAAAAAAAAAAAAAAACAAACATGTTATACTTACCCCCTCTGTGCAGTTGGTTTTGCACAGAGCAGCCTGGATCCTCCTCTCCTCGGGTACCTCTTTGCTGCTCCTAGTCACTCCCTCCTTTGAGTGCCCCTCAGCCAGCAGCTTGCAACAGTGGTCACCCAAGCTGAGTCAGAGCTCCGTGTATTCATTCAGACACTAAGCCCCGACCTGGCCCGCCCCTCTCTCCCCTGATTGGCTGACTAACTTTGACATTGACAGCCGCGGGAGCCAATAGCGCCAGTGCTCTGTCTCAGCCAATCAGGAGGAGTGTACTGGATGGCTGAGGGGATCATGGACATCGCTGGAGAGAGAAGGAGCTCGGGTAGGTAATTGGGGGGTGCTGTGGAGGCTGCTACACACAGAAGGTTTTTTATCTTAATGCATAGACTGCATTAAGATAAAAAAATCTTCTGCCTTTACAGCCCCTTTAAGGCAAAGAATGTTTTGGCTTTAGAACGACTTTAAAAAAGAGGATTCTATCACAAAAATATAAAAAAAACATATAAGACTGTCAAAGATGGAAAGGACATACAGTAGATCCATATATGATATTATTAAATGCGTATTCACAAATTAGTATATACTCAAATGGTAGATGGCAGCATCACTTTCATATATGTCAATGCATTTCACATCTGGAGAGCTGCTTCCTCGGAACAAGACAGTATAGTATGAATACACTGAATATAGATAAAAGACCAACACAAAATCAGATACATAAATTTCTGCTAGTGTACCTATTATAATAATAGATCATTAAAACATAGTCTCACGTGGGAAAGACTTATGGCGAGAATATATAGATATATCTCCCGGGCAGACAAAGCGGCCGCAGGCACCCCA
This sequence comes from Lithobates septentrionalis, assembly GCA_037952835.1. NCBI lineage: Eukaryota > Metazoa > Chordata > Amphibia > Anura > Ranidae > Lithobates > Lithobates septentrionalis. Next base: position 5,726,620 of record JBBDGP010000447.1, on the reverse strand, counting down.
GTCAGAACAGCAGCAGTTGGCAACACAAATACCTACAACCTACAAACTAAAAAGAGAGTCCACCCATTACTATTTGTGCATTAACCACCCATATCAGGGCCAATGGGATCGAAGCTCACCTCCACAGCCAGAGGTCTATGATAATCTAATAGAAGGTACATTAAGATATTATATAAGAGACCTATCTCAGTATTATTATTATTATATAGGGTTTATATAGCGCCAACAGATTGCACCGCACTTTACAACATAAAAGGAGACAATACAGCAACAATACAATTCAATACAAGAGGGTTAGGAGGGCCCTGCTCCTTCAAGCTTACAATCTAATAGGGAGGGGTTGGTGGGACAAAAAGGTAATAACTGTGCGGGATGAACTGATGGGAGAAATAGAAGATTTGGTTATTAGCTGAAGGCAGGATAGGCTTCCCTGAAGAGTTGCGTTTTCAGGGATTGCCTAAAAGTGGTGATGGCTAGACACATTGGGGTAGGGCGTTCCAGAGGATGGGAGAGGCTCTGGAGCAGTTCTGAGGATGAGCATGGGAGGGAGAGACAAGGGAGCTAGAGAGCAGGAGGTCTTGGGAGGAGCAGGGAGGATGGTTTGGGTGATATTTGGAGACAAGATTGCTGGTGTAGCGTGGGGCAGAGTTGTAAATGGCTATGTATGTTATTGTTAGTGTTTTAATTTTTATTCATTGGGCAATGTGAAGCGAGTGCAGGGATTGGCAAACAGGGGTGATGGACACTACAGTATGCTGTAGGTCCAATCCTAATATAAAAAAGGACTAATATATTATATCCATGCAAAAGGTATGGATGTATGGATATGTCAATCCTTTTTTATACCAGAATTGGAATTCCAGCATATTTATACAATATCTTAACATACCTACTATTTGAACCATCATAGACTCCTGCATGTGGAGATGAGCCTACAGTAGATCCTGTTGTTCCTGTTACATGAACACATACTGTCATCTGTGATGAAATGCGTAGGGAGGAGCGATGTGCTGACGTCACCGCGATTGCACAAGTCCTGATACACAGGCTGCTTCCATTAGCTGGCCGGCTTGAATTTTTTATCCTAAAGATTACATTCCTTGATGTAAGTGCAACCCAAATTTAAACTAATAAACATAGAAGATTTTACACTATGGAGGCCTTATCTCTTTTTGGGGCTCACGTGTGATCAAATCCTTTCGGGTGGTGGAAGCTTGATAGCGCGATTCTCCTGGACGATCAAAGGCCCTGGCTGAGTATATAGCCACAAGCGCAAAAGACCTCCCATAACAGGAGGTCATGAGGAGCTGGTGAGCAGCCATTTTATGAGGTTGTCACGTACCTGGATTGTGAGCCTGACTTGTAGAGGAGAGCCTCTCTTGCCGCACCAGCTTGTGGGCCCCTGAGGTTGAGACAGCAGGCACAGAAGCACGGTGACGCAGGAGTGCCTAGGATCAGTCCAGTATCGGTATGGCTGGATGCTGGTGGCTGGAGATGCAGAAGGCAGGCCGGTAGAGCTGAGTAGACCAGGACTGTGGTAGGCTGGATCACAGAGGTCACAGGAACTGATGTGATTCGCAGAGCAGAACTGCAGCAGGCTGGAGGAGTGGATGCAGAGTCAGGCAGGCCGGGTCGGTAACATTCAGGCGGATCAGGCAGAGCAGCAGGCAGAAGAGAAGTCCAAAGAACAAGCCAGAGTTGGGGTATCAAGCAGACAGGGTTAGTAAGAGCAAGCCGGTTCAAGGATCAGAGGTCAGCACAGATAACAGGATTCAGGACACACAGGAGCTGCAGAACAAACAGCAAGGAGTCTCTGGTGCACTCACTTTAAATAGCCACTTTGGCGCCAACGTTGGTGACAGGCGCACGTGTGCCGACGCACCGTTAATGTGTGCATCTGCTGAGCTTTTCCAGCTGCACGGCCATGCCTTTCCTGACAGAGGTGGAGACTTTTCTTGAGAATTCACAATTATTTTGGTGAAAGTGTAAGACACTGAGGGACACATTGGACTTCACGTCACTGTAATGGACCTCTCTTCTGCCTTTTCTCTTTATGTGTTTATGAACACAGATCTATCATTATTTCACAACCATTTATATAGCGTAATTTATATTTGATATACTGTATATAGTATCAGAAGAGGTTTCATTGAACATAGTGTATCATTTCACTTCAGACTTTATGACAACAAAGACCCAGGGGAAATTACACTTAATTCCCATTGGAGAAGATGTCACAAAAAAGAGATGGACATATGGTAGATTTATGAACTTAAGACTTTTTCTGCTGATGGGTTAAATATTGATTGGGACATCAATTATTTTACTGATACTAAATAGTGGGACTATTTACTAATTATGGTGGTCTTGATAAAAATATATGAAATTTATTAATTTCACAATTTAATTTAAAGTTTAGGCACAATGTATTGAGTTTAGATAATATTTTATTTCATATTAACTAGGGATGCACCGATACCGGTATCGGTGCCGATATCGGGGGTATTGGTACTCGTGAAAATTCACCGATACCGGAAGTGACGTCAGCTTGGGCGGAGCTTGTGAACCGGATAAGGTTGTGGCCTCTCTACACGGCGGTAAGTGCTGTTTCCCTCATGACAGACATGTGTTTTGCTGCTGCTGCTGCTGCGCCTGCTACATGGCTGCCCCACATGGCGAGCGTCCTCCTTACACCATGTCCCCTCATGGTGGCCGGTGAGTGCTCTTCTTTATTTCTAACTGTTGCTTGCTTTCTTCTTATGTGTCCCGCGGCCGGTGATTGCTGAACAGTACTACTAGCTTACATCATCATTTGCCTAACATGGCGGACAGCCTGTGTTATACTTAGGTTAGTTTTGTGTCCCACATTGTCTCTCTTTCTCTTGCCTAACATGGCGGATGGCCTGTGTTACACTTAAGTTAGTTTGTCCCACATTGTCTCTCTCTTGCCTAACATGGCGGCCGGCCTGTGTTATACTTAAATTAGTTTTGTCCCACATTGTCTCTTTCTTGCCTAACATGGCGGCCGGCCTGTGTTACACTTAGTTTGTCCCACATTGTCTCTCTCTCTCTTGACTAACATAATGTCCACTGTCCAGCATGGCGGCCGGCCTGTGTTTGTGTGCGTTACATAACTTAGTATCCCACATTGTCTCTGTTGCCTAACATGTCCATCATGGCGGCAAATGACTGCTGCTGTTACATAAATCACCATTGTCTCTTGCCTAACATTTTCCTGCATGTGCCTTTCTGAGACCATCCTCTGCTTTTTGTATTGTAGAGATACCGATCGTTGTACCCGACAGATGGATGTCATCATCCCCGCTGGTTTACTTGGCCCTACCAAGATGCTGGATGCAGCAGGAACAAACAACAAGCATCATTGAGAGCAGCTTCATTGTTCTAAAAATTAGTAGGTGTCATCATGTGTGAAAAAAATCAGAAAACAAAACATTTGGGCTCAAAATTTTTCCCCCATTTTCCTCATTGATGAAACCAACAAACGCATTGCAGACTGCAAACTCTGTTCTGCCAAAATATCCAGAGGAGGTTCAAAAGTTAGTTCTTATAATACCAGTAATCTCATAAAACACCTCAAAATGAAACACAAGACTGAGCATGGCGAATTTACAGCTGTCACTAGCTCTTGCACTCAGCAGCTGACACTGCAGCAAACCCTTGCCAGACGTGAAAAATTTTCCATGGATAACCCAAGGGCTAAAAAATTTCAGGAGAAGTTACCCAATTCATCGTTTTTGATGATCAGCCACTATCAATAGTTGACAATGTAGGTTTTCGTCCACTTATGAATCTTTTGGAGCCAAAGTACGAAATTCTCAGCTGCCGTCATGTCACAGATGTCATGTTGCCACAATTACACAACACAGTGAAAAAAACACATTACCAACACGCTACAGGAGAACATAGAGGCTATCAGTTTTACCACAGACATTTGGTGCAGTAGTGTGAGTCCCATGTCTGTAATTAGCTTGGATTGATGCCAATTTCACTCTGCACCAAGTCATGCTGCACACAAAGAAATTTCAAGGCTCTCACACAGGCCAAGCTATAAGAAGCATACTAGAAGAAATGCTTGACACTTGGGCGATTCCCAAAAGTTCTGTCCATGTGGTAGTCCGTGACAATGGCAGAAATATGATAAAAGGTGCACAAGATGCTGGTCTTCAGAGTCTTTCATGTGTGGCACATACAGTGGGAACGGAAAGTATTCAGACCCCCTTAAATTCCTCACTCTTTGTTATATTGCAGCCATTTGCTAAAATTATTAAAGTTCATTTTTTTCCCTCATTAATGTACACACAGCACCCCATATTGACAGAAAAACACAGAATTGTTGACATTTTTGCAGATATATTAAAAAAGAAAAACTGAAATATCACATGGTCCTAATTATTCAGACCCTTTGCTCAGTATTTAGTAGAAATTTTGATCTAATATAGCCATGAGTCTTTTTGGGAAAGATGCAACAAGTTTTTCACACCTGGATTTGGGGATCCTCCGCCATTCCTCCTTGTAGATCCTCTCCTGTACTGTCAGGTTGGATGGTAAACGTTGGTGGACAGCCATTTTTAGGTCTTTCCAGAGATGCTCAATTGGGTTTAAGTCAGGGCTCTGGCTTGGCCATTAAAGAACAGTCACAGAGTTGTTGTGAAGCCACTCCTTCGTTATTTTAGCTGTGTGCTTAGGGTCATTGTCTTGTTGGAAGGTAAACCTTCGGCCCAGTCTGAGGTCCTGAGCACTCTAGAGAAGGTTTTCATCCAGGATATCCCTGTACTTGGCCACATTCATCTTTTCCTCAATTGCAACCAGTTGTCCTGTCCCTGCAGCTGAAAAACACCCCCACAGCATGATCCTACCACCACCATGCTTCACTGTTGGTACTGTATTGGACAGGTGATGAGCAGTGCCTGCTTTTCTCCACACATACCGCTTAGAATTAAGGCCAAAAAGTTCTATCTTGGTCTCATCAGACCAAAGAATCTTATTTCTCACCATCTTGGAGTCCTTCAGGTGTTTTTTAGCAAACTCCATGCAGGCTTTTATGTGTCTTGCACTTAGGAGAGGCTTCCATCGGGCCACTCTGCCATAAAGTCCCGACTGGTGGAGGGCTGCAGTGATGGTTGACTTTCTACAAATTTCTCCCATCTCCTGACTATCTCTGGAGCTCAGCCACAGTGATCTTTGGGTTCTTATTTACCTCTCTCACCAAGGCTCTTCTCCCCCAATAGCTCAGTTTGGACGGACAGCCAGCTCTAGGAAGGGTTCTGGTCATCCCAAACGTCTTCCATTTAAGGATTATGGAGGCCACTGTGCTCTTAGGAATCTTAAGTGCAGCAGAAATTTTGTGTAACCTTGGCCAGATCTATGTCTTGCCACAATTCTGTCTCTGAGCTCTTCAGGCAGTTCCTTTGACCTCATGATTCTCATTTGCTCTGACATGCACTGTGAGCTGTAAGGTCTTATATAGACAGGTGTGCGGCTTTCCTAATCAAGTCCAATCAGTATAATCAAACACAGCTGGACTCAAATGAAGGCGTAGAACCATCTCAAGGATGATCAGAAGAAATGGACAGCACCTGAGTTAAATATATGAGTGTCACAGCAAAGGGTCTGAACACTTAGGACCATGTGATATTTCAGTTTTTCTTTTTTAATAAATCTGCAAAAATGTCAACAACTCTGTTTTTATGTCAGAATGGGGTGCTGTGTGTACATTAATGAGGAAAAAAATGAACTTAAATGATTTTAGCAAATGGCTGCAATATAACAAAGAGTGAAAAATTTAAGGGGGTCTGAATACTTTCCGTCCCCACTGTACACTGCAGCTGGCTGTCTCAGAGGGGCTTTTATCACAGCGCAGCATTACAGAGGCTGTGGGAGTTGGGCGAAAAATGGTTTGGCACTTTAAACATTCAAACCTGGCATATTCTCGGCTGCAAGATATTCAGATGCATCTTGGTCAACCCATTAAAAGACTTCAACAAGATGTTCAGACTCACTGGAACAGCACTTTTTACATGCTGCGGTCTCTGATACAGCAAAAACGGGCCATTGGAGTATATGTGTCAGAACATGAGCTGCCTGCAACGATCACCGCAAATCAGTGGAACCTCATGGAGAAGATGATCAACATCTTGACTTCCTTTGAAGAGTTGACTCGCCATGTGAGTTGTTCAGATTCTTTTGCCTCGGATGTAATTCCTGCAGTGACTGTGCTACAGGGTTTATTATCTAAAGAAGTGGGTGAGGACCACGGTGTTAAAACGATGAAGAACACATTGCTTGGTGCTTTGCAGAAACTGTTCTCTGAAATAGAGCAAAATCCACTTTAATGCATCGCTACTTTAGGAAAAAGAAAGAAGGGGGTTGGGGTAAGGTTACCCCTGGGACTTTTAAGGTGCTTGTTAATGTTAAATTGGATCAATGCAATAGATCAAAAAAGAAAAATAATGTATGCAAAATGCCAAACTGTCTAAAATTAATCTTTTAATTCAAAATCTTTAAAAATTACAAGTATCACCAAGACATCTAAAAACAAGTAAACTTTCTTTCAATCTGAGTCAGTCAATAGTGAATAGGATATTTAAATAAACCACTTTATGGATACCACTCTCAACATGTTTCGCTCAACTCATGAGCTTCATCAGGAGTTTTTTGGTACAAGTGTGGCATACTATGGATAAGAGAAAAAAGAATATACAAATCAGATAATTCAAAGACGTTTAAAGATAACATTTCAAAAAAAGAGAATGATAATAACAATAATAATGAAAAACAAAAATTGATTGCATACATGAAAAAATGAATATAGTCACATGAATGAAAAACACATATCTCTGGTTATAAAACCCATAATCAAACAATCTAAACAATTTAAACAAATAATTATGATAATTGTATTGTATGTGTTTGTACATTGACTTCTATGTCCACAATTAATGAGTAGAACACATTAATATAAATATAGAAAAAGATTAAATCATCAAGAGTGGGATTTGCTTACCAAGCCCAATTAAGTTTGAAGAAAAATAGTAGACAACTAGATTGTAGGTATAAACAGAGTTTAGTGGTTCAAAATCACAGGTACATTGGATGCGTCTCACCCGCCTAGGACCTAAGTTTGCTTGTTTTTAGATGTCTTGGTGATACTTGTAATTTTTAAAGATTTTGAATTAAAAGATTAATTTTAGACAGTTTGGCATTTTGCATACATTATTTTTCTTTTTTGATCTATTGCATTGATCCAATTTAACATTAATAAGCACCTTAAAAGTCCCAGGGGTAACCTTACCCCAACCCCCTTCTTTCTTTTTCCTATCTAATAGGGATGTGGTGCTAAGGGTTAACTGTCCCTGCCCTCTAAATATATGTATTGCATCGCTACTTTACTCAATCCAAGGTAATCAATTATTGCTGGCTGCTATTTTGCATTGTTTTTATTTGAATATTGATGATATGATTTTGTTTTTTGGATGAAGGTGATATTTTACAGTGTTATTATCACTTGCTTGCATTAAAAAAAAAATTTGTAATGCAAGTGATAACACTGTAAATCTCACCTTCATAAAAAACACAAAACAAAATCGATAATGACAAACACACTTACCTGCTCTGCCACTGTGTAATGGTTTTGCACAGAGCAAGCCAGACAACTGTTTTTGCCGTGTCCCCCGCCGCCACCTTTCCTTCTAGCAGTGCCCCCACAGCAAGCTTCCACAGTTGTTGCTTTGCTTGCATGACGTTGTCTAATGTCTTGTATTTTTCTTCTTCTAGGTATAAAGATCGGTTCTTCTCAAATGCAGATGCTGGCAGGCAGGCCAAAGAGATGTTTGTGCTGGAAATACAACAAATATCTTCTGTACAGGTACTACAGGCACAGACAGCTACACCTGAGGTGCTTGAGAAACCAGCTACCAAAAGGCCTCGCACTGAGCAACAGCCAGGTACTGGTGTGACTGTGGACAGTGTTTTTCAAGAAATTGCTTATTCATTTACATTTGAGAACAGTGCTCCCACAGCTGCTACCATACAACTAGAAGCATATCTTGGAGAGGTCACTGTGCCTCGTTCAGACAAACCTCTTGAGTATTGGGCAGTCAATAAACTGCGATTTCCCACTCTAGCCCAAATGGCACAAAAATTTCTTTCAGCTCCTTGCAGTAGTGTGGAAAGTGAGAGATTGTTCAGTGCAGCGTCACACACTCTGACTGACACCAGAAACCGACTTCTAACTGAACATGCATAGATTCTTCTGTTTCTCAAAAAAAACTTGCCACTTGCATTTGTATTGGAAAAGTAATCTACCGCCTGTAATGCCCCGTACACACGGTCGGATTTTCCGACAGAAAATGTGTGATAGGACCTTGTTGTCAGAGATTCCGACCGTGTGTAGGCTCCATCACACATTTTCCATCGGATTTTCTGACACAAAGTTTGAGAGCAGGCTATAAAATTTTCCGACAACAAAATCCGTTGTCGGAATTTCCGATCGTGTGTACACAAATCCGACGCACAAAGTGCCACGCATGCTTAGAATAAATAAAGAGATGAAAGCTATTGGCTACTACCCCGTTTATAGTCCCGACATACGTGTTTTTCTTCACCGCGTTCAGAATGATCGGATTTTCCGACAACTTTGTGTGACCGTGTGTATGCAAGACAAGTTTGAGCCAACATCCGTCGGAAAAAATCATAGGACTTTGTTGTCGGAATGTCCGATCAATGTCCGACCGTGTGTACGGGGCATTACTGTCCAACTGTAAGGCATCATGCACAGTTGCACGCTGCAGTTCAAAGCAACTGCTCCACCTGGCATTTGAGCATTTTTTTTTGCATTTCCTCTGCCTGTTAACTCCCCTCCATGTTGGCCTTTAAAAAAAAATTAAATATGCCTTTTTAACTCCATGCCACAACCTTTTTCCTTAAGTGAAAAAGTGAATCACCTATGGTGTGCACATTGCACACTATAGGTGATTCAACGTGCAATGCATGGGGAACCCATAACTCTATGCCGCTCCATATTAGACTAACACTACAGGCAAACGAAAGGCTCAAAAACAGGGAGCTCAAACGCCTGTAGGAGCAGCTACTTTGAGCTTTATTGTGCATGTGGCCTTACTGCTGCTAAGTCCTTGGCTCCTTGGCCTTGCCATCCTAGAATGACCCTAATTTTGGTCTGTAAAAAATGTTTTTTCACGAGTTTCATAAGAAGTTGAACTAGAAGCTAGCACTTTTTTTTATTATTTAAAAAATGTTTACAAAATAATGTTAGTTTTGAGGTACTGTTCAGTTGCTCCTCCTCAGGCCTAACATTATTTAACTGTATTGCACTTGGGTTGGTTGATGTGACAACGTGATCTTGTGATGTTTGTTTTATACATGGCATCATCAACAATGATGATATTTCATGTTCTGTGTGACATTTGAGCTTTTCATTTTCAAGGCATAATGCATGTACAATGCAGCTAAAAGCATCTGCTCCTCAAGGAGTTTAAGCTTTTTTCCTGCCTGTTAACGCCTCCCCTCCATGTCAGCCCATTGCACACTAGTTTCAGGAGTTTAGTGGCAGGAAAGTTTACAGGCAGAAAAAAATTCAAAGATTTCCATTTTCAATTTCTTTGGATTTTTTTTTTCTTCCTGCTGCCTGTAAGCTGCCCTGCCACTAAACTTCTGAAACTGCATAGTGTTCCTTGGCCAATGGCCATGAATGAACACATAGGCTAACATGGAGGGGAAGAGGTAATGGGTAGAGAAAAAAAAGCTCTAAACAGCTAAAACACCTGGAGAAGCAGCTGCTTTGAGCTGTGCATAAGGCCTTACTGCAGCCTACATGCCAACCTAACACACATCCTTGCCATCCTGAAATGTTCTGTCTGTGAAATGTGTTTGTCTTACACATGTGTAAGTTGAACTGGAAACAAACACATGTTGTGTTTTTTTTTGGTTTTTGAAATTTTATAAATAATGTCTTGTGTTGTGAGTTCACTGAGGTACTGTACTGTTCTTGCTTCTCGTCATGCCTAAACATTGTGAACTTGCAGTGTACATGTCATTGATGACATTGACATTATTCTTTATATAACATGTTCTGTGCAATTTGCGCTTTAACAGCTTTGTGACCAGCAAATAAACATGTTTTCTTTCATAATCTTTTGACTGCGTTTCAATTCCTCATATTAAGTGAGAAAATGTGTAATTTTTCATTATATAAAAACAAAAATGGTCACATGACCAAAATCAGGTATCGGTAGTTGATATTGGCGAGTACATGATGTCAAGTATCGGTACTTGTACTCGGTGTCAAAAAAGTGGTATCGGTGCATCCCTAATATTAACCATGCATTTTATTGAAGAGGCCATATTGTGTGCATACTGCATTATATGTTTATTAGTAGGGATGAGCCGAACACCCCCTGGTTCGCATCCAGAACATGCGAACGGACCGAAAGTTCACGCGAACATTCGAACACCGTTAAAGTCTATGGGACTCGAACGTTCGAAATCAAAAGTGCTAATTTTAAAGGCTAATTTTCATGGTATTGTCCTAAAAAGGGTTTGGGGACCCGGGTCCTGCCCCAGGGGACATGTATCAATGCAAAAGAAAGTTTTAAAAACAACCGTTTTTTCAGGAGCAGTGATTTTAATGATGCTTAAAGAGAAAAAATAAAAGTGAAATAGTCCTTTAAATGTCGTACCTGGGGGGGTGTCTATAGTATGCCTGTAAAGTGGCGCGTGTTTCCCGTGTTTAGAACAGTCCCTGCACAAAATGACATTTCTAAAGGAATAAAAGTCATTTAAAACTGCTTGTGGCTGTAATGTAATGTCGGGTCCTGGCAATATGAATGAAAATTATTGAGAAAAACGGCATGGGTACCCCCCCAGCCCATTACCAGGCCCTTTGGGTCTTGTATGGATATTAAGGGGAACCCCGCACCCAAATTAAAAAAAGAAAAGGCGTGGGGCCCCAGGCCCTATATACTCTGAACAGCAGTATACAGGCGGTCCAAACAAGACAGGGACTGTAGGTTTGTTCTTAAGTTGAATTTGTTTGTAATTTGGAAGAGGTACATCTTTTAAGTGTAGCTCCAGCCAAAAAATCTATTTTTAAGATTTTTGGATAACATAGGGAAGGGTTATCTTCACCCCTGTAACATTTCTTTTGCTGTCTGTGCCCCTGTTCAGAAGATTTCACCTCACTTTCTGTCCCAATGACAATTGGATTTTGAAAATTTGGGTTTCTTATGGAAACAAGGATTGGTGATAAAGCATCAGTGGAGACACCATTTTCCCATATTAACTCTTACAGGAAAGAATTTCCCTTCCTAGGGGTAGATTTCCTCTCACTTCCTGTTGTCTCCCTCCGTTTGGAAGTAGGAGTCGTTTGTAAGTCGGATGTTTGAAAGTAGGGGACCGCCTGTATATACTATACGGCCTGGACTATACACTCTGCAGAAATTTGGGCCTTAGGTGTTGGTGGTACCAGAACACTGTAATCCCTCACAGTTACTCTTGGTGGGCGCTGGAACAGGCCCTGCTGTGAAATATTATATCAAGAATTGTAATTACATGCCCCTATTGAACAGGGGCAGAAAAATTGGGCCTTTGGTGGTGGTGGTGCAACAACACTGTAAGCCCTCACAGTTACTCTTGGTGGGGTGCTGGAACATGCCCTGCTGTGAAATATTATATCAAGAATTGTAATTACATGCCCTTGTTGAACAGGGTCAGAAAAATTGGGCCTTTAGTGGTGGTGTGGTGGTGTTGGCACAACACTGTAAGCACTCACAGTTACTCTTGGTGGGCACAGGAACAGGCCCTGCTGTGAAATTTTAGATCAAATATTGGAATTACACACCCCTGTAGGCAGTGGTGGTGGTGCCACAACACTGTAACCCCTCACAGATTCTGTTGTTGAGCGCAGGAACGAGCCATGCTGCGTAATATTACAGCAATAATTGTAATTACATGCCCCTGTTAAACAGAGGCAGAAAAAATTGGGCTTTAGGCACTGGTGCTGGTGCCACAACACTGCAACCCCTCACAGATACTCTAGTTGAGTGCAGGAATGAGCCCTGCTGCAAAATATTACAGCAAAAATTGGGCTTTAGGCACTGGTGGTGGTGCCCAGAACCAAAAATGTTCTTAGAAGCTATCAACATGAACATTGAGGAGGAATAGGATAGTCACTCAGCATAACAGGATAGTCACTCAGCATCAGCATAGGCAGTCTTCAAGGGATCTCACATTCATAAAAAAATTAATCGGTTACATCAGCATCAGGTGCTTGGTAGCTGGTGATCCAAGACTGATTCATTTTTATGAAGGTGAGCCGATCAACCGAGTCTGTGGACAGGCGCACTCTAACAAAGTCTCCAGCAGCACTAAATGTGCATTCAGATAGAACGCTGGATACAGGACAGGCCAGTAGCTTAATTGCAATAGAAACAAGGAAAAAAGGGGGGGACCACACCGGCCCCAGGATAGCCAACAAAGGGGAGAAGCTGCCACGTTATGTGATCAATGACAAAAATCTTTATTGAAAAAAATATTTTAACATGACTTAAAAAAGGAGGGGGGATCCCACATGTGTGGAAGGTGGCCACACAGGTGGGGTCTGTTCCTCCACGATATCTATGAGTTGTGCAAAGCAAATAACAATAAATAGACTGTGTACTCAAAATAATGTTGAATGATAAAAACAGAACGCTGGTAGATCACCCCTCCCCTTCAGTCTCTGTGTGGGTGCCGTAGAACGCACCTGCAGGCCTATATTGAAAGGAAAAAAATCAAAAGTCCACCTGAATAGGCTGAACAGCTAGTAGTATGTCCCAAGTCGTGACTATCAGTAGATATGCCAAGTCCTGGTCTTAGTGGTATTATGTGAACATAGCCTGGTCACGATTGGGATATAAAAATTGAAGAATAATACAGCTGTTAGATCTGGAACAGTGAGAAAATCACAATGATGATCCTGCCAGTGCGTGCATGGAGCTGATGTAATAGTGCTTGAAATTCCTGCAGAAGTAATGAAGGACAATTGCATACTGTGCAAGCTCTGGCCAGTGATCCATCCTCAAGACCCAGTAACCCAGTGGATTTTTGGTTGGAAACGTCTCCAAGTCTGATCTTGCCCCAAGTATTCCTGCACCATGTAAATCAGACGCTGGCGATGGTTGCTGGAACCGATCAGACCTTAGGGCTGCGGACTAAAAAATTGTCTGAACACATCGGTCAGACGGCCACCTTCTCCATCGCTCCTTCTGTGACTGACCGAAGCCTCAGCAACACGTTGTCCAGGAGGACCAGGAAATTGCAACCTCCCAGGATCTGAAAACGCATTGCACAAAACTTTCTGCAAGGCCTTCCGAAGATGTTTCATCCTCTGCTCCCTCTGCGACGGCTGGATAAGTTCCGCAACCTTACCCTTGTAACGTGGATCAAGAAGGGTTGGCAGCCAGTACTGATCCCTCTCCTTGATACCATGAATCCGAGGGTCCTTTCACAGGCTTTGCCTTAGGGATTAGGGAGGCCATGCAGCATAGATTTGCTGAGGCATTCAGTCCGGAGTCCTCTGGGTCACTAAGGACGACATGATCTGCAGCCACCTTCTCCCAGTCACATACAAGTCCATGGGTTTCTGGGGACTGAAAACGATCCCTTGAAGACTGCTGATGATGCTCAGTGCTAGGCTCCACCTCCATGCTGACACAATCCTCCTCCTCTTCCTGTGTAATAGGCTTGCCTGCAGGAATACGGTCTGGATAAATGGGGCCTTGAGAGGTAAGAAAGTCCTCTTCTTCCACCCTCTGTTTTGCATCAAATGCTCTGTCCATTATTCCACGCAGCGTGCGCTCCAACAGGAAGACAAGAGGGACAGTATCACTGATGCATGCGCTGTCACTGCTCACCAACCTCGTGGCCTCCTCAAATGGTGACAGGACAGTGCATGCATCCTTGATCATTAGCCACTGGCGTGGCTAAAAAAAGCCAAGCTCCCCTGACCCTGTCCTGGTGCCATACTCACACAGGTACTCAATGATGGCCCTCTGCTACGTGTGCAGCTGCTGCAGCATTGCCAATGTTGAGTTCCACCTGGTGGGAATGTCACAGATGAGGTGGTTCTTGGGCAGGTTGCATTCTTTTTGAAGGTCAGCCAGCCGAGCACTGGCATAATATGACCGGCAGAAATGCCCATAGACTTTCCTGGCCTGCCTCGGGAGATCCTGTAAGCCCGGGTACGTGCACAAGAACTACTGCACCACGAAATTAAGGACATGAGCCAAACAGGGAACATGGTCAAGTGTCCTTATCGGAGGGCGGAGAGGAGGTTGGTGCCATTGTCGCAAACCACAATTCCTGCCTGAAACTGGCGTGGCGTCAACCACCTCTGAACCTGCCCCTGCAGAGCTGCCAGAATCTCTGCCCCAGTGTGGCTCCTGTCCCCTAAGCAGATCAACTCAAGCCCGGCATGGCATCTTTTTGCCTGAGTGCTTGCGTAACCCCTAGAAAGCCTATGGAGCACCGCTGGTTCCGAGGTCAAATCTGAACAGGAAGAGGCCATAGAGGAAGAAGAAGAGGAGGGGGTGGAGGAGAGAGGTGTGGCAGAATCACCACTACCAGCGTTTTGGAGGTGTGGTGGAACAAGCTCCAACATTACTGCACCCTGTCCTGCATCCCTCCCAGTTGCCAGCAGGGTTACCCAGTGCACTGTGAAAGAAAGGTAACATCCCTGTCCATGCCTGCTGGACCATGAGTCAGCAGTAATAGGCACCTTACCGCTGACCTCCCTGTCCAACGAGGCCAAGACATTGCCTTCCACATGCCAGTAGAGAGCCGGAATGGCCTTCTGAGAAAAAAAATGGCGTTTGGGAACCTGCCACTGAGGTACCGCACATTCCACAAATTCTCCAAAGGGGGCAGAGTCTACCAGCTGAAAAGGCAGCAGTTGGAGTGCTAGCAATTTAGCCAAACTAGCATTGGCTGGGACCGAATTTCTGTCGACGATTTAGCAACAGGGGTAAGGAAATTTGCCTGCTACAATTGGATTTAGTTGTACCACTAGCAGATTGCCCGCAAGTGCTTGGGACACCTAATTCTACACCTTCATTCCTCTCAGTGCAGGTCTCTGAGAGGACTGAAGGTGTAGTGGGGTTGGAGATCCCAGCTGATGAGGAGCAAGGAGAGGTCCGCCTTGTTCTTTGGTGTGGGTCTATTAAGTACTGTTGCCAACGGACTGCATGGGAGCTCGACATATGTCTGGTCAAGCATGTGGTGCCCAAGCGGCTGCTGTCTTGGCCACGCTTGATACGCTTCAGACATATGTTGCTATCAGCAACGGTGCGATCTGCTGCACACGAATCAAAAAAGGCCCACACCAAAGAACTTTTGAAAAAACGCATGGAGTCAGCAGCGCTCTGCACGTGCGGAGCTCTGCGGTGTGATGCAGTCGGATGGCTGTCCTTAAGCTGCCCCTGGAGGGCATCCTGCCTCATTGGAGATGTGCCTCTTCCTCCTCTCTTCTATCACGCACCCACATAGAGTCAGTGACCTCATCATCCTCTCCACTGGAGCAAACCTGGCAGTATGCTGCAGCTGGGGAACATGACTACCAGTTTTTTGTCCTTCTTGGGCACCCCTCTCTCTGGGCTCACATTACTGCCTTCATCCTCAACCTGGGTACCATCATCGGAGCCTTTAAAATGCTGCGCATCCTCCTGCAGCATGTACCCGACACTGTGGTCGAACAGTTCGGGGGACTCCTCAGGACATGATGGTGGGGCTAGGGAAGGAGTGATTGATGCCATTGAGCCGATGGAATATGACACTTTAGTAGCTGCATTGGCAGCCAAACTGGTCTTAGCCTGGGTGACAGAGGATGAGGAGGATGAGGATGGCTTTGTGATCCACTCTACCAACTCTTCTGCATGTTGTGGTTCAACACGGCCAGCTGGCAAGCGTGCCCCCCCAGCTGACAACGCCCCACGGCCATGTGCTGAGGATGCACTGTGTCCACAACCAGCACTGTTAACTGTAGACACAGAGCCTGTTTGCCCTCTTTTAGTGGCCTGTGAGTGTCTGCCTTTCCTTGGTGGCCTTCCAGACATGCTGTAAAATTGGATTAACAAAACACCGCCTGAAGTTTACTAGAAAAATTTCACCGGGAATGGCCTGCAGTCAGGTATAGGCTTGGCTAGACTAGAATGCAGTGGCTATATATGTAGGAGACTGTATATATATCTTTATGCACTGCAGATCACTGAATCACCTGCCTGCCTGAAAGTGTTGTTGAAAACGTACACCAGGAAGGGCCTGTAGTCAGGTATAGGCTTGGCTAGATTAGATTGCAGTGGATATATATGTAGGAGACTGTATATATATGTTTATGCATTGAAAACAAAAAAGCAATCAGCGCAAACACAATAATACAAAACGTGAAAGTTGCAAGCTGAACACTATAGGCAATCACATATACCTATATACCAGCAAAGAAATCCAGAAGCAGAAGGGGAAAGCTTCCAAAAACCAATAAAGTGATGGTATGCAGCGAATAAGGAAGGGGGAACTTGCATTAGGCAAAGGGAAGGATTTCCACAAAAATCTGCACCCTTTCCAGAAGTGTTGAGCACCCTCCAGGATCCCTGTGCTGTACACCAGTGGTTCTCAACCTCAGCCCTCAAGTACCCCAACAGGCCCATTGTTTAGCTTTATGCACTGCAGATCACTGAATCACCTGCCTGGCCTGCCTGCCTGAAAGTGTCTTTGAATACGTACACCACACTTGCCAGCCTGACTGAAAGTGTATTTGAAAACGTACACCAGCAATGACCTGCAGTCAGATATAGGCTTGGCTAGACTAGAATGCAGTGGATATATATGTAGGGGACAGTATATATATTTTATGCACTGCGGATCACTGAATCACTTGCCTGCCTGCCTGAAAGTGTATTCTAAAAATGTACACCAGCAATGACCTGCAGTCAGATATAGGCTTGGCTAGACTAGAATGCAGTGGATATATATGTAGGGGACAGTATATATATTTTATGCACTGTGGATCACTGAATCACTTGTCTGCCTGCCTGCCTGCCTGCCTAACTGCCTGAAAGTGTATTTGAAAACGTACACCAGCAATGGCCTGCAGTCAGATATAGGCTTGGCTAGACTAGAATGCAGTGGATATATATGTAGGAGACAGTATATATATTTTATGCACTGCGGATCACTGAATCACTTGCATGCCTGCCTGCCTGAAAGGGTATTTGAAAACGTACACCAGCAATGGCCTTCAGTCAGATATAGGCTTGGCTAGACTGGAATGCAGTGGAAATATATATGTTGGAGACTGTATATATATTTAATGCACTGCGGATCACGGAATCACTTGCCAGCCTGACTGAAAATGTATTTGAAAATGTACACCAGCAATGGCCTGCAGTCAGATATAGGCTTGGCTAGACTAGAATGCAGTGGATATATATGTAGGAGACAGTATATATATTTTATGCACTGCGGATCACTAAATCACTTGCCTGCCTGCCTGAAAGTGTCTTTGAATACGTACACCAGGAATGGCCCATAGTCAGGTATAGGCTTGGCTAGACTAGAATGCAGTTGATATATATATGTAGGAGACAGTATATATATTTTATGCACTGTGGATCACTGAATCACTTGTCTGCCTGCCTGCCTGAAAGTGTATTTGAAAACGTACACCAGCAATGGCCTGCAGTCAGATATAGGCTTGGCTAGACTAGAATGCAGTGGATATATATGTAGGAGACAGTATATATATTTTATGCACTGCAGATCACTGAATCACTTGCCTGCCTGAAAGTGTCTTTGAATACGTACACCAGGAATGGCCCATAGTCAGGTATAGGCTTGGCTAGACTAGAATGCAGTGCATATATATGTAGGAAACAGTATATATATTTTATGCACTGTGGATCACTGAATCACTTGCCTGCCTGAAAGTGTATTTGAAAACGTACACAAGCAATAGCCTGCAGTCAGATATAGGCTTGGCTAGACTAGAATGCAGTGGATATATATGTAGGAGACAGTATATATATTTTATGCACTGCAGATCACTGAATCACTTGCCTGCCTGCCTGAAAGTGTGTTTGAAAATGTACACCAGCAATGGCCTGCAGTCAGATAAAGGCTTGGCTAGACTGGAATGCAGTGGATATATATTTGTTGGAGACTGTATATATATTTAATGCACTGCAGATCACTGAATCACTTACTTGCCTGCCTGCCTACCTGCCTGAAAGGGTATTTGAAAACGTACACCAGCTGTCAGGGATCTGTCAGCACCAGACCGGCGCATGTGCGTGTGCCTATGCGCCGGCGCGCCCCTGTTCAGGAAATACAACAATCTCCAGCTGTTACTGTGCGTCAGGCTCGGGCGCGCGCACGACGCGTGTATGTGCACGTGCAGGCCCGTACGCGCGCACATTCGCGTTAGCGACGTTTTGGCGCCAAAGGGTGCATAAGAGTTCTCCTACTGCGGGAATGCGCTGCTGTTTCGTCTCAGCTCTGTGGATCTGCTAAACCTGTACCTGATTTATTGATTACCCCTTTGACCCGGCTTGTCTGACCATTCCTCCTTCTCCAATCCGACCCGGCCTGCCTGCTACTGCATCTACCAATACCGTTGCCGACCTCTGCCTGCCTACTGACTCTGCTTCTGCCTGCTGTATTAACCGCCTTGCTGCCTGCTGATCCGGACTGTCTGACCCTGCCTGTGCCTGCCGTTTGCTGCTGTGCTGTTGCACCCTCAGCTCCAGCTCCAGTGACTTCTGCATCTGCATCCTCAGTGCTGCAGCCTGCTGCTTCCTGTTACCACCTACCTGCAGTCCAGCCATCCCTGGAGGGATCTCTACTCTGCTCCAGCATCAGAGCCTTTCATCTCAACAGGCACTCCTACCCCACTGTGCTCACGAGACCACTGTCCCCACTCCAGTGGCTCTTGAACAAGCGTTGTATAAGAGGTCTTCTCCTACAAGTCAGGTTCACTACCAGGTACCTAACAGTACGAAACAGCCATGACTGAGCCTGCAGGAGATATCTCCCCGATGAAGGAAATCTGCACGCACCTTGCGGCCCTTACTCAAGCGGTGCAAGCCCTTCAGGACAATTATACCAGACTTGAGGGACAAGTCCAGAATCTTGCTGGCCCTAGTCCCATGGCTTCCTCCTCAGCCGCAGCTCCAACACAGCCTGCTCATGCTCCCTCTGTTGTAATGCTCCCACCTGAACCAAGGGTTCCCATCCCAAAGAGGTTTTCCGGAGACCGGACCAAGTTTCGGGCCTTTTGCAATGCCTGCCAGCTCTTCTTTGCCCTACAACCTCGAACCTTTTCACTGGAAGTTACTAAAGTGGGGTTTGTGATTTCCCTCCTACAAGGGGAACCTCAGACCTGGGCTCACCGTTTACTGGAGGGGGACTCAGTCTTAACCCAATCTTTACCCTCCTTGTTTGAAGCCATGGTTCAGCTCTATGAGAACCCTCAGTGGACTGCCACAGCTGAGTCAGCTCTGTTCGCGTTTCAGCAAGGCCGCAGACCGGCTGAGGACTATGTCACTGACTTCAAACGCTGGAGCGCAGACACGCAGTGGAACGATGCGGCCCTGCGTCATCAGTTCCGCATGGGCCTATCTGAAGGGCTGAAAGATGAACTTGCTCGAGTTGGCATACCAGATACTCTTAAAGCTTTGATCTCTTTGGCAATCCATATTGATCGTCGTCTCCGAGAACGTCGATCTGAACACTCTGCCCAGCAAACCCGCCCGGCCTGGATGACAGCACGGGCTCCGGTTCCTGCAGCACGTTACTTACCTTCACCCAGTGTGAATCCAGTCAACGCCACGCCCGACACTTCGGAAGCCATGCAGCTAGGACTGATGCGACCTGCCTTGTCCCCTGAAGAACGGGCACGTCGTCGTCAACTTAACCTGTGCCTCTATTGCGGTGAAACTGGTCACTATGTCCATAATTGCCCAGTCAACATAAGTAAGTGCTCATCTTCTGTGTCTACCAATCTCTCTGCTTTGTCTGCCAACTCTACCCACCTTGCCATTCCTCTCTCGTTACAGCTCCAGGAAGAGATAATTCCAGTCAACGCCATCATTGACTCCGGAGCTTGCAGCTGCTTTATCGACTTGACCTTTGCCAGCCAACATAACATCCCTTTACAGACTAAAACCTATGGACTTTCTGTTTTCTTAGCTAATGGCTCCCGCATTAGATCTGGACAAGTGACTCAGGAGACTCTTCCCTTGCCTGCTACCACTTCTTCCCAACATAAGGAACTGCTGACCCTTGATGCCATTACGTCTCCACTATTTCCAATTATCTTGGGCATTCCCTGGCTCCAAGCCCACAATCCGCACATCAACTGGGTCTCTGAAGAAGTAAAGTTTGTATCATCCTACTGTCAGGAACACTGTCTGATGGGAGATCCCGACTCTTCAGCTACTCTGCTATGCCTTGACACTGACCAGAAACTATGCCAGTCCATACCTAAACATTACCATGAGTTCATCGATGTTTTTAGCAAGAAGGGGGCAGATTCCCTTCCGCCTCATCGCCCCTACGACTGCCCAATTGAGTTGTTGCCAGGATCCGAGATTCCATTCGGACGTATCTTCCCTTTATCAGAGAAGGAGCAAGAGGCACTAAAAACATATGTTGATGAGAACTTGGCTAAGGAGTTCATCCGCCACTCAACTTCCCCAGCAGGTGCTGGAATATTTTTTTCACCAAGAAGGACAAGACTCTCCGCCCGTGTATAGATTATCGGGAACTGAACAAAATTACAGTTAAAAATCGGTATCCCCTACCCTTGATACCTGAACTATTCCAAAAGTTAAGGACTGCGGTTATCTTTACTAAACTCGATCTAAGAGGGGCTTACAACCTGATCCGCATTCGGGCCGGGCAGGAGTGGAAAACAGCTTTCTGGACCCGATTCGGGCACTACGAATACTTGGTTATGCCCTTCGGACTCTGCAACGCCCTGCGACCTTCCAACATCTGATTAACGATGTTCTCAGGGACTTTCTACACGTGTTTGTGATCGCATACCTGGATGATATCCTGATCTTCTCGGAATCTCTTGATCTGCATCGGGAACATGTCTGCAGGGTGTTGGGTCGCCTCCGCTTACACAGACTTTATGCAAAGGCAGAGAAATGCGAGTTCGAGCAACAAAGCATCCAATTTCTGGGATTATAAAAGGAAGATGAGAGCAAGGTGTGTACAAGGGAAGGGAGGCCAATATCCTAGTGAATTGAACTATAAAGAGAAATATGCACTAGGTGTGCATTTTGGGTCGCCCTTAATGGATATTGTTGGCCAAAAGTGAGTATTAATTCTCATAGATTGTTATGTATAAAAGTGCACTAGAGTGCCATCTTTATTAAACACATTCAATGCATAAAAAAGGGAGTAACAGTAGGAATTACAATTGTATAAAGTGCAAATACAAACACTGTACATTCACTTGCATATAGAGGATAAAGCACCCATGTGCCTACAACCCGCAGCCTGTATGTGGAAAATCAGGCGGATGAGGTGTATGGCATGTACCCGACATGTTTCGGAGATGGGTATGTATTACTCCTTCATCAAGGGATTTATGATTAGGTGCTCAAATCTATCTGTAAATATCAAAGAACAAAAGAATATAGTAGTAAAAAATATCTGTGTCGTCATAAATTATATGCGACTACATTTTTGCAATATATGCGATTTTAGTAATTATTGAAAGAAATAATATAGGGAAAGTATAATATGGACTAGTTATACTTACATCAATCTGATTCATAAAGACAAAAAACAACGATAAAAAACAATGAAAGTGGAAGCAGGCTGGCTTCTGGTTCACATAACACAGGGTGGGCAACCCGGAGTGTGATGCAGGGCGTTGCAGCACTTTCACAAGGGATGACCGATGGAGATCTGTGTGTTTAAAAAGTAATGTTTGTAAGTATACAAGGCATATAATTAAGCCAATGCTCTGCTGAAGGATAAAATAGTCATTCAGCTGTGGTTCACAAAAAAAGTAGGTATGTAAAGTAAGTATTCAAGTAGTCTGGAACAAAGTGTCCTTTTACATTACCTTGTGGCTATTTGATAATCTCTCAAGACTCAGACCTCCAGGCAGCAGTTTAAAAGACTGACAAATGCCCAAGGAGTGTCTGTGTTCTAAATAGGACAACTGATTGGACATCAGCCAATCAGTGTCCACTCCACATAATCAGCTGCAGGATTAGCAGCCATGTGTGGAGATCGGGCATCCCCCAGACGACGAGGCGCGCGGCGTAGCCACGCCCACAGGGGCGTGATGACGTCACGCGTCACGACGTCACCGGCGGGTATGCGGTCCCGGCGCGACTAACGAAAGCCACACCGGGAACCGTACAAGAGCTCGTCCACACGTGAAAGGCCTATGGGGCGCGCAACCAGGTGCTGCCCCATGGCCATGCGTGCGTAGAGCTTACCCGCCGGGTGTCCGTGCGCACGCGCACATCCAACACCAAGGAGGAACTGCACCATCTTGTGGATGGATGTAAAAGGTGAACTGGATGAATCACAAAAAGCCAGCCTGCTGTACATAAATGCATAAATAGGGTAAAAAATGGATATATAGAAACATGAAAAAACAAAACAAGAAAAAGAAACACATGTATTAAATGACCAAAGGTTGCATGGAACAATTTGCAAAATACCAGTCAGTTTCAAACAATGTTATTAAAATAAACAAAATCTTCACAATCTCTGAAGTAAACACAAAGTATTCATTACTTTAGAACAGTTCGTATTCTAGCAATATAAGGAACCCAGATATACATAGCGTTCAAACATACAGTACAGCGATGACCCAGATCAAAGACAGTTCAGATACATGTGAACATAGTGTCCTGCATCCACACCTGTATCAATCTGGAGATACTCCATTGCACCGACAGATACCACCTAGTACACAAAATGTCAAAGAAAAGTGAGATTACTAAACTGGAAAGCAAGACGAAACAATGGGACACACCAGGAGGTCCCTATAGATCTAGTTCACAGACCCCTGATGTGAACCCAGGAAGGAATGGTTTGAAATTAAAGGCCCCGTTGAGGCCAGGTGGATAATTGGCCCGTAGATTATGTATCCATCTCAGTTCGCATTGGAGAAGACGCTTATTATAATCTCCTCCTCTCGGACCGAAGTGGATGCGATCAAGGGCCAAAAAATATACTTTGGGGGTTGATGAGGGGTGAGCCATTGCCATATGGCGACCAATAGGGAGGTCTGGATCGCGTTTGCGTATGGTGCCAAGATGCTGGTAGATGCGTTTCCAGAACTCGTTTATGGTCTTACCAACATAGTAGCACCCGCATTCGCAGGTCAGTAAATATACTATTGCTGGGGTTTTGCAGTTAACGTAATGCCTGGGGGTAAACCTTTGGCCATTGGGCAAAATAATGTTTTTTCGTTTGTCCATATATTGGCAATAGTGGCAGCCCCCACACATATATGTTCCCAATACTTTACATGGATCGCCTTTACAGGTTTTGTACTCACTATTGACTATTTTGTCTCCTATAGATGGTGGCCTCCTATAAGTGACTATTGGGGCACTAGGGACAAAGGGGGCCAAGGTTTGGTCCATAGTTAATAAGTGCCAGTATTTATTTAGAATGCGCTTTATCTGCCTATGTTCTGAAGAATATGTCGTGATAATTCTGGTTGTTTCATCTTTACTGGGTTGTTTGTGTACATTAAGTAAGTCACGGCGGGATTGATTGAGCGCTCGTTTATACGCTTTTTTTAGACAGGTGTTTGAGTATCCTCTTTCGAGGAGTCTC
Organism: Lithobates septentrionalis; assembly: GCA_037952835.1. Taxonomy (NCBI): domain Eukaryota; kingdom Metazoa; phylum Chordata; class Amphibia; order Anura; family Ranidae; genus Lithobates; species Lithobates septentrionalis. The sequence continues at coordinate 5,702,734 of JBBDGP010000447.1, read as the reverse complement.
TTTTTTAGGGTATTGGCTTCTGTTTTAAATCTGGCATCATCGGAGCAGTTGCGGCGTGCTCTTAGATATTGGCTATATGGTATGGAGGTTAAAAGGGGCTTGGGATGAAAACTACTTGCGTGCAACAAGGAGTTGCCGGCTGTGGGTTTTCGGTATAGTTCACTAGAAAGATTGCCATTCACTTATAGGAGGCCACCATCTATAGGAGACAAAATAGTCAATAGTGAGTACAAAACCTGTAAAGGCGATCCATGTAAAGTATTGGGAACATATATGTGTGGGGGCTGCCACTATTGCCAATATATGGACAAACGAAAAAACATTATTTTGCCCAATGGCCAAAGGTTTACCCCCAGGCATTACGTTAACTGCAAAAACCCCAGCAATAGTATATTTACTGACCTGCGAATGCGGGTGCTACTATGTTGGTAAGACCATAAACGAGTTCTGGAAACGCATCTACCAGCATCTTGGCACCATACGCAAACGCGATCCAGACCTCCCTATTGGTCGCCATATGGCAATGGCTCACCCCTCATCAACCCACAAAGTATATTTTTTGGCCCTTGATCGCATCCACTTCGGTCCGAGAGGAGGAGATTATAATAAGCGTCTTCTCCAATGCGAACTGAGATGGATACATAATCTACGGGCCAATTATCCACCTGGCCTCAACGGGGCCTTTAATTTCAAACCATTCCTTCCTGGGTTCACATCAGGGGTCTGTGAACTAGATCTATAGGGACCTCCTGGTGTGTCCCATTGTTTCGTCTTGCTTTCCAGTTTAGTAATCTCACTTTTCTTTGACATTTTGTGTACTAGGTGGTATCTGTCGGTGCAATGGAGTATCTCCAGATTGATACAGGTGTGGATGCAGGACACTATGTTCACATGTATCTGAACTGTCTTTGATCTGGGTCATCGCTGTACTGTATGTTTGAACGCTATGTATATCTGGGTTCCTTATATTGCTAGAATACGAACTGTTCTAAAGTAATGAATACTTTGTGTTTACTTCAGAGATTGTGAAGATTTTGTTTATTTTAATAACATTGTTTGAAACTGACTGGTATTTTGCAAATTGTTCCATGCAACCTTTGGTCATTTAATACATGTGTTTCTTTTTCTTGTTTTGTTTTTTCATGTTTCTATATATCCATTTTTTACCCTATTTATGCATTTATGTACAGCAGGCTGGCTTTTTGTGATTCATCCAGTTCACCTTTTACATCCATCCACAAGATGGTGCAGTTCCTCCTTGGTGTTGGATGTGCGCGTGCGCACGGACACCCGGCGGGTAAGCTCTACGCACGCATGGCCATGGGGCAGCACCTGGTTGCGCGCCCCATAGGCCTTTCACGTGTGGACGAGCTCTTGTACGGTTCCCGGTGTGGCTTTCGTTAGTCGCGCCGGGACCGCATACCCGCCGGTGACGTCGCGACGCGTGACGTCATCACGCCCCTGTGGGCGTGGCTACGCCGCGCGCCTCGTCGTCTGGGGGATGCCCGATCTCCACACATGGCTGCTAATCCTGCAGCTGATTATGTGGAGTGGACACTGATTGGCTGATGTCCAATCAGTTGTCCTATTTAGAACACAGACACTCCTTGGGCATTTGTCAGTCTTTTAAACTGCTGCCTGGAGGTCTGAGTCTTGAGAGATTATCAAATAGCCACAAGGTAATGTAAAAGGACACTTTGTTCCAGACTACTTGAATACTTACTTTACATACCTACTTTTTTTGTGAACCACAGCTGAATGACTATTTTATCCTTCAGCAGAGCATTGGCTTAATTATATGCCTTGTATACTTACAAACATTACTTTTTAAACACACAGATCTCCATCGGTCATCCCTTGTGAAAGTGCTGCAACGCCCTGCATCACACTCCGGGTTGCCCACCCTGTGTTATGTGAACCAGAAGCCAGCCTGCTTCCACTTTCATTGTTTTTTATCGTTGTTTTTTGTCTTTATGAATCAGATTGATGTAAGTATAACTAGTCCATATTATACTTTCCCTATATTATTTCTTTCAATAATTACTAAAATCGCATATATTGCAAAAATGTAGTCGCATATAATTTATGACGACACAGATATTTTTTACTACTATATTCTTTTGTTCTTTGATATTTACAGATAGATTTGAGCACCTAATCATAAATCCCTTGATGAAGGAGTAATACATACCCATCTCCGAAACATGTCGGGTACATGCCATACACCTCATCCGCCTGATTTTCCACATACAGGCTGCGGGTTGTAGGCACATGGGTGCTTTATCCTCTATATGCAAGTGAATGTACAGTGTTTGTATTTGCACTTTATACAATTGTAATTCCTACTGTTACTCCCTTTTTTATGCATTGAATGTGTTTAATAAAGATGGCACTCTAGTGCACTTTTATACATAACAATCTATGAGAATTAATACTCACTTTTGGCCAACAATATCCATTAAGGGCGACCCAAAATGCACACCTAGTGCATATTTCTCTTTATAGTTCAATTTCTGGGATTGATAATCTCTCCAACGGGCATTAAAATGGATTCCCAGAAGGTATCCTCTGTTCTGGACTGGCCGGTACCCCTAGACAAGAAGGGAATTCAGCGGTTTATCGGTTTTGCAAACTTTTATAGGAAATTCATCAGGGGATTCTCGGCCATAATTGCACCCATCACGCAGTTGACTAAACAGAATGCCCGTTTTTCCTGGAACCAGTCAGCCCAAGATGCCATTGGGAATCTCAAAAGACTGTTTACCTCGGCCCCAATCCTCAGCCATCCTGAACCGTCACTATCGTTCATTTTGGAAGTTGACGCTTCTGAAATAGCGGTGGGTGCAATACTATCACAACGAAGGGGCAGCAAAGATCGAATGCATCCTGTGGGGTTTTTCTCCTGTAAACTTTCTCCTGTTGAGAAGAACTACGATGTTGGCGACCGGGAGCTTCTCGCTATTAAAACTGCTCTGGAGGAGTGGAGATACCTGTTGGAGGGGGCTGTGCATCCGGTATTAATATACACTGACCACAAGAACCTAGAGTATTTGAGATCTGCTAAACAACTGAAGCCTCTGCAAGCCTGCTGGGCTCTGTTTTTCTCACGTTTTTGTTTTCATATAACTTACCGGCCAGGCTCAAAAAATATCAAACCGGATGCTCTGTCACGTATGCATGACAACCCAAAGGACTTATCCATTCCTGACACCATCTTGCCCGCAAACAATTTCCTACTCCTGCAAACAGACCTACTCTCCCAGATTAAAGAAGCATCATCTGAGTCATCTGGGCCCACAGGGATTACTCTGACATCCAGAGATGGATTGCTATGGAAGGGGAGTCAAATTTTTGTCCCTGAGAAGGTTCGGGTCAAGGTCTTGACGCTTCTTCATGATCATCCACTGGCAGGCCATTTTGGGGTCTGCAAGACCCTGGAACTTGTGAAACGCACATTCTGGTGGCCCAATCTGAAGGACTTTTGGGAAAGATATGTCAGCACTTGCCCTACCTGCACCCAGAATAAGACGTCTAGAAATCGAGCTTGGGGTCTGTTAAAACCTTTGCCTGTACCTGATAGACCCTGGAGAATGATTTAAATGGATTTTATAGTAGAGCTTTCATGTTCTGAGGGGTGTTCAGCCATCTTTGTGGTGGTAGACCGTCTAACCAAGATGGCCCACTTCCTCCCTTTAAAGGGAACTCCATCTGCTATTGAAACCGCCCGCATATTCATTAAGGAAATCATCAGACTACATGGAGTACCTGCAAGTATAGTTTCTGACAGAGGGGTACAATTCACCTCACATTTTTTGAAAGCCCTGTGTGAGATCCTAAAAATTGAACTGGCCTTGTCCTCGGTCTATCATCCTCAAACTAATGGGCAGACAGAGAGGACCAATCAGACTCTTGAACAGTCCTTTAGATGCTTTACTTCCTTCACACAGGATGATTGGGTGTCCCTGCTACCCTTAGCAGAATTCGCATACAACAATGCCAAACATTCAGCCACCGGTCAATCCCCTTTTTTCGCCAATTATGGCTTCCATTTAACCTTTCTACCTGATTTCCTTTCAGAATCCTCAGTTCCGGCAGTGCAGAATACAGTGGACTTCCTTAGCCACAACAATCAGATGTTGCTAGAGGCGGTGTCCAAGGCCCAGGCGGACAGCAAGAGAGTCTTCGATCGAAGAAGAAGAGGGAAGTTGAAGTTACAGCTTGGTGATCAGGTATGGCTTTCTACCACTAATATCAAGTTAGCATGTCCATCTAAGAAGTTGGCATCTAGATTTATGGGACCCTTCCCAGTTAAGAGGAGAATTAATGAAGTATCTTATGAACTGACCTTGCCTGATTCTCTCAAGATTCACCCGGTATTTCATGTGTCTCTGCTTAAACCTGCTATACCTGATCCCTTCCCTGATAGAGGAACTAGACCTCCTGAACCCGTCTTAGTAGATGGAAGCGAGGAATTTGAGGTTGAGGCTATTCTTGACTGTAGAAGAAGACAAGGACAAAATCAATTTCTAATTAAATGGAAAGGTTACGGCCCAGAAAGTAACTCATGGGAACCAGACAGCAATGTCCACGCCAGGCGATTAGTTCGCGCTAACTTCTCTGCCCACCCTGAGAAAAGAAGACGTGTGGGCATCCAAAGGCTGCCCTTTGGAGGGGGGCAATGTCAGGGGTCTGTCAGCACCAGACCGGCGCATGTGCGTGCGCCTATGAGCCGGCGCGCCCCTTTTCAGGCAATACAGCAATCTCCAGCTGTTACTGTGCGTCAGCGCGACGCTCGGGCTCGCATGTGTGCGCGCGCGGGCATGGGTGCGCGTTAGCGCCATTTTGGCGCCAAAGGGTGCATAAGAGTTCTCCTGCTGCGGGAATGCGCTGCCGTTTTGTCTCAGCTCTGTGGATCTGCTAAACCTGTACCTGATTGATTGATTACCTCTTTGACCCGGCTTGTCTGACCATCCCTCCTTCTCCAATCCGACCCGGCCTGCCTGATCCTGCTACTGCATCTACCAATACCGTTGCCGACCTCTGCCTGCCTACCGACTCTGCTTCTGCCTGCTGTATTAACCGCCTTGCTGCCTGCTGATCTGGACTGTCTGACCCTGCCTGTGCCTGCCGTTTGCTGCTGTGCTGTTGCACCCTCAGCTCCAGTGACTTCTTGTCAAGAACAGGTGTGACCAGAACTGTGTGATCTGCGACAGAGGACACCCAAACGTATATACGTGAAAATATAATAATTTATTAAAGAAAGTGAATATTATAGCACAACCGACTCTAATATGACACAGTGCAATAACCAACCACAGACAGAGACCCACAAATAACAACAGACAGATACGTGCAATAAATGGGAAATACCAGGATCATAAACAATAGCCAGGCCAGGGTCATACACAGCAGATCAGCAGATGGACAGGGGATGTTCCAGAGACATAAACGTAAGCCAGGCCAAGGTCATACACAGGGAGGTCAGCAGATGGGGTTGAACACAGGACAGAGAGAGGATGGATGGATCAGACTGCAGGCAGGGATGCAAGGTAACAGGTGGGGCAGGATAGGGATCTGGACAGGGAGACAGGTTCAGGTTCAGGGCACAGGATCAGATCGCTAGCAGGTCAGGAGGCAATGAAGAAATCAAGGCAAACATGTGAATGCTTGCCGGGTATTTATAGGCCTGTGATTGGCCTCAAGTGACACCTGATTGTAGGAGGTACTGTCTGCTCCACACTGCCAGGATCCATCCACTGGTGGACGCCAGTACTGCGGCCCAAAGATGATATAATATTAACAGGGAAAAGCTCTCCTGACAGTTCCAAACTGCCAGGAGACACCTGCTGGTGGACCTCAGTACTGCATGCCAAATAACAGATATTACCAGCGGATGGAACATTTCCTGACAGTACCCCCTTCAAAGGAGCAGCCTCCGGACGCTCCAATTGGTTGTAATTGTCCATAGTCTATGGCATCAAGCAGAACAACAGATGGGGGCACGTCAGGCTGGGCAACAGGCACTTCAGACTGGGCAGCAGACACAAGTGCTGGCACATCAGGCAGAACAACAGGTGGTGGCACAACAGGCAGAACAACAGGTGGTGGCACAACAGGCTGGGCAGCGGACGGTGGCACATCAGGCTGGGCGGCGGACGGTGGCACATCAGGCTGGGCGGCGGACGGTGGCACATCAGGCTGGGCGGCAGAAGGTGGCACATCAGGCTGGGCGGCAGAAGGTGGCACATCAGGCTTGGCGGCAGAAGGTGGCACATCAGGCTTGGCGGCAGAAGGTGGCACATCAGGCTTGGCGGCAGAAGGTGGCACATCAGGCTTGGCGGCAGAAGGTGGCACATCAGGCTTGGCGGCAGAAGGTGGCACATCAGGCTGGGCGGCAGAAGGTGGCACATCAGGCTGGGCAGCAGGCATGGGCACTTCAAGCTGGGCAGCAGGCATGGGCACTTCAAGCTGGGCAGCAGGCATGGGCTCTTCAAGCTGGGCAGCAGGCATGGGCACTTTAGTCTGGGCAGCAGGCATGGGCACTTTAGGCTGGGCAGAGGGCTCATCAAGCTGGAGAGCAGGCACTGGTACTTCCGGCTGGAACACTGGCACCTCAGGCTGGAGGGCTGGCACCGAGACGTCAGGCTGGAGGGCTGGCACCGAGACGTCAGGCTGGAGGGCTGGCACCGAGATGTAAGGCTGGAGGGCTGGCACCGAGACGTCAAGCTGGAGGGCTGGCACCGAGACGTCAGGCTGGAGGGCAGGCACCGAGACGTCAGGCTGGAGGGCAGGCACCGAGACATCAGGCTGGAGGGCAGGCACCGAGATGTCAGGCTGGAAGGCAGGCACAGAGACATCAGGCTGGAAGGCAGGCACAGAGACGTCAGGCTGGAAGGCAGGCACAGAGACGTCAGGCTGGAAGGCAGGCACAGAGACTTCAGGCTGGAAGGCAGGCACAGAGACGTCAGGCTGGAAGGCAGGCACAGAGACGTCAGGCTGGAAGGCAGGCACAGAGACATCAGGCTGGAAGGCAGGCACCGGGATGTCAGACTGGGTTGGATTAGCTGGTGCGGAGGCAGGTTGGGTTACTGGCAGGATCTTCTTGGTTGGAAAAAACTTTCGTTTTTTCTTTGGCTTAGCCACTGAAGCTCTGTAGGTGAGGGGTGCAGCAGACTGGAAAGGAGGATTGGAATATGGCAGAGAAGAGGTAACAGTAGCTGGAGGAAGTTCCTGTGGGTTTGTGGACAGCTGAGAAGAGGCAGGTGGGTTGAATGCAGGATAGGTGCAGCGGGTAGGGACAGGGTATTGATATTTGGTGGGAAGCAGGGTATATTGGGCTGAAAAGGAGGTTGCCATGGGTGAAGGGGAAAAAGATTGCTGGGCAGGCAGGTGTCTAATAGCATAAATACACAATAATTCTGCGCTCCCCACAAAAGGAGAAGGACACAGCAGCTAACACAACCAGCAAGTGTAAATGTTGTCAAAATAACAAGAAAAGTGTAGCGCTAGAGAAGGTCCCAAAAATATAGTCTATGGCTTGGCAGTTCATTGGTCATAAATTGGCAAAGACCATCACTATAGATAAATAAAAAAGTCCTCTGGAGCAAATCTACACATGAGGATGGATCATCCGTCACAAACGGTCCATACACCACCCAATAGAAGTAAAGAGGCTTACCAGAATTGGTGGACCCAACAAGGCATACGCCAGGTGGAGTCAATCAAGCTTAGGTGGTGCTGGGTTGAAGTGGGCCCGGACGGGCAGAGTTGGTGGAATGGCTACCACATAGCTGTGTTCTTCAAGTGTGATCGGGTCAGAAGATGTGAAATCCAGCGCCCATGGAACGTATCTCTCAGATCCGCGTGTGAACCAGCAATATCAGTAACCGAATGGAGAAAAGGAATGGCCAAATAGTGTAAATCCGTTTTAATGGAAAGTATGATAAAAAAGTAAACACTCACATAAAATAAGTAAAAACAGTGCTGTGAAGAAAGTGGCGACAGTGGGGTCCTACCCGACGCGTTTCGTCTGCATAGACGTCGTCTGGGGGGTGTCTAATAGCAGTTCTGGGTTGTGAAGAGCTGACCGAAGCTGGAAATAATACGTTTGACCATGCCTGTAGTACAGGTTGAACAAATGTGGGTTCACATACTGCCTGTCTAACCAGGGACTGCACCGAATCTATACAATCCACTAGCACCTGCTTAGGACAAGCTGAATAATGCTCCAGAAAGTATACAGCATCATCCTCCAACAGCCACACCAGAGACTCCACCTGATCACTACTGAAGGGGGTAGAAAAATCATTACTTCCTTTAGGACTGCTAGACAAGGCTAGCTCAGCACACACCTGTATCAGGGGCTGAACGTTGTCAAACAGTAATCTACCCTGATCAACCAGAGAATGGGCCAGACGGATACACTCCAGGAGCTGATCGCTGGCCCACTCTTTCAATACCAGACGACAGTAATTGTTATCCTCCAACACCAGTGAGGCAAGGAGAACAACTGTTTCTGATTGCATCTTAATAGCACTATAATGGTTCCTCTGCGCAGTCACTTCTTGTCAGAGATGGCCTTGATTTACTGTCATGAACCGGGTGTGACCAGAACCGTGTGATCTGCGACAGAGGACACCCAAACGTATATACGTGAAAATATAATATTTTATTAAAGAAAGTGAATAATATAGCACAACCGACTCTAATATGACACAGTGCAATAACCAACCACAGACAGAGACCCATAAACAACAGACAGATACGTGCAATAAATGGGAAATACCAGGATCATAAACAATAGCCAGGCCAGGGTCATACACAGCAGATGGACAGGGGATGTTCCAGAGACATAAACGTAAGCCAGGCCAAGGTCATACACAGGGAGGTCAGCAGATGGGGTTGAACACAGGACAGAGAGAGGATGGATGGATCAGACTGCAGGCAGGGATGCAAGGTAACAGGTGGGGCAGGATAGGGATCTGGACAGGGAGACAGGTTCAGGTTCAGGGCACAGGATCAGATCGCTAGCAGGTCAGGAGGCAATGAAGAAATCAAGGCAAACATGTGAATGCTTGCCAGGTATTTATAGGCCTGTGATTGGCCTCAAGTGACACCTGATTGTAGGAGGTACTGTCTGCTCTACACTGCCAGGATCCATCAACTGGTGGACGCCAGTACTGCGACCCAAAGATGATATAATATTAACAGGGGAAAGCTCTCCTGACAGTTCCAAACTGCCAGGAGACACCTGCTGGTGGACCTCAGTACTGCATGCCAAATAACAGGTATTACCAGCGGATGGAACATTTCCTGACAGTACCCCCCTCAAAGGAGCGGCCTCCGGACGCTCCAATTGGTTGTAATTGTCCATAGTCTATGGCATCAAGCAGAACAACAGATGGGGGCACGTCAGGCTGGGCAACAGGCACTTCAGAATGGGCAGCAGACACAAGCGCTGGCACATCAGGCAGAACAACAGGTGGTGGCACAACAGGCAGAACAACAGGTGGTGGCACAACAGGCTGGGCAGCGGACGGTGGCACATCAGGCTGGGCGGCGGATGGTGGCACATCAGGCTGGGCGGCGGACGGTGGCACATCAGGCTGGGCGGCGGACGGTGGCACATCAGGCTGGGCAGCGGACGGTGGCACATCAGGCTGGGCGGCAGAAGGTGGCACATCAGGCTGGGCGGCAGAAGGTGGCACATCAGGCTTGGCGGCAGAAGGTGGCACATCAGGCTTGGCGGCAGAAGGTGGCACATCAGGCTTGGCGGCAGAAGGTGGCACATCAGGCTTGGCGGCAGAAGGTGGCACATCAGGCTTGGCGGCAGAAGGTGGCACATCAGGCTGGGCGGCAGAAGGTGGCACATCAGGCTGGGCAGCAGGCATGGGCACTTCAAGCTGGGCAGCAGGCATGGACACTTCAAGCTGGGCAGCAGGCATGTGCACTTCAAGCTGGGCAGCAGGCATGGGCACTTCAAGCTGGGCAGCAGGCATGGGCACTTCAAGCTGGGCAGCAGGCATGGGCACTTCAAGCTGGGCAGCAGGCATGGGCACTTTAGGCTGGGCAGCAGGCATGGGCACTTTAGGCTGGGCAGCGGGCTCATCAAGCTGGAGAGCAGGCACTGGTACTTCCGGCTGGAACACTGGCACCTCAGGCTGGAGGGCTGGCACCGAGACGTCAGGCTGGAGGGCTGGCACTGAGACGTCAGGCTGGAGGGCTGGCACAGAGACGTCAGGCTGGAGGGCTGGCACCGAGACGTCAGGCTGGAGGGCAGGCACCGAGACGTCAGGCTGGAGGGCAGGCACCGAGACGTCAGGCTAGAGGGCAGGCACCGAGACGTCAGGCTGGAGGGCAGGCACCGAGACGTCAGGCTGGAGGGCAGGCACCGAGACGTCAGGCTGGAGGGCAGGCACCGAGACGTCAGGCTGGAGGGCAGGCACCGAGACGTCAGGCTGGAGGGCAGGCACCGAGACGTCAGGCTGGAAGGCAGGCACAGAGACGTCAGGCTGGAGGGCAGGCACCGAGACGTCAGGCTGGAGGGCAGGCACCGAGACGTCAGGCTGGAAGGCAGGCACAGAAACGTCAGGCTGGAAGGCAGGCACAGAGACGTCAGGCTGGAAGGCAGGCACAGAGACGTCAAGCAGGAATGCAGGCACAGAGACGTCAGGCTGAAAGGCAGGCACAGAGACATCAGGCTGGAAGACAGGCACCAGGATGTCAGACTAGGTTGGATTAGCTGGTGCGGAGGCAGGTTGGGTTACTGGCAGGATCGTCTTGGTTGGAAAAAACTTTCATTTTTTCTTTGGCTTAGCCACTGAAGCTCTGTAGGTGAGGGGTGCAGCAGACTGGAAAGGAGGATTGGAATATGGCAGAGAAGAGGTAACAGTAGCTGGAGGAAGTTCCTGTGGGTTTGTGGACAGCTGAGAAGAGGCAGGTGGGTTGAATGCAGGACAGGTGCAGCAGGTAGGGACAGGGTATTGATATTTGGTGGGAAGCAGGGTATATTGGGCTGAAACTGAGGTTGCCATGGGCGAAGGGGAAAAAGATTGCTGGGCAGGCAGGTGTCTAATAGCAGGTCTGGGTTGTGAAGAGCTGACTGAAGCTGGAAATAATAAGTCCAGTGGCTCTTGAACCAGCGTTGTATGAGAGGTCTTCTCCTACAAGTCAGGCTCCCTACCAGGTACCTAACACCAGCAATGGCCTGCAGTCAGATATAGGCTTGGCTAGACTAGAATGCAGTGGATATATTTGTAGGAGACAGTATATATATTTTATGCACTGTGGATCACTGAATCACTTGTCTGCCTGCCTGCCTGCCTGCCTGCCTGAAAGTGTATTTGAAAACGTACACCAGCAATGGCCTGCTGTCATATATAGGCTTGGCTAGACTGGAATGAAGTGGAAATATATATGTTGGAGACTGTACATATATTTAATGCACTGCGGATCACTGAATAACTTGCCAGCCTGACTGAAAGTGTATTTGAAAATGTACACCAGCAATGGCCTGCAGTCAGATATAGGCTTGGCTAGACTAGAATGCAGTGGATATATATGTAGGAGACAGTACATATATTTTATGCACTGTGGATCACTGAATCACTTGCCTGCCTGCCTGAAAGTGTATTTTAAAACGTACACCAGCAATAGCCTGCAGGCAGATATAGGCTTGGCTAGACTGGAATGCAGTGGATATATATATATATGTTGGAGATTGTATATATATTTAATGCACTGCGGATCACTGAATCACTTGCCTGCCTGCCTGAAAGTGTATTTGAATACGTACACCAGAAACGGTCTACAGTGAGATCTAGCTAAACTGGATACAGTGTGTAGATATATATATATCGATATATATATATATCCACTGTACCCAGTTTAGCTAGATCTCACTGCAGACCGTTCCTGATGTACTGTTTCTAATATACTTCAGACAGGCAGTTGATTCAGTTAGCTGTAGTGTATTTAGTACATATATACATCCCGCCTTTGTATGTGTAGATATATATATATATATATATATATATTTTTTTTTTTTTTCTTTATATACCAGTCTAACTGTATATATATATTAACCACTTCCCGCCCGGCCTATAGCAGAATGACGGCCAGGCGGTGGTTCGGTTATCCTGACTGGGCGTCATATGACGTCCTGTAGGATAACAGCCGCTGCACTCCCGTGGGGGCGCACATCGTGGTGATCGGTGGTGCGGTGTGTCAGTCTGACACACCGCTACACCAATCGCGGTAAAGAGCCTCCGGCGGAGGCTCTTTACTACATGATCAGTCGTGTCCAATCACGGCTGATCACGATGTAAGCAGGAAGAGTCGGTGATCGGCTTTTCCTCACTCGGGTCTGACACACCGCTACACCAATCTCAGTAAAGAGCCTCCGGCGGAGGCTCTTTACCACATGATCAGCCCTGTCCAATCACGGCTGATCACAATGTAAGCAGGAAGAGCCGGTGATCGGCTTTTGTTTCACTCGCGTCTGCCAGACACGAGTAGAGGAGAGCCGATCGGCAGCTCTCCTGACAGGGGGGGTCTGTGCTGATTGTTTAACAGCACAGCTCCCTTTCGGATGTGCACACTAGACCACCGGGGAAGCTGCTAGGACCATCAGGGAAGCCCCCAGCATGTGGATGGCCAGGTACATCCCCCATGGCCATCCACATGTGAAAATTAATGCCCAACATATGCCAACCAGTGCCCACAAATGGGCACTAACTGGCACATCTATGGCACAATAAAAATTAGTGATGTCCAGCAATGCCACCCATCAGTGTCCATCAGTGCCACCTATCAGTGCTCATCAGTGCCCACCAATCAGTGGCCATCTGTGCCCCCCATAACCATTTTTCCATATTACTGCATGCAGCTGCTGAATGATCACTTCTCCCCCCCTCCTTCCTGCAGACATTCAGCGGCTGCATGGAGTAATATGGAAAAATCAATTCCACTATGTGCAGTCTCCCCACAGCTCCTCCTATCTAACTTTTTCTGCATCCCCGTGCTCTCCGGCCCCTCCGTGCACTCCCTGGCTCTGCCCCTCCTGCTCTCCAGCCCATCCTTGCCCTCCCTGGCTCCGCCCCATTTCATCAGCACCCCCCTGTTCTCCACTCCAATTCTTTCTCCCCCTCTCAAGCTCCCCCCCAGCGTTCTCCAGCCCCCACCCCTCCAGTGCTCTCCACCTTTCAGAGCACTCTCTGGCCCCCACCTCCCAGCACTCTCCACACCCACCCCCAAGCACTCTCCACCCCCACCCCCCAGCACTCTCCACCCCACACCCTCCAGCACTCTCCGCCTCAAACCCCCAGCACTCTCTGCCTTCCACCCTCCAGCACTCTCCGCCTCCACCCCCAGCACTCTCCGCCCCCCAGCACTCTCCACCCCCAGCACGCTCCAGCTCCTCCCTGCTCTTTGCCCCCCCCAGTGCCTTTACAGACTGGAACATGGGGCACAGGAGGGGCTGCAGACAGGGACAGGGACAGGGCTAGAGATCTCTCTTACCCCCTCTCTCTTACCCCCTCTCCCCCCTCTCTCTCCCTCCCCCTCGCCCTCTCTCACCACACTCCTCTCCGGCTCTCTCCCCCCCTCTCTCCCCCCCTCCCTCTCTCCCTCCCCCCTCTACCTCTTTCCCCTCCCTCTCTCCCCCCTCTCTCTCCCCTCTCTCTCCCCCTCTCCCTTCTCTCTCTCCCCCCCTCCCCCCCTCTCTCCCCCCTCTCTCTCTCCCCCCTCTCTCTCTGTCTCCCCCCTCTCCCCCCCTCTCTCTCTCTCTCCACCTCTCTCTCCCCCTTTTGTGCACCCTTTCTCTACCCCTCGCTCACAATCTCTTGCTCCCCTTCTTTTGCCCCCTTTTTCTCTCTCTCTCCCCCTCCCTCTCTCCCCCTCCCTCTCTCTTCCCCCTCTCTCTCTCTTCCTCCCTTTCCCTCCCCCTCTCTCTCCCCCTGCGCTGTGCTGAGATCCCCCCACTCTACTTCCTCTGTGGATGTGGAATGACTCAGTGACATCCCCTCCCCATTCTCCCAAGACACGGGAAATTCTTAGAGGGGTTGCCACCTTGCTGGGCCCCAGATGTTTTATTGGCTGCATATGTCTGATGGGTGGGTAGGGTGCCCTGGAAGTGGTGCTGATGAACTATGTGCTAGATCTGTCCATCTTTTTTGCAGCCATTTTTATTGCTTAAATTTTTTTTCCCATTATGGGCGTGATTGGGGCCTCATGTGTAAGTTTCGCCTAAGGCCTCACAAAGCCTAGAGCCGCCTCTGATAACATGTACAGTAACACATAATGTACAGAGATGGATATTGTATTTGATTTGTAGATATCAGAACGCACCTGTGGGTGGTAGTTATTATGTGCACATCATATGTGTAGCAATGTTGACTACAATTGCAAAGCATAGCGATTCCCCATCATTTCTATGTACTGTATTGTCCCTCTAATGCCCAGCATCACTAACTGACATCATATCTGTGAGCCAAGTCAAAGGGATTGTGGGATTAGCAGTTCCTCAGAATGGCAATTGCTTCATATGACTATGCACCCAGACTACAAATCCCAGGGATCTTTGCTACCATCGGAGAGAATGCTGGGAAAAGCTATAAAAGAGGCCAGAGACCCGCCCCACACTCTCTTCCTCCTGGACCTGGTGTGTGACGGACCTCTCTGTACAGAGAGGGTGAGGTTGCGGCCTACCATGCAGTGTACAACATTCCAAGCTGGCCAAGGAGGGCCTATCACTGCTTGCTGTTCATCAGTCATCTATCCAGCACCACCCTGATAGTCCGACAACCCGTGCTGCGTGCTTCGCAACAGATGATCTTTGCAAGTGGAACCTCTGCAAGGACGCCTCTCCGGGAATGGCTGTTCAGAAGGCATTGAATTGGCCTGGTTGTTGGTGAGTGGGCAATTGCCCACCTTTGCAACCCTTTCTTTGTTGCTTCACTGGGTCACTGTGCACAAGCCATGGAAGAATGGAGTGTTACAGAGGCTGTGAAGCGGCAATGACTCAGTGAGAGCCTTCAAGGCCCGGTGGCTGATATGATCCGTAATCGGAGGATGGGAAAGAAAACTTGTGTTGCCATGGACTACAGACATGCTCTGTATGCTGTATTCGGGAGGGTTGAAACCATTGCAGACCTGATGTACAAATTCAACCACACTCACCAACAAAAGGGGGAGAGTCTGTCTGAATACATATCTTGAGTAGACAGAATGCTGAAGATCCATTGGGGAATCTTGTGGGGAAATCGTTAGCCGCCCAGAACCCTCAGATACTGTTGAATAGCCCCATTGAGGGAGCAAAAGTCATCCACAGAGAGTGGGAACGAATGCAGTTGGGAGATGGAGTCGTATACCGAAGATGTCGATCTGAGGAATTAGAGGGTGTTCTTTAACTGTTCCTCCCTGAGAAACACCGACTTATAGTGTTGACCGTTCTTCATGATGATCATAGTCACTTAGGCCCAGATAGAACCTTCAAGTTAGTCAGAGAGCAATTTTATTGGCCATCCAAGAGAGCTGAGGTGGAAAGCTACGGTCGCTCTTGCATCAGATGCATTCAGAGAAAGACTTTACATGGAAGAGGAGCTCCAATGGGCCATCTTCAAAGCCAGGGACCAATGGAGTTGGTGTGCATTGATTTCTTGTGTTTGGAACCTGACCCGACTGGACGGAGTAATGTCCTGGTTGTGACAGATCATTTCACCAGTTATGCTCAAGCTTTCCCCACTAGGGACCAGCAAGCCAGTACTGTAGCAAAAACTCTAGTGGAAACGCTTTTCGTTCACTTGCGGGCTGCCTCAGCGCCTACATTCGGATCAAGATCGGGATTTTGAGAGCAAGCTAATCAGAAGACTGTGTGAACTCTTAAATATAATGAAATCCAGGACTACTCCTTACCACCCTCAAGGAGATACACAACCTGAGCGTTTCAACCGTACCCTGCTGAACATGTTGGAAACCCTTTCCTTGGAAAAGAAACAGAATTGGGGGGACCATATAGCTGCAGTGGTTCATGCTTATAATAGCACCTCGAATGATTCTACTGTATACTCCCCCTATAGATTAATGTTCGGAAGAGAAGCTTGTTTACCAGTGGATCTGGGCTTTGGAACATCATTAGATCACACATCTCAGGCCTCCTACCGGGGGTATGTTGGCAGACTTCAGAAGAATCTAAAAGTGGCCTATGAGAAAGCCAAGGAAGCCTTAATCATCAGACCTCAGAGTAAGGGTTCAGGATCTACAACCTGGAGATCGAGTGTTGTTGTGCAATCTAGGGGTGCCTGGGAAACATACACTGGCTGATCGATGGCGCTCTCAACCCTACATTGTCTGTACCTGTTACCTGGACTCCCTGTGTATCAGATTCAGCCTTAAGGGAAGACTGGCCCTTTGAAGACTTGGCATCGAAACCATTTGCTACCTATATCCAAGGCTGTCAGAGTACCCCTATCCTCTTGCTTATCAGTCCCCTACACTGGGGCCTAGGGCTGCGAAAACCTGCCCATCCATACCACCTATAGTGGAGAGAGATGAAGAAGAATTGCTCTAGCTCACCTCAAATATGTGATGCTTTACTGGTGCTGGTCCTCCAGGAGTAGACTTCTGGGCATCACTATGAAAACCAGGAAGTAGATGAGTGCAAATGTGGGAATGATGGGAGTATTTTGGGTGTGTGGGGAGCTCAGTTATGATGTAGCGAAAACAGGCAGTATTGGTGGTTGCCTACATTTATTTAGCCCAAACTGGAATAATATTACAGGGTTTGAGACTGATCTGAAGTCTCAAGGTGCATGTATTGGGCTGATCTGAGGTCTGAAGGTGCAAGAATTGGGGCCAATCTGAGATATAAAGGTGCAGAAATTGGGGCTCATCTTAGGTTGGAAGGTACAGGAATTAAGGCTGATCTGAGATCTGAAGGTGCAAGACTTAAGGCTGATCTGAGGTCTGAAAGTGCAGGAATTGGTGTTGATCTTTGGTGAAAAGGTGCATGCACTGGAACTGATCTTGGGTGTAAAGGTGCAAGAGCTGAGTCTGAGCTGAGACCTGCAGGTGCAAAAACTGGGGCTGATCTGAGGTCAAAAGTCGAATGCATTTGGGGCTGATCTAAAGTCTGAAGGTGCGGAAATTGAGTCTGATCTGAGGTCTAAAGGGGCATGCGTTGGGGCTGAGCTGAAGTCTGAAGTAGACATAATATTGAGGCTGATCTGAAGTCTTAAGTGCACACAGTGGAGATGATCTGAAGTCTGAATATGCATGCATTTGGGCTGATCTGAGGTCATATAAGCTTGTTTTGTGTGTGCACCAATTTATATTATAAAAATTGAGTTTAACTATTTGTCTGTCTATCTGCCGCCTAGTATGAGAACATAATTCTCATAGGCTGTCATTTTGTGTAATCTTCGGTCAAATGAATAAAAGTAATGAACACATACTGTACACAATGAAGCAGTTTGCATGGGATTACCTGCAGGAAGTTCCACGTCACACTTCATCTAATGCAGCAAAAAGTTAGGATCAGTGAAAGGGAGTTTAAAAAGACATGCGGTCATTCACTGAAATTGGAAGAGAAGCGGTTTAAAACGTAATTAGTGTAGAGGGTTCTTTACTATCAGAGCAGTAAGGATGTGGAATTTTCTTCCACAAGCAGTGGTGTCAGCAGGGAGCATCGATAGTTTCAAAAACTATTGGATGGGCATCTTAATGATCACAACATACAGGGAAATATATATACGATTTACTATTGAAACAAACACATACACATACACACACAAGTTGAACTGGATGGACTGGTGTCTTTTTTTAATCTTACCGACTATGTAAACAATGTAAGTATCGCCCCTGACCTCTACATTGCCTTTAAGCGTAGCTCACAGCTTTTCATTTGCTCACAGGGATAGATGCCTATGCCATTCATACTAACCATACATATTGAAAGTTTCTATCACCTCCCATTATAAATACTGCTATGATGTCAAATGTAAGATAAACAGATCTATAGATAAAGAAAAAGATAGATATGTGTGAAACATTGTATCATAATATAATTATAGTAGAGACAGCATTAATTGGCTTCATTTCTGTGTTTACCTGCAAACTTTCGCAAAATGCAGTCTTTTCTTTGGTTACTTAGAAACCATTTTATAAGGGCTTGTTGGAATTTATAGATTTTCCATGCTTAGAAAGTCTTAAAAAAAAGAGTAATAAAGGATCGTTTAAAGCTTTCTGCCCAAGGTATTTGAGGCTGAAACATGCATGCAGTGGAGAATTTGTGTTTACTGGACTTCCAGTCACTAATAAAAAATCAATTCAGTGTCTTTGCTGCCTGCTAAATTATTTTTGCAATTACTTTCATGCATAATAGGTTTTATTGTGCAGGGAAATTG
This sequence comes from Lithobates septentrionalis, assembly GCA_037952835.1. Lineage (NCBI taxonomy): Eukaryota > Metazoa > Chordata > Amphibia > Anura > Ranidae > Lithobates > Lithobates septentrionalis. The sequence continues at coordinate 5,684,333 of JBBDGP010000447.1, read as the reverse complement.
ATTTATTAGCCAGGTTTGTAATAGCCATATTGTGGGACTTAGGCAGCATTACACAAGACCTCATTGTACTGGTGACCTAGTAACAGTGAAAAGAACTTCCATCAAAGTTTCATTTCTAATCTCAGATCATTCCAAGAGGGGAACAGAACATCTGGGGAGAATTTTAACACCTTTAATAGAAGTGTATTTACGGGCATACAGGTTCATTAGGGAAAACGAGCAGGTTTGTCGTTTTGCTTTAGCCTGACATTGCTCAGTCACTACATTCTGTAGTCAAGAGTAAATATTCACACCCCTAATGTGTCACTTTTTGTTTTGCAGCCAATAAAGCTTTTCATGGTGAAGGAAGCCTGCACATTGTAATAATGACATATGCATTTATATTGTGTCATTACTGTATGACGAACAGCCTCAGGCTCTTTATTAAACAGATGTGTGCAGCATCTATGCCGACCATCACAGGTGCTTCTGTACAATTTGTCCACAGAATGATTCTTTCACATGGATACAAACACACTGACCAACACAGAACAACAGGGCCTCTGCAGAATAAGGGCCCATTCACACTATTTGCATTAGGCTGTACTGAGCAGCTCAACGCAGACCTAAAGCAAATTGCCTTGTGTCCTATGTGAACGGTGCACACCACTGTGCTGCAGTTGTGTTCACTGCACAAAAATAGCATATGCATTACTTTTTTCACTGCAGCATGTTACAACGCAGTACACCCACATTGAAGCACTCTGCTGTGAATAAAATGAATGAAATTTCACTTTGAGACACTTTAATAAAGTTAAAAAAATCCTAAGATTCGTGCTTAGCCACAATTAAATTGAGACTGCTGCACCAAAATTTTCCTTGAATTCTAGAACTGTGCAGATTTTGTAAAATGATTAATGATATACCGTCTCAAACCACCAAATGTGAATATAAAAGTCATAATGTGATCATGAATATCTGCGGCATCAATTAATTAATGCCATCCTCAGATTTTTAAAGGGCAAATGATGTGCTGAAACTCAAACATTAAAGCGATTGTTAACCCCCCCCCAAAAAAAATAATGGATCCTGCTCCTTTCAAGCATGTTATACAGCACAGTGCTCGTGCTGTGTCATTTGGCCCCCTCTAACACCTAAAATACGTGGTTGATCCTGACAGTTCCCCCCCCCCTGTAAACTGACCACGATATATCATGGCTGCTGACCCCTGACACTGTGGTCAGTTTACGTGCCTCCATCATCCGCAGCCTGCTCTCTGCTCCTGTGTCCCTCTCCCCCCTCCCCTCCCTGCCTGTCAGCTGGTGACGGTGATTGCACCCCCTCTGCTGCTGGAATAACAAATAAATCTGTATACTATCCGCTCTGTCTCATAATTCAGTGCCCCCCTGCCTCTGTAATTTTTTTTAAATGCCTCCTTTACCTTATTTTACGGCAGCTCACAGATCACGTGACCGGCCAGCTCTCTCTCGCCTCTCCTCCTCGTGTCCCGCTGACGTCAGCGGGGGAATCTCGGCTCCGCCCATTGCATCTGTCAGACAGGCAGAGGAGAGAGCCTGCCAGTCACGTGAGCACCAGGAACCGCTGTGAAATACGTTAAAGGAGGCATTTTTTTAATAAAACACAGAGACAGGGGGACAGGGGAGACAGAACGGATTATGTGAACTTGTGAAAGTGGGTTAACAACCACTTTAAGGTGCAAACAATATAAAAAAAAACATCTCTTAGCCACTTTTCACTTCTCAAAAGTGCAAACTACAGTGATAAATAATTGATAATTCATATATAATACAATCCAAATAAAGTCCTTTTGAGTGCAAAAAAAGTTCATCCACGTGCAAAGAAAGATGCTCTTGTGCAAAAATAATCATGCATAAAGTGCTTCTGTGTCACCACCATGCTCTTAGAGACAAATGGGCAGCTTACCAGACCAATAAATCCCACAAAGAAGATCCTAAGTGCATAAAGATATTCCCAGCTGGGAGGCCACAGCTTGTTACAGGACGGCCCCTATGTTTCAGGATGGATCTCAGCTTTCGACTCTCCCAGTTACATGTATTAATGTCATATAAACACGGCCACGATGATCCGGTCCATGCATGTTAACATTGCTCCACTAGCTCCACCCGATGTTTTTCCCTTTAGAAGGGGTCATCTGGGATTGGAAAGCCTTTAATAAAGTTGTTAAAAAAGTTCTTATAAAGCTGTTAAAGGAAGTGAGCAAAAATCTCCTCAGTGGGGATGTAGATACATTAAAAATCTGACAAAGTCTATAACAATTCTCTACTATATTGGCCTTTATGTCTCCTTAAAATTTGACAGGCATATGGGTGTGGGTGAGACAGTGTGCATTCAAGGTCACTCATCCACATTCATATGTCTGTCAAATTGGGAGAAGCAGCTGTGTCTGTGAGCAACTGCATCCCTATAAACTTAATTAGGCTGTCGGCATGAAGCACCTGGCAGCTCAAGCCGCATAAGCACACAGCCAATTCACAAACTATGAACCTCAGTGTCCATGTGAATGGGGCCATAAAGTGCTTGTAAACCCTTACATATACCCAGTGAAGGGAGTAGCCTCAGGTGATACACAGAGATGAAACAAATCCTCCTACATAAAGTGTGCCTGTAAATCTGCAGCCATTTCTCCTGTAGAGCCTTCTAAAACACGCAGATCAAAAGGATTTTTTACAGCAGCATAAAGCAGGAGGGCAGGGATCTGATGTCTCACACACAATGCAGAGCTGCAGCACAGAGTTGTCTGTAATCTGATAGCTGAATGGAGGGAAGGGACACACCCCCTGTACACAGGCTCATAGAAATACATACAGAGCTGAGGCTATGAGTCACCTGCTCTGTGCTCCCTTGATACAAAGGTTGGATTGTTTTTAATTATTTATGGCCGATAGGTATACAACGGGTCTAAAGTGAAAAACTTTCAATCGGCCAGGACAATCCACATATGGAACTCAGTATAAGGCAAAGAAATATCTCATAGTTAGGGTTGCCACCTAATCCCTTTAAACCCAAACACATATGAATTACACAGGTTCTGAGGCTGATTAAGGTGGTAATTAAACTAACTTAAATAATAAATAATGATATTTGAAGCGCTTCACAATGTGCATGAAAATGAATATATAAGAATAAATATAAATAGTCAAATAAATCCAGCGGTGAGTAAAAATTCCTATAAAATCCAGCAATCAAAATAGTGTAAAATTATAAAAAATAAGTGACACCAAATGTGTAAAAAATTCACATAAAAAATCCACATAAAAATAAATATATAGGGATGTATTCAGAAGGTTCAATTATACAGGTGTAGAATCCTGATTGGTATAGAGCTTTTGATCACTAGCAAAGCTGTTTAAAAACACTTGCTTAATTAAGGTGCTCATTGATAGTACCAATGTGTTTTTTGCTTCTATTCACAACCAATGTGGGAATCATAAACAGGCAGATAAGCGAAAAAAACAATCATTGTGCAATAGTTAGGATACCAAGGTACACAGGCAAACTTCAATCCACTCACGTGTGCCTTATAATGATAAGGCATATGCAGGTTTTACTATAGCAGTCAGCCGCCTTAGACAGGAGCAGATTCAGTGCAGTACACTGTGTGAAACTGCTGATCTGCACAGAGCTTCCTTGGCTCCTCCCACGCGTTACATCACAGTCACGTGACTTTTTCAAGGATATAACAAGCTCTGACGGACTCAGCTTTATAGCACAACAGCAGAGTGGTTGCCATGGCTACAGCATGAGTTTATCATCATTCTGCTTCCTGCATATACTTCAATCCTGTTAAAACCTACTTTTATTAGACATGTAATTCATATGAATATCGTTGGTTTATCAAAACCACGTTTCCATGTGTAAAAAACGCAGTGTGTAAAAAGTTTTTTTATATTTTATTTTTTATTTTTTATTTTTTTATTTATTTTTTGGTCCAATATTCTCATTATTTGTCCAATACTAGTTTTTTTCTGAGTGGCAATATTTGGTTCAGTTCTAGCATATAAATACTGGTCATCATCCATTTTTGCAATATTCTATCATTTAATTTTACATTTTAATATTATTTCCCTATTTCTTATATCATATCTTATTTTAATTTTTTTTTTTTTTTTCCATAAAAGTTTTTATTGTGAACAAAAGATGTTACACAGTTTTTACAATCACTAGGTTGGTAGACAACATGTATCTTATTAACATGACATATGTTACTACAATATAGTGAGTTATTTATATATTCAACTGTAAGTCGTACAGACGTATAACAAAATAAGAAGGCCTCGAACTCGAGGTTTACCACATCATCTGAGATCAGGAACCATTTTAGGTAGGAGTATCACCTTGATTAAGGTGTCAGAGGTATGGGGTTAATTGGGGAAGTGTATGAATGTAGTCACCTATGGGTCCGTAAGTTTGTCCTTGAACACGTGAGAATGTATCGGGCTTGTTACGTAGGGTCCGTCTGTGAGGTAGGTTAATCTCGTCGGTTCTTGAAATGTGAAGAGTAGATGGGGAATTAAACACCAAAGTTAAGGTAGTCATGGGAGTATGTATATGGTTGTCTTTGTCAGTTCAGTTGGGGTAGGGATAAAAAGAGGGAGAAGGGCATAGAGATGAGGGGGAAAAGGGGGATGCGGTGAAAGATAGAGATAGGTGGGGGGAGGTAGGGGACTGGGGTACCTCCTCCCCGGTCTCCACCGGGCCTCAAGGGTAAAGATGTTTTCGTGTGCGGATCCCTGTCTGAAGGGGGAATCCCCCCGGGATCCGCATTGAAGCAGGAGTGAGCGAAACAGCGAGTTTTGATGGGTAGGTGTATGTCTCAAGAGGGTTTTTGGCTTCTTCGATCAGTCGCTATGGGAGGATTGGGGACAGTTTGGCTTCATAATGGAGGAATATCTCTCTGTGGTGCAGAAGTGGGTCCAGCAGGCCCACGTTTGGGAGTATTTTGACGGCGTATCTTTTGCAATGTGGATTAATTCCTCCATTTCAGCAATTTTGTTTACACGGGAAAACCATTCAGATAGGGTTGGGCTACAGGGGGATTTCCATTTGGCTGAGATACATAATTTGGCTGCGTTGATCATGTGTATTCCCAGAGACTTTCTGTACGTGTGGGCTGAAGTGGATGAGTGGTGGAGAATGAGTCTGGTAGGAGTAAAGTCCATGGGGTATGTGGTTACCTGGGAAGTGATGTCATGAACCTGTTTCCAGAAAGTCTGGAGAAGAGGGCAGGACCACCAGATGTGTAAAAATGTGCCTATATCATTGGAGCACCTCCAACATTTGTTTGACGTATCAGGATTAAATTTGTTTAGCAGTTCAGGAGTACGGTACCATCGGGATAGGGTTTTGTAATTGTTCTCTTGTAACGTGACATTGAGGGAGCCCTTGTGTGCTATTGTGTAAATTCGTTCCCAGTTCTGTTCCGTTAGGTCTATTTGAAGTTCCCTTTCCCAGGCCTGGCAAGCTTTAGTATCTTTGGGGGAGATCAGGGCAAAGAGCATGGAGTGGGTATTTGCAATCAGGTGCTGTTGCGGTGTAGTTTGGGCGCATAGGTTTTCAAATGGGGTTAGGTTTCTAGAGACAGACGCGTTTCGGTGTGTTGTTGCGAGAAAATGGCGAATCTGGAGGTAAGTCCATAGCGGAAATGGTTCACCCCCTGTGTTTGTGGGGAGTGTATCGCGGTTCGTGAAATTACCATCTCTAAAGAAGTGTTGGGCTAGTATGTCTTTGTGTGGCCAGGTATCTTTAAGGAAGTTAGCGGACATCCCCGGGATAAAGGCTGGGTTAAAGCGGATAGGCGTAAGGGGTCCTGGGTTGGAGGAGATTTGAAATTTTTTAGACACTTCCCTAAAGCTCCTGAGGGTAGCCTCTATAAGGGGGTGTTCTTTTAGGGTTTTGGGAATGTGGCATTGGAGAATCCATGGGGTGCTTTTAATGGGCATGTGGGAGAATGAGCCTTCTAGTCTCACCCAGTCTTTAACCCCTTCGTGTACTGCCCAGTCTACAATTCTTCCCAGGTGGCAAGCTCTGTAATAATTCTGCAAATCTGGTAGCCCAATACCCCCTTTGCTTTTGGGTTTCGAGAGTTGGGAGTAGCTTATCCTAGGGCGCTTGTGTTTCCAAAGAAACTTCAGAAATTGTTGTTTGATCGTGTGAAAGAAGGCTACAGGGATTTTGATGGGCATTGTTTGTAGCAGATAGAGGATACGTGGGAGCACATTCATCTTTAGGATGGCCGTGCGGCCGAACCAAGAAAAATGGGGTTTGTCCCATCTACGTAGGTCCTCGGAGATAGTGCGGATCAGCGGGGTGAAATTTTTAGTGTATAAGTCCGACAGGTGTGTGGTCAATTGGATTCCCAGGTAAGTAATGGCGTTTTGTTTCCAGACAAAGGGAAAGTTATCTTGGCATTGGGAGACTAGGTCTTTCGGGAGGGAAATGTTGAGGGCATGGGATTTTGAGAAGTTAATCTTAAGGTTGGATATTTGCCGAAATAGGTCAAAATCTCTGAGGAGGTTTGGGATTGAGGTAAGTGGGTCACTTAGAAACAGCAGAATGTCATCGGCAAAAGCCGCTATTTTATACGTGCGTCCTGCAATGGGGATACCCTTGATATTTTCGTTCGATCGTAGGCAGCGTAGTAGGGGTTCGAGAGTTAAAATAAAAAGGATAGGGGACAGTGGGCATCCTTGTCTCGTTCCATTCCGGATGGAGAAGGCGTCTGACAGGTGGCCGTTGACTTTGACTTTTGCTGTTGGTGTAGTGTATAGGGACATAATTAGGTTGAACATTCGGTTGTGTAGACCTAGGTGGCGTAAAACCGCCCCCAGGTAGTCCCAGGCCAGCCTGTCAAACGCCTTCTCAGCATCCAGGGATAGAAAGAAGCCTCTTTGTTTTTGGGAAGCTAGCCAATGGTTTATGTTAATAGCCTTGATGGTGTTGTCCCTGGCCTCTCTGCCAGGAACAAATCCAACCTGGTCTTTCCCTATTATTGCAGGAAGGAGGGGAAGGAGTCGGTTTGCTAGGATTTTTGCGAATAATTTAATGTCTACGTTGAGTAGGGATATTGGTCTGTAACTAGTGACTGAAGTGGCGTCCTTCCCCTCCTTCGGGATGACCGTGATATGCGCTTCAAGCAGTCTGTGAAAAGGTAGCTTTGAGGAGGATAAGGAGTTGAAAGTCTTTAGGAATGGGGTTGAAAGAATGTCTATAAAGGTCTTATAATATGGTGCTGAAAAACCGTCGGGGCCTGGGCTTTTGCCTGTTTTTAGTTGTTTAATCGCTCTCTTAAGTTCCTCTTCGGATATGGGGTTGTCTAAATCGCGAGCCTCTTCTCGGGGTATGGGTTTGGGGCTGAATTTTTTGAGGAAGTTTGTGATAATGGCTTTTCTGGAAGTTTGGCCTGCGGTCATTTCGGGTTGCTGTGGTATGTTATAAAGTTCTGTGTAGTAGCGTTCGAAGTGAGATGCTATGTCTGCGGAGTTCGGGCTTGAGTTACCTAGCGGGTCTTTAATAGTGTGGATGTTGGTGCTAGCTTTCTTGGATTGTATCGCTCTGGCTAGAAGCTTCCCACACTTGTTCCCCTGTTCATAAAATAGCTTTTGGTTTAATATAAATTTGCGTCGGGTTTTACGGTTAAGGACTTCCAACAGAAGTTTCCTGGTTTGAGTGAGTTCTAGGTATGTGTCTTGTGATTGGGACTGCTTGTGGAGTATTTCCAGTCTTTTTATTTTGTTAGTGAGTTCCTGAAGGGTTATCTGTTGTGTTTTTTTCCGGTTGGCCTGGAGTGTAAGAAATTCCCCTCGGATGACGCATTTATGTGCCTCCCAGAGGGACAGGGGCGTTGTGTCGGAGTTATCATTTTCCCTGAAGTAATTGTTTAAGCTGGTGCGGATGTGGTTGGTGTCAATTTCTGAAGTGAGGAGAGAAGGATCAAGACGCCATATCTTTGTGACCAAGTTTCTTTCCGGGAAGGAAAGGGAGAGGGTGATCGGGTGGTGGTCTGAGATGAGTAGGGGTTCAATGGTGGCAGATTTCAGGAAGGGGAGGTCTTTTTGGGAGAGGAAGAGGTAATCCAGCCTAGAGTATCTATTGTGGGGTGCGGAGAAAAAGGAGTAATCTTTCCCATTCGGGTGTAAGGTGCGCCATGTGTCGTGTAAAAGGAGTTCCTGTATTTGCATCTTAACTTGTCTCAGTGCTCTATAGGGAAGGGTGGAAGACCCCGAAGAGGAGTCTAGGATGGGCTGAAGTGTCACATTGAAATCGCCTCTAAGAATTGTAGTCCCCGCTTGAAAACCTGCGAGGATGGCAGCGATAGAACGGAAGAAGCTGACCTGGGCGGTATTGGGGCTGTATATGTTTGCTAAGGTAACCATCCGGTTATGGATGGTTCCCTTCAAGAACACATAGCGGCCCTCTGGGTCTATTAGGGAATCTATCAATTGCCATGGAAGATTTTTAGAGAGCAAGATTGAAACTCCTTTTGTTTTGGCTAGAGGGTTTGTGGCATGGAAGGAAATAGGGTACTTGTGGCTTGCTAGTTTAGGGGTATTGTCCGTTCGAAAGTGGGTTTCTTGCAAAAATATCACATCTGCTTTTAATTTGCTCATCATGTTGAGGATTTGACTATGCTTCTCTGGGATATTTAGTCCTTTGACATTTTGAGAGACTACTTTGAGCGTGTTGTGTTGCACAGTGGAATGTAGGGGGTCCATGATCGTTGGGTAGAGTCTAGTTGGTGTGGTGGATATGGGGAGGGAGTGCAATTTGCAAATGTGGCCGATGTGGGTGGGTGTAATCTGTGGAGAGTCGGAGGCTCTTCAAAGGTATTTGAGCGATATAGTGGGAGATGCTACGGTGGAGACCAGGGAGGGGGGGAAGCCTAGATATATAAAGGGGAGGGGGGGAGGGAGAGAAAGAGAACGTATAGAAAGGGGGGAGAGATAGAGGGGAGGAGGGGGGGTGGTAAGTCAGGTGGGGATTAGTAACGGGAAATAAGATGTACTTACCGGAGGTAAATGTAGTCCAGCTACCTTACCCTGTTATGGGTTGAAACGTCCGGTGTGGGTCAACTAGGATAGTCACTGTCCTGTTGTGTGGAGGAGTGGAAGGAGCTCGAGGAAAGGTTCGAGAGACGTTCCGTCCGTGGGAGGTCAACTTGGGTCTATTCGACTTGTATGGAGGGAGCCTGCTTACGTAACAAGGGGAGAATATGTGGTTAAAGATCTCAGATTGATGATGTAAAGGCAGAAACAATCAATAATATAGATAATTGGAACATTGAACATTAACCTGTGGTTCTAGAAATAAACTAGCCACGATAAGGAACATGTGGAGGTCGCCACCTGGAAAGCAGATATAGAGGCCCAGGAAAAGTGGAGTTACTAAACCAACTATACATATAACTTAGAGATAATACTGATACAGGTAGCAGCAATCATCATAAGGCTAGGTTGGGTTTAGTGCAAATTATGAGCTTGTTGTAGGTATTGAGGCTATGCAGGGGCGTAGGGTAGCGTAGCCTCTAAGAGGTTAGCCCGCTATAATTTGGGGGGGAGTTTGACTATGGGGGGGAAATCAATAAGGATCCATTGATGCTTACGTGTGCGGGTTAGTCTGGGTGTGGTCTAGACATCGGGTTAGGATAGAGCTGTACTTCACGCAGTTGTTCAATCCCAGAGCTGTCTATGATAGATCTTAGCAAAGTTTAGCATTAAATTAGGTATGAAGTGGTCTTTAGTGGGTATCTGACTGACTGTGCAGTACTCGGCAGCTGTGGCCCTAGAATGGTTGGTTTAATACAACCTGCCCATCATTAGGAAGCTCATCCCCCATGGACGCCCCTGGCAGATGTAAAGCGAATAGGAGTGTGCCAGGGAGGGAAGAGCCCTTATCCATGCGGGGTGAGCCCCCCTTTTTCTCTATAAGCAAGTCAAGACAATCAGGATAAGCATGTTCAAAAGCAGTCAAGAAAAGAAAAAGAAAAGAAAAGAAAAAAGGGGGGGGGGAATGAACTCTAAATGTATCTCGGAGCACGGTGGAATACCGTATGTTCAGCATCAAACTTATTTTGGTTTCTCAGGTTCAGTTTATTTCTTCGTTGCGTCGTCTTCCGTCTGGAGGAGGTACCTGAAAGGAAGAGGGGGGGGTTGGGATGGGTAGGGGAGAGGGGGGGGAAGGGGAGAGGGGGGATGGCGGGGGGGTACCCCATTGGCGTTGTGAGCTGTGGTGGATGACACCATCTTGAAGGGTAGGGGTCCGTCTCGGGCCATCAGTCATGAATTCAGTGGAGGCTAGCAGTTGAGTGAAGATGTTGGCAGCTTGTGTGGTGTCTTGTTGCTCAACCAAGCAGAAATCCACTGGTGATATATGCGGCTTAAGTTCAGTTACTTAGTGGAGTGGATTGAGTTCCGTTGGGATCTGTGGATGATTGGTGTTTTCCCTGAGAGAATGTTCTGGAAGTGAGTTGATGTGGAGGCGTGTAGCGTGGGGTCTTCATGGGTTTCTCAGCTTGTGGGAGTGTATTGTTGTCTGACTGTACCTGGTGGATCCAGTATAGGCCAGGTTTGAGGTAGGCCTCTGTCAAGCGAATTGTAGGCGTCGAATGGATTGCTGTTCCGTCATGGTTCTATGATCCTGGAACTTAGGATGGGGTGGCGACCTAGGGGTAACTGCAACTCTGAACATGAGTTGTAATGAATTCAGACGTTTGGACATGGTTGATCAAGGCTGATCTGGTCGGGCCCGTCTGTGGGCTGGGGACGCGGTTGGGCTTTGTCGGTCTCTATCCAGCTGATCCCTCTGAGGAGGTGGCCTTGGAGAGGATGATCTGCGTCTTCTGATGTGGAATTCATCTCTTACCGGGATGGCCTCCATGGAGTTGGTTCTTTGGAGCTGAGTGGAGCGAAAATCTCTATACCAGTCCGGGAGTTCGATGAATGGTAACTGCAGAGTATTGCAGAATCCCCTGAGGTCTTCCGGGACTTTCAGATTGGCAGTGCGTCCAGCTTTAGTTGCAGACAGGCAGAAGGGAAATTTCCAACGGTATTGGATCTCTTTTTGGCGCATTAGGTCGAGCAGCGGGCGTAGGTCTCTTCTGTGTTGTAGGGTTATAGGGGACAGATCTTGAAAAATCTTGATCTCTGCTCCTTGATACGTTAAGCTGCGGCGCTCTCTGGCTCTTCTTAATATGTCTTCCTTCAGTCTGCAATTCACCAGGCAGCATATCACGTCTCTTGGAGGGTCTGAGTCTCTGCCTCTGGGTTTGAGAGCTCTGTGTAGACGCTCATAGTCAATGGGGGTCTCGGGGGGTCTCCCTAGTAAGTCATTGAAAATCTGGATTGTGGCCTGTATTATGTGGTTCTGTTCGACGGACTCAGGTATGCCTCTTACCCTCACATTATGGCGGCGTCCGCGATTGTCCAGATCTTCCATATGCCTGTGTAGGTCTCTGAGCTGGCTGTTGTAACTCTGAGATGAGCGTTGTAGCTGTTGTAGGGCGGCATCATGGCGGATAGTGGTTGTTTCTATGTCATCGATCCTCATGTGCATCGATTGAATCTCCCTCCTGAGATCTGTGAAAGCAGCAGCAAAGGAGTCTTTGATATCTGTGGCCACCGACCTGAGATCATCCATGTTAAGTGGTCGGGCAGTAGATGGGCTCTGTGCACGCAGTGAGTGTCTCCTGGCAGGGCTGAGGCTTGAGGCGCGCGTTCCGGAGTAGGCCGGAGATGAAGCCGGGGCCTCGCGTGATCGCGGCCGGAAGATTTCCGGGATGTTGTGTCCGGAGAGCGGATCCATGCCCCTGGGGGATCGGGACCGGGACTGGGATGATTTATCCTTCGGTTTCCCCATGTTGTCGGCAGGTAAGGGCTCCGTTAGGCTGTTTGCAGGACCTCCGTGGGACAGAGCGAGGAGATCAGGCAGCCATTCTCGTTCGGCTCCAAGCCACGCCCCCTTTAATTTTATATATGTATATTTTATATATATATATCATGTCACCTTGTTTACTCCGTTTTCCATACATTTATGAGCAGAGCATGTGGATACCCCATTTTTGTGATATCATGGGGCACTGGTCATTTATCAAAACCATTAGAGACAACGCTTTGCCATTTATTCCCTCTGTGAGATGTTATACCAATTGTGACCACTGGAGGGAGTTGAAAAAGTAAACGTGATTAGAGATATCAATATATATATTTTTTACTTTTTACACACTGCGTTTTGTACACATGGAATCGTGGTTTTGATAAACCAACGATATTCATATGAATTACATGTCTAATAAAAGTAGGTTTTAACAGGATTGAAGTATATGCAGGAAGCAGAATGATGATAAACCCATGCTGTAGCCATGGCAACCACTCTGCTGTTGTGCTATAAAGCTGAGTCCGTCAGAGCTTGTATTATCCTTGAAAAAGTCACGTGACTGTGATGTAACGCGTGGGAGGAGCCAAGGAAGCTCTGTGCAGATCAGCAGTTTCACACAGTGTACTGCACTGAATCTGCTCCTGTCTAAGGCGGCTGACTGCTATAGTAAAACCTGCATATGCCTTATCATTATAAGGCACACGTGAGTGGATTGAAGTTTGCCTGTGTACCTTGGTATCCTAACGCTTCTTGTCCTGTGATTAACGGCATGCTCTGTGTGACATTTCCCCATCCATAACATGATGTGTACAAGAGCTCCGCTGTCTGCGGGAACAGCTTTGCAGACACGTGAGACTAGGCAGTCACTTGCAGCTTCCTGGTTCTCTCTAGTGATGTGACGTAAAACAGGGCATACTACAGACTGATGAAGAAAGTGGCTCGAGAAAGAGGCTTGGTTAAAAAATGATCACGCATGTGCGAGATGTTAGCAGGGGAAACAAGGAAGGGAAGATGAGTCAGAAAACAGTACTTAAGATAGCGCCGCTGAATCCGGCAAGAAAACTTTTTTACAAAGTACTAAAAACAGTAAGTAGGCAGCGATCAAGCATACATTATACTGTGCAAGGGTTGGAAATACATTTTCATATCACATGAGATGAAAATCGCGATAAGGAATGCAGAGTTTACTTCCTCTTTAAAAGGTATGATGTGGCAACCCTACTCATAGTGCAGTAGCTGTAAAATCTAGCATTTAAGGTTAAAACTACTTACAACAAACAGGCAAGAAAATCACATGTAACACAGGTAATCCAGATCAGCATAAGTAGGAAAAAGGGAAAATAACCGGTCTCTCACTAGTGGTTATCACTGTAAGGCTTTAATAAGCCAACTAGACAGCACCCCTGGTGATTGCTGACTCACCTCAAATTAGGGGGTAATCCAAACACATGTAAAAAGGAGTTGGGGGAAAGAACCCCAAATAGGAAGTCACAGATGGACCATGTTGCTTAATCATGGGACAATTTTATTGAATTAACAAATACAAAAAACTTCGGGGTAAATCACCACCATCACCTTCCCCTTGGTGAAAAGTTAAAAAGACAACGTTGTCTAGGATAAATGCAGCTGCGAACACATAGTGCACACACATACAGATCACACTCATAAACTGATTATAGCATCTTCCTAGTGGTAAGAGGAATCTGAGCCTAGTGCACACTATCACAGTGAAATAAAGCAGCCTCTTAAAGTGGAACTGTAGTCTGCTCACATCATTTGTAATAAAAACATCTCTGCCATTCTAAAGCTTCCCTCCAACCACTTTGCCTATAATTTATACGTATACTGTTATTCTGTACTTGCCAAATATGCTTCAGAAATCTCCCTCCACTGAGTCTGGCTGCATCCATTTTAACTGTGGGCAGCTGAAGCTGTTGCCTGTTCACTTCCTGGATACACAGACACACAGAGGCACGCCTCCAGCTCTGCAGCTCTCAATGGCCTTCTTATGACTCACCCCCCCTCTTCCTGGCAAACTCTCATGAGAGTGAGAGGGAGAGCTGTGCATGATGTCATAAGCCTAGTCTTTTTTCCAGACAAGAAACAGGAAGTGGGCTGTATAAGGTATTTACCGGCAGAAAAAAAATGTTTTACTATCCAAAGTTAAAACAACGAGGGCAGAAGATTTATTAGATGGAAAGATGAAAAAATGACTGACGTTCCACTTTAAGAATCCACATGTAATCACCGGGTAAATAGGATTGTTTACAGTCACTTAATGTGAGTATAGTTGGTCCTTGTTTGGATAGGGTGAATGCTATAAAAAAATAGGACTGAAAGAAAATGTTAGACTCAGCTATGTGAAGGGACTCTCATAACTTCAATGCCATAGGATGACAGTGGAAATAAAGCATTAGGTATGCTATAAAGTAAATAGCTCATAAGGTATTGCACGCAACAGTAAAGTGCATCCGCACTGTAATCTAGAACAGGACCAGTTGGATCAGCTCACCCGACCAGTATACAATCAGCATACAGATGAATCCACCCTCTGGGTCATGTAAGAGAAGCTCTGTACTCACAGATATTCATCTTGCAAGGAGCCAGGCTGTCTGCCGACATCAGTACTTGTCTTGATGATTCTGGTCTCTCATGGAGGTTGGAGCGATCTGTAATTGTGGTGGTCTGTTAGCTGTGTATCAGTATAGCTGTGCCTGTACCTAAGGTGGCACCAACTGTCTCACTAGGCATGTGCAGATGTGTGCAGCCGCAACACTGGTGACATCAAAGCGTCACTCACGTGGTATAGGGACCTCCTTTCACCCAATCAGCTTGAGCTTCGTCAGGGATGGGAGGGGCAAGTTGGTGTTGTCTATTTAAGCTTTTTTCTGGCATGTAATTTTTTATTCCACTACCAGGTGTCATCCATACCATCAACACCACACAGACATATATTGCAAACGTTTTTTTATGGTAAGTTAAAAGAAAAAGTGAATTAAAAGCCACAAGGATTAAACAGTATCAATCAAAGGCATTCCGCCGCTCTGCAGTCCAAGCTACATTTCATAGATACATTTTTTTTTTTTACTCCAGCTCAGCACCCTGACGGGCGTAATGACATGAAAGCTGATGTTTATCCAACACGTTTCATCAAACAGAACGTAGTCCATGGGTCAATGGAGTATAGCGTTGATTGAGAACGTAAGCAATAGATACAGCCCGCAATACATGTGCATATACACAGGTTAGCCATTGGTTTAAATGGTGCTAATTGTGTTGTTTATTTTGGGGGGAGTAAAAACACCAAGTAGGAAACCCTTGCAGTGTGCAGCCTCAATGCAAGGGAGAATGTTCAGATTTCGAAGAGCTGGGCATTGACTAAAAATCCAGTGATTTATTTAATAGTGGACTACGTAATACAGCCTATCAAAACAATAATACACCGTTCTTTAAGATTTTTCTTTTTTAATATTAAGAAACCAAAGGGAATGCACAAAATTGTACTCAATGAATTCCCTTTTGAAATGTTTTTTGTACTCAACCTTGTTCTTGAGTTGCTGCTTATAAACTGACCTCAATAATAAAGACGTCTATAGGAATTTCCGACAGTTAACTTCTATAGGTCCGGTCTGTGTGAAACATTAATGCTTGCTGCCATCTAATGGCAAGTTGGAGGTATTACGGGAGTTATGCTACCAGGCTTTACAATCTGCATGTTCTTCTAAATCAAATTTAAAAACTTTGATTTAGAAAATTAAATTTACAACGGAACACTAACAGCTTCTGCAGAAGAGATTCTGTTTGCACTTTCCAAGGAAGAAAACTTTTAATGGAATGAATGTAAAAAGTAAAAAAAAAAAAATTCTCAAGAAGCATACAACCATTCCAAAAAAGGAAAACATGATTTGTGCTTTAAAAAATCGTTTTTGCTAGACATGCCAAATACGGCAGCTCATATAATAGTCATTAAAAACTCTTCTTAGAATATGCTTTTACTTATGAAAATGTAGTTATTGTTATTTTTAGCAATGTTCTTAAAGCCTATAACTAGAGGTAAAGTTGTTCTCATTGCAACTATGGTAATCTGTTCACAAGTTATATGTGGTTTATGAAGGGATGTTTGTACAGAAGAGACAGCTTCTCTAGCAATTAAGCTACAGCAGAGTGGTGTTGGAAAAATTCAATCTTGCTCTGAAGGTAGTTTAAAAAGTAGTAAGTTTCAATCTGATTTGCAAATCAAAGAAACAGCATATACAACAGAAAGGCCCTGTAACAATGTGCCTACCACTTTTCAGAATAAATTCAATAAAGTATTCCAAACACTTTTCTGGCAGCAGGTGCCTTTATAATTACCTGCATCTAATTCACGCAACAGTTTCGGTAATATTACCAACATGCAAAAAAATTTACAATGAGGGAAAAAAGTATTTGATCTCCTTCTGATTTTGTACATTTGCCCACTGACAAAGAAATGATCAGTCTATAATTTTAATGGTAGGTTTATTTTAACAGTGCAAGACAGAACAACAAAAATATCTAGAAAAACGCATTTCAATAAAGTTATAAAATGGTTTACATTTTATGAGTGAAATAAGTATTTGATCCCCTATCAATCAGCAAGATTTCTGGCTCCCAGGTGTCTTCTATACAGGTAATGAGCTGAGATTAGGAGCACTCTCTTAAAGTGACTGCTCCTACACTCAGCTTGTTACCTGAATAAAAGACACCTGTCCACAGAAGCAATCAGATTCCAATCTCTCCACTATGGTCAAGACCAAAGTGCTGTCCAAGGATTTCAGGGACAAGATTGTAGACCTACACAAGGCTGGAATGGGCTACAAGACCATCATCAAGCAGTTTGGTGAGAGGGTGACAACAATTGGTGCGATTATTCGCAAATGGAAAAAACACAAAATAATTGTCAATCTCCTTTGGTCTGGGGCTCCATGCAAGATCGCAACTTGTGAAGTTTCAGTGATCGTGAGGATGGTGAGGAATTAACCCAGAACTACATGGGAGAATCTTGTCAATGATCTCAAGGCAGCTGGTCACCATAGTCACAAACAAAACAATTGGTAACACACTACGCTGTAAAGAACTGAAATCCTGCAGCGCACGCAAGGTTCCCCTGTTCAAGAAAGCACATGTACAGGCCAGTCTGAAGTCTGCTAATGAACATCTGAATGATTCAGAGGAGAACTGGGTGAAAGTGTTGTGGTCAGATGAAACCAAAATCGAGCTCTTTAGCATCAACTCAACTCGCCGTGTTTGGAGGAGGAGGAATGCTGCCTTTGACCCCCAAGAACACTGCCCCCACCGTCAAACATGGTAGAAATATTATGCTTTGGGGGTGTTTTTCTGCTAAGGGGACAGGACAACTACACTGCATCAAATGGAAGATGGACGGGGGCATGTACCATCAAATCTTGGGTGAGAACCTCCTTCCCTCAGCCAGGACATTGAAAATGGGTTGTGGATGGGTATTCCAGCATGACAATGACCCAAAACACACAGCCAAGGAAACAAAGGAGTGGCTCAAGAAGAAGTACATTAAGTTCCTGGAGTGGTCTAGCCAGTCTCCAGACCTAAATCCCAAAGAAAATATGTGGAGGAAGCTGAAGGTTCGAGTTACCAAATGTCAGGCTTGAAACCTTAATGACTGCAAATAGGAGTGGGACAAAATCCCTCCTGAGATGTGTGCAAACCTGGTGGCCAACTACAAGAATCGTCTGACCTCTATAATTGCCAACAAGGGTTTTTCCACCAATTACTAAGTCATGTTTTGCGAAGGGGTCAAATACTTATTTCACTCATTAAAATGCAGATAAATTTTATAACTTTTATGAAATGCGTTTTTCTGGATATTTTTGTTGTTATTCTGTCTCTCACTGTTAAAATAAACCTACCATTAAAATGATAGACTCACCATTTCTTTGTCAGTGGGCAAACGTACAAAATCAGCAGGGGTTCAAATACTTTTTTCCCTCACTGTATGTAGTTCTTACCACCTCCACTGTGACCAGTTGCTATGGTTATCACAGATTCAAAAAGAATTACCACCAGTTCGCAGATTGGGAAACTGTCAGTAAACAGGACCAAAGCTCAGCTGGCGTATTTCAGAGTAGGTTGTATGTTCAGGATGATAGTATGTATACGCTGAGCATTTGTCATGAATGTGACAGTTTCCCGCCCATGGCTCGATGTTGATAGGACACAGGAGACTGCCAGCTTCCTAGCAACCAATGACTCATCCCTGGCCCCATTTAGCTGCCGGTCAAGAAATTTCCTGGTTAAAAACTGAATGTAAACAAAGAGATACAGGCTGATGTTTCTACCCAAATGTGGCAATATTTGTGCAATGACGAGTTCTCCATTGGGCATTACAGCCCAACTTCACACCTGCTCATGTGCTGTCAATCAAATTTAGTACAAATATTATGTTGATCAAACCAAATGTGCAAAATAGTGTAATGAAAGTGATCAGTGCAAAGAAAGTTGTTTCCATAAACAATCATAAATAATCATTATTATGTGTTCCTGGGTCCCTGATGACGTCAGTTCTGATTCAATACATAAGAAGGAGCATGCGATCTTAAGTCATCGTGCACGCACACGTAGTAGCGCAATATCTTGTATATGCCATTTGCTGCTTTTCGTTTGATGGGGCACAAGTACATAATCTTTTTTGTTTTCTGGCTTTAAAATTGTTGGACGCCTCATGTTCTACAGGCTACCTGTTGATTATATATTGGTAGGTGATAAATAACAGGTGTTCTGGCCTCACTATAAAGGCTCATAGACACTATAAGAAAATCAAACGAACATTTTCAAAATCAGAAAAGAAAGACTGCACATGACCAGAAACAATAAACAACTTAAAAAAAAGCCTGTCGTATGAGAAATTTCAGACAAATTTTTGTTCACCAATTCCAATTTGCTGTGAAACATCGAGAAAAATCAGATGAACATTCGCCCGATTTTCTTATAGTGTGTACCCTACTTAAGGTGCCCTATTATTTAAATAGGTAAGGCATACACCAAGATCTAGGCTGTTGCAAAAAAAAAAAAAAATGTGTCATTGAACTGTTTCCAGAATAGTATCAACTTAGCCGCAATGTACTGTGGCACCCCCCCCCCCCCAAGGCACCTGCTCCGATTGTACACAGCGGGAGCCTGTCAGCAAGTTCCAGCCAACTATTCACAGCTGGGACATGCTGATCGGCTGTGTATATGTAAAGCCCAGAGCAACACAGAGCTCTGTACACAGGGAACATGGATGAGCGAGTTAGGGGTTGAGGAACTTGACTGGCCTGCACAGAGTCTTGACCTCAACCCGATAGAACACTTTTGAGATGAATTCGAGAGGAGACTGCGAGCCAGGCCTTCTCGTCCAACATCAGTGCCTGACCTCAAAAATGCGCTTCTGGAAGAATGGTCAAACATTCCCATAGACACCCTCCTAAATCTTGTGGACAGCCTTCCCAGAAAAGTTGAAGCTGTTATAGCTACAAAGGGTGGGCCAACTCAATATTGTAGCATAAATCTTTTAGTGAAAACATGCAGTAAATAGACTAGTGTATTGGATGTCATTGCAAATCTTACCATACTTTATACAATGCCTATAATACTTCTATATTTTCTCCCAAGGTACTTACTGTATTTTCAAGCATAAGGGACAGGGAAAAATAGAGCTAGGCACAGGAGAGGATTCTTCGCATCTGTGGGAAAATGCACCTTGAATACAAAGCCATCACGGAAGCAGAATGCTCTCATGTAGCCATTGGCACTTGCTGAAAGCAGATTACTTTGATACTGGAGATTGCTCACAGTGAAATGGAACATTCTGTTCACTCCTGCAGTGCTTGTTTTTTCCCCACTTACATTATGACTGGCTGTATTCATTATTCTCTTTCTGTGTTTCATTGAAGAGTCCCATCAAATTTTGCCACTGGACCCTGGTAACAGCTACCAAGAACACATAAAATTATAATCTTTGTACCATTTATATATAATAGACTATATTCTATTTTAATGTCTCTAACACCGACAAAGATCATTTTGAATTGTACATATCCCATCCAAATGAACTTGACCTGGATGTTAAATGAGAATCACACTCTTGGTACAAATAGCTAGTTATGTACACTTTTGGTTCTTTTTTATTCCTCGCAAGCTGCAGCAGGAGTATCTACACACCGCATCTTACAGCAATGCTATCAAGACTACTTACCTTACTTATATCTCATGGACCAAGGGTTAATTGTGGAGGTTCCCCATGTAGAACTGAGTAAAATTTCCCTTTCTTTCTGCTAAATTCTAAACGTGTGAATCTGTGAGGTTAGATACAGTATATGGGAGCTGTTATCTGATTTTTTCACCACTTGTCATCTGTGCCAATTTTGACATTTCTCACACACATTTTAAAATCAGCATTTTTTTGCTAAAAAATTACTTAGAACTCCCCCCAAACATTTTTTGAAAGCAATGGCCCTGGAGAATAAAATAGTGGCTTTTGTAATATTGTATGTTGCACGATATTTGTGCAGCTGTTTATTAAACACAAATTTTCAGAAAAAAAATACACGGAAATGCATTTTAGCGCACACAAACACAATATAATACACAATTTTTTTGTAAAGAATAAAAGATGATGTTGCGCTGAGTAAACAGATACCAGACATATAAAGATTTTAAATTTTCCACGCCTCTGAAATGGCAACAAACTAAGGTACCTAAAAATCTCCATATGCAGCGCTTTAAAAGCCTTTACAGTTTACCAGTTCAGAGGTAAATGTGAACTCTAGTGCTAGAAAGGTTGCTCTCATTGCTCTTTTGTTGGTTCAATCACTGTTTACATGTGCATACAGGACCTGTGTGTGCGTTTGCATTTACATATGAGCACGGGGATGCTTTCATTGTTTTTTTACTTTACTAATTACTTTACTTTTACAAATCAGGAAAAAAATAAAGAAAAAAAATAGGATTTTTATAACAGCTTACCTGTAAAATCCTTTTCTTTTGAAGTACAACACGGGACACAGAGCCATAGTAATCACTATGTGGGTTAGAGGCCACCTTCAGGTGCTAGTCACTGGCACACCCTAAACAGGAAGTTGCCTCCCTATATAACCCCTCCCATACCAGGAGTACCTCAGTTTTGTATCAAAGCAATACACATGTATACTAGAAAGAGGGGCAGGACCTCTGTGTCCCGTGATGTACTTCAAAAGAAAAGGATTTTACAGGTAAGCTGTTATAAAAATCCTATTTTCTTTAATCGTACATCACAGGACACAGAGCCATAGTAATCACTATGTGGGATGTCCCAGAGCAATGCCAACTGAGGGGAGGGAGACACAACTGAATTAGGGCAACATGAGACTAAAGAAGTTATACTGCTGCCTGCAGCACGCTACGCCCAAGGCGATATCCTCATGCCTTTTTACATCCACCTGATAGAATCTGGTTAATGTATGGATTGAAGACCAAGTTGCGGCCTTGCAGATTTGAGCCATGGAGGCTTAGTGATGCACTGCCCACGGAGCACTAACAGCCCTAGAGGAGTGATTTTTTTGATTTGAGAGGGTGGAATCTACCTCTTTAAACCATAAGCTTGAACGATTACTTGTTAAATCCATTTAGAAATAGTAGATTTCGATACTGCCTGATCTCTTTTAGGACCTTCCTGCTTGATCCTGTGAAGAAGTCGTGGACGCATGCAGAAAAGGAGGGAATGCATAAATCAGTAAAGCTGATTCCATGGGAACACCAAGGCACCTGTTCCGCTTGCTAGCGGATCCTTTGTTCTTAACATAAAGATGTCGATCTCTCTGTTGAACCTGGACGCAAACAGATCTATGTCTGGGATCCTCCATCTTTGACCTATTGCCAAAAAGATATCGGGGTGAAGGAACCATTCTCCCGGGACAAGTGCTGGCGACTCAAAATAGACCGCCTGCCAATTTTCTATTCCTAGAATGAAAAACTGCCGATAGGCAAGGTACATTGTTTTCTGCCCAAGATAGGATATGATTCACCTTTCTCTGGGCAGCACAACTTCTTGTGCCCCCTTGGTAATTGATATAGGCCACTGCTGTGGCATTGTCGAATTGGATCCTGACAGGATAGCTCCGTAAATTAAACGTCCAGGCCCTCAGGACCAAGCACTCTGCCCAAATCTGTAGAATGTTAATGGGCAAGGTAATTTCTGATCTCTTGGACAGTTCCCCAACCTGAAAAAAGGTTGGCATATGCTGTTACCACTTCCCAGGTAACTGTAGGAAGGATTTTCCACTTTGCAGATTTTTGGTTCTTAACCATTAACTGAGGCTCCGCCGCACCTTTGGAGTCACACACATTGGAAAATCTAGAGCTTGAACCCTCTTGTTCCAAGCCGATAAGATATTGTTTTGCAGCAGTCTCGAATGAAACTGAGCATAAGGAAAGGCCTCACATAAAACCACCATCTTTCCCTCATGCAAGCTGAATAGAAGGATTCATCTTGCTTTGACCACCTTAATCAGTTCCTTTATGGCGCTGATCTTTGCCTGGGGCAAGAATACCCTTTTCTGGGTGTATCTATGAACAGACCCATAATCTCCTTAATGGTTTTAAGGAAGATTTCTCTAGGTTGAGAATCGAGGTAGTTGAATGTGGTGACCATTCTTTGGTCTAAGCGGGCTACCAACTGGTCTATCAAGAGCCGATCGTCCAGGTAAACTATAATCCGTATACCTTGGGCCCTTAATATGGCTAAAGGAGGGGCCAGAACCTCTGTAAACACTCAAGGTGCAGTAGCTAGACCGAAAAGCACTAAACTGAAAATGAAGATTTTCCTACCTTGAAGTAGATATTACTGGTGAGCCAGAAATATGCCCACGGAGGTATGCACCCATGACAGCAAAATTTCTCCTCCTTGTAGGATAGAGACAACTGATTGGATTGACTCCAAGCAAAAAAGAGTGGATATTCAGGAAACGGTTTAGATTCTTGAGATCCAGAATGGGTCTGACATCTCCATTCGATTTTGCCGTGAAAAAAGGTTTGAATAAAACCTCAACCCCAGCTCTTTCATGGGGACCAGCATGAGCACTCTTTGCCAAAGGATAGTTCAATGCTAAAAAGAGAGACTTTTTTCTCTGGATCTTTAGAAATGACTGATCTGAGAAAATGAGGAGATGGGAACTCTTGAAATCCCAGATTGTACTCTAGAGCTATTGAAGAAGCCACCCATCTGTCTCGACATTCTTTCTGCCAGACCCTTGAAAACTGCAGAAGTCTTCCCCCCGAGCAAGTGGGGGCGCCCCCTCATAAGGAGGCTTTAGTATCTTGTTTGTAGGTTTCTTTTGTCCCTGGGCTTGACCCTGAGGATTACCTCTTGAACTTGACGGCGGAAGTCGTCGTGACTGCCTGGAGGTTGATGCCCCTGGCACTGGAGAAGGAGCTTGTTTAAATGAAATACATTTACTCCTTTTCTTAAATGGCAAAGGGGTACCTTTCCACTAGAAATTCTTTGGATGAATTATCCAAGTTATCCCAAACAGCCGTTCACTGCAAAAAGGAAAACCAGCCAGGAGTTTCTCTTTTTTTTTTTTTTTTCATGACGCTTCGGCTGACCAATTTTTCTACCATAGTATTCTATACATATGTACCAGGCCAGCGAAAAGCGTGAGGCCTGAAAATAGAATCTCTCATAGCGTCTATTGCCAACATAAAGCTACTAGGAGCTTGCCAGATCCTGGGCCTGCTGAACAGGGATAACCTTGAGCACCTGTTTAAACTGGTCCCTCAAGGATTTGACATATACCAATTACTGTCAGCATAGGCTGAGACACTCAACCTGTCAGGAAAACAATATACATTTTTTTTTTTTTAATAGGAATTCCAACTCTTTATCCGTTGGATCCCTAAGTATTTGAGCATTGTCTGCCGGACAAGTCAAAATTTTAATCAGAGGATATAGCAGCGTCAGTTGCTGGTATCTTCCACCTTTAATACGTTTTTTCTTCCATAGGATAAAAAACTTTTTAGGAGGGAAAAAATGCTTATCTGGGTGATCCCACCCAGAATACATAAACTTTCCCAACAATGAATGCACAGGAAAGGCATGCACAGCTTTAAGGAGGCTTTAGCGAACCCAAAAAAAGAAGTGGACATTCAGTTAAGGGTGGCATAAAATGTGGAGCAGACCAATTCAGTAAAAAATTGCACCCACAATGTGAAGCTGATCCTTTCGCATATGACCCCTCAGAAGAGGATTCATCAGCCTGTTCACAGTCCCCTGAGAGAAAACATCTTCTCCCGCCCCCAGATCCTCAGTTTGAGGGTCCTTGGGTAATGGAATGGAACCGGTTGCATTTTATCCCAATCTGGGATGCAATTAAAGCCACTAACCTTTTTCCCATCCTATCATGGCTGAGGAAAAAAAAAACTTTTTTTAGAAATATAGGCAGGGGCTGCAGTGTTGTAAACAGTTGCAAACATTCCATGGCCCCTGAAGGCTCACTCTGACCAGCCACCCCCTCTCAGGGGAGGATGCCATTATAGAGATGAGTTTTAGGCTTTCAGAGCTTGAGGGAGATCCCTTTAGCCCTCTTTTGGGGTGTTTCTACCTCCCCTTCTGACCATTTTTCCGATGCATAAATGCAGAGGTACTACCAGAAGAATCGCATCCACTGCTTTGAGCAATAGTCCAGCCACTGCCGCTGCTATTAACGCTCAGCCTGATGCTATTAGTAGATGTGCCAAGGAAATGCCTGTGTCACCAACCTCTTGCATGCCCCTTTTTTGCTCTTGTGTCCCTCCGACAGCTGCAGCAAGCAAAAAAAGGAGCTTTTTCAAACATACTCAAGTGCTAAGCATTGCTGCATGCCAACGCTGCGCTAAGCCCCGGCCCTTCCGCACACCACGCCCCCCCCCCCCCCCCCCCGTTTTCAAAAGAAACTTTTCCCGCGTGAGCACGGGCCTCCGATCCAACTGGATCGGCGTGTGTGTGTGTGTGTGTGTGTGTGGGAGGGGGGGGGGGGCGAGGAGGCCTGGTGACCAGCCGCCGTACAGGGGCAGTGAAAAAAACGGAGAGGCAATGCCGATCATTTCGCTTCCCCCTTCCCAGGGAGAGGGGAAGAGCTTTGTCCAGGTGGGGGTGTTTAGTGAAAGAAAATTGAAAGAAATCCCCCCCCCCCCATCTTACCGGAGGTCTGAGCTGCTCGCCGGAGGAAAAGCCTGTTGCTTCTGACACAGCGTGATCTCTGAGGAAGCATGACAAGGTACGTGCTCTATACAGCCCCCAAGACTTTTAGGCATGACAACATTATATATTGTTTTTTTCTAACACCCTAGAGAATAAAATGGTGGTCATTGCAATACTTTTTTTCACACCGTATTTGCGCAGCGGTCTTACAAGTGCACTTTTTTGGAAAAAATTCACTTTTTTGAATAAAGAAATACGACAACAGTAAAGTTAGTCCAATTTTTTTTAATATTGTGAAAGATAATGTTACGCCGAGTAACTTGATACCCAACATGTCACGCTTCAAAATTGCGCCCGCTCATGGAATGGCGTCCAACTTTTACCCTCAAAAATCTCCTTAGGCGATGTTTAAAAAATTCTACAGGTTGTATGTTTTGCGTTACAGAGGAGGTCTTGGGCTAGAATTATTGCTCTCGCTCTAACGATCGCGGCGATACCTCACATGTGTGGTTTAACCACCGTTTTCATATGCGGGCGCTACTCACATATGTGTTTGCTTCTGCGTGCGAGCTCATCTGGACGGGGCGCTTTAAATTTTTTTTTTCTTATTTATCTTACTTGATTTTATTTATTATTTCACTGTTTTAAAAAAAAAAAAATTGTGACACTTTTATTCCTATTACAATGAATGTAAACATCCCTTGTAATAGAAAAAAAGCATGACAGGACCTCTTAAATATGAGATCCGGGGTCCAGTCCTCAGATCTCATATTTGGACTAAAATGCAAAAAAAAATGCAAAACTCACGGTGAATCCGCCGCAGAGACCACCGTTATCATAAACAGAACCGCCGGCTCTAAAGATGGATACCTCGATTGTGGCAGCAGCTGCTGCCGTTACCAAGATGTCCATCTTCAAACTGCCGACGTATATATGTACATGAGCCGGTCGGTAAGTGGTTAAAAGGAGACATTTAATAAGAAAATTTAAAAATTCTTTAGAAACCTCCACTTACCTTTAATGTTGCAGGGTTTTCTGTGGTAAAACCAACAGATCCAATCTTCACCTCTCACGGTGGGCTCCGTTACAAACCTTCAGGAACCTGGGACCCTTGGGGAACCCACACTTCTGGACCCGTAATAGCACCCCACCAGTAAAAACTTTATGGCTGAAAACACCAAAGCACTGGATCCTGGGGTCCAGCGCTCTAAAAAGAGAAGAGTTACGGGCTAAACCTCGTTTTTTCTGGCACGAGACCCGGGTACCATTCGATTCGGCCTGAAAAAACACTGGATCCAGCTGCATAGCTAGCCCCAGCAAGGATTGCTCCAGTAGAGCTCAGCACAGCACATCTTTACTCGTGACCAACACCTTAGACACTGGCGAAAAAAACTGAGGTACTCCCGGTATGGGAGGGGTTATATAAGGAGGCAACTTCCTGTTTAGGGTGTGCCAGTATCCAGCACCTGAAGGTATCCTATAACCCACATAGTGATTACTATGGCTCTGTGTCCCGTGATGTACAATTAAAGAAAAAACAATTAAATAAGTACATAAAGGCCAAGCACCTGTTCAGTCTATCCCAGACTTTCAAAGAATGGGTAGTCAACGGGGACACCCAGTCAGAGAGACGTCTGTCCCCCGATGGAACCCAGGGAGCACATAACAGATTGCGGCCTGCAATGTTTTTTTCCAGTAAAACCCATAATTTAGAGGAAGCGTGAAATTTCCAGTTGAGTACACGCTGCGGAGCTATCATTTGGTAATATTGGAGAACATTAGGCAGACCCAAGCCCCCATTTCACTTGGACCGCTGCAGCAACGCATGGCTAATTGTGGTTTCTTGCCTCTCCACACAAACCCAATAAAAAGACTAGGAAGCTCCATGAAGAAGCACCAAGGTAGGGGGGACAGGTACCATCTGCAGGAGAAACAGTATGCGGGGGAGAATTGTCATCTTTATGATATTCGCGCGCCCAACCCATGTGAAAGTCGCCTTGTCCTAAGATTGTAAGTCTAGACAGATTTTCTTGAGTAAGGGAATATATTTGTGTGTGCACAGAGTGTCTAAGAATGGGGGGGATTTTGGGACTTTAAATGTGTGGTGTGCTTCCATTTCTGGTTCAAGTAAATAAAGAAGGAAAATTGGGACTTTAAATGAGGCTACTGACATTGTGGAGGTAAATTGGTAAAAGAACATATTTATTTGGCATAGGAAGATGTAAAAGATACATATCAATAATGAAAGACAAATAAGTAGTCTTATTTCATATATATTCATATCAAAGATACATAGATGTATATCAGCTTGGCACCACATGGTAATCTGACAAAACTGATTGATACATTCTATATATATATATATATATATATATATATATATATATATATATATATACATACACACACTGGCACGGCATACGCAGGGAGGGGCTCCAACACAGGCATAAGACGTCAGAACGGCCCTAGGTTTGAAGAAACCACAGCTCACTCAAACTAGTAATATGATGCAACAGTGCTGCATGATCTCATTGACACAACATACCTGTGTCCCGGGCATAAAAGACCCGGGTCTATGAATTTATAGAATGTATCAATCAATTTTGTCGGATTACCATGTGGTGCCAAGCTGATATGTACAAAGGCTGGCCGGGGGCCAGCCTGCATTTGTGGGAGGAGTCTGAGAGGGCTATTTAAGCCTCCTCCTCTGTCAGGTCAGGGTTCGTGGGCGTTCTGGGTTCAGTAGGGGGCGGGGCCTACACGTCACTTCCGGATCATTACAAGATGGTGGCGGTGCCTCTCTCGGTGCTTCACCAGGGAGTTCACCTCTCCACCCACATTCACGGGTCCCCTTAATGGTATTTTAGCAGGGGGGGGCGATCGCCCGCCGGCCGACTTCTCTGCCCATTCAATGCAACTCCATGAGGGAGCCTCTTGCCAGCCAGCTCCTCTCTCCCCTTACCAGCTTGCTTCAGGGAGGGAGCTGCCGACCGCTTCTCCGGCTATTGAGGGGAGGGGGGGATGTCCAGCCAGCTGCACACGGCGCCACGGGGGGGGGGGGGGGGGCGCCCGCTTTTCTCGGTGATCTTGCAGAGGGAAGGGAGGGGGGCCGTCCATCCTCCACCCACCCTCCTTCCCCTCGGCGGCAGCCAGTCAAGTATGGCCCGCCTGCTTCTCCCGGCGAGCATGCCGGGGGTAGGGAGGGGGGCCGTCCATCCATCCGTCCTCCACCACCCTCCTTCCTTCCCCTCTGCTGCAGCTGGTCAGGTGCTGCCCACCCGCTTCTCCCGGCGCTCGTGCCGGGGGAGCGGGGGGGGGCGTCCTTCCATCCTACACAGCTCCACATGGCCAGCACGCAGCCTGAGCTTCTCCCAGCTTCCGAGAGGGGGGGGGGCGCGTTGCGGCCGTCAATCATCTTCACCCACACCAACTTCCCTAGGGCTCAGTTTGGGGGGGTCGTCTGTCCATCTTCCACCTTCGCTGGGCCCAATCCCGCATGGTCGGGGGGCGGTGCACCGCCCGCTTCTCCCTCATCCCTGTGTGTCCTGCCAGGGTGGGGGGGCGGCCGCCTGCTTCTCCTGCGGGGGGGGTGTCTGTTCGTCCATCTTTTATCCACTCACTTAGCGTTTGGCCCCTGCATTTCTGTTCACCTCACCTCCCTGAAACTCACACCGTGCATCACGGAGGAATCGCCCGTACGCTTCCCGGTTCTCATGGGGGGGGTGCTCACCCGCCTGCTGCTCACTTCCCGGTACTCACATGGGGGGGAGATCCCCCACACGCCTCCCGGGCATTCACCGCTTCAGGTACCAGTGTTTCATCATGGTGTTTCAGCCCCAGGATTTCTCATAGCGCTTCCGCCTCAGGTTTCCGTCACAGCGTTTCTATCTAGGCGTTTCAGTGTCAGCGTTTTGCTATCATAGCACTCCTGTCGTAGTGTTCCTGTCATAGCGTTTTCTGCCTCAGCAGTTCTGTCGCAGCATTCTCCCCCAGCATTTCTGTCAAGGTGTTCTGCCCCAGCATGTCTGTCACATTCAGCCCTGCATTTCTGTCATGGTGTTTCTGCCCCAGCGTTTGTCATGGTCAGCCGGCATTTCGGTCAGCATTTATACCTCAGCATTTCTGTTGCAACGTCCAGCATTTCTGTCTCAGCGTTCGGCTCTAGCATTCCTGTGATAGTATTCTGCCTCAGCATTTCCATCATTAGCGTGCTACCCCGGCATTTCGGTCTCAGCTTTTGTCTTAGCGTTCCAGGATTTCTGTCTTGGCGTTCGGCCCCAGGATTTCTGTCAGCTTTCTGCCCCAAGATTTCTGTCAGCGTTCTGCCCCAGGATTTCTGTCAGCGTTCTGCCCCAGGATTTCTGTCAGCGTTCTGCCCCAGGATTTCTGTCAGCGTTCTGCCCCAGGATTTCTGTCAGCGTTCTGCCCCAGGATTTCTGTCAGCGTTCTGCCCCAGGATTTCTGTCAGCGTTCTGCCCCAGGATTTCTGTCAGCGTTCTGCCCCAGGATTTCTGTCAGCGTTCTGCCCCAGGATTTCTGTCAGCGTTCTGCCCCAGGATTTCTGTCTCAGCGTTCTGCCCCAGGATTTCTGTCTCAGCGTTCTGCCCCAGGATTTCTGTCTCAGCGTTCTGCCCCAGGATTTCTGTCTCAGCGTTCTGCCCCAGGATTTCTGTCTCAGCGTTCTGCCCCAGGATTTCTGTCTCAGCGTTCTGCCCCAGGATTTCTGTCTCAGCGTTCTGCCCCAGGATTTCTGTCTCAGCGTTCTGCCCCAGGATTTCTGTCTCAGCGTTCTGCCCCAGGATTTCTGTCTCAGCGTTCTGCCCCAGGATTTCTGTCTCAGCGTTCTGCCCCAGGATTTCTGTCTCAGCGTTCTGCCCCAGGATTTCTGTCTCAGCGTTCTGCCCCAGGATTTCTGTCTCAGCGTTCTGCCCCAGGATTTCTGTCTCAGCGTTCTGCCCCAGGATTTCTGTCTCAGCGTTCTGCCCCAGGATTTCTGTCTCTGCGTTCTGCCCCAGGATTTCTGTCTCTGCGTTCTGCCCCAGGATTTCTGTCTCTGCGTTCTGCCCCAGGATTTCTGTCTCTGCGTTCTGCCCCAGGATTTCTGTCTCTGCGTTCTGCCCCAGGATTTCTGTCTCTGCGTTCTGCCCCAGGATTTCTGTCTCTGCGTTCTGCCCCAGGATTTCTGTCTCTGCGTTCTGCCCCAGGATTTCTGTCTCTGCGTTCTGCCCCAGGATTTCTGTCTCTGCGTTCTGCCCCAGGATTTCTGTCTCTGCGTTCTGCCCCAGGATTTCTGTCTCTGCGTTCTGCCCCAGGATTTCTGTCTCTGCGTTCTGCCCCAGGATTTCTGTCTCAGCGTTCTGCCCCAGGATTTCTGTCTCAGCGTTCTGCCCCAGGATTTCTGTCTCAGCGTTCTGCCCCAGGATTTCTGTCTCAGCGTTCTGCCCCAGGATTTCTGTCTCAGCGTTCTGCCCCAGGATTTCTGTTTCAGCATTCTGCCCCAGGATTTCTGTCTCAGCGTTCTGCCCCAGGATTTCTGTCTCAACGTTCTGCCCCAGGATTTCTGTCTCAACGTTCTTCTCCAGCATTTCTGTCACAAACGTTCTTCCCCAGCATTTCTGTCACAACATTTCCCCAGCATTTCTGTCACAACATTTCCCCAGCATTTCTGTCACAACATTTCCCCAGCATTTCTGTCACAACGTTCGGCCCCTGCATTTCGGTCATAGCGTTCGGCCCCTGCATTTCGGCCATAGCGTTCGGCCCCTGCATTTCGGTCATAGCGTCCGGCCCCTGCATTTCTGTCATAGCGTTTGGCCCCTGCATTTCTGTCATAGCGTTCTGCCCCTGCATTTCTGTCATAGCGTTCTGCCCCTGCATTTCTGTCATAGCGTTCTGCCCCTGCATTTCTGTCATAGCGTTCTGCCCCTGCATTTCTGTCATAGCATTTGGCCCCAGCATTTCTGTCACAACGTTCTGCCCCAGCATTGCTGTCATAGCGTTCTACCCTCGCATTGCTGTCTCAGCGCACAGTCTCGGCATTTCTGTCAAGGCGTTTCTGCCCCAGGTTTTCGGTCACAGCATGGCTGCCCAAGATTTCTGTCATAGCGTTTCTGCCCAGGATTTCCATCACAGCGTTTCTGCCCTGGATTTCTGTCATGGCGGCATTCTGCCCCAGCATTTCTGGTTTGGCGTTCAGTCTCAGCTTTTCTGTCTTGGTGTTTCTGCCTCAGGTTTTTCTGTCAGTACATTTCTGCTTTAGCGTTCTGTCATAGCGTTTCTGCCTCAGGATTTCGGTCATGGCATTTCTGCCTCTGCGTTTCTGCCCCAGGAGTTCTGTCATGGCATTTCTGCCTCTGCGTTTCTGCCCCAGGAGTTCTGTCATGGCATTTCTGCCTCTGCGTTTCTGCCCCAGGATTTCGGTCATGGCATTTCTGCCTCTGCGTTTCTGCCCCAGGATTTCGGTCATGGCATTTCTGCCTCTGTTTCCGCCCCAGGATTTCGGTCATGGCATTTCTGCCTCTGCATTTCTGCCCCAGGATTTCTGTCTTTGCTTTTCTGCCTCAGCATTTCTGTCAGTGTTCTGTCATAGTGTTTTTGCCCCAGGATTTCTGTCATTGCATTTCTGCACCAGGATTTAAGTCTCAGCATTTGTCATTACGCTCTGCCCAGGGTTTCGGTTTCCCACGTTCCTGCCTCAGCTTTCAGTTTCAGCATTCCTGTCGTAGGGTTTTCTGTCAGACATTACTGTCAGTGCTCTTCTGCCCCGAGATTTCTGACATAGCCTTTCTACCTCAGTGTTCAGTCTCAGCATTCCTGTCACAGCGTTTCTCAGAGGGGCGTTGTTCAGTCACAGCATACTTCGGTAGCTGGTTTTATCTTCGTTGTTTGTCATGTCTCATTGTATCTTCGTTCATGTTTGTACCCGGGTCAGTTAGCTAGGGCTCACATGTCAGGATCTGTCACGTCTACAGATCCATACGGGCTGAGGTTTCGTTTGTTAATGATTGTTGACCACAATCTTCTCGCCTGTATAACATACGTCATACGATGCACGTTCATTCACCACACCTGTACAATTACCCACCACGGTCTGTGGGAGTTTTCAGTCAATTACCTGTCTCTGCGCAGCAGGTTACTCGGGCTCAGTCACTACTTACACAAGGGGGGGGGTGGTCCACCATCAGCTTCATTCACGCGCAGTGGTCTTGACATTTCTGCTCATGTTCTCATACTTGGGTAGGCTCAGAGGGGGATTGCTGTTCTCATGTATTGTTGCCTGTCATTTCTCTTGTTCATGCTCTCAGGTTGGGCTGCATTGGCAGCCATCATCCCCTTGTTGGTCCTTAAGTGGTAGGTTTGGGCAAACGTCGTCATGATTCTGGATTCTACACTCGGGCCTGATATCTTGTCAAGGATGTGGCCTGGAAGACTGCTCAGGGACGTCAGTCCAGTCATTTTTCCGTTCCCCAGCCGGTGTCAGGTAGGGGGGTTTTCAGTCACTTTGGGGTATGACTGTTTTAGGCCATGAGACTTATTTCCCCGATGTGGAGTCTGGCCCTCCTTCCTCGGTTCAGGATTCCGACTTGGCTGCAGCACCACCTGATCAAATCAGGTGGGACCAGCATTCGGTGTCTGGCATGGTTTCTCCACGTTGTCAGTGCTTATTGCCTTAGAGTTTGGGCCTCATCCACCTACTCCATCACATCCTTCAGGTATTTAGCATTTTGAACTCCTGCCAGTTGTCCTTTGGCACTTACCCTCGCTCTTTGCCATACCAGTATGGGTAGGCCAGGGCTTGGGGGGAGGGTTTCACGGAGCACTTCCCAGGGTCTGGTCGAAGTTTTGATCTTCTCGGCTATCATTTGCAGGGGCTCCTCGGGACAGCCATGGCTCCCCTTCCCCCACGCATCCTCTCATTCACAGTAGTTCATTCTCATGTCTGGGTCATCTCGGGCTCCAGGCTCTGTCCAAGCGTTTCATGGGACGTTTCATTGGGTTCGGGGTAGCTTCGCAGGTTTCTACAAGGGGTTCTGTCTCATCACCGAGTGGGGGGTTTCTCCTGTTATAACGGACACTTATCAGTTATACACTGTTGCCATCCGGGCACGCACTACTCCACTTGATGGATTGTTACCTTCCCTTTTTCACCTAAATTTGTGTCTTTTTGCCCTCTTTTCAGGCATACTGACCAGTCAGGCCAAGGCACACCTCTGGCCTTGGTGCTTAGGAGTATCACTTTCTAAACTCGAAGACTCTGACTACAAGTACAAAGGCTGGCCGGAGGCCAGCCTGCATTTGTAGGAGGAGTCTGAGAGGGCTATTTAAGCCTCCTCCTCTGTCAGGTCAGGGCTTGTGGGCGTTCTGGGTTCCCACCCACCCGTTTCCCCCAATATTCATACTTGCTCATATTACTTTTCTTACATTCAGGGTATGCCCTCTTTTCAGGCATACTGACCAGTCAGGCCAAGGCACACCTCAGGCCTTGGTGCTTAGGAGTATCACTTTCTAAACTCGAAGACTCTGACTACAAATATCTATGTATCTTTCATGTCCATGCTACATGCGCACATATGTGTGTGTGACTATATATGAAATAATACTACTTATTTGTCTTCCATTATTGACATGTATCTTTTACATCTTCCTATGACAAATAAACATGTTCTTTTACCAATTTACCTCCACAAAGTCAATAGCCTAATTTAAAGACCCAATTTTCCTTCTTTATTTACAGAGTGTCTAAGCTCCCAGTGAGTTAAATGCCTAGATATTGCACGGAGGAGGAATTGTAGTCAGCAAGATTTGGCATAGTTAATCTTAAAGTTGGACACCCGGCTATAGGCCACCAGTTCCTCCACCACGTGAAAAAGAACATTGTCCATGTATGCTGAGAGCTTATGTTCCACGGGACCTATGGGACCATTTTAATGTTCTGATTAGCTTGTATTTTCCGGAGCAGTGATTCCAGGACCAGCGTAAACAATAGGGGCGAGAGTGGACACCCCTGCCTCGTGTCATTCTGCATAGAGAACACAAGAGGACAAGCAGGGGGTGTATATAGCGCAAATATCCAGGAAAACATATGAGGGCCTAAACCCATCCTCACCAGCACAGCATTGAGAAACTCCCAGTTCACGCGATCAAACACCTTCTCTGCATCTGTAGAGAGGATCAAGTAGGAAGGCAGATGATTGCATGTATGGGCAAGATGAATTAGCTGTACCCTCTTGGCATTTTCAAATTACAGGTGGTTAGATTAATGAAGAGACATATGTCGATCGATGGCTTTAGGCTGAGGTGGCATTTTAAAGTAGCAGTGGAGGTCTTTTCTCTGTTTTTAATCATGTTTTTAAACTGTTTACTTTTTTTTAATTCCTTGAGTCTGTATTGTCATACACCCCATGAGCTATCAAACATAGATCTTGCAGCTTCATTCAGAAATGTGTCTTATTTCCAGAGGAATATACCATCTGATGTGTCATTTGTAAATTGTAAAATTGCAATTGAATCTCCACGTTTTACCTTTGTTTTATATATTTTGCATTTAATTTTCAAAAGAGTAAAATAAACAAGGGAACAAGTGCTGACTGTTGGTTTTGGAGAATCCAATAGGGGAGACCTTGTTAGTCAGTACAAAGTCCTCCTGCATAGAGCTGTGTATGTTTACTGCCTTTCTGAATAAAATTGCAGATCACACCTTCATGGACTGTTCCTAGGTTTCTTGTGCATGGTTCACTGTTGTCACTACCAACTGAGCCTGTACAAATCTGTGTACATTTTTAAGAGAGAGGGGGGGGGTGGTGCTGCGCTAACCAGAGGTGTCTCTGCTTGTAGGAATAAATATTATATCCTGATATTCATAGATCACGAAAAAATTAAATAGTGAAAAACGTCAGAAAATCGCATAGGTTGAAATAGATATGGTGATTCAAAATAAATATGTAGATCCAATCAATGCTTGTAGATATAAGAATAAATACTGGTGTATAAGTTGATTAAAAAAGTAATAACAACCAATTATACATATATTAAGATGTGTAAAAATTCAATATAACCAATAGTGCTCGTGCTCTTGTGACTAAAAACTCAAAAATTAAACTCATACATATGTTAAGGTGCAACAATGGGATAATAGATGAAGACAAACAGTCATAAATCAAGTGAAAAATGAAAACCAAGTGAGATAAACAAAGAAAACGGAATGGTCGCTTGATCCTTGTATTGCGACCCTGTGCAACAGTGCGACTATATTGTGAATGATCACGTATGTGGATAAAACCACTCTGATCATTAAGTGTCCAGAATAAAATTAATAATTCAAGTGTCCAAAAAAAATGTGTTCAAAAGGCCAGTGTTTTTAAACGCAATCACTCCAATGACAGTGGGGTGTTATTTGTAAAACACTCTCTATCTTCTTCATGCAGCATGCACTAGTGTAGGCAATGGCCCCTTACCTAGCGGTGCTAGGTCAACCGCATATAAGTTGTTAACTCTCGTGGTCCTGGGTCTCTCCTGTGTCTCTGTGTCCAGACTTGCTGACTCTACAGGATCCTATATGGGGCTGGGATATGTCTAGCTGGGGTCCTGGGACAGTGCCGCTCCTAGCTCCTCCTCCACATCATATCTCCATTATATGCAAAATATAGGATAAAGTGCCCAGATAGTGAAGTATGTTTTTATAGGTCACTTTATTCACATAAATCATATACAAGGTACTCACATTAGCAGCTGTTCTTACAAAGCATAATATCCTACGAGCAGCGAACTCGTAATGCATTCAGCAAGGTAAAACAAAAAAAGCCTATTCCGTCCCTACGCGTGACGTCACTTGATCACGTGACTTCTTCAGGGGATAAACGAAATAGGCTGATGTATGTCTTAAATAGTCTCTCCCATAAGCATAGATTGGCGGCCATTTTCTTGTAGCCGCGCCAGCGATCGTTAGGTCACCCATGTGCGCGGCCATTTTCTTGGTTAGTAAAAGGTCTGGCCAATGTATTCAGTGGGAGGAGATCGAGTTGTTAGTGTGTTTCCTTGGTGATAGGGCGGAACGCCCTTATCTCGTTTGTATATCTTTCAGAGGTGGTTTGTTAAACCACATCGAATTCTGTGAGGATGCAGACCCATTAGCATGTCATTAAAAATAAAAATAAAGGGCTAAACCTGGGTTCTGTTTCTCTGTGGCGATGTGAAAAAGGCATATATAAAAATCTTTATTACAAATATTAAACTTAAAAATGAAGAGCCCTCAGGTTCTTAGTATGAAAACTTGTGAGCAACTTCAGGGATATATAAATTGGTAAAAGGGACCAGTTTCTTCAGTATAAAATCTGTATGTATAAAAATGCGTATATAAAAACATGGTGATACATTAGCTCCTTCACAGGGAGGTAATGGAATAGGCTTATTTCCCCTATCCTGTAAACAATACACTTGATAAGCAGGGGGGAGGCAGGGGAATAGGTAGGTGAGGGGGGGGGGGGGAGGGAGAGGGATGGAAAATCCAGGGGGATAAGTATTGACATCCAGAATATATATGTTAAGTGAGAGGAGATTGTACACTATTCATTGGAAATCGCATAAAAGATCATATTAAAAATCGCTTAAAAAAGGCATTAAAAAATCGCATTTAAAAATCGCTAAAAGACTGTCGTATTAAAAATCACTTAAAAAGCAGTTTAAATCGAACTCAATGTTTAAACCTCTCGGGGCGAAAGTATCTAAGGTATATATCCATTTGGATTCTAGTTGACTGAGGGTTCTTACTTTGTGACTACCCCTCCAGTGTCTTTCATACGGTTCAATTCCCCAAAATTTTAGTTGTGTGGGGTCTTTGTTGTGGCACAACAGGAAGTGTTTGGAAACACTATGTTTATCATACCCCTTCAATATGTTATTCACATGTTCCTTAATCCTGACTCTGAGGGGTCTTTTGGTGCGGCCTATATATTGTAGGCCGCAACTACATTCTAGAGCGTATACTGCTCCCTCTGTGTTGCAGCAAATAAACTTTTTAATCTCATATGTCTCTCCAGTGCTATTTGATGTGAAATGGAGTTTCTTTTCGTTTGGGCGCTTAGTTCTTAGGCACGCGAAACACCTTTTGCAGGGGAAGAAACCATTGCGTGTAAAGAAGGAGATCGTTTTCTTAGGGGGGTCAATAACGTTTTTTACGATTTTGTCTTTCAAGGTGGGTGCTTTTTTGTATATGAATCTGGGATTATAGGGAAGTTTATCTTGCAGGTCTTTATCGGCCAGAAGTATATGCCAGTGTTTTCTAATAATTTTCTCTATTCTTTTATGTTGAACATTAAAATCCAAAATTAGTGATATTGGCACAGATTCCGTTTCTTTTCTGGTTTTGTCTCTAATCAGTTCATTCCGGTCCATCTTTTGTACTTCCAAAATCTTCTTTTTTATAAATTGCTGATCATATCCTTTGTTAATGAATTTTTGTGCAATGTGCTCTGCCTGTTCCAAGTAGGTATTTAAGTGGGTACAGTTACGTCTAACCCTCATCAGTTGGCCTTTGGGGACGTTGAACAGCCAGTTCTTGTGGTGGCAGCTATCTTTCGGAAGATAGCTGTTTCTATCTACTGTTTTAAAATGCGTTCTTGATGATAATTTACCTTGTTCCTGTGTGATGTCTAGGTCTAAGAATGTTACCTTTTCTTCGCTCATTTCCCAGGATAACCTAATATTTCGGTCATTGATGTTTAAATTTTCCAAAAAACTGGTGAGTCGGTCTGCTTCGCCTTTCCAAAGAATAAAAATATCATCGATGTACCTCTTATAGATGATTAATTCAGTGGGTCTGTTCTTCAAAACATTTTGCTCCTCTCACTGGGCCATAAAGAGGCCTGCCACGCTTGGGGCGAATTTGGCCCCCATGGCTACTCCTGTTTGTTGGTGGTAATAATTTTTGTTGTACCAGAAGTAATTATTCTTAAGGCAACAATCTAGACATTTCACTAGGAACTTCCTTTGGACGCAGGGTAATTTGGTGTGTAGTCTAAGGCCCCATTTTGTGGCTTCACAGGCTTGGTGGTGTAATATCACTGTGTATAAGGAAGAGACATCTGCCGTGGCTAGGATCCATGGTCCTTCTTCTTTCGGGATTTCTTCTAGTATTTGTAGCAACTGCTTCGTATCTCTAAGGTATGCCTCTGTTTTCTGGACCGCTGGCTGTAAGAATACATCGATATATTGTCCAATCCTCGATGTTAAAGAATCTATGCCGTTTACAATGGGCCTTGGTGGTGGATCCGTCTTGTTTTTGTGTATTTTCGGCAGCGAATATATGATTGGAGTTCGGCAGGAGTCCGGTATCAGATAGCGGGCTTCCTTTTTGTTAAGTATATTTTTCTTGATTCCCAGGCACACCACCTTTTCTAATTCCTTCCTACACTTGAACATAGGATTACTTAGCAGTCTATTGTAGGTTGTTTCATCTTCCAGCATCTTGGTCATGCTCATGTGGTATTGTTCTTTAGATAAAATCACGATTCCTCCCCCTTTGTCAGCTGGTCTTATAACTAGATCTTTCCTTTTTGTTAATTTTTTGATACCGCTTTTTATATAGTTTGGTTCTTCTTTCTTTTTAATTTTTAAAACTTTAATATCATCTAAAACAACTTGTTTAAAAACTTCAGTATATTTATTATTTTTTACAGGTGGATTAAAAACAGATTTATTTCGTAGTGTGCTGTGTACAATCTCCTCATCATAGGGAACCGTATACTTGGGCCTTCCTGGGTTGCCTGCCATATACTTGGTAATATTCAGTTTTCTCACAAACTTTTGGATTCCCAAATAAGTTTGAAATTTATCCATATTTTTGTGAGGTGCATATTTTAATCCTTTGTCCAGAACCCTTATTTCTTCATGCGTCAGGGTCTGGCCACTCAGATTAAAAATACCTTCTCCTTTTATACTCTTCTTCTTTTGCTCTCTCTTTCCGGATCGCTTTCCTCTCTTCTTTCGTCGCTTCTTCTCTGGCTTCTGTTTTCTTCTAGATATCTCTGGGGAGGATTCTCCCGGCCTCTGTCTAAAAAAGGCCTGCTGTGGTCGGAATTTTCGTTTTGTGAGGGGTATTGTCTATATTGGTTATTTCTCTCTTCCCCTTGGTCTGTCAGAGGAGCATAATAGTTATAGGTGGGTATCGGACTTCGTTCGCGGTCTTGATAGTCTCTTTGTGGGGGTCCTCTTCTGTCTCTCTGTTGATAGTCTTGGCCCGGGCTTCTACCTCTTGGTCCATGGTAGTCGTATCCTGGTCCTCTATTTTCCCTGTATTCATACGGCCTTCTATAGTCTTGTGCATATCCTTTTTGGTCCCTTTGGTCGTATGGCGGTTTATGCCAATTATTGTAGGGTTTTCTGTTATTTTTCCCATAAAATGGTCTCCTCCCTCCATTCTGTGGCGTTCTATTGCTTTGTTGGGGTCTTCTGTTCCCTCTCTGGGGAGTGTAAGGATATTCATTCCTATATCCATGGTCTTGATAATGTTGTCTCGGTGTCGTTTCTTCGTTTCGGTCTTTCTGATTGTAGTAGCCTCTACTTTGTGGGCTCTGTATGGGAGGTTCATTTGTCTGTTGTGGGTACATTCTTACTATTTTCTCAGGAGTTGAATATGTGGAGCTGGCTTCTGTCTTTCCTGTTTGATTTTGCCATTTGAAGGCTTGGTTATTCCTAAAGTCATTAATGTCCCTGATATATTTTTTACTTTTTCTTTGTTGTACCTCTTTGTCCTTCTTGGTTAGATCCCTATTAAGCTGTGTGGTAAGTGTTTTGAATTCTGTTGTTTCTTTGTAGGTTTCCAATTGTTCCTTAATTTCAGCAATGTTCCGGTTGATTATTTCAGTCTTCCTCTTTTTCCTTTGTAGTAGGAACCTCAAAAGTTCCAAGCCTTTATCATTGAAGAATTTGAACCATTCTTCAATCGACTCCTGGTCCACTAGGCCATCATTTGGAGGGACATCCCATCTTAATCTCCTAGGGACGATGCCTTCTTTCAGATATGTCTCAAAGGTGTTGGTGTCCCACCATAGACTGATTTGTTTTTCCATATTGTGTCCCAATCTTCTCATTAGGCTTTCCAGGTCTCCTGTTTTATTTCGGTTGGGTTGATTAACATTAAACACTTCTTCTAGGTTTATTTTTCTCTTTTCCAAAAATGACAATACTTCCATGGTTGCTGCGGGAATGTGTGTATGTAATAAATCAATAAGTAAAAGACGGGGGTTATTCCTGCGCTACCAGTTGGGGAAGTCGGTCTACTAATCAGTTATTTGAGACTATGTGCAACTTCTCTTATTGGAAAGCTGCATGCACCGAAAACAAGGGCTCAAACACCAGCCCAAAACGAAATGGTACAAGAGAGAGGGGGGGGGGGTGGTGCTGCGCTAACCAGAGGTGTCTCTGCTTGTAGGAATAAATATTATATCCTGATATTCATAGATCACGAAAAAATTAAATAGTGAAAAACGTCAGAAAATCGCATAGGTTGAAATAGATATGGTGATTCAAAATAAATATGTAGATCCAATCAATGCTTGTAGATATAAGAATAAATACTGGTGTATAAGTTGATTAAAAAAGTAATAACAACCAATTATACATATATTAAGATGTGTAAAAATTCAATATAACCAATAGTGCTCGTGCTCTTGTGACTAAAAACTCAAAAATTAAACTCATACATATGTTAAGGTGCAACAATGGGATAATAGATGAAGACAAACAGTCATAAATCAAGTGAAAAATGAAAACCAAGTGAGATAAACAAAGAAAACGGAATGGTCGCTTGATCCTTGTATTGCGACCCTGTGCAACAGTGCGACTATATTGTGAATGATCACGTATGTGGATAAAACCACTCTGATCATTAAGTGTCCAGAATAAAATTAATAATTCAAGTGTCCAAAAAAAATGTGTTCAAAAGGCCAGTGTTTTTAAACGCAATCACTCCAATGACAGTGGGGTGTTATTTGTAAAACACTCTCTATCTTCTTCATGCAGCATGCACTAGTGTAGGCAATGGCCCCTTACCTAGCGGTGCTAGGTCAACCGCATATAAAAGTTGTTAACTCTCGTGGTCCTGGGTCTCTCCTGTGTCTCTGTGTCCAGACTTGCTGACTCTACAGGATCCTATATGGGGCTGGGATATGTCTAGCTGGGGTCCTGGGACAGTGCCGCTCCTAGCTCCTCCTCCACATCATATCTCCATTATATGCAAAATATAGGATAAAGTGCCCAGATAGTGAAGTATGTTTTTATAGGTCACTTTATTCACATAAATCATATACAAGGTACTCACATTAGCAGCTGTTCTTACAAAGCATAATATCCTACGAGCAGCGAACTCGTAATGCATTCAGCAAGGTAAAACGAAAAAAGCCTATTCCGTCCCTACGCGTGACGTCACTTGATCACGTGACTTCTTCAGGGGATAAACGAAATAGGCTGATGTATGTCTTAAATAGTCTCTCCCATAAGCATAGATTGGCGGCCATTTTCTTGTAGCCGCGCCAGCGATCGTTAGGTCACCCATGTGCGCGGCCATTTTCTTGGTTAGTAAAAGGTCTGGCCAATGTATTCAGTGGGAGGAGATCGAGTTGTTAGTGTGTTTCCTTGGTGATAGGGCGGAACGCCCTTATCTCGTTTGTATATCTTTCAGAGGTGGTTTGTTAAACCACATCGAATTCTGTGAGGATGCAGACCCATTAGCATGTCATTAAAAATAAAAATAAAGGGCTAAACCTGGGTTCTGTTTCTCTGTGGCGATGTGAAAAAGGCATATATAAAAATCTTTATTACAAATATTAAACTTAAAAACGAAGAGCCCTCAGGTTCTTAGTATGAAAACTTGTGAGCAACTTCAGGGATATATAAATTGGTAAAAGGGACCAGTTTCTTCAGTATAAAATCTGTATGTATAAAAATGCGTATATAAAAACATGGTGATACATTAGCTCCTACACAGGGAGGTAATGGAATAGGCTTATTTCCCCTATCCTGTAAACAATACACTTGATAAGCAGGGGGGAGGCAGGGGAATAGGTAGGTGAGGGGGGGGGGGGGAGGGAGAGGGATGGAAAATCCAGGGGGATAAGTATTGACATCCAGAATATATATGTTAAGTGAGAGGAGATTGTACACTATTCATTGGAAATCGCATAAAAGATCATATTAAAAATCGCTTAAAAAAGGCATTAAAAAATCGCATTTAAAAATCGCTAAAAGACTGTCGTATTAAAAATCACTTAAAAAGCAGTTTAAATCGAACTCAATGTTTAAACCTCTCGGGGCGAAAGTATCTAAGGTATATATCCATTTGGATTCTAGTTGACTGAGGGTTCTTACTTTGTGACTACCCCTCCAGTGTCTTTCATACGGTTCAATTCCCCAAAATTTTAGTTGTGTGGGGTCTTTGTTGTGGCACAACAGGAAGTGTTTGGAAACACTATGTTTATCATACCCCTTCAATATGTTATTCACATGTTCCTTAATCCTGACTCTGAGGGGTCTTTTGGTGCGGCCTATATATTGTAGGCCGCAACTACATTCTAGAGCGTATACTGCTCCCTCTGTGTTGCAGCAAATAAACTTTTTAATCTCATATGTCTCTCCAGTGCTATTTGATGTGAAATGGAGTTTCTTTTCGTTTGGGCGCTTAGTTCTTAGGCACGCGAAACACCTTTTGCAGGGGAAGAAACCATTGCGTGTAAAGAAGGAGATCGTTTTCTTAGGGGGGTCAATAACGTTTTTTACGATTTTGTCTTTCAAGGTGGGTGCTTTTTTGTATATGAATCTGGGATTATAGGGAAGTTTATCTTGCAGGTCTTTATCGGCCAGAAGTATATGCCAGTGTTTTCTAATAATTTTCTCTATTCTTTTATGTTGAACATTAAAATCCAAAATTAGTGATATTGGCACAGATTCCGTTTCTTTTCTGGTTTTGTCTCTAATCAGTTCATTCCGGTCCATCTTTTGTACTTCCAAAATCTTCTTTTTTATAAATTGCTGATCATATCCTTTGTTAATGAATTTTTGTGCAATGTGCTCTGCCTGTTCCAAGTAGGTATTTAAGTGGGTACAGTTACGTCTAACCAGAGCCAGAGAAGAAGCGACGAAAGAAGAGAGGAAAGCGATCCGGAAAGAGAGAGCAAAAGAAGAAGAGTATAAAAGGAGAAGGTATTTTTAATCTGAGTGGCCAGACCCTGACGCATGAAGAAATAGGGGTTCTGGACAAAGGATTAAAATATGCACCTCACAAAAATATGGATAAATTTCAAACTTATTTGGGAATCCAAAAGTTCGTGAGAAAACTGAATATTACCAAGTATATGGCAGGCAACCCAGGAAGGCCCAAGTATACGGTTCCCTATGATGAGGAGATTGTACACAGCACACTACGAAATAAATCTGTTTTTAATCCACCTGTAAAAAATAATAAATATACTGAAGTTTTTAAACAAGTTGTTTTAGATGATATTAAAGTTTTAAAAATTAAAAAGAAAGAAGAACCAAACTATATAAAAAGCGGTATCAAAAAATTAACAAAAAGGAAAGATCTAGTTATAAGACCAGCTGACAAAGGGGGAGGAATCGTGATTTTATCTAAAGAACAATACCACATGAGCATGACCAAGATGCTGGAAGATGAAACAACCTACAATAGACTGCTAAGTAATCCTATGTTCAAGTGTAGGAAGGAATTAGAAAAGGTGGTGTGCCTGGGAATCAAGAAAAATATACTTAACAAAAAGGAAGCCCGCTATCTGATACCGGACTCCTGCCGAACTCCAATCATATATTCGCTGCCGAAAATACACAAAAACAAGAC
This sequence comes from Lithobates septentrionalis, assembly GCA_037952835.1. NCBI lineage: Eukaryota > Metazoa > Chordata > Amphibia > Anura > Ranidae > Lithobates > Lithobates septentrionalis. Next base: position 5,640,411 of record JBBDGP010000447.1, on the reverse strand, counting down.
GGATCCACCACCAAGGCCCATTGTAAACGGCATAGATTCTTTAACATCAAGGATTGGACAATATATCGATGTATTCTTACAGCCAGCGGTCCAGAAAACAGAGGCATACCTTAGAGATACGAAGCAGTTGCTACAAATACTAGAAGAAATCCCGAAAGAAGAAGGACCATGGATCCTAGCCACGGCAGATGTCTCTTCCTTATACACAGTGATATTACACCACCAAGCCTGTGAAGCCACAAAATGGGGCCTTAGACTACACACCAAATTACCCTGCGTCCAAAGGAAGTTCCTAGTGAAATGTCTAGATTGTTGCCTTAAGAATAATTACTTCTGGTACAACAAAAATTATTACCACCAACAAACAGGAGTAGCCATGGGGGCCAAATTCGCCCCAAGCGTGGCAGGCCTCTTTATGGCCCAGTGGGAGGAGCAAAATGTTTTGAAGAACAGACCCACTGAATTAATCATCTATAAGAGGTACATCGATGATATTTTTATTCTTTGGAAAGGCGAAGCAGACCGACTCACCAGTTTTTTGGAAAATTTAAACATCAATGACCGAAATATTAGGTTATCCTGGGAAATGAGCGAAGAAAAGGTAACATTCTTAGACCTAGACATCACACAGGAACAAGGTAAATTATCATCAAGAACGCATTTTAAAACAGTAGATAGAAACAGCTATCTTCCGAAAGATAGCTGCCACCACAAGAACTGGCTGTTCAACGTCCCCAAAGGCCAACTGATGAGGGTTAGACGTAACTGTACCCACTTAAATACCTACTTGGAACAGGCAGAGCACATTGCACAAAAATTCATTAACAAAGGATATGATCAGCAATTTATAAAAAAGAAGATTTTGGAAGTACAAAAGATGGACCGGAATGAACTGATTAGAGACAAAACCAGAAAAGAAACGGAATCTGTGCCAATATCACTAATTTTGGATTTTAATGTTCAACATAAAAGAATAGAGAAAATTATTAGAAAACACTGGCATATACTTCTGGCCGATAAAGACCTGCAAGATAAACTTCCCTATAATCCCAGATTCATATACAAAAAAGCACCCACCTTGAAAGACAAAATCGTAAAAAACGTTATTGACCCCCCTAAGAAAACGATCTCCTTCTTTACACGCAATGGTTTCTTCCCCTGCAAAAGGTGTTTCGCGTGCCTAAGAACTAAGCGCCCAAACGAAAAGAAACTCCATTTCACATCAAATAGCACTGGAGAGACATATGAGATTAAAAAGTTTATTTGCTGCAACACAGAGGGAGCAGTATACGCTCTAGAATGTAGTTGCGGCCTACAATATATAGGCCGCACCAAAAGACCCCTCAGAGTCAGGATTAAGGAACATGTGAATAACATATTGAAGGGGTATGATAAACATAGTGTTTCCAAACACTTCCTGTTGTGCCACAACAAAGACCCCACACAACTAAAATTTTGGGGAATTGAACCGTATGAAAGACACTGGAGGGGTAGTCACAAAGTAAGAACCCTCAGTCAACTAGAATCCAAATGGATATATACCTTAGATACTTTCGCCCCGAGAGGTTTAAACATTGAGTTCGATTTAAACTGCTTTTTAAGTGATTTTTAATACGACAGTCTTTTAGCGATTTTTAAATGCGATTTTTTAATGCCTTTTTTAAGCGATTTTTAATATGATCTTTTATGCGATTTCCAATGAATAGTGTACAATCTCCTCTCACTTAACATATATATTCTGGATGTCAATACTTATCCCCCTGGATTTTCCATCCCTCTCCCTCCCCCCCCCCCCCTCACCTACCTATTCCCCTGCCTCCCCCCTGCTTATCAAGTGTATTGTTTACAGGATAGGGGAAATAAGCCTATTCCATTACCTCCCTGTGTAGGAGCTAATGTATCACCATGTTTTTATATACGCATTTTTATACATACAGATTTTATACTGAAGAAACTGGTCCCTTTTACCAATTTATATATCCCTGAAGTTGCTCACAAGTTTTCATACTAAGAACCTGAGGGCTCTTCGTTTTTAAGTTTAATATTTGTAATAAAGATTTTTATATATGCCTTTTTCACATCGCCACAGAGAAACAGAACCCAGGTTTAGCCCTTTATTTTTATTTTTAATGACATGCTAATGGGTCTGCATCCTCACAGAATTCGATGTGATTTAACAAACCACCTCTGAAAGATATACAAACGAGATAAGGGCGTTCCGCCCTATCGCCAAGGAAACACACTAACAACTCGATCTCCTGCCACTGAATACATTGGCCAGACCTTTTACTAACCAAGAAAATGGCCGCGCACATGGGTGACCTAACGATCGCTGGCGCGGCTACACGAAAATGGCCGCCAATCTATGCTTATGGGAGAGACTATTTAAGACATACATCAGCCTATTTCGTTTATCCCCTGAAGAAGTCACGTGATCAAGTGACGTCACGCGTAGGGACGGAATAGGCTTTTTTCGTTTTACCTTGCTGAATGCATTACGAGTTCGCTGCTCGTAGGATATTATGCTTTGTAAGAACAGCTGCTAATGTGAGTACCTTGTATATGATTTATGTGAATAAAGTGACCTATAAAAACATACTTCACTATCTGGGCACTTTATCCTATATTTTGCATATAATGGAGATATGATGTGGAGGAGGAGCTAGGAGCGGCACTGTCCCAGGACCCCAGCTAGACATATCCCAGCCCCATATAGGATCCTGTAGAGTCAGCAAGTCTGGACACAGAGACACAGGAGAGACCCAGGACCACGAGAGTTAACAACTTATATGCGGTTGACCTAGCACCGCTAGGTAAGGGGCCATTGCCTACACTAGTGCATGCTGCATGAAGAAGATAGAGAGTGTTTTACAAATAACACCCCACTGTCATTGGAGTGATTGCGTTTAAAAACACTGGCCTTTTGAACACATTTTTTTTGGACACTTGAATTATTAATTTTATTCTGGACACTTAATGATCAGAGTGGTTTTATCCACATACGTGATCATTCACAATATAGTCGCACTGTTGCACAGGGTCGCAATACAAGGATCAAGCGACCATTCCGTTTTCTTTGTTTATCTCACTTGGTTTTCATTTTTCACTTGATTTATGACTGTTTGTCTTCATCTATTATCCCATTGTTGCACCTTAACATATGTATGAGTTTAATTTTTGAGTTTTTAGTCACAAGAGCACGAGCACTATTGGTTATATTGAATTTTTACACATCTTAATAGATGTATAATTGGTTGTTATTACTTTTTTAATCAACTTATACACCAGTATTTATTCTTATATCTACAAGCATTGATTGGATCTACATATTTATTTTGAATCACCATATCTATTTCAACCTATGCGATTTTCTGACGTTTTTCACTATTTAATTTTTTCGTGATCTATGAATATCAGGATATAATATTTATTCCTACAAGCAGAGACACCTCTGGTTAGCGCAGCACCACCCCCCCCCCCCCTCTCTCTTGTACCATTTCGTTTTGGGCTGGTGTTTGAGCCCTTGTTTTCGGTGCATGCAGCTTTCCAATAAGAGAAGTTGCACATAGTCTCAAATAACTGATTAGTAGACCGACTTCCCCAACTGGTAGCGCAGGAATAACCCCCGTCTTTTACTGTGTACATTTTTACCCTTTCCTAAGCCAGATGTGCAGGGCAGCTGCTGAAGAAACAGGTCTTTAAGATGTTAGAATGTTTACGCCCAAATCGGACACAAGTTCAAATTTTTCTTAGAATTTTGTACTCAATGTTAATGGCTATCTTCACGCTGTTTGATTTTTCCACTTTTAGTTAAATTATCATTTGAAGAGACAACATGCCCCTGTATTAGGATAGTAAGGATCTCTTTGCAAACTTTTTCTTTAATAGAAAAAGACTTGTTGCAGCAGTGCACCATTTAGGCTTTCCATATATTGTGCTTCCAGGAACAGTCCACATGCATTTCAAAACCTTAGTGAAGTAATCTTAGGTTCTTAGAACTAAATTCATTCTCAGATCATAATACTGAAACCTGCTAGCTATTCTAGCAACAGTATTTCCTGTTGTGGAAACCGGTCAGCCAAGCTGTTTAACATTGCGATGGGTAGCCTGTCTCCTCAAATTCCTCCTTTTACCTTTGCTGTCGGAAGCTAAGGCCTGGAGCATCAGGAGATGAGGACATTCAAACTTCAGCAAGGGATTTCTACAAAAAAAAAAAGGTAGGTATAAAAGTGGGGAAAGCATGGGGAGGGGGGGGGGGGGCTACATCCAACTTTGCCAAAGATGAGTGCTGCTAATTGTATTGCAGATATGCCTCAAACATTTTGTTCAATAATTTCCCTGTGAACACAGGAAGGGTTAACTCAATTGAAAGGAGTTACGAAGATAATCTCTAAAAAGCTTGCATATGTTTTTTCTGCCCTGTATAGGCAGAACTAAAAGCCATATGGCTGCTTCTTCAAAGAAATGACTTGACAATATAATCATACTACTGTACTTTCTTTCCAGGAATGATCCGCTAAAACCCTGTGAAGCACAGTATCATGGAGAACTATAAATAAATGCTACCAAGTAGTGGCTGATATGCAGGCATTAGACCATTATTTATTACTTTACTTCATACAGAAATCAACCGATTATGACAAAAGGAAGCTTTGTTAAATACATAAAAGTAATTTAGATTTTAAACATTGGACGGTGATATACAATAAAGTAAGCAGTGTAGAAGAAAGCTAGAGTGGTTTCCTTTTTTTAACCTTTAATATTTTTAAAGATTTTGATTTGTGTCAAGTGCTGGTAATAAATATTACATAATGGTAGAATTCATAGATACAAAGACTGACTTTCAATAAAAAAATATGTACATACAGTGGGAACCAGCTTCATATGGTAGAGCATTAAGCCACTCACAACTACCTTTTAAGGGCTTTTTTGCCCACTTTTATTAAAACAAAGTTCCCAAAACACACCAGGGCTTCATTTGCTCTGTTACAAAACATCAGCCTCCTGGCTTACACTTGCAGCACTACTGCTCACCATGCTTTTTGTCTGTATACTCCACTGTCTGCTTGCTCACACAAGCTCTGTGCATACACCTAGCATGTCTGTGCTGCACTGGTTCCCACCTGTCTCTTGGATGAAGCCCTCCTGACACCTTCTATGTCCGCCAGGGTGGAGTGCTGAACCATAGTCATGCCCTGCACAATCAGTATTCTGGTTATCCACAAAACCTGGATCCTGGAATGGAGACTTCATCCCTCACAAGTCTATATGAAGCCTCCAGACTCCAGGTCCCAACATCTTTACCAGCCTCTGAGAAAGCTAAAAATGCTGTTACCTCTGTATGAAACAGGCACCATGGAGCACCTCAAGCTGGGTGAGAAGCCTGGGTGACACCAAACCCTTTTCACACCATAGCAGGGCACAGCACTGTCACAATACTAACAAAAATGAAAAAAAAAGTGCTTACTAATGGGAACAAGTTCCCCATTTGAACAAAGGCCCTCCACTAGTATTTGGCAACTGGCTGGGTGTACTGTCAACTGGATTCTACAGGATCTATGAAACCCGACACTTGAAGTCCCTCAAGGCAGCAAGTACCCTAAAACCTGGGATAGCATGGGTCATGAGAAAACTTAGCACTGGGGTCTTTTGACAGCACAGGAACCCTGGCATCATTAGGGTGTCTTGTTGTAACTGGATAGCTTGTCTGGTTCCTAGGACCTCTTGTGCACATTGACCTAGGTCTTTCCAGGGTGCTGTTTACCTGATCCAGGTCTTCTACTGCACCTAGAGTCACAGTAATTACATCTGGGTCATGAACTCCCCAGAAGATTGAGACTAGCAGGACTGTTATGGCAAATGTGGCTACTGGTTACAGAGGTAATGTCCAGATCACCAAGCTGTGGCACTACAGGAGCAAAACACTCCAAAAAAACTTGAACAAAAGCAACTACTGGAAGAATCTCAAGGCAGATGGGCAACCCATGCAAGACATGTGACAAAAAAGAAAAATCTGAACTATCAGACCAATTAGCTGGCAGGTGCTTAACTTAGTACCAGAGTCAGACTGGGCAGCAGACAGAGAAGAAGCACAGTCATGCTGGGCAGCAGGCAGAGAAGTGGCAAAGTTTGGCTGGGCCGAAAGCAGAGAAGCAACAGAGTCTGGTTAGACAGCAGACAGAAAAGCGCAAAGTTTGGCTTTGCAGCAGACAGAGAAGCAGCAGAGTCTGACTGGGCAAACGGTAGAAGTTCAGAAGAGTCTGCAATGAAACAAGTAAAGCTGCTCCAGGTGAGAGAGTCTCTGGTTAATCCCCACACACAGTAGTCAGGTGCTAGCTCAGCTCCCATGCTGTGTAATATAAGGAATATGGCTGCACTTCCAAAAATCCTTTTATTGAAACTTCATATGACAAGTGGTTGACAGATGGAGCAGGGGACAAAAAGGTAGACGCGTTTTGCGCAAATTTTAGCGCTTAGTCATTTGCGCGAAACATGTCTACCTTTTTGTCCCCTGCTCCATCTGTCAACCACTTGTCATATGAAGTTTCAATAAAAGGATTTCTGGAAGTGCAGCCATCTGGAATAATTTCCTTATGTTCAGAAGAGTCTGGCTGGGTAGCAGGAAGTGGATCAGCAAAGTCTGACTGGGCAGCAGTCAGAGGATCAGCAGAATCTAGCTGGGCACCAGGTAAAGGATCAGTGGAGTTTGTCTGAGCAGCTAGTAGAGGATCAGCAGAGTCTAGCTGGGCAGCAGGCAGAGGATCAGCAGTAACAGAACACAACACCTCCTGCGCATGACTGTGATAGGCTGGTAACAGCTCTCCATGCATTTTCCTTGACATGCTGCTTTTACCATATTTTTTGTGAGTATATCTATTTGTGACATATTGTTGATAAATGGTTCATGAGTAAATGCTCTAGGCTGGTGCACCCTCTTCTAATTGTGTTTTGATAGAGCATTAGCAGAGTCTGCTTGGGCAGCATACAGAGAATCAGCAAAGTCAGACTGGGCAGCAGGCAGAGGACCAGTGGAGTCAGTCTGTACAGCAGGCAGAGGACCAGTGGAGTTAGCCTGGGTAGCAGGCAGAGGACCAGCAAAGTTAGCCTGGTCAAGAGGCAGGAGGATCAGCTGAGTCAGGCTGGAGGGCAGACATAAGGATCAGCAGAGTCAAGCTGTAGAACTGAAACATGGACAGAGTGCATGACTTCTGGAATGGCTACAGAGTGCAAAGTCTTTGGAACAGAAATTAAGCGCAAAGCTACTGAAGCAATGTCGGGGTGGCGAATGGCTTTGAGCAGTGTTTGAAGATCCCGCTTAGCTGAATGAGAGTGCAAGGATGGATGGAACTTCTCAGAAAGACATGGATAGATGTTATTGCGGTAGAGAAAGACTGGGGAGCTAAGGGTGCCAAAGGTAGCATGGCAAAAGTCAGGGCAGAGGTTGAATCAGGAGTGGATGGGCTTAAAGTTGGCAATGCAACAGGATGAACTGAAATGGTTGGTGCAGAGACAGTCAGAACTGGAGCAGCTGGCACAGGCTGGACATAATTAACGGACACCAGCAGGGCTAGAGCAACAAGCACAGGAACAGGCTGAATTGGAGCAGCTGGCATTGAGGCAGGCTGAACAGGATCAATGAACATAGGCTGAATTAGAGCTGCTGGCATGGAAACAAGCAGGACTGGAGTACATGCCACTGAAACAGGCTTAACTGAAGCTTCTGGCACAGGAACAGGCTGGACTGGAGCAAACGGCACTGGGAAAGACTGGACTAGAGCAGCAGACATGGAGGCAGGCTGCTCTTATGCCCCGTACACACGGTCGGATTTTCCGACGTAAAATGTGTGATAGGACCTTGTTGTCAGAAATTCCGACCGTGTGTAGGCTCCATCACACATTTTCCATCGGATTTTCCGACACACATAGTTTTAGAGCAGGCTATAAAATTTTCCGACAACAAAATCCGTTGTCGGAATTTCCGATCGTGTGTACACAAATCCGACGCACAAGTGCCACGCATGCTCAGAATAAATAAAGAGATGAAAGCTATTGGCTACTGCCCCCTTTATAGTCCCGACGTACGTGTTTTACGTCACCGCGTTCAGAATGATCGGATTTTCCCACAACTTTGTGTGACCGTGTGTATGCAAGACAAGTTTGAGCCAACATCCGTCGGAAAAAATCCTAGGATTTTGTTGTCGGAATGTCCGATCAATGTCCGACCGTGTGTATGAGGCATTACTCTTTAAGTGGTTGTAAACCCACAACAAAAAAAGAAACCTGCAAGACAAAGGCATAATGAGCTAGTATGCATAGCATACTAGCTCATTTTGAAATAATCACCTTAGATCAAAGCCCCCCACAGTGGTCCCAGCACACTTCTCTGCGACATGTCTCCCGGAGTTATTTCCAGGTATCGTGGGCGGGAGTCGTCGGTAACGGCACGTCAACTAAAGCAACAGCACAAACCATGCCCTTGCTTCAGTGCGCATGTGCTGATGATGTCAGCAAATGCAGATACAGAGGATATCTCCTAAACCGTGCAGGTTTAGGAGATATCAATGATAGCTACAGGTAAGCCTTATTATAGGCTTACCTGTAGTAAAAAGTGGTTTGTAAGGGTTTACAACCACTTTAAGACAGCAGGCAGATGGGTTGGTTAATAGTTGCTGATGATACATTACCAGGACCAATGGCAACATACACTGGTCAGAGGCTGGTGCAGTAGTATATTGATCTAGAGTGGATACAAGGCCTGACTGTACAGAGGCTGTAAATGGCACAGGACCTGGCTAAATTATTGTTAAAGGGGTTGTAAACTCTTTTTTTTTTTTTTTAAATAACAAACATGTCATACTTACCTCTGCTGCGCAGTTAGTTTTACACAGGGTGGCACCGAACCTCCTCTTCAGGGGTCCCACAGCGGCGCTGGTGGCTCCTCCCCGTATCGAGTGTCCACGTTGGAGAAGCGCTCTCCTTGCTGGACAACCGTGCGGGCACACTCCCAAGTCCTGCATCTGTGTCCATTCAGACAGAATGCAGTACTCGGCCCCGCCCCCCGGCGCTGCATCATTGGATTTGATTGACAGCAGCAGGAGCCAATGGCTGCGCTGCTACCAATTTATCCAATCTGGACAAGAGACACCAGCTGCAGATGGTGTGCTCGTTCCCAGACAGAGGATGACAGCGTCCAGGTAAGTAAAACGGGGGGCTCGGGGGGGCTGCAGCACTAAAAAAGGTTTTTCACTTTAATGCATAGAATGCATTAAGGTGAAAAATCTTGAGGGTTTACAACCCCTTTAAAGCAGGAGTGGGCCATGACACAGCTGTGTGGGCTGGAAAAAAACATTTGTGTTTTTAGCTTAAGACTCTCAAATCTGATTGCAGGATTCCATTCAGGTTCTTCTGTTGGTGGTAAGGCTGGAAGAGCAATGAGAAGCTGAAAGGGGAAAGTAGCAGTGGCAGGATAGGGTGTCTGAGGGGTTGACATGAGTATCGAGGCTGTGGAGCGAGACTTCAGTTGAGTCTAAAATGTCATATTATACATGTATATGGCTTATGTTTTGTACTCCCCCCCCCCCCCCATGCTACGTGACGCCATTTGTTCTGAAGTTACCATTAAACCTGAGTCTTTGGTAGACAGAAGTCCCTTTGGGAAGGACTTGTGGACGACCAGTGATTCCCTACCATTCTTTTGCTTCTTTTCTTTCTATCGCTGCATGCTGAATAATAGAGTATAAAAGTTTGAATAGAGTAGAAGTATAAGTAGTTTTTGGTCTAATTAGGAATGGGAGTAATGAGTAGCAAACAGTACCCCCCCACCCAATTGCGGGGAAACATGCTAAGATTATGTAGTTAGAGTATGTGGAATGGATTATTCTTTAATAAATCCTTTTGTAGATGAACTGGCAGCATGGACAGAGTATGCATAGCAGTTCCCCTTGCCCACGGACTGGTTCCAACGATTAATTCCATATGGACATGGTCAGAGGACTCTTCCTGGGGGACTAAAAGGCTTTCCCGTGGTATATGGGGGAGCCTGAGTGGGACATAAAGTACATGAGAGAGGCAGGGAAGAACTGGGTAAACACAGCCCCTTATTAGGGCGATACGCAGCCAGAAGGGAATAAAAAGAATAAGTGGGGTAAAAAGAGTTTGAATACAAAGCCTTTCCCGCTACCTTTTATGGCAAAACAATTGCATTTATTGGAAGCAAAAGTAAAGCGACCCTACATACAGCCAGCCGCCCCCCATCCTTTTGCCCACTAACCCGTTCCTCACTATCGTGCCTGATGCACCCCCTCAGCCACCACCACCTCCCTACACACCCCTGTATCCCAGCATACCTGTGTGCAAGGCTTCAGGGGATAATGAGTTGATCCAAATAGCCGCCCTGGCCATAGGCAACCCAGTAAACCCCCCTCCTTTGGTGGCAGCAGCTCCACCTTCACAGGTATTTCAACAAAAGATACCCGTGGCGATGCAAGTCTAGGAAGCTTTAGACTGCTGATAGTGAGGCAGGATCAGAAATAATTGTTGAAAGGAAGATGCTAGAAACCCTTATGCAAAGAGTAGAAGCTATCTCAGATCAAGTTACTGAATTACAACAAAAACAAACCGATTCTGGTGAAACCTCGGAGGAGGCACCAGAACTAGAACTAAAACCCTGAGCTGCAAAAGTTACAGCGATGCATAAACTCACCACCATCAAATCTCAAAAGCAATGTCAAAAACAGGGACTCCCTATCCATCCTCCAACATTATCTGAAGGAGCCACGTCCCGGGAAGGCATAGTTTCTGGTAGTGAGGATGAGGAGGAAGACGGATCCACGCTAGGCGCATCAGCGTCTGATGTGGAAGAGCCCAAGTTGGATGAAGTGAAATTGACCCTACCATTCCTCATGGGAAGTCCAAAACCATTGTATTTTGAGGAACTTACCACTATAATAAAAAGAGCTCCCAAACCTCAAGTTAACCCTATGGCTTGCATTGCTTTCTTAAATAGAGCATGCAAAGGTAGAAATTACACACAGGAGAATATGAAGCTGTTGATAGATGCCATTATGGGTTATGATCAAGAGAGTAGCTGGGACTGGAGAAATGTTGGCAGCATACACAACATACAGCCTGCTGGCATGGCAGCCAATGCTTACAAGCTTAACACAGAAGATGTTCGTACTAAAATGTGGACACAATTAGAGGCAGAAATGAAGAAAGTTTTTAAGGAACGATCTTCCCTCCCCACAGCCATAGCTTGTAAACAAAAGCAGTGGGGAGGCACACATAGGTTGGACTTGTGCCTTTTTTCAACCTCACCTACTACCCTGTTTCCCCGAAAATAAGACCTAGCATGATTGTCAGTGATGGCTGCAATATAATCCCTACCCCCCAAATAAGCCCTAGTTAAAGTCCTTGTAGGTCTTATTTTCAGGGTAGGGCTTATTTTTGGGGAAACAGGGTAGGGCTTATTTGGGGGGTAGGGCCTATATTGAAGCCATCACCGACAATCATGCTAGGTCTTATTTTCGAGGAAACAGGGTATGTAACTATGTAAGAAATAGAGTTCTACAAGAGGTTTATGAAAGTGTGGAAGGGAGTAGCAGGTTTAAGCACAGTTTATCCAGACCTTCATTTCTAGTTTGAGAAATGAGGCAGGTTTGGTAGTGAAACAACAATCTCCCATTGACCCTTTGGAGGTTAATGGTGGGATCCTCCCATATATCCTTGATACAGGGGCAACAAAATCGACCATATCCGAGGAGATGTATAGAGGTGAGAGAATGAATGCTGAGCCTTCAATAGGAATTAATGGGATACCAACTAAAACAAAAAACACCTCCACTCCCAATTGCCGATTCTGTCACTGGGACAGTGCTCTTGCATCACTCATTCAGAATAATACCCTCAGGCTCAGTAAATCTTTTGGGAAGAGATTTAATAGGAGTTCTGGAAATTGAAACTTTCCTGACTCGAAGAGCGGACGTAGCTATAGTGTCACCACTGTTTTTCCAAGCTGAAGTTCCTTCCCCATTCCCACAGGACCATCCCCTCTGGGCTAAAGGACAGCCTTGATGTGGGATATATGCCATGCACCCCCTACAAGGCCTGTTTAAAGCAAGGAGCGTCCCCAGTTTACCATAAACAATACCATCTCTCCAAGGAAAAAGAGGAAGGAATGTGGCTCTCATGGGTCTGCCCCGCCCACACACCAAGAAGGAAATTTTAACCTTCTTAGGTATGATTGGTTACTGCCGCCAATGGATACCTGATTGCTCCTACTATGACAACGTGTTGAGACAGGCTGCCTTGCCGATAGCCCTGACATTGTAAAATGGAATGATGAAATGGTTAATGCATTTGTATATCTTAAAACTGGTATGGTAACAGCTCCTGGTTTGGGATTACCTGAATATTGTAAAGTGTTTCATTTGTTTGCAAGGGACAACTGTAAAACCATGGCTGGGGTCCTTGCACAAGAGCATGGAGGAAAGCTGAGACCTGTAGCCTTTTGTTCTAGAGTAGTGCCAGTTCCGGTACAAGGCATGCCGGAATGTCTGAGGGACTTGGCCTCGTGTGCCATCGCTGTGGAGATGGCCACATCATTTACACTGGTTCACCCTACAGAACTGCACACTACACATCAGGTTGCATATTTACTGAAGAACCTTAATACCCAACACATTTCTGCACAACGACTAAGCGGGTATGAGGTCATCCTCATGAGCAATCCCTCCCTACAAATCAAATGCGGTGCCCCTACAGCAGGTCCTGCTCCTATCTTGAACGCCTTACTTGGCATAAAAGGAGAAACAAATGAATTAGTCCCCCCTCATGACTGTATAGACATTGTACATCAGGACACATCACCTTGAGCTGACCTACTTTCAAGCCCCATTGAGGGAGCACACACTGTGTTTGTGGATGGTTCTTGCTCTCGTCCCGATGATCACACCTACTATGCCGGATATGCCGTGGTAAAATTGCCTGACATAGAGATAGAGGCACAACCCATCCCTTATCAATAAACTCAAGCAGCAGAGCTTATTGCTCTTACAAGAGCATGTCAGCTTTTTAAAGGACAAAAAGAAAACATTTACAAAGACTCCAAGTACGCTTTCTGAGTCGCACGCGACTTCAGAATAATATGGTAGAGGCATGGTTACATAGCTGCAGGTGGGAAATCTATTTTTCACTCTTCCCTGGTCACCAATCTTCTTGGAGCCATCTCCTTACCCAGCAGAATAGCGATCATTTATTGCAAAGCACATACACACCATGCTGATGATGTCTTCAGGGGAAATGCACTGGCAGATGCCACTGCCAAACAAGCTGCTCTCACAGTTCAAGCCTTTGTCCAAATGCCCCCCTTTATGCCCCCAACTTCATCCTGGGAACAGGTTTTACAGGACCTACAGGCTATGGCTTCATCAGAAGACCTGGCCTACTAGCATAAGAAGGGTCTGACACTGAGTCCTGAAACTGGACTCATTGCCAAAGAGGGGAGACCAGGTATACCAAAAGCAAGTGCACCTTTATTAATTTCACAATACCAATATGTCTCTAGGACAGAGGATGAAAGGCCACAGCTGACATGTTAACACAAGATTTCCACATCCTACACCTCCGGTCATTATGTAAGTCTTTTGTGTCCAGATACATTGAATGTATCAGAAACAACCCAAACACGCCAAACATGAACACCTACTGTACCTTACCTCACCTTTTACACACCTACAAATGGATTTTACCCAAATGCCAAAGTTGGGAAAGAGACAGGAATATTTACTTGTGTCAGTAGACATGTTTTCCAGGTGGGTGGAAGCTTTCATCTGTACTAGGGAGGATGCAAGGACAGATGTAAATATCCTGACACTGGAAATAATACCTAGGTGGGGATGCCCGTTGCAAATTAGCTCATATAATGGCCCAGGCTTTGTTTCCAAGGTGTGTCAGGAGTTTGCAAGAACCCTACAAATAGAGTTGAAATTCCACACTACCTATCACCCACAAAGCTTGGGTATAGAGGAAAGAATGAACAGGACAATCAAGGACAAGATTAGGAAAGCTACGGGTGGCACATTTGCCAAATGGAAAACTGTGCTTCCTGCAGTTTTAGCAGAGATTAGAATGACTCCTTCCAAGATTAATCATTTGTCACCCTTTGAAATTCTGATGGGTCGACCATTTTCCACCCCCTGGGCCAAGAAACCTCTGGTAATAGAACAAGGTGACCTGGGCATGATACAAGAAGAATATTACAGAAATTTGATTATGAAATTGAATGGCATCTACGGTAAAGTATCCTCTTTTCTACCGTTACCCTCACAGGAAACAACGCATGAATTCCAGCCTGGTGACACAGTGGTGATTCGTCAGCTGAACCGGACCAAGAAGCAAGACTATCCCTTTGGCCCACCCACTACTGTCATCGCAGTGACCAGAACTGCTGTCCTTACAGAACAGTCTGGAGCGTGGATCCATGCAGAGAGGTTAAAGAAATTACCACAAAGGACCCAGACGCAAGACACAGATAAAGATAAAAGGAGGTGAAACAGGTGATATAAATCCTCGAAGAGCGAGTGAAACAGGTGACAGAGACTCTGAAACAGATTACCTCACTACTTTCTCCACAGACTTCTGGAAATATCTTGTGTCTGCTCTTTATGCTGTGTAGTGTTTTTCCCACTTGGATCATTACTAACTGTATCTATTACCCTGAGATCTTGGGTGCCATTGGTATTATGTGTTCAATAAAATGTATGTTTTTTCTATGAACTATGTGAGTGCCTCAAAAGTCCACCTAGGGGATTCCTCTCTGGTCTAGTTAATTTGGATGTGGCACCCAATGGGGACATTTGCACTGATATAATCTTTGCTTGGTATTATATGTGGCTGCCCTAGAAATGAGACCATGACCCAGAACAAGAGAGAGACTAATGCAAAGAGCCCAGACTCTTTTACTGATAAAATGTTGTTGCTTCAGTTCAAGTACTCTTTTTATCGGTATGCTAATGCCGCGTACACACGGTCGGACTTTTCGACCGGACTCGTCCGACGGACGCAGACGGACCAAATCCGGCGGACACTCCGATCGTGTGTGGGCTTCACCGGACCTTCAGCGGAATTTTCCAGTCGCAAATCTGATGGACTTTAGATTTGGAACATGCTTCAAATCTTTACGTCGTAACTCCGCCGGACCCAGAAATCCGCTCGTCTGTATGCTAGTCCCACGGACAAAAACCAACGCTAGGGCAGCTATTGGCCACTGGCTATCAACTTCCTTATTTTAGTCCAGTGTACATCATCACGTACAAATCCGTCAGACTTTGGTGTGATTGTGTGTAGGCAAGTCTGGTCGTTAAAAAGTCTATGGAAAGTCCGCCAAAAGTCTGTCGAAAGTCTGCCGGACGGGCTGTCGGACTTTTGTAGCTGAAAAGTCTGACCGCGTGTACGCGGCATTAGAGTTCTTGTGTGGACTTCTTAGTTTATCCTATTATGACAGTTTTAGAATAATCACCATTTTATCAGACCTTTTGAGTGCACACAGGAGTAAAACATCACAGGAGACAGTGTATGATGCTTTAGCTCGAATAGTATTTAAATTCGTACAGCATATATAGTAGGATTACAGAACATTATCCTTAACCACTTAAGGACTAGCCTCGTTTTGGAATTTAGGTGTTTACATGTAAAACTGTTTTTTTTTGCTAGAAAATTACTTAGAACCCCCAAACATTATATATATATTTCTTCTAACACCATAGAGAATAAAATGGCGGTCATTGTGATACTTTTTTTCACACCGTATTTGCGCAGCGGTCTTACAAGTGCACTTTTTTGGAAAAAATTCACTTTTTTGAATAAAAAAATAAGACAACAGTAAAGTTAGTCCAATTTTTTTTAATATTGTGAAAGATAATGTTACGCCGAGTAACTTGATACCCAACATGTCACGCTTCAAAATTGCGCCCGCTCATGGAATGGTGTCAAACGTTTACCCTCAAAAATCTCCTTAGGCGAGGTTTAAAAAATTCTACAGGTTGTATGTTTTGCGTTACAGAGGAGGTCTAGGGCTAGAATTATTGCTCTCGCTCTAACGATTGTGGCGATACCTCACATGTGTGGTTTGACCACCGTTTTCATATGCGGGCGCTACTCACGTATGCGTTCGCTTCTGCGCGCAAGCTCATCGGGACGAGGGGTTTTAAAAACTTTTTATTATTTTTCTTATTTATTTTACATGATTTTATTTATTTTTACATGGTTTAAAAAACAAAAAAAATGTGTCACTTTTATTCCTATTACAAGGAATGTAAACAGCCCTTATAATAGAAAAAAGCATGACAGGACCTCTTAAATATGAGATCTGGGGTCAAAAAGACCCCAGATCTCATATTTACACTAGAATGCAATTAAAAAAAAAAAAAAAAGTCATTTAAAAAAATGACATTGAAAAAAATGTGCCTTTAAGACGTATGGGCGGAAGTGACGTTTTGGCGTCGCTTCCGCCCTGCAGTGTCATGGAGACGAGTGGGCGCCATCTTCCCCTCACTCGTCTCCAGGCACAACAAGGGGACAGACGCGATCGCCTCCGCCGCTACTGACGGCTCCGGTAAGCGGCGGAGGGCACTGGATCGCAGCGGGAGGGGGGCCCCCTCCCGCTACAGATAAAAGTGATCTTGCGGCGAATCCCCGCAGAGACCACTTTTACCTGAAAGCCGACGGCCGCACGAAAGCGGGGATACCGGGGTTAAGGCAGCTAGCTGCTGCCATAACAACGATATCCGCCGCCAAACTTTGGACTTACATCGGCGTGCGGCCGTCGGCAAGTGGTTAAGGCATTCTTAAGGCGTCATAATTGAACCAATCACAAAGCTACAACTCATTGTCACTGAGACCTTAATGATTCATCACGCATGATCATATCTCTATTTAATATCTACTATTTACTCTATGGTCAGGTCAGAATGTTCAGGTACTTTCTGCATGTTATTGATTAGGCAAATAGACAAGACACAGTCAGCAGTTTATGAGTTTAACTTAGAAGTCCTACTGATGAATAATTATCTGTTCTTCGTAAAGAAAATGGTAGCTGCATAATCAACATGGAGACTGTGAAGTCAATCATATCCTTAAAATCCCTCCATTTAATCAGAAATCAGGATATGAGAAGTGCTGGGTATGTAGCAAATTGCACCTCAGCACGGCTTGAATCCCCCTAATGGCTGTCCACTTGAATATAACCCCCTTTCTGAATGGTACCCCTCCTATGACTATAACCAATATATCAGCTGTATTTTTAAATGACACAATTTCCTTCCCAATAATAGGTAGGAGTCATTTCCCAAATTGGTGTTTTAAGCTAGGAAACTCGTCAGATAAAGGTCAAAACAAAATATGCCAGAAGTCACTATTTAATATATCCTTGCATGAAGATTTGTCCTCCATGTTTCAAACCAATGACCCAGAAATCAATTCTACTCCAAATTCCCTCTTTACAGCATGGGACAGCTCTGTGGGTTTTGTCCTAGGCCAATTAACCCTAGCCACCTTTTCTGAAAATGTCCAGGATACCATAAGTAGACGACCATTTTCTCTCTTCTCTGAGTGATAATGTATATATCTGTTGCTGCAAGAAGTGCTATACTTGGATTCCCGCTAAAGAGCGAGGATGGTGTTATCTGGCCTTACTGGTCCCAGTACTAGGGATCATAGGGATGGAGAAGGTAAACATCAACACCTTTTGAAGGCTAGCACACATCCCAGGTACCCCCTTAAACACATAGGAAAAAGGGAATTGTTTTTGGAACATGACATAACTTGGGCGTGATTGCCCTCATGGACAGGGTGGGGTATAGAATTAATGAAAAGGCTAAACAACTACTCCAAAATTATAGATGAGGTTATGGAAAATTACTCTACAGATATCAAACTGTTAAGTATTGAGCAAAGAGCTATTCGTAAGTAACTAGAACTGCATGATTTAGCTATCGAGTCCATGAGTGATGCCCTGACAGGACTCTGAAGTCACGGAGGACTACGAGTGCTGTACCTGGATTCATAATACAAGTTGAAGTACCTGATTATTATGAGATAATCAGCGAACACCGAAAGGAGGTGTCGCTCCTCCAGGCTGAAGCCAGAGACATTGCCAAAGATGGATGTAATCCCTTTAAAGGATTGGGAAGCTTTGGTGATTTCTTTGGGTCCATTTTTTCACGGTTTAAGAAAGCTGGAATGCTAATTTTAATGTGCCTACTGTTTGTTTTTGCTGTATATGTTTTGTTCAAATTTATCCAGTGCTTTTGCAAATACGGTGAACAGAATACTCAAGTCAACCGAAAGTTATTAGGCAACCATGGTGAGATCACGTGGTGATCTAAGAGGGGATTGAAGGAGTAGAAAGAGTTAATGCACTGTTACATTAAATGCTTGAGAAACAAAGTGTCCTTCTGCTGTACTTTCACGCATAGCATAACCGCAGGCCAAACGAACCCCATAAATAACGGACTGTGAGACTATGTCCTGGAACAGGCTGGACACCAATATCCTGTGACGCATGCTATTTGCTAATTTAAACTATATGTCTAAAATGTCATATTATACATGTATATGTCTTATGTTATGTAACTCCCCCTTATGCTATGTGACGCCTTTTGTTCTGAAGTTTTGATAAAAACTCAGCCAAGCTACCATTAAACCTGAGTATGCTTTGAACCATAATTGTGTCCTCTTCCTTGTATGCTCAAAGAGCTCTGTGTAAGGAATTCACTGGTCATTCATAGAATCCGGGCAGAATAACCCTTTCATACAGTACTAAGGGGGGTAGGATGGTATGGTATTGGGGGGTCAGGAGGACAATACAGGGGGATAGGCGCATGCAGGGAGGTAGGAGGGTATACTATTGGGGGTCAGGAAGGCACAAAAGTTCTTTACTTATGCAGAGTGGCGCAGGGAAGCTGTCATGGCAGAGCTAAATGTCCTGATCCCTATCTGCCCTCCTCGCAAATATTACCTTCAAGTTCCTTGGATGGATTGGAGGGGGATGGTTGGTGCAGAGGCGCACACTGCAGTAAGTGTAAGAGCTCGGGCATGTTCGGTAAGGGGCCGAACCCCCCTGAGCTATTTTCAACGCTTTCCCCGCCCCGAAGCTGCACGTATGCAAGGGGCAGGGACTGTCTCTGCAGGCCGGGACTGGTTGAGCAATAAAAGTTTTCAAAACTTTTTTTTTTTTTAAATCAACAGTGTGAAAATTTTTTTTTTAACGTGCCCCCATCCTCTTGAGCTGCTCAAAGGCAAACGTGCATGTCGGTCTCACACGCACACAAACATCGATCGTCCCACACATGTGAGGTATCACCGCAAACGTCAGATCATGGGCAGCAATTCTAGAACCAGACCTCCTCTGTAAATATAAAGTGGTAACCTGTAAAGGCTTTTAAAGCGTTGCCTACTGATAGTAAAGTTTATGTTGTTTGTCACCGTTGCACAGGCATGCGCAATTTTAACCGCTTCCCGACCGCCTCACGCAGATATACTGCGGCAGGGCACGTACAGGCAGATTAACGTACCTGTACACTGTCCTTTAAGAGGCGTCTCGCGCCCGCCAGGAGCTCCGTGACTGCGGGTCCCATGAACCCGATGTCCACGGGGATACCCGCGATCGTCTCACAGTGAGGAAGAACGGGGAGATGCCAATGTAAACAAGCATCTCCCCGTTCTGCCTAGTGACGCTGTCACTGATCAGCTCTCCCTGTAATCGGGAGCCCTGATTAGTGACGTGTCACACGCAGCCCCTCCCCCCACAGTTAGAATCACTCCCTAGGACACACCTAACCCCTACAGCGCCACCTAGTGGTTAACCCCTTCACTGCCAGTGACATGTTTACAGTAATCAATGCAATTTTTTAGCATTGATTGCTGTATTAATGCCAATGGTCCAAATGTGTCAAAATTGTCCGATGTGTCCGCCATAATGTCGCAATCACGATAAAAATCGCTGATCGTCGCCATTACTAGTAAAAAAAAAAAATATCAATAAAAATGCATAAAACTATCCCCTATTTTGTAGAGGCTATAACTTTTGCGCAAACCAATCAATAAATGCTTATTGCGATTTTTTTTTTACCAAAAATATGTAGAAGAATATGTATCGGCCTAAACTGAGGAAAAAAAATTTAAAATATTTTTTGGGGGTAATTATTATAGCAAAAAGTAAAAAATAATGCATTTTTTTCAAAATTGTCGCTCTTTTTTTGTTTATAGCGCAAAAAATAAAAACCGCAGAGGTGATCAAATACCAACAAAAGAAAGCTCTATTTGTGGGAAAAAAAGGTCAATTTTGTTTGGGAGCCACGTCGCACGACAGCGCAATTGTCAGTTAAAGCGACGCAGTGCCAAATCGCAAAAAGTGCTCTGGTCAGGAAGGGGGTAAATTCTTCCGGGGCTGAAGTTGTTAAATCATGACATGTTTTGTATCTATTTACTCAGTGTAACACAATATTTTATATTTTACAAAAAATTGGGTTATGCACTGTGTTTTTTTTGCATTAAAATTCAAAAAAGTGTACTTTTTTCCAAAAAATTGTGTTTGAAAAGCCGCTGCACAAATACAATGCAACATAAGTTGCAAAACCCATCAATTTATTCCCTAGGGCCTCTGTTTAAATAAATAAAAAAAATATTATATATAAAATGTTTCGGGGTTCTAACTAATTTTCTAGCAAAAAACACTGATTGTTACATGTGAACAAAAAGTGCCAGAAAAGACCTGGACTGGAGGTGGTTTATTGCAGCTGTTGTTGCTGAGGGTAACCGAGAAGAGGATTCTGAGAAAGCTAGTGTCTAGAAGTGCCTTCATTAGGGTTGGTGTCACCTAGTCACCCCCGCTATCCTGCCACAGTGCTCTGTCCCGACCCACCACCCCCCCCACGCCTGCCACAGTGCTCTGTCCCCATCCCCCTAACCTGCCACAGTGCTCTGTCCTCACCCCCCCTCCAGCCTACCACAGTGCCCCCCCCCCCGCCTGCCGTGCTCTGTCCCCACCCCCCATGCAGGCCTGCCACAGGGCTCTGTCCTTACCCCCTGTAGCCTTCCACAGTGCTCTGTCCCCGCCCACCATGCTAACCTGCCACAGTGCTCTGTCCTTACCCCCCGTAGCCTGCCACAATGATCTGTCCTCTCCCCCCCCCCCCCCCCAGCCTGCCACAGTGCTTTGTCAGGCAGTAGGTGCGAGCAACAGCAGGTGAGATGGGTCAGGAAGGAGGCTGAAGCAGGGATCAGGTTCTAAATTAGTGTAGCACTTATTAACCATTTTTTTTCCTATATTTGAGTGGCATTTGTTAACCCTTGGTGGGAGATGTATCTCTTCATATCTTCATAATTCTTTTCTTTTTTTTGGTATGTGGAAGGTCAAAAAGCCAGTCTAATTATATTTTATGTATACACTGTAGTCTCCCACATGGATCCCCTTTGTGAGACCTTAAATAAAATATGTGTAATGCTTTATAGATATGTATTTTCCAAGAACATTGTTATTTGCCAGAGACAGAATAAATTCTGTCCTTGTACAAGCTGTGCTCCAGCATCCCATGCATCACTTTAATGGGTTCTTTCCTGCTGTAAACCCTAAATCATTGCCACAGCATAGCACACAGCATGCATATGTTAAATAGAGATCAGTAAGATATGATTATCATTCCAGACTTGGAACACTCCTTAACTTTGTTAATACGGATATAAATCAATCATCATCATTGCTGTAGATCTGAAGTTTTCTTTTTAGTAATGTGCACCAATGTTTTAATCCTGCTCTAGTTTTGTATCTCCAAACATACAGTAGATAAATATAATATTAAACAAATACACCTTCTTAATGTATTTAATATATTCCAATAAACTAAATCTTCCCAGGGAATGTGTAGTGAAATATTGTAGTAGGGGCCCTCTTTACACACTTTGTCCAAAAGTGGGTGCAAGCCCCTTTAATTCATTGTCTCAATGAGCTTCAACAATCTTCAACAATCCCCAAGAATTCTGGACATGTCCAGGGGATATAAATTTCACTGTTTGCCACCCTCAGGTGCTCAGGGAGATGGGACAGCAGTGACTGAGTATGTTCGCTGTCACCAGGTGGAAGTTCCATCCAGTGCCAATCCTGACCTCCCTGGGGCCCCAAACAAAATTCTGCTAAGGGGCCCTCTACCTGACCCGTGATGCCGTTAGCTATGTAAACCATTTGCCATTGCCAGTCACACCTGACACTTCAGTGCTTCCAATACAATCCTCCCTCCTTTAAACAAAACAGTCAAAGAATAAGTCCCCTAAGAGCCCCCTTACATAAGGATCCCCAGAGAGCCCCCCCTTACATCAGGGTCCCCAGAGAGCCTCCCCCTACATTAGAGTCCCCAGAGAGCCCCCCTTACATCAGGGTCCCCAGAGAGCCCCCCTTACATCAGGGTCCCTAGAGAGCCTCCCCCTACATTAGGGTCCCCAGAGAGCCTCCCCTTACATCAGGATACCCAGAGAGCCCCCCTTAAATCAGTGTCCTCAGAAAGCCCCCTCCTTACATCAGGGTCCCCAGAGTGACCCTCCTTACACCAGGGCCCCCAGAGAGCCCCTCCTTACATCAGGGTCCCCAGAGAGCCCCCCTTACACCAGGGTCCCCAGAGAGCCCCCCCTTACACCAGGGTCCCCAGAGAGCCCCCCCTTACACCAGGGTCCCCAGAGAGCCCTTAGACCAGGGTCCCAAGAGAGCCTCCCCTTACACCAGGGTCCCCAGAAAGCCCCTCCTTACATCAGGGTCCCCAGAGTGCCCCCTTCTTACATCAGGATCCCCAGAGAGTCTCCCCCTACATCAGGGTCCCCAGAGAGCCTCCCCTTACATCAGGGTCCCCAGAGAGCCTCCCCTTACACCAGGGTCCCCAGAGAGCCTCCCCTTACACCAGGGTCCCCAGAGAGCCTCTGCTTACACCAGGGTCCCCAGAGAGCCTCCCTGCTTACACCAGGGTCCCCAGAGAGCCTCCCAGCTTACACCAGGGTCCCCAGAGAGCCTCCCCTTACACCAGGGTCCCCAGAGAGCCCCTCCTTACATCAGGGTCCTCAGAGAGCCCCCCTTACACCAGGGTCCCAAGAGAGCCTCCCCTTACATTAGTGTTCCCAGAGAGCCTTCCCTCTTACATTAGTGTCCCCAGGGTGCCCCTCCTTACACAGGGTCCCCAGAGAGCCCCCTTCTTACATTAGTGTCCCCAGAGAGCCCCCCCTCTTACATCAGTGTCCCCAGAGGGCCCCTTCCTTACGTGTCCCCAGAAAGCCTCCCCTCTTACATCAGGGTCCCCAAACAGCTGACTCCCCCCCACCTTGCAGAGATTCCCCTGTACCTGGATGGTGGAGGTGCCGATCGGCAGCTCTATGGTGTCCACAGGCAGGGGGATCTCCCTGGGACTAGTAGTTCTATCTAAGAATGTATATAGCGGAGAGGGCAGGGGCCTCTGACCCAGGCATCAGCAACAGTGTTCAAGCAGAGTGAAAGTGAAACTGATACCTGCCCGGGTCAGAGGCCCCTCCCTTCTCCTCTCCACTGTATACACTGAAACTAACTCGAGAGAGTACTACAAGCCCCAGGGAGATCCTGCCGCCCACACAGGCACCATAGAGCTGCCGATCGCCGCCTTCCACCTCCTCCCACCTCTCCCCACTGCACTCTAAACAGCCAGCCAGAGGTGCAGGGGGGGATGCTGGGTCTTGGGGGCCCCCCCCCACAGCAGTATAATGGAAGGACCCAGTCACAAATGTGATTGCAACGACCCCTAAAGTTCCGCCACTGGATGTTGTAAACATTAATTGACGCGCTATGACACGAGGGGGAGGCGGGGCCTCGAGTAAGCTTGCGTAGTGAAAGTATAGGGCAGATCAGCTCTGGTTTCACTTCTGTTGTACTAATTTAAAGAACTAGACTGCAAGTTGAAGGGAAGGACTTCAAAAGGTGAGTTTCTCTGAAATATTGCCTGTGCTATGCGCAACATGGGAAAGACAGGGGGAGATTAGAGAACTGAATGCATGGCTAAGGAACTGGTGTAAGAAGGAGGAATTTGGGTTTTTAGAGCACTGGGCTGACTTTTCATTGTGGTACAACTTGTATGCTAAAGATGTTTTGCACGTAAATGGAAGGGGGTCTGCTGTGCTGTGGGAGAGGTTTATGGGAAGGCTGGAGGAGTATTTAAACTAGGATTGGGGGGGGGGGGTGAATTTGATTATAATAGGGCAGACAGGGGTAATACCCTATTGGTGGGTGGAATAGGGAAAGATGGGGGGTGGGCTATGGCAGGTGATATGAAGGTTCCCATGTTACAAACAACCATTGGTAATTGAACTATTTGTACAAAAATAAAAAATATGCAACATAAGTGTGCAAAATTTGACAATGAATTCAATTATTTTTTTCACCAATTTTAGAAGTCTGCCAAGCAAAGTACGTGGGTTGGAAGCTCCGATGCACAAGGAGAACTATGATTTAATTGGTATTGTTGATTCTTGGCTTAATGTTTCACATGACTGGGCTATTAATATTCCTGGATATGCTCTCTTTTGGAAAGGAAGGGTAAAATGGAGGGGTGATGGTGTCTGTCTCTATGTGAGAAGTGATCTCAAAGAGAGTGTGACAGAGAACCTAGTTGATGGAGAGTGCGATGAGTCTGAAGCATTATGGGTGGAACTGTGCATAGGTGTGCGTACTACAAAGGTTATCATTGGAGTTTGTTATAGACCTCCCAGCATTAATGAGGAGGTAGAGAATCAGCTCCTTGCCAGATAGAAAGGGCTGCAAGGGCTGGGAGAGTGAAAATAGTGGGGTATTTTAACTACCCCGAAATTGACTGGAGTTATGGCACTGCTGGAACAGTTAAAAGGGCAAAAATGTATAAACCTAGTACAGGACAATTTTATGGTCCAGTTTATTGAGGCCCCAACTAGGATTGATGCTCTGCTGGATCTGGCAATCTCAAACCATGCAGAGCTTATTACCAATATTCATATAAAAGAACATCTGAGTGGTAGTGACCATAACGTGATTTTATTTATATAGTTACATAGTAGGTGAGGTTGAAAAAAAGACACAAGTCCATCAATTCCAACCTATGTGTGTGATTTTGTCAGTATCAAATTGTATATCCCTGTAGGTTGTGGTTGCTCAGGTGTTTATCTAATATATTTTTTAAATTATCTATGCTCCCCGCTGAAACCACTGCCTGTGGAAGATAATTCCATATCCTATCCACTCTTATAGGGCGTACACACGGTCGGACTTTGTTCGGACATTCCGACAACAAAATCCTAGGATTTTTTCCGACGGATGTTGGCTCAAACTTGTTTTGCCTACACACGGTCGCACAAAGTTGTCGGAATTTCCGATCGACAACCACGCGGTCACGTACACCACGTACGACGAGACTAGAAAAGGCCGGTTCAGAACCAAGCGCGGCATCCTTTGGGCTCCTTTTGCTAATCTCGTGTTAGTAAAAGTTTGGTGAGAGACGATTCGCGCTTTTTCAGACTCGTGGTTTTCAGACCGTTTTCTGCCGTTCAGTTTGTGCTTGTGGGTTTGTATCTGCTCTTCAGTACGTGCAAGCAAGTTCCGCGTGACTTTAAGGAGTCATTGTATTCTTGTTCGTTCGTTACTGGTTTTCAGGTCGCTCTTCACAGGCCTTGCTGTTCTTCAGTGCGTTCTGTTACTTTGTTCTGAGCAGCCGACCGTTTTCTAGCCATGTTTCGTATGCGTACTCCTCGTAGAGTTCGTGCTGTGCGGGGGCTTGGTGTTGGGGTCCTGACCTTGACACAAGTCCAGTCCATGAACAGGGTGGGGAGGAGTTCATGGACCAAGAATTGGTTGCTTCAGCGTGACCAGTTCTGTCATATGCCTTTGCTCCGTGAGATCCGTGAGAATAATCCTGATGATTTCAGGAACTTTCTCAGGATGACGGACCCCGTGTTTCACCGTTTGTTGGCTTCGCTGACCCCCTATATTAGCAGGCAGGATACCTGCATGAGGCAAGCCATCACTCCGGAGCAGAGGTTGGTCGCTACCTTGCGGTATTTGGCCACAGGGAGAAGCCTGCAGGACCTCAAGTTCTCGACAGGCATCTCCCCCCAGGCTCTGGGGATCATTATCCCAGAGACCTGTTCTGCCATCATCCAGGTCCTTCAGAAGGAATATATAAAAAGGTAAGATTTTTATCCTTTAATATCACATTTTATTGTATTGAATGTTTGCTAATATATTGTATTTCTTTCCTCATTCCCTAATTACCATGATTGTAATATGCTGTGAATGTCCCCTTTCTCCTCATGCATGCTGGATTTTTATGTAATTATTATTTTCAGTCCTTCATACATATTTGCCCTTCAATAACCTCTCCAGCATGGTGTCTCCTGCCCTATATTCACCTCATGTAGTCACTTAACAATGTATTTTATCAGCTCCATAGTAGTGCTTTACCCCAAACACCCCCTAAAATGTTATTTTTGATTTAAATTCAGGCAGAGTGCCAGAGGCTTTTTTTTGTGGTGTCCCCAAATTTTTTGTAACCCTCCCTCCCCCAACTGCTAAGTCAGCTGATCCCAATTCTCTATCCTCAATCATCTATTTGCTGACTTTGCCAAACCCATACACACTATACCCATCTCTTTACTGGTCAGATTTATGGATGAATTCCCCAAAGCATGTAGTGCAAGGGCCTGCCTGTATACTTTCCAATGGTACTGTTTAAATTTTTGGTATCCTATTATTATCTTGATAGGTAATAGCAGAATGTCCAAATGGGACACCTGATGCGGCCATTCCCGATGAGGACCCTCACCCCGGAACAGAGGGTTTTTAATTACCGGCTGGCCAGAGCCCGAAGAGTGGTGGAGAACACATTTGGAATCCTGGCCAGGCGGTTCCGATTATTTCTGACACCCATCCATATGGCGGAGTATAAACTGAACCATATAATACTTGCCTGCTGTGTTCTCCATAATTTTTTAAGAAAACATTCAGCAAACTATGCTGGCTCAGTTGGGCCCGAGGCCGGAAATCCAAATCCATCAACACTGACGGCGCTTGAAAGTGGCCGTCCTGGCTTGCCCTCCCTGAGTGCCCGTGATGTCCGGTTACGCTACCTGGAGTTCTTTGCGGGTAGGGGGGATATCAATATGCCAGACAATCTGTGAAAACTTTTAAAATAAAAACCAACCAAAAAAAATTCTTTGTGGACATTTACTGCTTGTGTTTTTTTTAGCTGACCCTGACAGAAATGTGTTGAGTGCAGAAAACGTAGTGATTGGGTAACCTTATAAAAAACTGTGTTGGCTGGTCCTTCCTAAATGCAAAAACACATTTCACTACAAGTGCACTTGCAACTGCACTGAACCTGCACTTGTAGTGCAAAGTGTATTTGCCCTTAGGAAATAACCCCCATTTTTGCATAAAACAGCAATTACATCACCCCAAAAGTGTTGTAGTGTTGAGACAATAATCCACACATTCTTGAGTAAGCCACTTTTTTATACCTGCACAATCACATGTGCATTTACGAAAGGTTTTTAAAACAAACCAACATGTTTGTTGTATAACAATTTTTGCAGTAGCATTATCAAAATTCGAAATATCCATTTCAGATAAAACAGGCCTGTGTAAAACCAACAAGAAAGCCAAAAAACTTGAACTTACAAAGTTCACATATGGTAAAACCTGAAGGCTATATCAGACATCAGTATTTAGGAACTGGGTTTGATATAGCGTTCAGATGGGGGGAACTCACCCCTGGAAAAGCCAAATTTGGAAGATGCACACCAATTTACGAATGTCAACATGTGCTATCTGCCATCAGGGGGGATCAAGGGACGTGTTTTGGGGGAGCAAGCCCTTCCTCAACGCGACTTTAGAATTGAGGAAGGGTTTGCACCCCCAAAACGCGTCCATTGATCTCCCGTGATGGCAGATAGCACATGTTGGCACACTGTGTGCATCCTCCAAATTTGGCTTTTCTAAACATTGTAAAAATTTTTGGAAGATTGGACCACAATAAAACAGGTGATTTTGTGGGGTTTAAATTCGCCCCAAAACATCAATGATGTTATTTTTTTTAATAACATCACTGATTTGTTGCTATATGTTGTGCAATTCGAGATTACACCCCATGATCTCCCCGATCAGTATCTGGGCACTTTCAGATGTGAAACGTTCTCTCTCCCTCACATCACGATCACCTAAAAAGAGATAAAGAACAAAAAAAAAAAAGGTCTCAAAAATCTGCCACCATCCATCTCTTACCTGAGCCTGTGGCTGCAGACACTCACCTGTTGTGGTGCCAATCTCCACCACATCTTCTTCTTCCTCCTGCTCTTCTTCTTGGGTTGGTGTTATTTCCCCTTCTTCTAGAGGTGGGGGGTCTCTGGTCTCCTCGGATGAGGGGTGTCCTCCGAGTCTTTTCTCCCCTATGTAAAACAAAAATGGTATACTTAGCACACAGATATTTGATGGCAGAACTAGAACTAGGAAACATTGCTTGGAAGTGGGGTACAATTGCCTATTTTAGCCGAGTTCCAAGATGAATTTTTTTTCCTGCCCTTTGTCAAGCTGCAATGCTTTACCTGTTTGGTACAAACTTCACAGATGTAGCCCCCCCCCTATAGTATACACTGGAGCACCTGTGTGCCCCCCCTAATAAAAATGGTGTTCTTGTGTCCCACACTAGTGCTCCAGCGTCCAGATGTGAAAACAGCTGCTCAGTGTCCTCTCCTTACACACAATCTAGTTGGCATTTCATTCTAGTAACAAACCCATCTACACAAACAAATATTTGGCATCCAAGTAGGCCCCAAAAATGTGTGAAAATGCATATGGCCTAAACAATGGTGTTCTAGAGGCCGAAAGAAAAATGTTTGATACGAACGAATAATGGGCCCATGAACATTAAAGTTGCCCTTTTAAACGTTACAATTAATAAAAGCATATGGAGCAGAACGAACAGAATAAAGACAGAAAGAATAGGAAGAACACAGCACAACTACTTACTTTTTTGCAGCACTCTCCGGATCTTTCGGTACTGCTCTGGCTCTCTCAACTTCAGGTCCGACGACCGTTTCCTGAGCTGATCTTTAGATCTTTGGACCCCGAAATTCCTCTCAAGACTCCTGACCACTTTTGCCATGATCTTGGCCTTTCGGATGTTGGGGTTGGGGTAAGGCCCATATTTTCCGTCATAGTCGGACTTCCTCATGATGTCGACCATCTCCAACATCTCCCCAAAGGACATATTTGTGGCCTTAAAACGTCTCCTTCTGGATCGAGACGTGCCTGGATCCGGGCTTTCCTCCTCCTCCTCCTCGTTGCTAGAATTAGCAGCACCTGCTGTAACTCCGCCATCATGCTCTTCCCCCACTGCGCTGAACGAAAAGGGGCGGGGAATAGACTAGAAAGAACGTCAGGGGCAGGCGGAGTTACACGCATGCGCAGTGTGTATAAAGCGTAGCACGCGTGCGTATTACGTACGATCTGTGAGCGGAGGAAGGAGCATTGGACGCGCCGATCGTAAGAACGAAGGTAAGAGACAAACTTGTGCCTATACTGCTTCTAGATTGAGGCCTATATTGTAACAAGATTAGGAGAGTTTTGTCTGACATTAGGCTTTGTCTTGTGTTGTGTCTTGCAGTGAACATGGATATCTTTTTAAAAGATACTGACTTCATGTCATTATTCCTCGAGATGCTAAGGGAGCTGCCCCACCCCCATTTCAAGAACCAAGCAAAGAGGAAGGCAGCACTGGTGCAATTGTGTGAAATTGTGAAGCAGGTGATCCCCACGGCAGACATCACCTATTTAAAGATCTTCATTGGTGGCCTGAGGAGCACATATCTAAGGGAGCGCAAGAAAGTCCTGGATTCACAGAGATCCGGAGCAGCAGATGACATCTATGTCCCCAGGATGTTGTACTACGACAGGCTGCATTTTGTGGCAGGCCAGACTGAACCCAGGCCATCCCTCTCCAGTCTTCCTTCCACGCTTCCTTCCCCCCCCGGCTGAGGCTTCTGACGCCCAACCTGGGCCTTCCAGGCCACATGTGGAGGAGCCCAGATTGAGCCAGGTATAGCATTCCTCTAAATATTTCTGCTTGTCCAATCAATGATGTTAACTAGATGTTAGTTGGGAGTACTAATTTAGGATTGTGATTGATGATGCAAAAACTAAAACCATGTCCCTTTTTCATACACAGGGAAGTCTCAGCCAGGAGGTGGCCGGGCCGAGCCGGCTGGCTGATATCAAGGTCCCTCCACCCCCCCTGAAAACAGAAAGTGGCAGTAGGAGGAGTACCCTAGAGGAGGCGGCTATAGGATTCTTTTGGAGGGCTACAGAGGTCCTGGGAGCACCCCACACCATGCAGGAGAACATTGCTGCCTTCATAGCATATAAAATGCAGAGGATGGAGGAGGGCCAAAAAGTAATGTGTGAGGCCCTCATATTGGAGGCTCTTGAGAAAGGTATGAGGGGCCAAATTACACCTGAGACACACCTTCGCGATGGTCCTCCTCCTCCTCCTGCAGGTCCTCCTCCTCCTCCTCCCTCTCCTTCAGGTCCCCCCAGTCCTCCTCCAGGTCCTCCCAGTCCTCCTCCTCCTCCAGGTCCTACTCCTCCTCCTGCCACATCTCCAACTGCACAGCCACAGCCCGGAAGGAAGCGTGTAAGGAAGACCAGACAGTGATTGCCCTGGGTTCAGTCTGGTCGGCCAAAAAATGCAGCCTCTTGTGGTACCACAGGCTGGGGACACAGATGTCATCTGCTGCTATCCGGATCTCTGCGAATCCCGGACCAGACTGCCCTCCCTTATATATGGACTCCTCAGGCCACCAATTTTGATGTTGAAGAATTGTTGTCTGCCGTGGGGGTCCCAGGCTAATTTCTCCTGTTTCTCCAGTGTTGCCTTCCTCTTTGTTTGGTTCTGATCCCTTAATAAAGGATTTGTGTTTTGAATTATACTCTCCTATGTGTTTTACTTCAAAAATGATGGTTTGTTTGTGAGGATTCAGGTACATTTCTAATATACAATGTGAAATGAACAAGGGACACGAACAACAAACAATCTCCTGGAGATTAAATAATAAAAGATATCAATGCTGTTGGGGTAACTTGACACACAAAACACACACAAAAATATTATGGAGTAAAAATAAAAACAACATTGAACAAAGATCAGCCTTGGAAAAAATCCAAACAATAAAGAAAAAAAAAGGCTGAAAATCCCAAAAAAAAAAAAAAGTGTCAGATGTGACAACTAATAATATATTGAGGGAATCCCAATAAAAAAAACACAAAGAAAAGTTTGTGAGAAGTGTGTGTGAATATGAGCAGCAAAACTACTTCATTCTTGTCACATTATAAAGAAGAAGAGAGTGCGCTGTATTAAACCATTTTTAACATTGCAGCGTGACGAAAGTGTTGTATCCATTGCGAACGCTAAGTTTACCAGAACGAGCTGTCCCGTGTTGGAATTTCTTCTGAGCATGCGTGGCACTTTGTGCGTCGGAACAGGCCACACACGATCGGAATTTCCGACAACGGATTTTGTTGTCGGAAAATTTTATCTCCTGCTGTCCAACTTTGTGTGTCGGAAAATCCGATGGAAAATGTCCGATGGCGCCCACACACGGTCGGAATTTCAACAACATATTTTTGCCACCCAAATGCATATTTTTTACATTTTTCTACTTTAAACCTAATTTGCCATGTAGTTGCCCATCCCATTAATTTGTGCAGAACTTCATGCAAGGTTTCCACATCCTGCGGAGAAAGTATTGCCCTGCTTAGCTTAGTATCGTCAGCACATACAGAGATTGGGCTGTTTATCCCATTCTCCAGGTCATTTCTGAATAAATTAAATAGGATTGCTCCCAGGACAGAACCCTGGGGGACCCCATTTTCCACACTGGACCATTCAGAGTACTCCCCATTTATCACTACCCTCTAAACTCTCCCCTGTAGCCAGTTTTCAATCCATGTACTTACCCTATGGTCCATGCCAACGGACCATACTTTGTACAGTAAACATTTATGGGGAACTGCATCAAATGCTTTTTCAAAATCCAGATACACCAAGTCTATGGGCCTTCCTTTATCTAGATGGCAGCTCACCTCCTCATAGAAGGTTAATAGATTGGTTTGGCAAGAACGATTCTTCATGAATCCATGCGGTTTACTGCTAATCAAACCGTTGTCATTACTAAAATCTTGTATATAGTCCCTTATCGTCCCCTCCAAGAGCTTGCATACAATTGATATTAGGCTAACTGGTCTGTAATTTCCAGGGATGTATCTTGGCCCTTTTTTAAATATTGGTGCTACATTGGCTTTTCTCCAATCAGTTTCAGTCAGTAGACTGTTCGTAAAAATTAAGAACAATGGTCTGGCAATTACTTGACTGATTTCCTTAAGGATCCTCGGGTGCAAGCCATCTGGTCCCAGTGACTTATTAATGTTAAGTTTTTCCAGTCTAATTCTAATTCTGTCCTCTGTTAGCCATGAGTTTCATGTGATATGCCATGAGGATAAACATTGCAGTTTTGGTTACTGATGCCCCCCCGATTCCCTCGTGAAGACTGAGGAGAAGAATAAATCCAATACCTTCGCCATCCCTCCATCCTTAGTAACCCTTCATCAATCTTTATGGGACCAATATCATCTGACCTCCCTTTCTTACTATTCATGTACTTAAGGAATTTCTTGGGATTTTTTTTACTCTCCTCCGCTATGTGCCTTTCGTGTTCTATCTTAGCCGCCCTGATTGTACCCTTACATTTCTTGTTGCATTCTTTGTAAAGTTGAAATGCTGATGATGATCCCTCAGCCTTTTTTTTTTTTTTTTTTAAGGCCTTCTTCTTTGCTTTTATATGCATATTTATGCTGGAGTTAAGCCACCCAGGACTTATGAGCTTTTTTAACCACTTACAGACCGGAAGATTTGCCTGCTTAATGACCAGGCCATTTTTTGCGATACTGCACTGCGTCATTTTAACGGACAATTGCACGGTCGTGTGACACTGTACTCAAACAAAATGGGCATCCCTTTTTCCAACAAATAGAGCTTTCTTTTGGTGGTATTTGATCAGCACTGCGTTTTTTTTTTGCGATATAAACAAAAAAAAAGGGTGACCGTTTTGAAAAAAAAACAATATCTTTTACTTTTTGCTATAATAAATATTCCCAAAAATGTTTTTAAAAAACAAATTTCTTCATCAGTTTAGGCCAATATATATTCTTCTACACATTTTTGGTTTAAAAAAAAAAAAATCACAATAAGCGTTTATTGATTGGTTTGTGCAAAATTTATAGCGTCTACAAAAATATGGGAAAGATTTATAGCATTTTTATGGCTTTTTAATTTTTTTAAACTAATAATGGCGGTGATCTGCGATTTTTTAGCGGTACTGCGACATTACCACGGACAGATCGGACATTTGACACATTTTTGGGACCATTGACATTTATACAGCGATCAGTGCTATAAAAATGCACCGATTACTATGTAAATATGTAAATGTCACTGGCAGGGAAGGGGTTAACACTAGGGGTCGATCAAGGGGTTAACTGTGCTCCCTAGTGAGTGTTTCTTACTGTGTGTGGATGGGACTGACTGGGGGAGGAGACATATCGCTGTTCCTACTTAGTAGTAACAAATTATATGTCTCCTCTCCCCTGACAGAACAGGGATTTGTGTGTTTACACACACACACAAATCCCCGTTCTAGCTCTCGTTCCCACAATCATGGGTGGCCAGCGACGATCGCACATGTCAGCCATGTGCATCGGGTCCCCCGCCGTGCCGCGGGCGTGTGTGCGTCTCCGGCGGCTCTTAAAAGGGGATGATGTACCCATACGGCGATTCGCGGGAACGTGCCACTTTGCCGATGTATATCGGCGTGAGCCAGTCAGCAAGTGGTTAAATTTATTTCTCATTGGGATGCACTGGCTAATGCCCTTATTTAATATGCTCATAAAGCATACCCATTTTTCCTACATGTTCTATGTTCCTAAGATTTTATCCCAATTATTATCTTCTAGCAAGGATCGTAGTTTAGGGAAGTTGGCTCTTTTGAAATTCAGTTTCTTTGTATTCCACTTATGTTTCCTATTTGTGTGATTTATACTAAAACGAATTGAACTATGATCGCTGTTTCCTAAATTGGCCTGTATTTCCACATCCATGATCCGGTCTGTATTGTTGGTAATTAGTAGGTCTAGTAACGCTTTGTTTCTAGTTGGTGCATTTACCATCTGACCCATGAAATTGTCCTGAAAGACATTTAGGAATTGGGGAGCCTTGGATGAATGCGCCATTCCTTCCACCCAGCCTATGTCTGGATAATTAAAATCCCCCATTATAATGACACTTCCCATTCTTGCCGCTAATCCAAATTGTGATAGGAGGTCTGCCTCCACCTCCTCCCTCTGGTTAGGGGACCTAGAGCATACTCCCAGTATTACTTTCCCCTTAGTTTCCTCCCTTTGGAACTCTACCCATAAGGATTTCACCTCCTCCCTTGCTCCCTTAGTGATGACATCTCTCATATTCACTTGTACATCATTTTTGATATACAGGCATACCCCTCCCTCTTTTTTACCCTCTCTATCCCTGCAATATAGGCAATACCCTTGAATGGTTGCCA
The DNA here is from genome assembly GCA_037952835.1 of Lithobates septentrionalis. Taxonomy (NCBI): domain Eukaryota; kingdom Metazoa; phylum Chordata; class Amphibia; order Anura; family Ranidae; genus Lithobates; species Lithobates septentrionalis. Next base: position 5,605,716 of record JBBDGP010000447.1, on the reverse strand, counting down.
GCCAATCATGAGAGCTGTCAAACCAAGTCTCTGTAATTCCTACAAAATCAAAATCCTCCTCGTACAAAGGTAGTTCTAGTTCTCCCATCTTGTTCGCAGGCTATTGGCATTGGTGAACATGCCACATAGTTTAGACCGGTCGCATACTATCTCCTTATTGGGTGCTCTTGGGTTGCAAATAGGACTTGTTACTATATTTACCTTGGGTTTAGGTGCTTTAGTCAACCTACCACTAATGCCCCCAATACTACACTCTGGAATATGTTCCACGCTGACTATCTCTACCTCTGGACCCTTCCCCCATCGCCTAGTTTAAAAGCCCCTCTAACTTTTCGGCCATCTTCACTCCCAGCAGATCTGCAGTCCATCCCTTCTATAGTGCTGGTAACCGACTGAGAAGTCGCCCCAGTTCTCAAGAAACCCAAACCCCTCCTTTCTACACCAGCTCTTCAGCCACTTGTTTACTTCCCTAATCTCCCTCTACCTTTCTGGTGTGGCTCGAGTTACCAGTAGTATTTATGAGAATAGTAATGTTAGCTGTAAGCAACAAATACATACGGGAAATATAAAAAAACACTTAATTTTAGTAGAGCAAATTTTCCAAGGATGAGGGCTGCTCTCCAAGACTTAGACTGGGAGGGAATATTGGCATAGATGAACAAAGAACAGAAATGGAAATTCTTTATAAAGACTGTATGCAAACTTACTGCAAAGTATATTCCCTTGGGCAATAAATTTGAAAGGCTAAAAATAAAACCTATGTGGCTCACAGCCAAAGTTGAAAAAGCTATAAATAATAAGAAGAGAGCTTTTAAAAAATATAAAAATGAAGGCACAAAGAATATTATATATATATATATATATATATATATATATATATATATATATATATATATATATATATATATATTTTTTTTTTTTTTTTTTATATATACATATATATTATATATACACACACACATACATACATATACACACACACATACATACATATACAGAGAGAGAGAGAGAGAGAGAGAGAGAGAGGATATATATAAAAAGGAAATCAAGAATGCAAAAATTCAAAGCAAACATCAAATTACAAAAGATAGGACAAACCCCCAAAAATTCTTCAAATATATTAATAGTAAATAGCTCAGGTCTGAGCAAAATAATCTGGAGTGGGTGACTGGGGATAAAGAGAAACCAAATTTATTAAATACTTTTTTAAGCTCTGTGTATACAAAGGAGCATGGGGGAGCTCATGTCCATAATGGTCATGGTATTGACACAGCCCCAAATGATCCACAATGGCTCAAAAGTGATATGGTCCAGAGATATTTAGACAGAATAAAGGTGGATAAAGCACCTGGACCAGATGGCATACAACCATGGATCCTAAAAAAATTGAGCTCTGTCATTTCAAAGCCATTGTTTCAAATTTTTAGGGACTCGTTAATGACTGGAATAGTACCACTGGATTGGCGTAGGGCCAACATGGTACCTATATTTAAAAAGGGATTCAAGTCTTTACCAAGTAACTATAGACCTGCTAGTTTAACTTCTATAGTCGGGAAGATACTGGTCTGGGATTAAAAGTATAATTTCAGTCTTTACAGATGACTCCAAGCTTTGCAGTGGAATAACGTCCTTACAAGATGTATCCAACCTACAAGATGACCTCAATGCACTGTTTAATTGGGAAACTATGTGGCAAATGAGGTTTAATGTTGATAAATGTAAAGTTATGCACTTGGGGCCAAAAATAGGCATGCAACATACATACTAGGGGGAGTAAAACTGGGGAATCAATGGTGGAGAGGAATCTGGAGTTTTTGGTAGATCATAAGCTTAATAAAAGCATGCAATTCCCAGCTGCGGTTTCCAAAGCAAGCAAAGTCCTTTCTTGTATTAAGAGAGGTATAGACTCCAGAGAGAGAGATCATTTTACCCCTGTACAAATCATTAGTAAGACCTTATCTGGAATATGCAGTTCAGTTTTGGGCACCAATTCTCAAAAAGGATATTGGGAATTTTGAGAAAGTAGTAGAAGGGAAACCATGTGGAAAGATTAGAGGAACTGAATTTAGTCTCTCTTGAGAAGAGGAGATTAAGGGGGGATATGATCAATGTACAAATACATAAGGGGGCACTCTTTACAGCTAGAGGAAAAGAGATATCATCTCCAAATACGGAAGTTTCTTCACAACAAGAGCTGTGAAAATGTGGAATAGACTCCCTCAAGAGGTAGTTCTGGCCAGCTTTTTTAAAACTAAGTATTAACATTTATAGGTAACGTTGATCCAGGAAATATCTGATTGCCTCTCGGGGGATCAGGAAATATTAGATTGCCTCTCGGGGGATCAGGAAGGAATTTTTTCCCCTGCTAGAGCAAATTGGATCATGCTTTGCTGGGGTTTTTCGCCTTCCTCTGAATCAACTGAGGGTATAGGATTGTATATATGGGATTGTACGATTTTTTTTTTTTTTTTTTTTGATCTAGATGGAATTGTGTCTTTTTTCAAACTGACCAACTATGTAACTATGTTGTTCCCAGCATGTTAGTCACCAGATGAGAACAAGTGCATGCAGCTTTATATTAAGTACACTCTTGTATACCTATTCCTGGGACTGCTACCACTACTTGGACATTCAGATCAGAGTTTCCTTACCTTTATGGTGACTGTCTGGTCATTCTTGTGATAGATCATATAGGCTACCAGCTATGTGAGAAAGGTGTTACCCCCTGCCCTCCCATCCCCCACATCCCCAGGGAACCCCAAGTAACTGTGTTTACACTAGACTGAACTGTACTGTGCTGTTTATCACTAGTGATGACTTTTGTATACTCTGTTCTACTCTTCCTCCTTCACAGTCCAGGAACAGGTTGATCGATCGTTCGGCAGGATATAGACTTTGGCATTTTTTGCCTAAAATGAAGCCGTATATTTCCACAATGGGAGCATGTTAAGTCTTACAGACTTATAGCCGGTATCATCTGCTATGCGACTCCTTCCATTTGGGAGAATCTAAACTAAATTTGTGAGGGGGGCCTCTTTTCCGTTTACCCTCTGGATTACTTATAGTACAACAGCAGTGATGATGTGAACTGGCTTTTACATACCGTACACTAGAATATAGAAGAGAGAAAGTATAGTTTATTGAAAACTGCCAGACCATATTTTAATCAACCAGGATAAAGATATGGAACCACTACAGTTCAAAATTCCCTCCATTTTACGAAAGAGATGGTATTTATAAAAAGTCTGTATTGATAGCTCCTGATGAAGAGGACTATTTCTGAGAAATGCATTGAGCTGTAAAGACTTCTATGCGCAATCACTGCAGTATTCAGATGTATTGGTTGTATACAATTGTATTTTATTGCAATCTGTTGTAACATGGACTGAATTTGTCAAATTTTAACCAATTTGAATATATGTCATTTTATACAATATGCTGTGCCTCAAAAGTCCCACGTCTTTGCCATTTAAGTGGTCTCGATACTCTGTTCTATTGATAAGTCTGTATTGTGTTGCCACATATTGTGGGAACTACCTCTAGGCAGCCTCGTACTACAATTTTTTTCCTTGTCTGGTATACTTTGCCTTTGTTTGATTGTTGCATACCCCTTTACTGCTTTATTAGCATTGTCAAATTAGCTTGCGTATGGTAAATTTCAAGTTGCACAATACTGCATGTATGATCATTTGGCTGATACCTCATAACATAACAATATTATTCTGGATTTACATGTTTTCTAAGTGCTAAGGTCTACTTTCATGATCAAAGTGAAGGTGCTACTTTGCAGAGACTTCCTTGCACTTCTTGCTAGGAAGTAAAGAGCAATTTCCTCAATGGCACAACACAATGATCCTGACAGGGGTTCCAACCTTCCAACTTTCAGTCCAGGTGTGAGATGGCTAATAGAAAAGAAGCCTAAAAGAGAAGTATGGGATTACCAAAAAAAACCCCAAAAAAACCTTATACTCATCTAGATGGATGTAGCATTTATCCAATGCTGCATCTGTCCCCTGCCACCTCTGCATGGAGAACTGAATGATCAAACACCGCTGATCGCTCAGTTCTCCCCAGTTCTGAGAAGAGAGTAGTGACTTTCAGTCAGCAGATCTCTGCTCTGCCTCTCCAGTTCTCACTGGAGCACCGGGCTGGAGAGGGGGTGAGAGCAGCTGGCTCAGTCTCCCAGCGGCACAGCTGAGAGGCTAAGCCATCTGCTGGTCCAGGCATCTAGGTGGGTCCTGATTGTAAAGTCAGGCTCTTTCCCTAGCCTGGACAGGCTGAGTGATGTCAGCTGACAATGGGCTTCAACTCACTGTCAGCTGAAAACGGGTCACAGGAGTGCAGAACAAACTGCACTCCTGTGATCATTTAAGGAAAATATAGCCAAAATAGCTTTGACCATACTTCTCCTTTATTCTTTGTGCTTCACAGAGGATTCAGACTGTGGGTCTCAAAAATGGAAAACGCCTATAAACTTTCAGTTGTCATGATCGCAGAACTAGTAGGGTTTTTAAACATTCTTCATGGTTTTAAGGACATACATACTGTATAAGACACTATGTAAATCATTACTGTGACAGATTCTCTTAACACAACAGCTTACAAATCAGTCAAGTTTTGTTGAACTGTAACATAACATATTAATAAAGACATAGAAAAAAAGATTAAAGATTTTCCGTTCATTTGGTTTATGTATTTTTTCCTTGGAAACAAAGGGCAACATGAAACAGTTCTTAATGGTTTGCCTGTGATTAGGTATCCAGCTTATGTCATGGAAATGCTATTATAAGTGAGAGCTAAACATATCACTTTGCTAATTAAACAAATTTGGCTTGTTCTATAGAAATCATAGCAGGCGATTATTAAAATGTTTGACTTGCACAAAGTTTAAGTGTCATGTGCTCATCTAACAAAACTGTGCCAGATGTACAAAGCTTCTAGCAAGTCATCCTATTTCATATTGTACAATGATATATGACTTTTTGTATGAGAGTCTTTCGAGTCCCTTATTATTAAAAACATTTTAGTATTAACCATCAATACTTTTTTTTAGACAAATATTTCAATAAATATATTAAATGTAATGATTTTCTATAAGGAACCAATAAGTAAAACATTTTTTTTTTAGTATTTTTCCACTAATACATTTTTATAACTATTGCTATTACTTTTTTTTTGGCTTTTCAATAAATGTGACAGTTTCGCCATCTACTGGCAAAACAATGCTATACGCGTGAAAGAGAAATTAGAATCTAAAATGATCCTTACAGATTCATATTAATCAGCTATTTCGGTTTTCAGAAATAAAACAGAAAAGTTGTTTGCAGAGGAAACTTAACACAATAATATATAGACATAAAAAGTGTATATTAAATATAATGTACCTGCCCCCTAATGGCAGTTATTCAAATCTGAGTCAAAGCATTCAGTAAACTGAAAGGCAACTATCCCAGGATGTGTTATATTGCACTGAATGAAAACAAAGCGAACGCTAACTCTGAAAGCTTTACACATAATGTTCCAAAAATGTCATTGCCAATTACCATGTGTTTCTAGTACTTTACTGCCAGATCAGTTTTGAACACGTTAACATGCATATTCTAGGTCAAAAGATTAGTTTAAAAGCCCCAAACATTATATATTTTCTGAAATCCCCCTGAGAATAAAATGGTGGTAGTTGCAATTTTTTATGTTATGGGTTTAATAACAGTTTATCAACCCCATATTTTCAGTAAAAAAAAAAAATACACTAGACACATAATTTTAGTGCACACAAACAACAATATATTACCCAGTTTTTAGTAAAATATAATAGACGAGGTTGTGTAGAGTAAATAGATACCAAATATGTGAAGGCTTAAAATCGTCTGCCAAACAACAAAGAAAAATTCCCAGCTCAACTTACCAGCCAACCTGCAACAAATCAAATTATCCTGTCTAACAGTTCACATAAAAAAACAAGGGTTTAGTTTGCACACATTTCATTGCAACTACATGCGTAAGCTGCAGAGGCCACGTCACGGCACCCCAGTGTTCTCTACAGTCCTAACACTATACATTTTGAGAGCCTCCATAGTATCAGCACATATATAATAAGGGATAGATTAAAGTGATACTAAAGCTTAGTTTTTTTGTTTTTTTTTTGATTAACAAACATATACGTACCTCCACTGTGCAGCTCGTTTTGCACAGAGTGGCCCTGAACATCCTCTTCTGGGGTTTCCCTCGGCGGCTCTCGTGGCTCCTCCCTGCATTAGATAACCTGCTAGGAGAAGCGCTCTCCCGGGGGGTTACCTTGCGGGCGCGCTCCAAAGTCATTCATTCGGCGTCCATAGAAGCCGAATGTATGACTCGGCTCCGCCCCCCAGTCATTGAATTTTATTGACAGCAGTGGGAGCCAATGGCTGCGCTGCTATCAATCTATCCAATCAAAGCCGGGACTCAGTGGAGAGAAGGAGCATCCCCGCCAAAGAAGATGAAGGGGCTCAGGTAAGTAAATATGGGGGGGGGTTGACGGCCAGGTGTTTTTTCATCTTAATGCATAGGATGTATTAAAGTGAAAAAAACAAACCTTTACAACCCCTTTAAGGGCAGGCATGCCTGAATGGAGCCCCTCCCTCCCTAAAGGCATAGGGGTGCACTGGACACCCAGCCAATAGCACAATGGCAACAAAGGTGTCCACCGCACCCCCTCACCATATAACCAACGGTGTCCAACTTGCCGCCAAATCATGTACCTGCATGTCTTTGGTTTCAAGTGGTTGTACCAGAGTGATGCCTGCAGCTGCAGGCATCACCCCGGGTTAGGGTTGCCACCTTTTCTTCAAGCCAAACCCGAACACGTTAGTGGTGCATGGCTCTGTGCTTGTTTAACTCAACCCTTTTAACTAAATGGGGCTGGGTTGCAACTGTGGCATGGGATTTTAGGGGTTTAAAACAGGTGGTGAGGAGGAAACATAACGCTTCTTCATCACCTGTAAAATACTTCTAAAAAATGATCAACCGTGGATCTCTTCAGAGTGCCCTGCGAATCTGTTTACACTTGTGGTTGGGAGACAGTAAAAATTTGAGGTTGAGCTGTGATTTTACTGCTACCCAACAGTTCCCCTTAAGTTGCAAAGGCAGAAGAGAGGGATGTACAAATGCCAGCAAAAATTGTCCGCACTGTTGGGTTCAGCGAGCAGTAATGCCTGCCAAACGTGGCCCATCCAAGTGAATGGGGGGCTTCCCGCATCCGTGTGCAATGCATTCAGTTGCGGGGCGCTGCTGTGGAGTTTAAACAGTTGGGCAGGAGGTGATATAACACCTCCTCACTGCCTGCCAAATGTCCTCTGAAGAGCGATCCAAACTCCTTTTGGAGGTCCGTCAGCCGAGCACTGGCATTATATGACCGGCGGAAATGCACACAGACTTTCCTGGCCTGCCTCAGGACATCCTGTGAGCCCGGGTACCTGCCCAAGAACCGCTGCACCACCAAGTTAAGGACGTGAGCCAAACAGGGCACATGGGTCATTTGTCCCTGTCAGAGGGCAGAGAGGAGGTTGGTGCCATTGTCGCAAACCACCATTCCTGCCTTAAGTTGGCGTGGCGTCAACCACCTCTGAACCTGCCCCTGCAGAGCTGACAGAACCTCTGCCCCAGTGTGGCTCCTGTCCCCCAAGCACACCAGCTCAAGCACCGCATGGCATCTTTTGGCCTGCGTACTTGCGTAGCCCCTTGAACGGCTACCTCGGAGCACCGCTGGTTCCGAGGACAAAGCACAGGAAGAGGCCATGGAGGAAGAAGAAGAGGAGGGGGTGGAGGAGAGAGGTGTGTCACAATCATTAGCATTTTGGAGGCGTAGTGGCGGAACAACCTCCAACACTACTGCACCTTGTTCTGCATCCTTCCCAGCAGAGTCACCCAATGCGCCGTGAAACTTAGGTAACGTCCCTGTCCATGCCTGCTGGACCATGAGTCAGCGGTAATATGCACCTTACCGCTGACCGCCCTGTCCAGCGAGGCATGCCTTCCACATGCCGGTAGAGAGCCGGAATCGCCTTCCGTGAGAAAAAGTGGCGTTTGGGTACCTGCCACTGAGGAACCGCACATTCCACAATCTCACGGAAGGGGGCAGAGTCTACCAACTGAATAGGCAGCAGTTGAAGTGCTAGCAATTTTGCCAAGCTAGCATTCAACCGCTGGGCATGTGGATGGCTGGGAGCAAACTTCTTTCGGCGGTGCAGCAGCTGGGGCAGGGAAATTTGCCTGGTACAATCTGACGTCGGTGTACCAAAAGCAGATTGCCCACAAGTACTTGGCTGTGACACACCTAATTCTACACCTTCATTCCTCTCAGTGCAGGTCTCAGAGAGGACTGAAGGTCTAGTGGGGTTGGAAATCTCAGCTGATGAGGAGCAAGGAGAGGTCCTCTTTGTTCTTTGGTGTGGGTCTTTTAGATACGCTTGCCAACGAACTGCATGGCAGGTCAACATATGTCTGGTCAACCATGTGGTACACAAGCGGGAGATGTTTTGGCCACGCGAGATACGCTTGAGACATATGTTGCAAATAGCAGCGGTGCGATCTGATGCACTCGTCTCAAAAAAGGCCCACACCAAAGAACTTTTTGAATAACGCACAGAGACTGCAGCGCCCTGCACATGTGGAGCTTTGGGGTGTGATGCAGTCAATGTGCTGCCCTTAGGCTGGCACCTGGTGGGCATCCTGCCTCGTTGGTGATGTGCCGCTTCCTCCTCCTATCAGGCACCCATGTTGAGACAGTGACCTCATCATCCCCTCCCTCCTCATCACTGGAGCAAACCTGGCAGTATGCTGCAGCAGGGGGAGCATGACTGCCAGATTGCTGTCCTTCTTGGGCACCCCCTCTGTCCGTGCTCATGTTACTGCCTTCATCGAGCTCAGTATCATCATCAGAGCCTTCCAAACTCTGGGCATCCTCCTGGAGCATGTACCCAACACTGTGGTCAAACAGTTCGAGGGACTCCTCAGGAGGACATGGTGGGGCTAGGGAAGGAGTCACTGATGACATCGAGCCGAGGGAAGAGGCCGCTGCTTTGCCAGACAAAGTACCCTGGGCATGGGTGAGAGAGGATGAGGAGGATGTGGACGGCTTGGTCATCCACTCGACCAAGTTTTCCGCATGTTGCGGCTCAACACTGCCAGCTGCCGAAAAAAAGGCCAAGCGTGTCCCACGACCACGTGCTGATGAGGATGCACCGTCTCCACGACCAGCACTAGACACAGAGCCTGCTTGCCCTCTTATTGGCTTTTGACTGTCTGCCTCTCCTTCTTGGCCTTCCAGACATACCAATGGCCTGCAGCTGCACTAAGCTGGGAGATTTTTTATATATATATATATATATATATATATATATATATTACTGATACTGCAGGTAGCAAAATCAACTGCCTGTCTGTAGTATGAGAACACCACCAACCTTCTACAGGTAGCTTTAGCTGAACACTGAGCAGGACGCACTGCACTAAATGTAAATAGTCTAGCTGCCTGACTGTGGTACTAATAGGATCAAAAGAACACCAGTAATTTTCTTCAGGTAGCTGTATATATTGTAACAAGACAAGCCTGCCTGTCAGTAAGAAGATAACAGGAACGGATCTAGCTGAACATTGTGAGCAGGACGCACTGCACTAACTGTAAATAGTCTAGCTGCCTCACTGTGGTACTAATAGGATCAAAAGAACACCAGTAATTTTCTTCAGGTAGCTGTTAATACTGTAACAAGACAAGCCTGCCTGTCAGTAGGAAGATAACAGGAACGGATCTAGCTAAAACTGAATACAGTGTATATATATATATATATATATATATATATATATATATATATATGCGCAACACCTGGGATGCATATATATATACACACAATACACTGTAAGTGCAGCTAACTGACTGACTGTTCTGCCTAATCTATCTAACTCAAATCAAATGTCACTGTCTGTCTCTCTCTCTCTCTCAGGCGGCCTTATATTGTGTGGGGCGTGTACTAAATCCCCTGAGCCATAATTGGCCAAAGCCTCCTTGGCTTTGGCCAATTACGGCTCTCTGTTCAGGTGGCGCTGTGATTGGCCAAGCATGCGGGTCATAGTGCATGCTTGGCCAATCATCAGCCAGCAATGCACTGCCGCAGTGAATTATGGGCCGTGACGCGCCACATGAATTTGTCGCGAACGGCCCATATCGTTCGCAATTCGGCGAACGACCGAACAGCCGATGTTCGAGTCGAACATGGGTTCGACTCGAACACGAAGCTCATTCCTACCCCTCAGCTCAAGTGCTTACCTCTTGTGTTGATCCAGACCGGACTGTGGCTCTTGGCTCCATCTGCTCAGCTGATGGAGGAAAATGACTAGTAAATGTTATCAAGCACAGAATCTTATCTTTATTCAGCACAATTTAATCAGAGTCACAAAGTCTACTTCTATACCAATCCGCTGGTGAATGTAATAACCGGGAACCACAGCACAAGGATTACTCCGCTGGGACTATTTGATTATTTTTGGGCTCGGGCGGAGTAATCCTTGTGCTGCGGTTCCTCAGCGGATTGGTATAGAAGTGGACATCGTGACTGATTAAACTATAAACTATCGGAACTGCTGAATAAAGATAAGAACCTGTGCCTGATAACATTAACTACTTCTGTTCCTCCCTTGGCCCCCAGCTGAGCAGATGGACCCCAGAGTCACAGTCCGGTCTGGATCATGTGCACGGGTTCCAGGCGGAAAGAGACCCGGACACATGATTCAAAACCTGTTCTGTCCGGGTGAATTCTGGACAGGTGGCAACCCTAACCCCGGTACTGTTTTTTAGAGCTGACGGTCGGCTTTCCTGTAATAACATTCGATGCAGCTAAGCAGCCGCTCGGCTGTTATTACAAGCAGCAGGAGGGGGATGTCCCCCCTCTGGCCACCTTCTGCCGCTTGCCCAGGCTCTCCCATCAGGAGACCCAAGCCAGCAGCTGGCACGTTCACTGGCTGGCCGGAGACCCGAACAAAGACGGGTCTCGGATGTACTGACCCGGAAGCAACGTCACAATGGCACTTCTAGGTTTACTTGGCAGCCAACGGCGCCATTTTTCAAAAGTCCAAAGTATTAAAAAAGTTCAAAGTATTCAAAAATCCCCCCGACCCCGATCTCTCCATAAAGAGTACTTGTCACTGCTTATTACTGTCACAAGGGATGTTTACATTCCTTGTGACAGCAATAAAAGTGATCAAAAATATATATGTTTAAAGGGACAGTGAAAAAATAAAAATTTTTAAAAAATTTAAAGCGCCCTATCCCTCTATGCTCATGCGCCAAACGCATACATAGGTCGCACCCGCAAATGTACACAGTGTTCAAACCACATATGTGAGGTATCGCTATGATCGTTAGAGCGAGAGCAATAATTCTAGCTCAAGACCTTCTCTAACTGTAAACTGGTAACTATTAAAAATGTTTAAAGCATCGCCTATGGAGATTTTTATTTACTATAGTTTGTCGCCATTCCACAAGTGTGTGCAGTTTTAAAGCATTACATGTTAGGTATCCATTTACTCAGCGTAACATCTTTCACATTATACAAAAAAAGTGAGCTAACTTTACTGTTTTTTTTAAATTCATTAAAGTGTATTTTTTCCAAAACAAATTGCGTTTAAAAAAACGCTGGGCAAATACAGTGTGACATAAAATATTGCAGTGACCCCCATTCTCTAGGGTCTCTGCTAAAATATATAATTTTTAGCAGGTCTAAGTAACTTTCTAGCAAAAAGTACTGATTTTAACTTGTAAGCAACAAATGTCAGAAAAATGCCTGGTCTTCAAGTTGTTAAGCTATATTAAAAGAGCTGCTCCTCGCTGAACTGCATTTAAAAAATATATATTTGGGTACATATGCCCCAGGGCAGTGCCCAGCTCCCCATACCCATTGTTTAATAATGCTTTGTTTATTAGCCTAAAAACTGGCTAATTACCACAGCGTACCTAAAATACCTTTCTCGATTTTTTCTTGGAGCAGGCCTTGGGCAGACTGAAATCTACTATAAACTATTTGAAAATGAGGGGAAACTTAATATGTCCCCACTGACAAAGTAGGGTCATATTAAAATTTCTCCTATTAACATACAAGCAGAACCCAAGCCATAAAATCTTGAACCCTTTTTCGGGACAGACAGTGTTGCAATCTAGTTTACAACTGATATGAAGCTCTGCCAGTTAAGTACAGACAGGGTTAATTATGGTAAACATTAATTCCCAAGCCCCCTCCCTAAGATTACATACCAGGAACATTTTTCAAAAAACTAACAAGTTTTTAAATTATATTATGTGAATGGAAACATGAAATACATAAAAAGTTGGTGTTATCCCAGTTTGACTGCAAATATGGAAATACTCTTTAACCCCTTGGCGCCGGCCGCACGCAAATATGCGGCCTCTCTGTGTCTGGACCTTGGCGCCAAGAAGCCGCTGTCAATACAGCTTTGCCGAGAGTGCACGCGCTGTGCGATCCCGGCACAGTTATCGGTGCCTAACGGAAAGTTCCCATTTGCTGCTTGCTGTTAGGAGTTTTCGGAAAACACGTGACCGCCGTGACAGCCAATCACAGCGGTCACATGATCTTAAGCCCTGCCCCGCCCAGCTTCCCAAGGTCATAAACCTCTTAAAGGGCCAAGAGGTTAAGACATCTCTAAGCATGTTATTTAAATAAAAATATATTATTATTTAATGACTTATTAAATAATATAATTAAATAATAGTTATTTAACTTTGAGCTGTAGGAAGTAAATTAAAATGAAGCTAAGATCAAGAGCACAGAGATCTGACCTCAAACTAGCGGGAAGAACATAATAAAGTACCTTATAAAGTATTTTTTTATTGAAAAGTAGTTGATGCTTGGAACAGACTTCCAACAGAGGCAGTGAATCAGTCAACAGCAAGTAAATTTAAACTTGCTTGGAGCAATCATAGATTTAAGCTCAGTGAAAATGGTTTATAAAAAGGGGAAAAAACAAAATGAAAACAAAAAAAAATAAAAAAACAAAAAAAAAAAAAAGGGACAGACTTGATGGACCACTTAGTCTTTTTCTGCTATCAATGTTTTTCTCTGGGTGTTGAGTTCTCAAAATGGGTGTCCAGCGGCCTACTTCCCCTAATAAAGCAGTTATGGTGTAGAGGTCTGCCTGGCTATTCGTGGAGCTGTCTATGACATTACTATAATAATTGTATGCAAACACTATTTCAGACATCCCAACCTGCAAAAACTCATTTCAGGGAGGTGGTAAACTCATTTCAGGAAGGTGGCGATTTGCGCCCGCAATCCCCCCGTGGCAAAATATTTTTTAAATCACCTTTTTAAAATTTTTCCACAGTGCTTCTGGGGAAGGGGGTTGGGTGGTATGTGGCAGTGGATGGTGTCAGTAGTTTTTTTTATTTTTAATAATTGATTTTTTTACAATTTTGTTTCTTATTTTTTTTTCACAATGCTTTTTGGGGGAAGGGGGTTGGGGCAGTGGACAGTGTTGGTAGGGCAGGGGAGAGTGGTGTCAGTAGTTTTTTATTTTTTTAGATTTTTTAATTTTTTAGAATTTTTTTTACATTTTTTTTTATATTTTTTGGGGGGGCTTTGGTGAGATGTCAACATATACACTTTTTTTTTTTTTTACTTCAAAGCAGAATATATATATCTGCTCCTAAATAAAGTAAAAAAAATAACAAATAAACAGTGTGTATATATATATATATATATATATATATATATATATATATATATATATATATATATATATATATATATATATATATATACGTATATAAAAATAATATACTTACACATTTTTTTTGTCCTATGCTGTAGGGATAACACAAGAAGAACGTTTTGTGGTCCACCACAAAATGGCCACCAGCCGGAGCCCTAATTACAAGGACAGACTGTTTAGTGTTGATGGGGATGATAGGAGCGGAATCTGTTTGCAGAGACGTCTGCAGGGACAGAGTCTGTCTTCATAGCTTCCCCGCCGCACCGATCATTCCCGGGAGATCGGGGGGCGCTGGCGGGTGCTGGCTGCACCTTGCGGGAGACTTGAGATGTCTGCTATTTGAAATATAAATATATTGCAGCTTACTAAACATTAGATGAGGTGGTTGTATTTGTTTTTTATTTCAGCCCAAGCTAATTTTTTGCAAATAAAACAAAATACCTGTTGATCCTGTGAGAAATCCAGTGTCCTTGCCACTGTGTACTGAATTGATATGTAAAGTTATGTTATCCATTTTCCCAGTCATCTTTGGTGAACTACAAAAAGGCTTCTCTCTATGTCTTTAGTCCAAATCAGGAGAGCAACCTAGATTGACAACACTGCTTCTCCCTAGATACAGTGCAGTGAGCGAGTAATGTCCCTTTAGGATAGGAAGTGTGGTATTGGCAGGTGAAAATAAAGAAAAAAAAAGCCAAAAAAGAAAACAAAATAAGGAAACTAATAACATATATAAGGACTCCTAAGCTCTGATTAATCAAATATTGTTTTTGAGTTTAGATATGCTTTAACCACTTCAGCCCCGGAAGGATTTACCCCCTTCCTGACCAGAGCACTTTTTACAATTTGGCACTGCGTCACTTTAGCTGCTAATTGTGCGGTCATGCAATGCTGTATCCAAACGAAATTTGCGTCCTTTTGTTCCCACAAATAGAGCTTTCTTTTGATGCTTTCTTTTGATGGTGTTTGATCACCTCTGCGGTTTTTATTTTTTGCGCTATAAAACGGAAAAAGACCGTAAATTTTGAAAAAAACACAATATTTTCTACTTTTTGTTATTAAAAAAATCCAATAAACTCAATTTTAGTTATACATTTAGTCCAAAATGTATTCAGCCACATGTCTTTGGTAAAAAAAAAAATGTCAATAAGCGTATATTTATTGGTTTTCGCAAAAGTTATAGCGTCTACAAACTAGGGTACATTTTCTGGAATTTACACAGCTTTTAGTTTATGACTGCCTATCTCATTTTTTGAGGTGCTAAAATGGCAGGGCAGTACAACCCCCCCCCCCAAATGACCCCATTTTGGAAAGTAGACACCCCAAGGAAATTGCTGAGAGGCATGTTGAACCCATTGAATATTCTTTTTTTTTTGATTGAATAATGACAAAAAAAAAAAAATTACAAAAAGTTGTAACTAAATGATATATTGCTCACACAGGCCATGGGCATATGTGGAATTGAACCCCAAAATACATTTAGCTGCTTCTCCTGAGTACGGGGATACCACGTGTGGGACTTTTTGGGAGATTAGCCGCGTACGGGGCCCCGAAAACCAAGCACCGCCTTCAGGATATCTAAGGGCGTACATTTTTTATTTCACTCCTCACTACCTATCACAGTTTCCAAGGCCATAAAATGCCAAGATGGCACAACCCGCCCCCCCCCAAATGACCCCATTTTGGAAAGTAGACACCCCAAGCTATTTGCTGAGAGGCATGGTGAGTATTTTGCAGCTCTCATTTGTTTTTGAAAATGAAGAAAGAAAAGAAAAATGTATTTTTTTTTTCTTTTTTCTATTTTCAAAACTTTGTGACAAAAAGCGAGGTCTGCAAAATACTCACCATACCTCTCAGCAAATAGCTTTGGGTGTCTACTTTCCAAAATGGGGTCATTTAGGGGGGGGGGGGGGTTGTGCCATCTGGGCATTCCATAGCCTCCAAAACTGTGATAGGCAGTGAAGAGTGAAATCAAAAACTTACGCCCTTAGAAACCCCGAAGGCGGTGCTTGGTTTTTGGGGTCCCGTAAGCGGCTAGGCTCCCAAAAAGTCTCACACATGTGGTATCCCCATACTCAGGAGAAGCAACGGAATGTATTTTGGGGTGTAATTTCACATATTCCCATGGCATGTTTGAGCAATATATCATTTAGTGACAACTTTGTGCAAAAAAAAAAATTGTCTTTTTCCTGCAACTTGTGTCACAATATAAAATATTACATTGACTCGACATGCCTCTCAGCAAATAGCTTGGGGTGTCTACTTTCCAAAATGGGGTAATTTGGGTGGTTTTGAACTATCCTGGCATTTTATGCACAACCTTTAGAAGCTTATGTCACACATCACCCTTTCTGACACTGTTTACATGAAAAAAAATTTTTTTTTGCAAGAAAATTACTTTGAACCCCCAAACATTATATATTTTTTTTAAAGCAAAGGCCCTACAGATTAAAATGGTGGGTGTTTCATTTTTTTTTCACACAGTATTTGCGCAGCAATTTTTCAAACGCATTTTTTGGGGAAAAAAAACACACTTTTTTTAATTTTAATGCACTAAAACACACTATATTGCCCAATATGACATACTTTAAAATTGCGCACAAACGTGCAGTGGCGACAAACTACATACATTTTTAAAATCCTTTAAAAGCCTTTACAGGTTACCACTTTAGATTTACAGAGGAGGTCTACTGCTAAAATTACTGCCCTCGATCTGACCTTTGCGGTGATACCTCACATGCATGGTGCAATTGCTGTTTACATTTGACGCCAGACCAACTCTTGCATTCGCCTTTTTTTTCTTTATTATTTTTTTTGCTTTTTTATGTTATTTTTAAACTGTTCCTTTAATTTTTTTTTAATCATTTTTATTGTTATGTCAGGGAATGTAAATATCCCCTATGATAGCAATAGGTAGTGACATGTACTCTTTTTTTGAAAAAAATGGGGTCTATTAGACCCTAGATCTCTCCTCTGCCCTCAAAGCATCTGACCACACCAAGATCGGTGTGATAAAATGCTTTCCCAATTTCCCAATGGCGCTGTTTACATCCGGCGAAATCTAAGTCATGAAATGCTCGTAGCTTCCGGTTTCTTAGGCCGTAGAGATAATTGGAGCCATTCTGGTCTCTGATCAGCTCTATGGTCAGCTGGCGGAATCACCGGCTGCATTCTCAGGTTCCCTGTTGGGACAGGAGACCCAGAGAAAAACATGGAAGACGGTGGGGGGGGGGGACATTCCCTCCCACTGCTTGTAAAAGCAGTCTAGAGGCTAATTAGCCGCTAGGATTGCTTTTACATGAAAGCCGACCACTGGCTGAAAAGAATGATACCAAGATGATACCTAAACCTGCAGGCATCATTCTGGTATAACCACTCAAAGTCCAGCAACATACCAGTACATTGCTGGTCCTTGTTGGGCATATATTGTAATCTTTTTTTTTTTTTCATGCAGCCTGTGGGCTGAACGAAAAAAAGAGATTGATTGGTGGGTATGCCCACCAGTAGAATACCTTCCTTCATCCACCCAGTTCTAATGATGGGCATACATGCACACCATTTATAGATGCCGAAGCAAATCGCTCCTCCGCCCCTGCTGCCCCCATGCTTCGGCATATATCCCCTCCGCTGGAGTCACGGCTTTATATATCGTGAGAGCAAACGCTGTTGCTGTCAAGATAAATAAATCCGCGCTGCAGCTGAATGGCGTACCTGAAAACAAAACAATAAAACACAGTGAACAGTAAAGTATAAAAAATTGCATACCTGAAAAGCAAACATGATAAAACATAATAAAACATTGCAGAATAGAATACAGTAAAAAAGAGCAGAACAATAGAGAGAGAATAGAGAGAGAACAATAAAAACGCCAACTATTTTTGTGTTTTTTATTTTATATATTTTTTTGTTTTTTTTTTTTTGTAACTAACTTTTATAACTGTAACCGGTTCCAGGTTCGGGTCTCTCAAAATGCGATGGCATCTTGGGAGACCCTGTGAAAGTGTGCCTAGTCTGTGCAATGCTGTACCCTACGCGAATACTCAACTAGTGTATGGTAGCGTTCAAAACATTCACCAATGCAAAAGACCAGGATTGTCAGGACAGGAGGGACAATAATAGCGGGTGTCACGCCTATATCGGCGCTTGCTGCAGACACAACATCTTTTTTGGGGGGGTTCGTTGGGTAGGGGTACTCAGGAGGACATAAAGAAAATGCCTCTCATGCTGCCGACTGCATTTGGTTGGGGATGTGAATGGGGGAAGTACGGGTGCTGCAGAAGTGGTGGGTTCCCAATTAGGATTGGCGAATGCAGCAGGAAGGGCATTATGGGCACGACGGGCCTGTGTTTGTCTTCTTCTTGGTGGCAGTGGGACACTACTTGTGCTTGCCACCTCACCAGCTTGAACTGTACTTATGGGACTCGCCACGTCACCAAGTGTTACTGCAGTGCTGGTTTGACTACGACCGGGGTATACTAGGCCACTGGTGCTTGCCAGTTCACCAAAACGCTACCAAAAAAAACTGTTAGCGATCGGCCTGACTCTGCGAACGCTGCAGTTATGCGTTTAGTGTTTTGTAAGTAACAGTGATCAATCGATACTGCACTTGGGTGGGTTGGGCTGGGCGGAGGGGCAAAATGCAGGTGCTAGCAGGTATCTAGGCTGATCCCGCTAACACTGCATTTTTGGGAACCCTAAACTGCTGGGGACGCTAGTATAAATCTGATCGGATCAGATATTGATCCGTTCAGATACAATACCACTAAGGGAGGTGTATGGTGCGTGGGTGTTATCGGTACTGGCGCTAACCTGACGCTGCCTGACGCAGACCCCATCTGACCCTAAAACCTAAGTTATATCACCGCCGGGCGATCAGGGGGCTAAACCTTTATTAGGTAATAAACAGCGGGTGCCCTGACACTATAAAAAATAAACTAACCAGCGTCACCCGTAACACTTATACGGTGATCACTGGTGAAAGGGTTAACTAGGGGGCAATCAAGGGGTTAAAACCTTTATTGGGTAGTATATAGGGGTCCCTGGCGCTATAAAACGCTGACGGCGAACCTATATATTTACCTCCCTAACTAGCGTCACCAGTGACACTAATACAGCGATCAGAAAAACGATCGCTTAGTGACACTGGCGACGGGGGGTGATCAAGGGGTTAAAACTTTATTAGGGGGGGTTAGGGGGGTACCCTAGACCTAAAGGGGGCTAACCCTAACTGACCTACCACACTGTCACAAACTGACACCAATGCAGTAATCTGAAAAAAAAAAAAACTGCTTGGTGACACTGACGGGGGGGGGGGGGGTTTGATTGGGGGTGAAAAGTGTGCCTGGTGTGTTTTACTGTGTGTAGTGTTTAGCACTCACATCGATGTCTTCACTCCTCGGCGCCGGAACGGAAAATACCAAGCCGAGGAGCTACGACATCACTTCCTCTGCTGCCGTTTACTATACAGCAGCAGAGGAAGAATTTCATTCGTGGGGAGCGATCGCGAGGGGCTGGCCACGAATGAGTGGTCTCCCCCTCAGCCTGGATCGCTCCCCTAACAAAGCCGACCGCCTCGGGCACCGGGAGGCAGATCACGTACCAGGTACGTGATTTTGCCTGCCCGTGCCATTCTGCCGCAGTATATCTGCATTAGGCGGTCGGCAAGTGGTTAAGAAAAACGGGGGATTAAAGTGTTAGGTAGACATGTGCGCTGTCAAAAAATGTGTTAGTTCTCATTTCATTTTTTTTTCGTTTTTAAGGTCATTCGTTATGATCGAAATTCGTTATTTCGAATAAATTCCAAAATTCGGAAATCCAAAAATTCGAAAATCTGAAAACTCGAAAAAGAAAAGAAAAATCGGAAAGTTCAAAAGAAACAAAAATCGGAAAAAAGGAACGAAAATCAGAAAATCCGAAATAACTAATAATGACGAACTATTAAATTATAGGTATTGGAATTACCTTTCAAATTTGGCTGTTAGTGAACGAATACAAATGTATCCAGTTACGAATTATCCGAAATAACAATAGCCGCATCTAAACGAATAGAACGTAATAAATTAATAATAAATAATAATAAAAAGTTATTATTAACCACTTAACAGCCGGCCCATAGCCGAATGACGGCTGCAGGGCGGTTGCTTAACTCTGGGAGGGCGTACTATGACGTCCTCCCAGAATTCCCCTCTCGCGCGCCCCCTTGGGTGCGCACCCGAACACATCCGTGACCGCCGGGTCCTGAGGACCCGGCGCATCACGGATCCCAGTAAATAGCAGCTGATCGCGATCACATGTAAACAGACCGGCGTCATCTGATGACGCCAGTTCCTCTCCTCCCCTCTGTGTACCGATCGGTACACTGTGAGCGGAGAGGGGGATGGATGGATGGCTGCAGCGCTGTGGGCTGGATGTGTAGTGCCCACAGCGCTGCACAGTGACATCCATCCATCCATCCATGCTCAGCCATCCCCACTACTCTGCAATGCCCCACATTACCCTGCAATACCCCGCCATACCCAGCCATGCTCGACTGTACTCGGCCTCTGTATGTGGCCAGGCTGTGGAAGTCTCACACATGTGGTATCGCCGTACTCAGGAGGAGTAGGAGAATCTATTTTGGGGTGTCATTTTTGGTATGTACATGTTATGTGGTAGAAATATTGTATAAATGGACAACTTTGTGTTAAAAAAAAAAATGCATTTTAACCACTTCCTGCCCGCTGGCCGTCATACAACGTCCTTGACTTTGTACGGGGATATCTGAATGATGCCTGCAGCTACAGGCATCATTCAGATATCAGCTTTTTCAGCCGGCGATTCCCTACACCATAAGAATGATTATAGCGGCTGTTCCACTGCTTGATCGTTCTTACAGGAGGCGAGAGGGGATGTCCCCCCCCCCTCCCGCGCTTCTACCGACTCACCGCTACGATCGAAGCCAGGTTCGTTTTTTTTTTTTTTTATTTCAGGCTTCCCAGCCTAGAGGTGAGATGTGGGGTCTTATTGACCCCATATCTCACTGTAAAGAGGACCTCTCATCCCATATTCCTATTACAAGGGATGTTTACATTCCTTGTAATAGGAATAAAAGTGGTCAAATTTTTTTTTTTTTTTGGAAAAAAGCATCAAACTAAAATAAATAAAGTAAAATGAACAATAAAAAAAAAAAAAAAAAAAATTTAAAGTGCCCCTGTCCCTGTGTGCTCGCATGCAGAAGCGAACGCATACGCAAGTCCCGCCCACATATGAAAACAGTGTTCAAACCACACATGTGAGGTATCGCTGCAATCGGTAGAGCGAGAGCAATAATTTTGGCCCTAGACCACCTCTGTAACTCAAAACATGTAACCAGTAAAAAATTTTAAAGCGTCGCCTATGGCAATTTTTGAGTAGCAAAGTTTGGCGTCATTCCACAAGCACGTGCAATTTTGAAAGGCGACGTGTTGGGTATCTATTTACTCGGCGTAACTTCATCTTTCACATTATGCAAAAACATTGGGCAAACTTTACTGTTTTGGTTTTTGTAAAGCACAAAACAGGATTTTTTCCCAAAAAAACGCGTTAAAAAAATTGCTGCGCAAATACCGTGCGAGATAAAAAGTTGCAACGACCGCCATTGTATTCTCTAGGGTCTTTGCTAAAAATATATATATATATATAATGTTTTTGGGGTTCTATTTAATTTTCTAGCTAAAAAATGATGATTTTTACATGTAGGAGAGAAATGTCAGAATTGGCCTGGGCACTCCAGAACGCCTGAAGGTGCTCCCCTGCATGATGGGTCTCTGTATGTGGCCACACTGTGTAAAAGTCTCACACATGTGGTATTGCTGTACTCGGGAGTAATAGCAGAATGTGTTTTGGGGTGTAATTTGTGGTATGCATATGCTGTGTGAGAGAAATAACCTGCTAATATGACAATTTTGTGGAAAAAAAAAAAAAAAAGTAAAAAAAAAAAAAAAAATAAACTTGATTTTGCAAAGAATTGTGGGAAAAAATGATAACTTCAAAAAACTCATAATGCATCTTTCTAAATACCTTGGAATGTCTTCTTTCCAAAAAGGGGTCATTTGGGGGGTACTTGTACTTTTCTGGCATGTTAGGGTCTCAAGAAATTAGATAGGCCGTCAGTACTTCAGGTGTGATCAATTTTCAGATATTCGCACCATAGCTTTTGGACTCTAACTTTCACAAAGACCAAATAATATCCACCGATTTGGGTTATTTTTTACCAAAGATATGTAGCGGTATAAATT
The DNA here is from genome assembly GCA_037952835.1 of Lithobates septentrionalis. NCBI lineage: Eukaryota > Metazoa > Chordata > Amphibia > Anura > Ranidae > Lithobates > Lithobates septentrionalis. The sequence continues at coordinate 5,583,709 of JBBDGP010000447.1, read as the reverse complement.
TTGGCCAAAATATAAGAAAAATTACTAATTTGCAAAATATTATAACAGAAATTAAGAAAAATGTATTTTTTTTTACAGATTTTTAGGTCTTTTTTCTTTTATAGCGCAAAAAATTAAGAACTCAGCTGTGATTAAATACCACCAAAAGAAAGCTCTATTTGTGTGAAAAAAAGGACAAAAATTTCATATAGAGTGTTGCATGACTGAGTAATTGTCATTCAAAATGTGAGAGCACCAAAAGCTGAAAATTGGTCTGGTTAGGAAGGGGGTTTAAGTGCCCAGTTGTCAAGTGGTTAATTAGTTACGCTCCATTCGTTTAGATGTGGCATACATTATTTCAGATAATTCGTAACTTCGGATAAATTTGTATTCATTACGTTCACTAACAGCCAAATTTGAAAGGAAATTCCAATACCTATAAAATTTTATAGTTAGTAATAGCTATTAGTTAGTCATTATTTTTTTCGGATTTTCGTTCTTTTGAATTTTCGGATATTCATTCTTTTGAACTCTCAGAATTTTCTAATTTTCGATTTTCAGATTGCCACATTTTTGAATTTCTGAATTTTCAAATTTCGGAAAAATTTATTAAACGAATTGGTTAGTGTTAAGATTTTTTTTTGTTCTTGTAAAAATAACAAACATGTTATACTTACCTGCTCTGTGCAATGATTCTGCACAGAGTATTCCTGATCCTCCTCTTCTCAGGTCCCCTCCTCTGTCGCATGTCCCCATACCCAGCCTTATCCTTGCTCCTGAGCCCGCTCTCTGTGTCTATAAGACACAGAGCGGGGCTCAGCCCCAACCCCGCTCCCTTCTCACTGGCTGTGATTGACAGCAACAGAAGCCAATGGCTCCTGCTGTTGCATTTGAGCCAATGAGGCGCGAGAGACCTGGGAGAGCTACTGCTCTCGTGCATAACGCTGAATTGCGATCAAGCTTAGGTAAGGATTGGGGGGGGGGTGGGGGCTGAGCTGCACCCTGGTTTGGTAAAACACCTTCAGCCTTTAGAGCCACTTTAAGGAAGAGGGATCTATTCATTGACTATTAAGCCATCATTAGTGCAATGTAATAAAAATGTATCTGCCCTCATCAATCTTAGCGTGTCTGCAGGTAACTGGAGCATAAAAAAAATGCCTTATCACAGCACTTAATTAGTAAGAGGGCCGCTAATAACACACCTCACTCCGTGTGGATTAGATCTCTCAATATTACTACATTCTGCACTCTCTCTCTCTCCCTCAGTGGAAGCTCAAGGTTACTAGTTTCAGATCTCAATTGCCCAGTAACCCAATCTGACAATATTTTAATTAGTGTTGGGCGAACGGTTTGGCCCGAGCATGAGTTTGGGCCGAAAATTTTATTGTCGGCCCATTCGTCCAACACCTGAATTTGCAGGGTGTTCGGCTGGTGTTTGAGCTGCCAAACGCCCTGCAATGCACTGCACGTTGCACGGTGCATTTCGTGACCCGATTGGGCAAAGCTTTGCGCAGTATAAGCTGGTTGTTAAACGGCGTCCTTAACAACCAAGGAGTTATCAGCTGTCAATGGGTTTCCCTGCTGACAGCTGAAAAAAAAAACAAAAAAAAAAAAAACAGCTGGTTAAAAAATAGCCCCCCCAGTCCATACCAGGCCCTTCGGTTCTGGTATGGATTCAGACTGAGAGGTCGGGTCACAGTGCAATGGAGCAAATGAGTGAACATCAAGTTCCGCTACAAACTGGGGAAAACAGCGACAGAGACGCATGAAATGTTGGGGCAAGTGTATGAGACGGAAGCCGTGAGCAGATAATGTGTTTACGACTGGTTCAAACGCTTTCGCAACGGGAAGAAAACGACTGAGGATGAGCCACGTTCGAGTTGGCCGTTGACAAGCAGAACCCCAGGCATGATCGAGCGAGTGCGACAAATGCTGGTACGAGATTGACGACTGACTCTACGATTGATGTTGGAGGAATTATCTTCTGGTTTTTTTTTTTTTTTTTTCTGATTTCATGCACCAAACTTTTTAGACACACCTATAGATAGCATTTGAGTGTCTGCCTAGATTACACCAGCATCAGAACTTCTTGGCATTTCATTGATACTGAGAACGAGGGTATCACGTCACGTCACAAGAGCAATACTCCAGCTACAATAAAACTGGCAAGACACAGCTTTCTGTGATCCTGTTTAAGAAGAACAAAAGGAAATCTGAAAGTGATATTATAAAACAGAATTTTAAAGGCCAATATACTTGTGGGAGTAATGTTCAGCTTTAAGAGAGAGATACAGCCGAGTCCCCAGTTATATGTGCCTTGGTATAATTTACAGCTACAACGACATGGATTATGCCTCCCTCAGAATTCCTGCCAGCATCACTTCTGCCACTGTACCCAGTTACAGTTAAGCTTGCAAAGTGTTTCCAGAAATATCACCTCTTTGTACCAGTTTTCACCAGTAGTGATGAAGTCATATAATTTATGTTTTCTGCACTGTACTGTAGAAGATATAAATTTAACACATCATACTGAAATGGCTTTATTTCAAACTCATGGAAAATGCAGAATTATCCAAAGGTAGGAATAAGTGATGTGACAACAGAGGACAAGTACAAAGGGAGAGGTTTTATAATGTCTTGGACAAAGTGCTAACGGAAATTGCTTATTTTCCCGGAATTCTCAATTCTTTTCCATATTATATTATAACTGAAAATGTACAGTTTATCACAAAGAAGTGTTTTTTTTTCATTTATATTTAATTCCAATCTTTTTTTGACAAATCACTTATTTCAAAATGTGCTGTCTTTGGTGCATTTTCCAGTGCAAGCTAAATACAAAGACATGAAAAAATCCAAAACTCTTTCATGGCTGGTTTATTAAAGTAGTTAAGGCAGTTTACTTGGAGAAGTAAATGTCCACTTTACAAAGTGAATGTGCTCCTAGCTAAGTAAATAAGGTAAAACTGCATTCACTCTAATCAACCAATCAAGTGTATTGAAAGTGAGCACAGCTTCAACCTTTTTGCTAAGCCAAGTGAAAATTTACTTTGCTCTACTCCTTAAAGTATTTGTTACCCCAACATTTCATATTCCTGATATGTGTCTGTGTTACCATGAACTTGTATCATTCGCTTTGAATTGCTTCTGGTGATTCTGCCAGTTCTCCTGACTTTCTATTTCAAATTGACCACACTAGGCATAGTGGCACATCCATCCTAGTGTGGACAAGTTCCCTGGCTGTGCTGGGAGCACAGGCTGCCTTTTCCACAATGGCCAAGACTTGTGCTGGCACACACCCCTGCACAGCACTTCACTGGGAAGATCAGTGTGCTGCTGTTTCTCTGCCTACTGCTGACATACCCACCTGCAGTCTTTACCCCAGGCTCTCCAAATCATTTGAAGCTGCAAACAAAGGTTATGTGATCACTTAAAGAAGCATGGAAAACAGAGTTAGGTACCTGGTAACTCTTTTTCTAAGAAGTCTTCCAGGGCAGCATCCGAGAGATAGGCTCCTCCTCCCTAAAACAGGAAACACATTAGTCCACCATTATAAATTTCACAGTCTTACCTGTGTGCCTCAGTTATGTTAAAGCACCGAAGGAATTCCCTGTAAGCTGCAAGCTCCCCCGCTGTACCTGGTTTTTGTCATTTCAAGGGTGGGAACTAGTGCTGCCCTGGAAGACTTCTTAGAAAAAGAGTTACCAGGTACCTAACTCTGTTTTCTCGAATCGTCTTCCAGGGCAGCATCCGAGAGGATGTATCAAGCAATACTTACTAGGGTGGGGTTAGAGACTGGAGCACTTCGTGACCAAATGTTTGGTCTTGGTCAGACAGCTGGTCTATCCGGTAGTGCTTTGCGAAAGTACTGAAGCTCGACCATGTCGCTGCCCTGCAGATCTGCTCCGGAGTTGCCCCTGCCTTCTCTGCGACCAAGGTTGCCCAGGCTCTAGTTGTGTGCGCTCTGCTTCCACTAGGTGGAGTGAGATTCTGTGCCTCATAGGTAGTCTGTATGGCCATCCTTATCCATCTGTTGATGGTACTTTTGGAAGCTTGTTTCCCTCTGTTGACTCCTGCATAGAGAACGAAAAAGGGAGGTCGTTCTACGCCATTCCTTCGTTCTTTCGAGATACGTAATGAGCGTGTTCCTTACATCTAGTTTACTGTAAGTGTCCCTTTTCCTACTATCCATGGTTGTTGGAAGTGAGGGTATGATGATGTTTTGGGTTCTATGGAACATAGAAGAGACCTTGGGTAGAAAGGCTGGGTCTGGAGAGAGAATTATCTTGTCCAGATGTATCAGGCAGTATGGTTCTATTGTAGATAGAGCTTGGATTTCGCTCACTCTTCTGGCAGATACTAGGGCCAGAAGGAGCGCAGTTTTTAACGTGAGGTTTTTGTCTGAGCTTTCTTCCATAGGTTCGAATGTAGGGGAAAGACAACCCTTAAGTACCGTGCCCATGTCCCAGGTGGGAGTTCTGTACACTTTGGCTGGTCTAGCTCTTTTAAGTGCTATAAGGAATCGTCTTATCAGCGGATCCTCCGCTAGTCTAGTATCCATGACCGAGGAGAGTGCTGCGACTTGTACTTTCAGGGTACTTGGTGATATGTTTTTGTCTGCACCTTCTTGTAAGAAGTCCAAAATTGCTGGAATTATCCCGCCGTTGGAGATTGATCTGTTTCTGTGCCAAGAAACAAACTTTTTCCTTACTTTCTCATAGCTAGCCCTCGTTACCGGCTTCCTGTTTAAGATGGTGTTAATCACTCTGTCTCTCAGTCCTTTGTTCTGGAGTTTTACCCTCTCAGTAACCAAGCCGAAAGCTTCAGGATCTTGTGGTTCGGGTGGTTGACCGGGCCCTGTGACAGCAGATACGGCCGGTCCGTCAGTGTCAGCTGAGGTTGTATGCTGAGGTTTTTCAAGTGACTGAACCAAGCTCTCTGGGGCCAGTGCAGTGCTATTAGTATCACCGTTGTTTTCTCTGCCCTGATCTTTTGATTTACCTTTGGGATTATGGCAGTTGGAGGGAACGTATAGCACTGATGCCATTTCCAGCTTTGGTTGAAGGCATCTACCCCGCTGTTGCCATCCGTAGGGTCCAGGGAGAAAAATATCGGTGATTTTGCATTTGCTTTGGAAGCGAACAGATCTACTTCGGGTACTCCCCATTTGTGAGTGATTTGAGCGAAGGTTGTTTGGTTCAGTGACCATTCCGTTTGCCTTATCGTTTTCCGGCTCAGGAAATCTGCCAATGTATTGTCTGTTCCTTTTAGATGGATACCGGATATCGATCTTGTGCTTGCTTCTGCCCATAGTAGAATTGACTCTGTCAGCCTCATCAAGTTTTGGGACTTTGTACCACCTTGTCTGTTTAAGTATGCGACGGTCGTGGCGTTGTCCGATTGTACTTTTACGTCTCTCCCCAGTAATGCTGGTTTGAAAGCTTTTAGTGCTTCCCCCACAGCTTTCAGCTCTCTCAGATTTGAGGAGGCTTGGGGCCATTTGGATGTCCTTTTCCCTTGTGAGCACAGCTCTTCCATGTGGGCCCCCCATCCCAGGGCGCTTGCATCTGTGGTGATCCTGATTGGATCGACTTGAGCCCATCTGCGCCCCTCGATGTACCGAAGTGGGTTGAGCCACCAGTGGAGTGTTTGTTTGAATGTGGCTGGGACGAGAATGGACTTGTCTAGGGATGCTTGCCAGCCATCCCACTGAGACAGAATGTAGTTCTGCAGAGGTCTCATGTGCATCTGTGCCCAGGTGATGGCTGGAATGGAAGACGTCATCAGTCCTAGTATGGACATTCCATGCCTGATTATTGTGGAGGGATTCCTTAAAAAGGGAGGTAATTGCCTGTGTCATTTTTTCTGTCCTTTTCCTTTGTTAGGAAAATTTTTGACAGCCTGGAATCCAACACATATCCCAGATATACCACTGTCTGGCTTGGGGTCACCCCTCGGATGAGTGGTTTGAGGTTTAGTATCAGTCTTAGCTTGCCTGATGGTTTTCTTTTTGCGAAGATATGGGAGTAGAAGCCTTTTTGTTCCTCCTCCTGAGGAACGTAACGAATCACCTTCTGATCCTGCAGGTTCTGCCAGAATGCTAAAGAGCCTCTTGCTTGGTCGCTATCCTTTGGTAGCATGGTTGCTAGGTATTTGGTTGGGGGGCGGGTGGAGACTTCTATTGCGTAGCCGTCCGCTATGGTGCGCAATATAAACTTGTTTTTTGTTGTCTCCTCCCATTGGTGGGAAAAGGCCGCAAGTCTGCCCCCCCCCCCCCCCCTGGAGACAGTCATTGTTTTTTGTTCTTTTGGTTGGGAGGCTTGAGGATAAATTCACCCTTGCCTTTTTTGTTTTGTTGACCCCAGCGCTTTTTTGCCCCTGGCTTGTTAAATTTCTTAAAAAAGTAGGTCTCCAGTGAATGGGATCCCACATAGTCAGTTCTTGGAAGGGGCATCCCCTCCCCAAGATTTCAACCACAGGGCTCTGTGGGCTGAGTTCAGTAGTGCTGTGGTCCTAGAGGATATTCTGACAGTTTCCACTGAGGCATCTGCTAGGAAGGCTGCCGCTCTAGTCAGTGTGGGGATGGCTTTTATTAGTTCTTCCCTGGGCGTGTCATTTTCAAGCAGTTCTTGCAGCTGGGTTAGCCAGATTAGCAAGGTCCGGGCTGTGCAGGTGGAAGCAATAGCCGGATTTAGGTTTGCCGCCCCTGCTTCCCATGCCCTTTTCAGGAGGGCTTCTATTTTCTTGCCCATGGGGTCGCTTAGGGTACCTGCGTCGTCCAAGTCAGATTTGTTTGTAATTTTTTCCAGAGAGGCATCCATCTTGGGGCATTTAGCCAAAGTTTTGACTGCTTCCGCAAGTAGATGGGATACTGGCCTGACCGACACTTGATGGAGCTTCTAATTTTTCAATAGCTGAGCGTAGTGGCGCCATGGTGCTCTGAATTTCTTTCTTAAAAGAATTGAGCAGGTCTTTCAAAAATCCCTTTGGCCACCATTTTGTCTATGCATTTCTGACATAGTGGTTTTTTTCCCCCCTGGGGAAAGCCTGTGGCTGCATGAGGCACATGTTTTGCCTTACGCCTTCCTTTCCTCGGGGGTCTTTGCCTAGAAGCAAGCATAGTAAACAAAGTCCCCGTGAGGCAGGTGGTCAAAAGACTGCCTGAAGGTAGGCAGTTTTGTAGAGAGGTTAAGACAGAGATAACTCTAGAGTATTCTGGCTTACCTTGGAGCGGTCCTGGCTTGCAGGATCTGCAGGGCAGGGTGGAGAAGCGTCAGACATGATCAGCCACCAGGATCCTCTGCTTAGAGGGCCTTTTTAACTGCTTCCTGCATAAGCTCCGGGCCCCGCCCCCAGCTGACCCCGTGCAGGTTGGTGGACACACCTGCACATGCCGCTGCCTTTTGGTACACTCCTCCATTGTACTGATAGGAAGGGTCATGTATCAAAGGTTTAATTTTTAACCTAAGTGTATATATTTGCTATTTATTTTTATACAATTTTTTTTTTTTTTTTTTTTTTTTTTTTTTTCCAAAACTCCCGCCCCCGGGAGTCCTGAATGTCCCCCTCTATCTCCTCCCGGAGATAGGCTACGGGGAAAATGGCCGCCACCCGGTGACGAAAACCGTCTGCTCCGGCGCCATCTTGGCACACCCACAGAGCCTCCATGGAGAGGCCTGCATGGCGGCGTGCCGAGGACACCACCGCGCCGCGTGGAGAGCGGGCGGCCGGCCGGACTAGCCGCATCGCTCGGTGGTATCAGCCGCGGCCACCTGGGGACCAGATAGAAGGTAAAAAATAACTTACCCGATCGGTGTGCTGTGGCGGCGGCGGCAGCAGGGGTGGGGGGGGGGGGGTGTCCACCAGTACATGTGCTGATGTATCCCACTGGCGCACAGTGACGGCTGCCAGATAAGCTGCTTTCATGGAAAGCATATGAGAGAAATGGTCAGACCTGCTAAAACCAGGATAGCAGGCCCTAGAGCAGCGGCATGGGGGGGATGACAGAGTCCTCCTGCAGTCTGGGGGGATGATTGCAGACCCCTCAGTAGGGGCGAAATCTCAGGCTTGAGCAGGGTTGCTCAGTGCTGCTCCTGCTCGCCCTCCCAAGGCCCGTTGGGCTGTATGGGATGCTGGCAGGGGGTCTCCTGCAACAAGCACAGAGACACAGTGAAAATAACAAACATTCTTTGCAGCTCCTGTGGGTCCGGAGGAAACACAAAACAACTGAGGCACACAGGTAAGACTGTGAAATTTATAATGGTGGACTAATGTGTTTCCTGTTTTAGGGAGGAGGAGCCTATCTCTCGGATGCTGCCCTGGAAGACGATTCGAGAAAAATGTATCTATAGTGTTTATATTTTTTTAAAATCATTTATATACACAAATGTTTTGCCTTGAATTTCTATTTTAAAAGGAGAAGTACAGCCAAAGCTTGTTTGTGCAGTTCGTTCTGCACTCCTGTGAAGCCCACTGTCGGCTGACATCACAGAGCCAGTTCAGGCTTGGGCAAGATCGCAACAATGAAGTGAGGATCCGCCCACATGCCTGGACCAACACCAACACTCAGCGTGTCACTGACAGCCTGAGCCGGCCGCTCCCACCCCTTCCACAGTCCAACGCTTCAATGAGCGTGGAGGGGGGGGGCAAAGCAGAGAGCGGTGACTGACAATCACCAGCTCTCTGCTGAGGGAGCTTTGAGAACCGAGCGACCAGCGGTGTTGGATTGCTCGGTTCTTAGTCTTAGAGCTGACGGGAGAGAGATGCAGCATCGGACCGATGCTGCATCCACCTACTGTAGGCAAGTATGATTCTGAAAAAAAATACTTCTCTTTCAAGCTGAATGGGTCGTTTTAAAAGGTAACCGATCATAACCGGAAAAACAAAACAAAACACTTCCATAGCGCAATAACGTATGATAAAAGGGTTTTAATAGAATAAAGGAATTGCACTTACAATTTTGCAGAAAATATGTAGCATAAGAGGTATCAGCTATCTGTCAGGGACAGGCAGGAAGTTCCGGGTGAGAGGTCAGTCGGGAGGAAGCAGAGAGAAGACATTGTTGGAAGAAGTAGCAGAGGAGACGACGTCCTATCGTGACGAAACGCGTAGGGAGGAGCCTACGACTGTGACGTCATCACGTTCTCGGATGGGCTTGCAGTACAGGAAGTGAATCGCGGTACACGGAGACACCGCCGCTCTGTTTGATACCTCTTATGCTACATATTTTCTGCAAAATTGTAAGTGCAATTCCTTTATTCTATTAAAACCCTTTTATCATACGTTATTGCGCTATGGAAGTGTTTCGTTTTGTTTTTCCGGTTATGATCGGTTGCTAAAGCTACTGGTCCCGCTTTGTACCCTTGGTTTTGGGAGACCATAATCCCTATGCTGGGCAAGACTGCTGTAATAGCAGTCATCGCCGTCCGGTAAGCAGATTCTACTTACACTTCTTGGTGGATCATCTACTGGCACTTTTGTCACATCTTTCCTGGATGGGTGTTTTTCATTTATCTGTGGACTTATCATATCTTTTTGGACTCTTTTTATATACCTTTTTTAATTCACATGCATTTGTGATTTAAGTTCTTTGTTTATCATTGACTGATTTGCTAATTTATATCCACTGGTTGATGTTATGTCACTTGGTGGGACCTCACTTCTTTTTATGTCATATATGTATCTTTAGCGCTGCACTTTGCTGTTTACCTTCTCTAAGTAAATCAACCCCAATTAGTTTAAGTACTGCATGTTGCATTTTGAGCACACTGCCATGCATTTTTCTATTCAGGTCAACTGAATGGCAACCTTTAAAATGCAGTGTGAAGCAACAAATCCGAAAAATTTGAGAAAGCAAGACAATGCCCTATATGGGAATAGGCATAGAAACGCCAGAGCTGCCTTTGCAGATTTGAATATTAAAAGGCACAGGTTTTACCACCCAGTTTCAAACCTGGAGGACGCACGCAGTAAAATCTGAACAATTATTCAGATTGGTAAATCATAAGGTAGTGAAGCCAGGATGAAAGCCCCAGAGTTAGCACATTTGAAAAAGCTACAAGTGAAAGCTCCAATATTTCTATTCTTACTGATTCCCAAAAAACAGATCAGTAGTCAAATTAACTACACAACAATCCTGAACACTTGCCCCCTGACAATAAAAATGATTTAAAGCAAAAAAGCCCTGTAATACTCCCCATGTACTGCAAAAATGTAGCTCTGTGCTCCTACAACAGCCACTTAAATGATTTAAAACGGCAAAAAACACACATTACTCCTCCCTCAGGCCTCTTTTATACCATGTGCAGAGACGTCAGTTTTTCTGCACGCGTTCTACAGGGGCACAAAGAAACAATTGTGCTCTGTGTACTCTGTTCACACCACAACACTGGTATCACGTGACATTTTTTTCTGTGCAGGAATCTGCAACCTGTATGCAGTTTTCTGCGTAGCAAAACACTGATGTGACATCAACCAGACATCTCAAGTCTCCTGCGAGGTGCGCATGAAACAGCGGTGAAGACCGACTGTCTCCGCAGACTTCTCTGCAAACAGCTTCTCCTCCTAGCGTCCCCATCAACACTAAACAATCTGTCCTTGTAATTAGGGCTCCGGCTGGCTGCCATTTTATGGTGGACCAAATTGCATTGATTTTAATGGAAGAATTCTCAAACGCTAGAAAACAAACGTTCTTCTTGTGTTGTCTCCGACCATTTTCCTAAGAAGGACACCTACTTACAGCACAAAAAAAAAAAAAAGTATATATATATATATATATATATATATATATATATATATATATATATATATATATATATATATATATATACACACTACCGTTCAAAAGTTTGGGGTCACATTGAAATGTCCTTATTTTTGAAGGAAAAGCACTGTACTTTTAAATGAAACTAACTTTAAACTAGTCCTAACTTTAAACAAATATACTCTATACATTGCTAATGTGGTAAATGACTATTCTAACTGCAAATGTCTAGTTTTTGGTGCAATATCTACATAGGTGTATAGAGGCCCATTTCCAGCAACTATCACTCCAGTGTTCTAATGGTACAATGTGTTTGCTCATTGGCTCAGAAGGCTAATTGATGATTAGCAAACCCTTGTGCAATCATGTTCACACATCTAAAAACAGTCTAGCTCCTTCCAGAAGCTACAAAACTGACCTTCCTGTGAGCAGATTGAGTTTCTGGAGCATCACATTTGTGGGGTCAATTAAATGCTCAAAATGGCCAGAAAAAGAGAACTTTCATCTGAAACTCGACAGTCTATTCTTGTTCTTAGAAATGAAGGCTATTCCATGCGAGAAATTGCAAAGAAATTGAAGATTTCCTACAACGGTGTGTACTACTCCCTTCAGAGGACAGCACAAACAGGCTCTAACCAGAGTAGAAAAAGAAGTGGGAGGCCGCGTTGCACAACTAAGCAAGAAGATAAGCACATTAGAGTCTCTAGTTTGAGAAACAGACGCCTCACAGGTCCCCAACTGGCATCTTCATTAAATAGTACCCGCAAAACACCAGTGTCAACATCTACAGTGAAGAGGCAGCTGCGGGATTTTGGGCTTCAGGGCAGAGTGGCAAAGAAAAAGCCATATCTGAGACTGGCCAATAAAAGAAAAAGATTAAGATGGGCAAAAGAACACAGACATTGGACAGAGGAAGACTGGAAAAAAGTGTTGTGGACGGATGAATCCAAGTTTGAGGTGTTTGGATCACAAAGAAGAACGTTTGTGAGACGCAGAACAAATGAAAAGATGCTGGAAGAATGCCTGACGCCATCTGTTAAGCATGGTGGAGGTAATGTGATGGTCTGGGGTTGCTTTGGTGCTGGTAAGGTGGGAGCTTTGTACAGGGTAAAAGGGATTCTGAATAAGGAAGGCTATCACTCCATTTTGCAACGCCATGCCATACCCAGTGGACAGCGCTTGATTGGAGCCAATTTCATCCTACAACAGGACAATGACCCTAAACACACCTCCAAATTGTGCAAGAACTATTTACAGCAGAAGCAGGCAGCTGGTATTCTATCGGTAATGGAGTGGCCAGCACAGTCACCAGATCTGAACCCCATTGAGCTGTTGTGGGAGCAGCTTGACCGTATGGTACGCCAGAAGTGCCCATCCAACCAATCCAACTTGTGGGAGCTGCTTCTAGAAGCGTGGGGTGCAATTTCTCCAGCTTACCTCAATAAATTAACAGCTAGAATGCCAAAGGTGTGCAATGCTGTAATTGCTGCAAAAGGAGGATTCTTTGATGAAAGCAAAGTTTGATGTAAAAACAATGTTATTTCAAATACAAATCATTATTTCTAACCTTGTCAATGTCTTGACTCTATTTTCTATTAATTTCACAACGTATGGTGGTGAATAAGTGTGACTTTTCATGGAAAACACAAAATTGTTTGGGTGACCCCAAACTTTTGAACGGTAGTGTATATATATATATATATATATATATATATATATATATATATATATATATATATATATATATATATATACATATATATATATATATATACATATATATATATATATACACACACATACATATATATACACACATACATATATATACACACATACATACATATATATACACATACATATATATACACACATACATATATATACACACATACATACATATATATACACATACATACATACATACATACATACATATATATATATATATGACATCAACAATTCTAATCTTTTTGGCCCTATACACCACCACAATGTATTTGAAATGAAACAAACAAGATGTGCTTTAACTGCAGACTTTCAGCTTCAATTTGAGGATATTTACATCCAAATCAGGTGAACAGTGTAGGAATTACAAGTGTTTGTATATGTGCCTCTCACTTTTTAAACGGACCAAAAGTAATGGGACAGATTAACAATCATCCATCAAACTTTCACTTTTTAATACTTGGTTGCAAATCCTTTGCAGTCAATTACAGCCTGAAGTCTGGAACGCATAGACATCACCAGACGCTGGGTTTCATCCCTGGTGATGCTCTGCCAGGCCTCTACTGCAACTGTCTTCAGTTCCTGCTTGTTCTTGGAGCATTTTCCCTTCAGTTTTGTCTTCAGCAAGTGAAATGCATGCTCAATCGGATTCAGGTCAGGTGATTGACTTGGCCATGGCATAACATTCCACTTCTTTCCCTTAAAAAAACTCTTTGGTTGCTTTCGCAGTATGCTTCGGGTCATTGTCCATCTGCACTGTAAAGCGCTGTCCAATGAGTTCTGAAGCATTTTGCTGAATATGAGTAGATAATATTGCCCGAAACACTTCAGAATTCATCCTGCTGCTTTTGTCAGCAGTCACATCATCAATAAATACAAGAGAACCAGTTCCATTGGCAGCCATACATGCCCACGCCATGACACTACCACCACCATGCTTCACTGATGAGGTGGTATGCTTTGGATCATGAGCAGTTCCTTTCCTTCTCCATACTCTTCTCTTCCCATTACTCTGGTACAAGTTGATCTTGGTCTCATCTGTCCATAGGATGTTGTTCCAGAACTGTGAAGGCTTTTTTAGATGTTGTTTGGCAAACACTAATCTGGCCTTCCTGTTTTTGAGGCTCACCAATGGTTTACATCTTGAGGTGAATCCTTTGTATTCACTCTGGTGAAGTCTTCTCCTAATTGTTGACTTTGACACACATACACCTACCTCCTGGAGTGTGTTCTGGATCTGACCAACTGTTGTGAAGGGTGTTCTCTTCACCGGGGAAAGAATTCTTCGGTCATCCACCACAGTTGTTTTTCGTGGTCTTCCAGGTCTTTTGGTGTTGCTGAGCTCAGCGGTGCATTCTCTCTTTTTAAGGATGTTCCAAACAGTTGATTTGGTCACACCTAATGTTTTTGCCATCTCTCTGATGGGTTTGTTTTGTTTTTTTCAGCCTAATGATGGCTTGCTTCACTGATAGTGACAGCTCTTTGGATCTCATATTGAGAGTTGACAGCAACAAATTCCAAATGCAAATAGCACACTTGAAATTAACGCTCATCTGCTCCTTGTAAATGGGATAATGAGGGAATAACACACACCTGGCCATGGAACAGCTGGGCAGCCAATTGTCCCATTACTTTTGGTCCCTTAAAAAGTGGGAGGCACATATACAAACTGTTGTAATTCCTACACCGTTCACCTGATTTGGATGTAAATACCATCAAATTAAAGCTGAAAGTCTGCAGTTAAAACAGATCTTGTTTGTTTCATTTCAAATCCAGTGTGGTGGTGTATAGAGCCAAAAAGGTTAGAATTGTGTCGATGTCCCAATATTTATGGTCCTGACTGTACACAATTTGTTATGTTTTTTACTTTATTTCAGAGCAGATATTATATATATATATATATATATATATATATATATATATATATATATATATATATATATATATATATATATATATATTATATATATTTATTCTGCTTTAAAGTAAAAAAATTAACAAGTGTATACGCTGACATCTCACCAAAGCCCCACAAAAAAAAAAAAAAAAAAAAAAAAGAAGTGTAAAAAATAAAATAAAAAATAAACTATTGACACCACTCTCCCCTGCCCTACCAGCACTGTACACTGCCCCAACCTCTCCCTCCAAAAAAGCATTGTGAAAAAAAAATTATTTAAATTGATGGGATTGATGCCGAGTAGGTTGCTAACCAGCTGTATGGCTCAGACGCAGGGGACGTTTACCCTCCAGCCAGTAGCGGAGTAGCTTTACATGTCACAGTGGACCCAGCAGCGGTGAAGGCGGGACTCATAGTACCATGCTGCAGCAATTAGGGGGCAACTATAGTTAAGTGTTTATTTCTTATTTTTTTGAATGCTATGGTTTAACCACTTCCAGCCCAAGGACATCATATGACGTCCTGGACTTTCAGTGGGAATATCTGAATGATGCCTGCCATCATTCAGATATCCTTGTTTGCAGCCGGCGATTCTGTGCACCATAAGAATGATCATAGCGGCAGTTCCGCCGCTTGATCATTCTTACAGGCGATGGGAGGGGACATTTCCCCCCCCCCCCCCCCACTCCCACCGCCATCCAGTGCTTCTCCGGGCTCTCCCGCGCCATCGGGGACCCGGGAAAAGCCTGCCTCCGGATGACAAGCACAGAGATTTCCTATCCTATCTCCTATGACCGTCGGAGGCCCGGGCGCGACGTTATGACATCACGTCCGGGCCGTGGTTGTAAAGTGGCTGGTAAGCATGAGATCGTGGATTTTTTTTTTACGATCTCATGCTTTCTAGCCTGGAAGGAGAGATGTGGGGTCTTTATTGATCTCTCCATAAAAAAGAGGACCTGTCACGAATACTTCCTATTACAAGGCATGTTTACATTTCTTGTAATAGGAATAAAAGTGATAAAAAATTTTTTTGAAAAGAAATTAAAAATAAAAAAAAATTAAAACACCCCTGTCCCCGGTAGCTTGCGCTCAGAAGCGAACGCACACGTTAGTCACGCCCACATATGTAAATGCCGTTCAAACCACACATGTGAGGTGCGTTAGATCGCGAGCAACAATTCTAGCACTAGACCTTCTGTGCAACTCTAAACATGTAACCTGTAAAAAAAATTTAAAGCATCGCTTATGGAGATTTTTAAGTACTGAAGTTTGGCGTCATTCCATGAGTGTGCGCAATTTTAAAGCGTGACATGTTGGGTATTTACTCGGCGTAACATCATCTTCACAATATATAAAAAAATTGGGCTAACTTTACTGTTTTGTTATTTTTTAAATCATGAAAACTGTTTTTTTTCCAAAAAAAACACGTTTGAAAAATTGTTGCGCAAATACCATGCAAAATAAAAAATTGCAATGACTGCCATTTTATTCCCTAGGGTGTCTGCTAATATATATATATATATATATATAATGTTTAGGGGTTCTGAGTAATTTTCTATCAAAAAAATTATGATTTTTACATGTAGGAGAGTAGTGTCAGAATAGGCCCGGTATGGAAGTGGTTAATGATTAAATATTTTTTTTTTTTTTTTTTAAATAAAACAAGTCAGTGATTTTTATTTTTTTTTAAATAAATTTCATTACCACTTCTATACTGGGCCTATTCTGGCACTCCTCTCCTACATGTAAAAATATTTACTTTTTTTTGCTAGAAAATTACTCAGAACCCCCAGAAAGAGAATATATTATATATACATTTTTTTTTAGCAGAGACCATAGGGAATAAAATGGTGGTTGTTGCAACTTTTTATGTCACACGGTATTTGTGCAACAATTTTTCAACACTTTCTTCTGAGGGAAAAAAGAGTTCATAAATTAAAAAAAAATAAAACAGTAAAGTTAGCCCAATTTTTTTTTTTGTATAATGTGAAAGATGATGTTACGCTGAGTACATAGATGCCCAACATGTCACGCTTTAAAATTGTGCACACTTCTGGAATGGCGCCAAACTTCAGTACTTAAAAATCTCCATAGGCGACGCTTTATATTTTTTTACAGGTTACCAGTTTAGAGTTACAGAGGAGGTCTTGGGCTAGAATTGTTGCGCTCGCTCTAACACATGTGGCAATACCTCACACGTGTGATTTGAACGCCGTTTACATATTCGGGCATGACTTACGTGCGCGAGCACACAGGGCTTTAAAAAAAAAAAAAATGTGTCTATTTTACTCTCTTTCCATCCAAGATCTCAGCTTTATTTACTTCCGCCGGCCAGGCGTGATGTCACAGCGATGTCTGGGGACCATCTAGTCACCAGAAATCTCTATGATCAATGTCTGGTGGCGGAGGATTCTTTCATCGGCTTGCCGATCGCAAGGACGAGCCCGGAGAAGCACCCGAGGGAATAATGTCCCCTCCTGCCGCCTGTAAGAATGATCAAGAGGCTGAACTGCCGCTATGATTGTTCTTACAGTGTACAGTATCGCCGGCTGTAAAAGATGATATCCGAATGATGCCTGCAGCTGCAGGCATCATTCGGATATCCCCACTCAAAGATGTCATATGATGTCCTTGGGCTGGAAGTGGTTAAGTACCAGCCTTGATTAAAAAAAAAAAAATACCTAAAGGCTAGGTTCATACTAGTCTGCACTGTGCGTTCCAGTTGCAGAAATCACATCAATATCCACAGCCGAATCGCACTGCTCTTGCGGGGCTGCCATTCATCCTGAATGGCACCCCCACGCATTTCAGCCCGCAGCGTGATCGCAAGAACCGCATTATCAAAAAGACCATGCGGTTTCCTATGGCCGCATTTTTAAAAAGATACATGCATCTTTTTTGTGCTGTTCATGCAGTACAGCAGCCCATTCAAATGTTAACCAAGCATCAAGGGAACTTTTTTTGCAGTTTTGGATAGAGTGGAAAGGCATTAAATTACCTGGCAGGTTTCTATTGCTCTCAGCACCCCGTTAGGGAGATTTAAACTCTGCGTCCAATTAGAGAGATTTGCTTTTTATATATTTTTTTCCTGTTTACCATTATTGCCAAGAGTAAAAGAAAATCCCAAATGTTAGGCTGTCACCAGAACAGGAATAGAAGGGATATTTTCCAATAGGGGCACTAGCAGGAATAGGCACGGACCAAGGCTGTTTTCAGAAAGCACAGACCTTAGTGAAGGCACCAAGGTACATTTCAAATTAAAACCATCAAAAAACAAACACTCTGTTTACTCTCTGGCCTAGTTCTACAAGTACAAAGCTTAAAATAACATTATATAAAGATTGCTTGAGATATATTGTTATAAAATGTTTAAAGAGCAGGCCAGGGTCCCCATAGAGCCCCCTTTAGAGCAGGCCAGGGTCCCCATAGAGCCCCCTTTAGTCTTACCTTCACATCTATATTCCCTGTGCTACCAGGTTTTCCTGCACCACCAGGTACTCCAGGCTCTCCCTGCAAAGAATATATATATATTTAGCCAACATGACCCCCTTTAGAGCAGACCAGGGTCCCCATAGATCCCCCTTTAGAGCAGGGTCCCCATAGATCCCCCCCTTAGTCTTATCTTTTCACCTATATTCCCCCGGCCGTGCTACCAGGTTTTCCTGCACTACCACCAGGTAGTACTTCGGTCCAGTGGCTCTCCCTGCAAAGAATATAATATATATTTAGCAAACATGATGTTATTATGCTGGAGCCGGGCCAGCGCAGAAGAATCCATCCAGCTCCAGGCCAGCATCTGTCCTTTGACCTTGACCTTCCTTGTCTGTAGACCCGTCCGCACTGTCGGAAAAGCGCCGCCCCCTCTGTATTTGAAAAGCACAACACTCTGCTGCATTATTTACGCTGCAGGAAAGCAGCTGCACTCCCTCGGTCCCTCCAACATATCACTCCGCCGCATCCAGACTCCACTATAGAGTGGGCGGCGCCAGCTGGATCTACAGAAGAGGAGCCCGAGCCTGCCATCGCATCACCATCGGGTAAGGGAGGGAGGGTCTGACAGTCTTCATACAAAAAAAGTCCTACCCGAAAGCAGCGGCCGGGCCGTGGACCCTGCAAGGACCACTCACGTATGCCAGTGTCTGTGTATGGACACCTTGCCGGTCCCTGGGCACTAGTTCTGGTGAAAGCCAGGGATTCCCTCACTTTGGAGTCTACATTGCAGGGGTCGGGAATGCATAACACACAGAGTACAACCAGTTCAACTCACAGGAAGTAAAAAGAAAACTGATTCCAGCAAACTCAACAGGTATTTCTTTTACTTGAAAAAAATGTTCTTAGACTTAAAATAAATAAAAAAATAAATAATGCCGCCACCACATCTACAGAGTGGTATACAGTAATATATTACATTTTTGTTCTTAGGTTTAATAATCTTTTAAAGCTAACTTAAAATCAAAATTTTATTTCAGGTCCACTTTAACATGAAGCAGCGAGGATGGAAACATGCCAGTTGCCATTGCAGACTTGTTTTTGCAGCCATCTTTATCCTGATGACTATGATGGAATAAGCATGCAGCAATGATGAACTAAAATTATGTCCTGCATACTTAATATAAGCGCCCAGTTTGTGTGTGAAACATTAGCATCTGTTAGTACTAACAGTACACACACACAAAGTCCAAACAGCAAAATGCGGTCATTCTGAGCTTGTAACCAATGGTATAGGTCAGTGATGTCCAACTTAAAAGGGCCGAAGGCCACATTTATTTCCACAAGTGGAGAGGAAGTCCAAATCTAACATGAATGAACCTCTGCTATACCCAGTCCCTATTATACTAAACACCCAGGCCCTATGCATAGCAGGAAAAGCCCAGGGTAAAAGATAGCAATGGCCAGAAGTATTGTAATGAAAATCAGGAAAAGACATGCATACAACAGGGACAATCCTTTTCCATCTTCAGGGTCCCCTCTACTCACCTCCATACTGCCACTTTATCCCCTCTTTCCCCATCGTTGGTGTAAGTGAGAGTAAAATTAGCCCCATCTTTAGTGTCAGTACAAGTAAAAAATGGCTCATCTTTGGAGGTCAGTGGTAGAAGTTATAAAAAATTATTGATCCATGCACCCTGGTTTTTCATCTCTGAGGCACAAACCTTGATGACAAGATTCCATGGGTGGAAAAAGCAGATCTTATACCCAGACGCACTAACCTTATCCCTGACTGTTAGGGGATGCCTTGACTGACAGGTCCATGAAACTCCCAGGGTATGTGCAAGACATGTCCCTATTGCAGCTCTTTCATAAGTCTACCTAGTCTGGGAGGCTCTTTCGTAAGTCTACCTAGTCTGAGAGGTGGAGATGTGCAGGACAGAAAAAATTGTTTTGTTTCAGATTTGTTTGTTAAGTCGACCATTTCATTTTGTCATATTTGTTATGCTAGAATGATTCGTTTTCAGAATTTGTTTCATATATTCGGATTGATTTTATATATTCGTTATTTTCTATTAGAAAATGAATTTGAATTGTAAACATAAACAAACGTAAACAAATTGCAATAAATACAGTAAGATATAAAAGTGAGACAAGATAATGATTCTTACATAGGCTGCTGAATAGAATAGACTATAAAATAGAAAAAAAAGAATAGAATAGAAAATATTCTATTCCATTCCATTTTATTCTATTCTTTTCCATTCTATTTAAGTTCAATTATTTTATTCTTTTGTATTCCTTTAATTTCTATTATATTGTATTCTAGTCTATTAAGCAACCTAGGTAGGAATCTTATTTCACTTTTATACCTTACTGTATTACTTGCAATATGTTTCCATTTGGAATTCAAATTACATGCGAATCTCTAAATAATGAAAATTTTGTCTAAATTTTGACTTGTAAAGAAACAAAAATTGCACATGTCTACTGGGAAGACCGTCCGCCAAGTTGATAACTGTAGGGTAGCAGGAAGGTCAGTTACCACTCCTTCAGCTCCACGATGGGGAAGTAGGACCTTTCTCCAATTTATAAATTGGTGTAGTGATTACAGGCACATTTACACCTTTCCCAAGGACTGCAGTTTTTAAAGTCCCTGCAGGTTTTTCTCTCTCCTTGGAGCGGTGATTCATGTCCTTTTGCAAGTTCAATTCCAACCTTGTTTCAGTACCCAGCAGGAACGCAATCACATGTCCTATTCTGGACCTTAAAACCCACTAGATAGTCTTCCTTAGGATAATAGGCATGTACAACACCTATCCTCATGTCCCAATTCTCTCTCATGTCAGACTTGCTTTGCCTTTCAAGGATCTAAACTTTGTGTGGTTATGCACTTTGGGTTAGCCTCAGCATCCAAATTCTTCACAAGGTTTTACGACTATAGTCCTACCCATTTTTTTAAGCCAGGGGAATGTCAGACATTCTTATCTGAAAGATTACCCTCACCTAGGCTTGACCACAGTTTATGATATTCCACAGCAAATTCTGCAGGGATTAGGCTGGATTATACTAGGGCTGCAACTAACGATTATTTTCATAATCGATTAGTTGGCCTATTATTGTTTTGATTAATCGGTTAATAACCTTAAAAAAAAAAAAAAAAGGTGGTGTATAATTTAGTTAATATGTAAAGTTTTTAAAAAAAGCAATTTATTCTTAAATCTCTATGCAATGGTAAATATAAATAACCAATTATATGTTTAGGGAGCAAAATATCTAATCTACTCTGAGAATAACAGACAGAGGGGATATAGTGTATATACTATTAGAGGAGATAAACTGTATATACTATTAAAGGGTGAATCTGGTAAATATCTGACTCAGATCAAATTTTTTTGATTTAAAAACAAAAAAAAAAAAACAAAAAAAAACAATGCCCTCCTTCAAAAAAAAAAAAAATTAATTTTAAGAACGTTCGTTCGATTTTCTAATCGTTAGTGGGGTAAAATCAACGTTCATTTTCAATCACAGTGATGGGAAAATTTGGAAATAGAAAACTTTTTCGTGAATTTTCAGACAGTGTATGTGGCTTTCGTTCATAAATTACATTCATTTTAAAAACCAGAATGTTAAAAACAAGTGAAAATTTCAAAACGACATTCTTTCATTCGGCGAATATACAAAGATTTTTCATCTGAATATTCTCGTCTGAAAATTGATCTGTGTGGCCAGCATAAGGCACGGTGCACACCTATGCAGTTTGCTTTTGATCTGTTTCTGCAGTGCTTTTTGCTGTGCGTTTTGATTTTTGCTGCGACTTGCATTTTTGCCTTTTTCTTTGGACAATTTGTTGAGCAGATTAAAAAAAAAAAAAAAAAACACAAATTGCTGCAAAAACGCAATACATGCTCTTCTGCAGCTTCTCCATTTAATTATATTGAACCAAAAAAAGCACAGTTTTGCGTTAAAAAAAGTCTCTGGCCCTTTCCAAATATGCAGTGGCTGAAAAAAAGCATAGATGTGAACGTGTCCCATAGGAAACCATGTAAATGAACTGTAGTGCGTTTCTGCAAAAAACACACAAATGTGAACCAGGCCTAAGACGTTTAGAAACATAATGAGGTTAAAAAAAACTAAAATTAGCCCTTTTATAGTACAAAAAAAAAAAGCAGATAATCACTACTGTAAGGGGTTCATTTTTTTACTGTAGAAGTGTGAATGTAATATTTACAGTAGCGATTTGCTCTTTTTGTACTATAAAAGGACTCATTTTAGTTTTTTTTTTAACTGGCCGATTAATCGATTATGAAAATAGTAATCGATTAATTTCATAATCGATTAGTTGTCGATTAATCGATTAGTTGTTTCAGCCCTAGATTATACACTAACTCACATAGTCTTTGGTTTCCTCTTCCCCTCTCTCCAGAACTGTGCCAACAGGCCCACCAATAAGGGTCAGCGAACACACACAGTGCTGCTGCAAGAACCTTGCGGCTGAAAGTTGCATAGCTTGGACATCTACCTGCGAGAACTTAGGGAAGGTATGAACTGAAGCCCAGGTGGCGGCCCTGCAAAACTGAGCAGCGGAGGCTTTACTTTAGAATGCCCAGGAAACACCCACCGAGCTGGTGGAGTGAACACCTAAGATTTCTGGAGGCGTCTTCCTTTACAGTGTACAGTATGCTCTTGAAAGGAGTTGTCTTATGTACCTGGCAACTGTGGATTTTGAAGCAAGATGTCCTTTTCAAGGTCCTGATGACAAGGTAAAGAGAATCGGTCTTTATAATATAAGCTACGTTTTTTAGATGAACTTTTATTGCTCTTCATTATCCAGACATTGTCCGAGCTATCTTTTTGGAGTACTTAGGAGCAGGATACAAAGAGGAAATGTCTTCATAAGGTGGAAGTTAGATACTGCCTTAGGTAGAAAGATAAGTCATGGGTGCAAGACTATTTTTCCTTTGTGAGGGATCAGGAATAGATCCTTACAAGACTCGATAGCCACTAAGGACAATTAAATTTGCAGGAAAGATCATCTAAAGAGTTCCTGTTCAAAGGTGGTTGTTGCAGGGCAGAGAGAACCTAATTAAGATCCCAAGAAAGCACAGGGTGCTGTAGGGGTAGTCTCATCCAAGAAACACCTTGAATAAAAAAGGTTTTTACAAGGGAAAATGAAACCAGAAGTTTTTGGAACATAATGGACAAGGCCATTTTGAAGCTTCCCTCCAACCACTTTGCATATTATTTTATATATACTGCGATTCTGTACTTGCCAAATATGCTGCAGAAATCTCCTCCACCAAGTCTGGCTGCATCCATTTTAACTGTGGGCAGCTGAAGCTGCTGCCTGTTCACCTCCTGGATTTACAGACACACCTCCAGCTCTCATTGGCCCCCTTATGACTCATCCCCCCCACCCTTCCTCGCAAACTGTCACGAGAGTGAGAGAGAGAGTTGTGCATAATGTCATAAGCCTAGGCTAATGACCAGACAAGAAAGAGAAATTGTGCCGTATAAGGTATTTACTGGCAGAAAAAAAAATGTTTTACTATCCAAAGTTAAAACAAGGGCAGAAGATTTAATAGATGGAAAGATGAAAAAATGACTGAAGGTCCCCTTTAAGAGTACTTGAGGCCAAACTCTGGTCCCAATTGTAAGGTGGTCAGCATGCAAGGTACAGAGTTGTTTGTGATTGAAAACCATGTTCACACCAGGCAAAGAAGGATTTTTAGGCATAATAGCATTTTTTTCCTCAAAGTAGCTTTTCTGGCTTTGAGCAATGTGGGAATGACAGAATCAGAGACACCCCTGTTCCTCAAGACTTGGATCAACAGCCATGCCATTAATGTCAGTGAATGAGAGGCAGGATGGAATAGGGTGCCCTGAGACAGAAGGTTTGGCTTGCTTGGTGAGGCCAGAGATAATCTCCTATATGTTTGAGTGTGTCTGGTCACTTCTTCTCTTGCTCTATTTTGCAGAGCAGTTCCCACTGGTAACCCTGAAGAAGGGGGGGTCCACTGATTCAGATATAGTTTTATCACTCTGTACTCTAGGATGTCAATAGGGAGCTTGGCTTCCTTGGGTAACCATGTTACCTAAACTCTGGGTAATTGGAACAATCCATCCCAGCTTGTAAGGTTGGAATATGTTGTGATAGGAATGCCTGGATGGATAGGAAATCCACAAAGCTAGGGAATTTATTGCTTGCTGGAGAGTTAAACGAAAGGTTGACAGAAGGAATGTGCTTATTCCAGGCCAGCTAGATGTTGAGGTGGAGAGGACAAGAATGAAATTGACAGAATAGTATGGGCTTAAATAAGGCTCCCAGATCCATCACCTTAGAACACTAGCAAATAACTGAGGTTTCATGGAGTGGGGGCAGGATTAAAGGAGTATGCCCAGAGGGATATGTCCAGCAAAGCTTTGCCAGTGTCCAATCACCTGAAGATACCAGCCTATAACCCAGGGTTGTTGAATACCCCAAGCCTATGTACTTGTGCTGTATGATTAAGAAATAAGCTTATTGAGCATTCAGTCTTGTCCATTCAAGGACTGATACCGGCCCTTAATTCTCTAGTCCACACCTTTACTTGTAATCTGTTTCATCTCTGGTAAGAACACCTTTGGTTCCTTAGGAATGATATTTCATCCTGTAGACTAAGATTCACTATACTTATTTTGACCAATGAGTGCCCACCGACATCCTGCTGAAATCCTGAATCCCTCTGATGAATCTTATGCACATGCAAATTTGTAATCACACATTTTTTCCATCATAGTCACAGTTCATTTATGTCAATTACTCTTCACATTTTTCTACACATAAATCACACAACTGATACACCCATGTATTTTGTATCCATTTATTGTATAACAGCATGTAATTGCTTAATATTGTTTAAAATCCATTTATTTTGATCTTTGGCACTCTCGCACACTCCATTCTTTCCTTCTATATATTCTACCATTCAGCCAACTGACACACATTTACTAGTGTTTAAATTATGTAATGGTTTGAAACATGATTAAAAAGTAGTCTGCTGGACATTCACATAACTACTAGTAGATACAAATACAAATTCAACAGAAGAACTCTAATGGATGCAACAGATCTTATGCAGGCACTCACGTGAAGAGTTGCTAAGACTCATACTCTCTTTTAGTGGAATGATTTCCAGAGGTGTCTGACCACAGTCCATGGCGATGACTTTGGGGAACCTGCTTTTCATGTTGCTGATTCTTTGCAGCATCTAGAAAAGGAGGACATGAAGCTCTTTGGGGATTCTGGGTGTTCATGATGTAGCTGCTTAATGTGCTCAGTGCTGTTGATATTTCAGAAAGTTTCTGTAATGACTGTTGCTCCACAGCTAGGACCTTTTTAGTCAGACGAGTGTGATCCCGATGCATTTGTTTAACCATCTGGTCCATCTTGTAACACGATGATCGGCATGATCTGATGGACTTGTCTACTGACCCTTTCGAAAGAAGAATACAGATGAATACATGAGTAGATATACCTTTACGGCTACAGTAGACTAACCTTTTTTTACCCTAATCAAAATGTGATAACACCACTAAAAAAAAAAATAGTAATTGCTGCACGGCTGTGTATAAAAGTAACAAAACCGATTTAAAGTGCTGCATGCCCTACAAAAATAAAAACCACAACAACATGATATAAATCAAAAAGGTAGCACACTAAATAATTAAGTACACAAAGAACCACTACATCTCTCTGTAAATAAATTCACCATACATGTGTATTCACACCAATTCCAAGTGTGCAGAGCCACCGCTGTTTGGATTGAATCTCAGCACAATTAAATAACCAATACAGGCAAGTCATATTGTGCTCATATAACCTAGTTCTGCCACACGTACACATTGTGGAAATTGTTGGAAAGGTCGATACTCAGGAAAGAAAGAGAAGCTCCTTATGGTGCAGAAACATTTATTAAAAGGCTTAATATTAAAAATAGGAACTTCGTCAGAGGTCTTGGGACAAAATGAGTCAGATAGGGTTTGGACATACAGGGATATATGCCAGAGACTCTGACTGCAGCTGTTAGGAGCAAAGATGGAACACGAGAGAACTATTTTAGAATGTGATAGTTTTATGCGCCAAGTAACATTGCTGTGGTGCAATTTCACTGCAGAACGAATAGTACTATCACCCTGTTGGAGGACACTACTAGGGACCAAAGAAAACAAAAACTGCTGTGTTGATGTTAGTGACAGACAATATCATATATGTAGTTTATTGCCCATAGTTCCAATTTAAGGGTTGACTGCAGAATCAGCAAACAGAATCTACAGGATAATATGATAGAGAACACAAAGTATAGAACGGAAAGATACCAGAGTCCATATGACAGCTCTTTTGTTCATCTTCATTCTCTGAGCCACTGTATACAATTCTGCGCTTTATTGTCTAGAATTTTTTTAAATGACAAAAGACATATAGGTTGTATTAAATATTTGCATATGTATCAAATATTTGTTAAGTTCATCAATTTTATTAAACAAACCATTGTACTTGACAAGGCTAGTTGTAGCTCACCTCATCTTATACCCCAGCATTTTGTAACTCATTCTATAGTTAAGGTGCACTACAATTAGCACTGCCAAGCAGAATAGTTTGTGTATTTAAATTGATAAATATGACAATCATTGAATGACACTTACATCAGGACTGGCGCACTAGAGATCAAATGAATAAAACCAAAACTCACTTTAGCAGCAGCTGAAAAAACTCTGCACCCCAGCAGAGAAAAATACTGCATCAGTTAAAAGGTCAGCGCTAACTATTAATGACTTTCACACCCAGTCCATAAAATGTCCTTCCAGAGATCTTTAACATCTTAATAGCATAGAATCCACACCGTCTTCACTGATCTTGGATCTTTAACCACTTCCCGACCAGCACATGTACATATACGTCGGCAGGTTGGCAGCCCTGCGCAAAACGACGTAAGGTACGTTGGCTCCTTTAAGAGCCTTAGCAGGCACGCACCCGCCGGCTACATGTAATCGGAGGCATGAGAGACAAAATGAGGATGTGTGTATACACACACACACACACACACACAAATCCTGGCTCTGTAAGGAGAGACAGATTGTGTGTTCCTATTAGTTAGGAACAGCGATATGTCTCCTCCTCTAGTCACTCCCATCCCCCCACAGAACACACACTGAGGGAAAAAACACATTTACCCCTTGAGGATCTGAAAAAAAGAATCTGTTGCTCTACATAAAAATTCTGGTTATTAAAGGAATATATATATATATATTTCAAAATTGTCACTTTTTTGTTTATAGCGCAAAAAATAAAAACGCCACCAAAAGAAAGCTCTATTTGTGGGAAAAAAAGAGACGTCAATTTTGTATGGGTACCACAACGCACAACTGCGCAATTGTCAGTTAAAGCAACGCAGTGCCGTATCGCAAAAAATGGCCTGATCAGGAAGGGGACAAATCCTTCCAGGGCTGAAGTGGTTAATAGTGCTCCACTCATCAAGATGATTAATCTCGAAAGGAAAAAAAGCTATATATGGTGTACTGGGTTTTAACTCCACACGTGCATGAGCTACATTCTCATAATGTGCTTACATTAAAAAATGAATAAAAAAAACAATAGGTAACAGAAGCTCCCAAAAAGGAAAATTCTTTATATCTATCTATCTATCTCTATCTCTATCTCTATATCTTTATTATACACACACACAGTATCTCACAAAAGCGAGTACACCCCTCACATTTTTGTAAATATTTTATTATATCTTTTCATGCGACAACACTGAAGAAATTACACTGTGCTACAATGTAAAGTATTGAGTGTACAGCTTGTATAACCGTGTAAATTTGCTGTCCCCTCAAAATAACTCAACACACAGCCATTAATGTCTAAACCGCTGGCAACAAAAGTGAGTACACCCCTAAGTGAAAATGTCCAAATTGGGGCCAATTAGCCATTTTTCCTCCCCGGTCTCAGGTGTGAATGGGGAGCACGTGTGTTAGATTTGGTGTTATCGCTCTCACTCTCTCATACTGGTCACTGGAAGCTCAACATGGCACCTCATGGCAAAGAACTCTGAGTATCTGAAAAAAAGAATTGTTGCTCTACATAAAGATGGCCTAGGCTATAAGAAGATTGCCAAGACCCTGAAACTGAGCTGCAGCATGGTGTCCAAGACCATACAGCAGTTTAA
The DNA here is from genome assembly GCA_037952835.1 of Lithobates septentrionalis. Lineage (NCBI taxonomy): Eukaryota > Metazoa > Chordata > Amphibia > Anura > Ranidae > Lithobates > Lithobates septentrionalis. The sequence continues at coordinate 5,555,709 of JBBDGP010000447.1, read as the reverse complement.
CAGGACAGGTTCCACTCAGAACAGGCCTCGCCATGGTCCACCAAAGAAGTTGTGTGCACGTGCTCAGCGTCATATCCAGAGGTTGTCTTTGGGAAATGGACGTATGAGTGCTGTCAGTATTACTACAGAGGTTGAAGGGGTGGGGGTCAGCCTGTCAGTGCTCAGAGCATACGCCGCACACTGCATCAAATTGGTCTGCATGGCTGTCATCCCAGAAGGAAGCCTCTTCTAAAGATGATGCACAAGAAAGCCCACAAACAGTTTGCTGAAGACAAGCAGACTAAGGACATGAATTGCTGGAACCATGTTCTGTGGTCTGATGAGACCAAGATAAACGTATTTGGTTCAGATGGTGTCAAGCGTGTGTGGCGGCAACCAGGTAAGGAGTACAAAGACAAGTGTGTCTTGCCTACAGTCAAGCATGGTGGTGGGAGTGTCATTGTCTGGGGCGCCATGAGTGCTACCGGCACTGGGGAGCTACAATTCATTGAGAGAACCATGAATGCCATCATGTACTGTGACATGCTGAAGCAGAGCATGATCCCCCCCTCCTTTCGGAGACTGGGTGGCAGGGCAGTATTCCAACATGATAGCGACCCCAAACACACCTCCAAGATGACCACTGCCTTGCTAAAGAAGCTGAGGGTAAAGGTGATGGACTGGCCAAGCATGTCTCCAGACCTAAACCCTATTGAGCATCTATGGGGCATCCTCGAAACGGAAGGTGGAGGAGCGCAAGGTCTCCAACATCCCTCAGCTCCGTGATGTCATTATGGAGGAGTGGAAGAGGACTCCAGTGGTGACCTGTGAAGCTCTGGTGAACTCCATGCCCAAGAGGGTTAAGGCAGTGCTGGAAAATAATGGTGGCCACACAAAATATTGACACTTTGGGCCCAATTTGGACATTTTAGCTTAGCGGTGCACTCACTTTTGTTGCCAGGGGTTTAGACAGTAATGGCTGTGTGTTGAGTTATTTTGAGGGGGATAGCAAATTTACACTGTTATACAAGCTGTACATTCACTACTTTACATTGTAGCAAAGTGTAATTTCTTCAGTGTTGTCACATGAAAAGATATAATAAAATATTTACAAAAATGTGAGGGGGTGTACTCACTTTTGTGAGATACTGAAATAAATATATATTAGAGCGGTTACTGATTAAAATTTTCGTGTTATATCAATCGTTTTTTTTTTTAAATCGATTAATCGACTAATTTTGATTAATTATAACGCACATACAGATCCAACTACTTTTAGCTGATTTAGCACCGTTATGGCAACGGCCGAAGCCGGACATAGCGGGGCATGGTGTCATAAACTCAGCCTCACTGTGCCCATAATCGCAGCCTCACTGTGCCCATAATCGCAGCCTTACCGTGCCCATAATCGCAGCCTCACCGTGCCCATAATCGCAGCCTTACCGTGCCCATAATCGCAGCCTTACCGTGCCCATAATCGCAGCCTTACCGTGCCCATAATCGCAGCCTTACCGTGCCCATAATCACAGCCTCACTGAAGTCCGTGCCTGGATCATCTCCCGCTGTGTGTCTCGGAGCGGAGTGTGAAAACTTTGGCCGCGCTGTGAGAAAAGTCCCGACCTCCTCCTAGATCAGCTCGTGTGATAGACAGAACACTGCGTCTATCACACGAGCTGATCTAGGAGGAGGTCGGGACTTTTCTCACAGCGTGGCCACAGTTTTCACACTCAGCTCGGAGACACACAGCGGGAGATGCCCGCAGACTGTGTATGACATATAGTGGAGGAAGAGGAGGAGCGAGCGGAGCGCTGCGCTGCAGCCACAGCTTGGCCCAAAGCGGCCCCAGGGCAGGAAGCCTACTGATCAAAAAACCTTTTAGCCACAAAATATAATAATTGATACTACTCACAAAAATGCATCTCTAAAAAAGGTGTATGTTCCTTTAAACCCAGTAATAAATCCACCATGTCTGTGTTGTTTTTGTGGATAAAAGGTTGTTTAAATATAATGGCCACAGGCTTTTGTTTGCATCAGAACTGCTTATTTTCCTATACAAGTCTATTGGAATTATAAAGCAGCTTAAAGCATAACTCCACCTGAAAGGGGAATTTCTGCTTTAAGTCCTCCTCCCCTGCCACGTTTGGCATGCAATTTATTTGTTTTTTTTATACACGCGACAGGTCCCAGAAGACTGCAGAACCATTCACAAAGCGCCGCGTCGCTCTCGCATGCGCAATGGGCTAGAAGAGTTTTTCATGCTACAAGGAGATTTTTTGGGAGCCATTTGCCAGCAGAGAAAAAGCTGACAGCTCCCTAAAGCTCCTAAACGCTGTTGACTGCTTCGAAGCACCAGTTTTCAGCATATTTTTTTCCCTTAGCCGTCCTTAACAAGTGACTCATCAGCTGTCAGCGGGGTTCCCCTGGTACGGATTTTAAGGGGAACCCTATACCCGGCGTGGGCACAATCCATACCAGACCCTTATCCGAGCATGCAGAAAGGAAAGGGGGGGGGGGGGGGGGGGGGGGAGAACAAGCAAGGGCCCCCCCCCCATGAGCCATACCAGGCCACATGCCCTCAACATGGGGGGATGCTTTGAAGATGGATTGGGGGGTGGGGGGACCCGCTCCTTAACCAGCCATTTACTGGTTGTTAAGGATGCCAGCGGCGGCCCGCTCTTTAACAAAAATGCTACCGCTCAAACACTTTAGAAAACACTCCTAAAAACACTGCAGAGGTGCTAAAATAGGATTTTTATAACAGCTTACCTGTAAAATCCTTTACTTGGAGTACATCACGGCACACAGAGCACCATAGTAATTACTATGTGGGTTATAGGCCACCTTCATGTGATGGACACTGGCACACCCAAGACAGGAAGTTCAATATACTTATATCCCAAAAGAGGGGAGGGACCTTTGCGTCCCGTGATGTACTCCAAGAAAAGGATTTTACAGATAAGCGGTTATAAAAATCCAATTTTCTTTATCGTACGTCACGGAACAGAGCACCATAGTAATTACTATGTGGGATGTCCCAAAGCAATGCTATCTGAGGGGATGGAGACACAAACCAAGCAGGGCGCCATCAGACTTGAGGCCCTATACTGCCGCCTGCAACACACTGCGCCCAAAAGCGATATCCTCATGCCTTTTCACATCCATCTGATTGAATCTAGTGAATGTATGGACTGAAGACCAAGTTGCGGCCTTGCAGATTTGAGCCATAGAGGCATGGTGATGCACTGCCCTGGTAGAGTGAGCTTTGATTTGAAAAGGTGGAATTCTCCCCTTTAAACCATAAGTCTGAATAATAACTTGCCCGAATCCAACTAGAAATAGTGGATTTCGCCGCTGCCTGTCCTTTCCTAGGACCTTCTGGCAATACAAATAGAACATCAGTTTTCCGAAACTGAGCAGCCTTTAAATAGACCTTGACTGCTCTCACTACATTAGGGCAATGTAGTGACTTCTCTTCCATAGAACATGGTTCTGGAAAAAACAAAGGTAGAATAAGATGAATCAGATGAAAACCTGACCCCACTTGGATGAGGACGCAACACCACCTTGTCCTTGTGAACAACTAAATATGGCTCTTTACAAGAAAGAGCGGCCAACTCTGTTACCCTTCTTGCAGAGGATATAGCAACGAGAAAAACTAACTTCCTTGTCAAAAAGACCAAAGGAATATGCCGTATCGGCTCAAAAGGCTGTTTTTGTAACACTGACAAGACTAAATTTATCCCCCAGGGTTCAAGGGTGACCTAACTGGCGCATTAGGCCGCGTTACCCATTGCATAAAACCACGGACTAAAGAATGCGAAGCAAGTGGTCTTTGAAACAATACTGAAAAGGCCGAGACCTGACCCTTGATAGTACTCAAAGGCCAGCGTAATTTTTACCCCCAACTGTAGAAAGGCAAGAATTCTACCTATGACATGCTTCCGAGGATGCCAACCTCTGGATTCACACCAGTAAACATATGCCCTCCAGACTCTACGATATACGATTCTGGAAGCCGGTTTCCTCGCATTAACCAAGGTAGATACCACTGACCCGGAAAGCCCGCGATTCTTTATAATGTGGGTTTCAATAACCAAACCGTTAAATTTAGAGTTTGTAAGGTAGGAGAAAATACTGGTCCCTGCAAGAGCAGGTCTGGACGTGGTGGAAGGGTCCATGGGTACCCTACCTCCATTTTTACGATCTCTGCATACAAAGTTCTTCTAGGCCATGCCGGGGCTACAAGAACCACTGGCTTCCTTTCCTGCTTGATCCTGCGAAGAAGCAGTGGTGCAGCTGACTAGGGGGGAATGCATAAATCAGAGAAAACTGATCCCCCCAGGGTCACTAACGCATCTGTCCCGTATGCGAGTGGATCTCTTGTCCTTGACACAAAGCTGTCCAGTTTCTTGTTGAACCTGGACGCCAATAGACCTACATCTGGGGTCCCCCATCTTTGGCAAATAGCCAAGAAGATGTCAGGGTGAAGAGACCATTCCCCCAGGAATAACTGCTGGCGACTCAAGAAGTTCACCTGCCAATTCTCTATTCCTGGAATTAAGACTGCCGATAGGCAAGGTAGGTACATGCTTCTCAGCCCAAGATAGGATATGGTTCACCTATCTCTAGGCTGCGTTACTCCTGGTGCCACTTTGGTGACTGATATAGGCCACTGCTGTGGCATTGTCGGATTGGATCCTGACAGGACAATCCGTAACCTGAACGTCTAGGCCCTCAGAGCCAAGCGTGCCACCCGAATCTCTAGGATGTTGATGGACAAGGCCTTTTCGGCTCTGGACCATTTCCCATGGACAGTCCCTTTCTCCAAGACTGCTCCCCAACCCGAAAGGCTGGCATCTGTTGTTACCACCTTCCAGGTAACTGGTAAGAAGGATTTTCCCTTCTGCATATTTTTGGTTATCCACCACCAACTGAGGTTCCGACGCACCTTTGGGGTCAGACGCATTGGGAAATCTAGACCTTGGATCCTTTTGTTCCAAGCAGATAGGATACCATTTTGCAACAATTTCGAATGAAACTAGGCATAGGGAACAGCTTCGAATGAAGCCACCATCTTTCCTAAGAACCTCATGCAAAGGCGAATGGAGGGATTCTTCTTCGTCCTGACCACCTGGACCAGCTCCTTTATAGCACTGATTTTTGCCTGAGGCAAAAACACCCTTCTCTGGGCTGTGTCTATGATCAAACCTAAGTACTCCAGCCTTTTTAGTGGTTTTAAGGAAGATTTCTCTAGGTTGAGAATCCAAACTAGGTATTCCAGGTAGTTGATTGTGCTGACCACGCTTTGATCTAAGCGGGCTACAAACCAATCAGCAGCAGGTCTTCCAGGTATGCCATAACGGTTATACCTTGAGCCCATAGTCTGACCAGAGGTGGGGCCAGATACCTGGGGTGCATTAGCTAGGCCGAAGGGCAAGGCTACAAACTGAAAATGGTGCCGCTCCACCTCGAATCACAGATATTTTTGGTGAGCGGGGAAAATAGGTACATGCAGGTATGCATCCTTGATGTCGATTGACGCCAGAAGTTCCCCTCCATTCTACAAGGAGGGGAACTTCTGTCGATTGATGCCAGAAGTTCCCTTCCTTGCAGAATGGAAACTACTGACCGGATTGACTCCACGCGAAAGGAGCAGATATTCAGGAGCCGATTTAGATCTTTGAGATCTAGAATGGGTCTGACATCTCCATTTGGTTTTGGCACCGTGAAGAGGTTTGAATAAAACCCCAACCCCTGCGCTTCCATGGGGACTTCCATGATCACCTTTTGAGACAACAACCGGTCTAATGCTAGAAACAGACTTCTTTTTCTCTGGATCTTTGGGGACACTTGACCTCAGAAAACGAGGAGATGGGAACTCTAGTTTGTAACCTAGAGCTACTGTGGAGACGACCCATTTGTCCTGAATTTCTTCCTGCCAGACCCCTGAGAACTGCAGAAGTCTCCCCTCCACTCGAGCGAGCGGGGGCGCCCCTTCATAAAGAGGCCTTAGCATTCTGTTTTGTGGGTTTCCTTCCCCAGGACTTCTTCTGTCCGTGGGCTTGACCTTGAGGTTTACCTTTCGACCCGGACGGTGGAGGCCGTCACGAATGCCTAGAGGCTGATGCCCCTGGCCCTGGAGAAAAGGCCAGTTTAAATTAGTCATTTACTCCTTCTCTTAACTGGTAAAAGGGTACTTTTCCCACTTGAAATCTTTTGGATGTATTCGACCAAATCATCCCCAAACAGCCGTTCCCCGTGAAACTGAAAACCAGCCAGAAGCTTTTTGCACAGCGCCTCGGCTGACCAATTTTTCAACAACAGGATCCTACACATATGCACTAGCAAGAGCGTAAGGCATGACGCCTGATGAATAGAATCCTTAATAGCATCAATTGCAAAACATAATGCCCTTGGCAGTTCGGCTAAGTCCCAGGCCTGCTGAGCGGGGACAGCCTTAAGCACCTGCTTCAACTGATCTTTTAGGGATTGACAAATGCCCATTGCTGCGACTGCAGGTTGAGTCACTGCACCTGCCAAGGAAAAAAAGGTTTTCAACAAGAATTCCATCTTTTTATCCGTTGGATCCCTAAACATCTGGGCATTGTCCACTGGACAAGTTAAGCTTTTATTCACACAGGATATAGCAGCATCAACTGATGGTAAGCTCCATTTTTTGGTGAATTTTTCCTCCATGGGATAGAGTGTTAACTTTTTAGGAGGAAGATAATGCCTATCTGGGTGATCCCACTCAGCATATATGAATTGCTCCAGCAACGGATGGACAGGAAAGGCATGTAGAGTCTGAGGAGGTTTTAGAGAACCCAAAGAAGAAACGGGTCATTCAGCTGACTCAGTAAAGGTCTTTCCTTCATCCCAGTCCCCTGAGGGTGACTCCTGCTCGAGAGATCGAGAGAGATCGAGAGAGATCGAGAGAGATCGAGAGAGATCGAGAGAGATCGAGAGAGATCACCACCGCAGCTTATATCCCCTTAGCTCCTGGAGGGAGAAATCTCTTCATGAACTTACCAAGGGATTCCCCCTTTCAACATTCCTAGTGGCTGAGACTGACTCCTGGAGGAAGCCTGGCTGTCTCCTGCTGACACTGAGCGAGATACTGAGAAGCATGGTAAGGTATGTGCTTTCACACCCTCTAGTAGTGAAATCTAGGCATGACAACATTAACTCAAAGAAGAAATCCATAAGTGAACTTTGAGTTCCTTAGGTTTCTTCACTTACCTTTTCCTGCCGCAGGATTCTGCTGGTAACCAGACAGACTCAATCTTCACCCATCACGGCGGGTTATGTTATAAAAAACCTTCAAGGACCAGGTCCCTTTTTATCAGGGTTCCACTCCCTTGGACCCGTATAGCACCCTGCTAGAAAGCTTTACGGTATTCGTTGCATGACCAAAGCACTGAATCCAAGGTTTCAGCCCTCCAAGAGAGGTGTTACAGACAAAACCTCGTTCTTCCTTCACGAGGCCTGGGTACCATCAATTTTGGCCTCAGTGGCACTTTGAATGGATCCGGTTTCAAAGTCTATTTGATCCAGTAAGGATCCTCCAGCGGAGCTCTTCTTAGCACTTCCTCAACCGTGACCAACATCTTAGACACTGGCGAAAAAACTGAGGTACTCCCAGTATGGGAAGGGTTATATAGGGAGTGAACTTCCTGTCTTGGGTGCCCCAGTGTCCATCACCTGAAGGTGGCCTATAACCCACATAGTAATTGCTATGGTGCTCTGTGGCCTGTGATGTACGATAAAGAAATATTAAATTTTTGACTGTTTTTTTAAGTGTCTAGTGAGCATGAAGCCTAAAAAAGGTTTAAAAATGTTTAATGCATAAGCACCAGAAAAGACAAAATGTTCATTTGAAATCTTTGAAACCTTGTATATATAATGTGCATGTGTATATAGTTCCATTAATCATACATTTAAAAGCTATGTCTTTATTACCATCACATACAATTCTTAGTACTTACAGAATCTTGTCTTTCTGCATAACTTTTCAGCCTCTTGTGTGGTCCAGATTTTCTGCGATTTGCCACTGAGCTGTATAAAGATAAATCACAAAATCATTCCTAATCAGGGTGGATAAAAATCGATTAAAAAAAAAAAAAAAAAAAAAAATCTTTCTTTTGATTTAAATTCAATTTTTTGATCTTTATCAAATTTTAATAAACTGCTTTTGGAGTAAAAGATAGTTTTCCATTTAAGATACTAGGGCTGCAACTAACGATTATTTTTCATAATCGATTAGTTGGTCGATTGTTTCGATTAATCGGTTAATAACCTTAAAGAAAATGTGGTGTATAATTTAGTTAATATGTAAAGTTTTTTAAAAAAAAGCAATTTATTCTTAAATATCTCTATGCAGTGGTAAATATAAACAACCATCTATATGGTTAGGGAGCAAAATATTGAATCCACTCTGAGAATAACAGACAGAAGAGATATACTGTATATACACTATTAGAGGAGATCTACTGTATACACTATTAGAAGAGAAAAAACAGTTTTTTGACCAATTTGTTGTTGGGCAGATTAAAAAATACAAATTGCTGCAAAAACGCATTACATGCTTTTCTGCAGCTTCTCCATTGAAGTATATTGAACCAAAAAAGCACCGTTTTGCGTTAAAAATTGTTTTTTTCCAAATTTCCAAATACGCAGCGGCTGAAAAAAAAGCATAGATGTGAACGTGTCCAATAGAAAACCATGTTAAATGAACTGTAGTGTGTTTCTGAAAAAAGCACCAAAAAACACAAAGATGTGAACCAGGTCTAATGCCACGTACACACGAGCGGACTTTACGGCAGACTTTGCCCGGCGGACGGGATTTCGACGGACAATTCGATCGTGTGTGGGCTCCAGCGGACTTTGTTTTCTCAAAAGTTGGACGGACTTAGATTTGAAACATGTTTTAAATCAATCCGTCGAAATCGAGTCCGGTCGAAAAGTCCGCTCGTCTGTATGCTAGTTCGACGGACAAAAAGCCACGCTAGGGCAGCTATTGGCTACTGACTATGAACTTCCTTGTTTTAGTCCGGTCGTACGTCATTACGTACGAATTCGACGGACTTTGGTTGATTGTGTGTAGGCAAGTCCGTTCATTCAGAAAGTCTGTCGTAAAGTCTGTCAAAGTCCGCCGGGCAAAGTCTGCCGTAAAGTCCGCTCGTGTGTACACGGCATAAGACGTTTAGTAACATAATGGGGTTAAAAAAAAACTAATATGAGCCCTTTATAGTACAAAAAAAAGCAAATAATCACTACTGTAAGGGGTTCATTTTTTTACTGTAGAACTGTGAAAGTAATATTTACAGTAGCGATTATTTGCTCTTTTTGTACTATAAAGGGCTAATTTTATTATTTGTAACCCCATTGTTACTGGCCGATTAATCGATTATGAAAATAGTAATCGATTAATTTCATAATCGATTAATCGATTAGTTGTTTCAGCCCTATAAGATACATTAACAATATTGTTTATTCAGCATGAAATGGAGCTTGGCTATGTAGCATGAGGCTGTATATTATGCAATTTACATTTTTTGGTAAACTTATTCAATGAATCCAAGCTCTGCAAGCTAAGATAACATGCACTGCATTCACACAACTTCACAGTAAACATGAGATAAAACGAAGTTCAGGAATATTCCATTGTTTTACAAATCTATGCACTACAAAATGTATAATTGTTTGAAAAGAAATTAATCTGTACCAGGCTCCAAGTGTGAGGAGGAAGGGCAAGCAATAAAAATGAAACCTTCTAAAGCAGCTTATAAACCTTGTGATCTTTCCGCACATAGCTTGAAGTGCTTTATTCCTCCGAGGAGAAAAATGGCAGCCGGCCTTAAAAGAGACACAGTCTGAGAATATTTTAATGAAGTTCCTTTATCTATGGGTAAAGCAGGTAATATAAAAAGTTATTGTTTTAATTAAATAAAATTATTTGAGAAGTTCTCCAACTATGTGTGATTAACCTATTAACCTAACATCGGTTCTGATATTGCTGTTTTACTAACCTGACAGCGTATTATTCTTAATAGGAAACCTATACTTTGTTTGAAAAATATTAAAGAATCTAACTACCAGCAAGTATAAGTCCTTACATTTAAAGAGCACCTGTAATTTCAGATCCATCATGGCAGCGCCCGTTAGCAGGCATCCACTCACTCACTGCCGCCACGTCCCTTCACCTTGTTGTGTCACTGCCGCATCACCAGCCGTCCCAATAAAGTGAATGGGACTGTTGATGAGTCAACAGCGGGTCAGAGGAGGAGCCACTGTGGGACAGAGATGACAGCTGCTCTTTAACCACTTGCCCACTGGGCACTTAAACCCCCTTCCTAACCAGACCAATTTTCAGCTTTCGGTGCTCGCACTTTGAATGACAAATTACTCAGTCCTGCAACGCTGTACCCATATGAATTTTTTGTCCTTTTTTCCCCCACAAATAGAGCTTTCTTTTGGTGGTATTTAATCACCGCTGGGTTTTTTATTTTTTGCGTTATAAATCAAAAAAAGACTGAAAATTTGGTAAAAAAAAAAATAAAAATCTTTGTTTCTGTTAAAATTTATTGCAGAGTATTGCACAGTGTTGCAGATTATTGGCACTAAGCAGCGCTGTGGGCACTACGCATCCAGCCCACAGCGCTGCTGCACTCTCTCCCCCTCTCCCCTCGCACTGTACCGATCGGTACACAGAGGGGAGGGAGGAACCGGCGTCATGACGTGACGCCGGTTTGTTTACAAGTGATCGCTCCGTCATTTGACGGAACGATCACGTGGTAAACGGCCACGATCAGCGGCTATTTACTGTGATCCGTGATGCGCCAGGTCCTCAGGACGCAGCGGTCACGGATGTTCCCGGGTGCGCGCCCCAGGGGGAGCAACATTCTGGAAGGACGTCCACCCAGAAAAGGCCGACTGCGCTGTAGCCATCTTTCGGCTATGGCCCGGTCGGCAAGTGGTTAAAAACGATGATTTAAATCAAGCCTTTTTACTAGTGATTTAAGTCAACTTCATTTAAATCAAATCCACCCTGTTCCTAATGAGGTTACAAATTCAGTGAAGTATGTTAAACACAAATATTTTTTTTTTTTTTTAATGTAAAGATTTTTCTGTAATTTCATACTGTAATATATCAAGTATGTTTGAAAACGAAACAGTAAATCTGGGAAGCTGTATAAGCATAGCGTTTACAAACATCGGAGACTCTGTCAGCATAAAGCTCTATTTTATACAGGTGACCCAATTCTCAAACTGATGGCTTACAGGTAAGCATGAAGGGACTGGCTTGGTTTACTCTGCAGAGCTCTGCTGTTTGGGCTCGTTCATACATGTGGCTTGTGTTTGCAGCGCAGTGGTGCAGGCTTTTCATAGTAAAACAGGTGGTGTGGAGGCAACAAATCACATACCCCCAGCCACCCTCTGAAAAGGGATCCACCATGGATTGCTTTTCAGATGGTGGCAAGGGCTGCTACCACAGTAAATGAGACCTTACTATGAGAACTGGTACTACTCTGTATCAGAAGCACTGACAGACCTGTAGATTAAAGTGGAAAAAAGGGACCTCCTGGTATAACATGCTGGGGTTTCATTTTCACTTTCACAGATGACCAAAGCTGGTCTTTAAGTTGTTTCTGTTTCACCAGTTTTTAAATCTTAGTTAACCCCAAATATTTTTCAAAATTTGCACATAATGTGCATCCACTTTGTTTTTGTACTACTGTGCTATACTGAAAACCATTGTGCTTCACTACAAAAAGGAAAGTTAATTAAAAAGGAGAAGAAAATCAGCATATTGGAGATACAAGGAAACAAAGTGTAGCTAATAGGCAAGTGTATGAAACAGGAAAAAGGAGGCCAAACATTATCAGTGCAGCTAAAGCACAGAAAGAAGGAAACAGCCAAGACCCCATGCACATTGCTGCTCCTATACTCATGTTTAGGAGCTTTTGGCATTTTTTTGCCAAAGCCCCGAAACTTAACTCATTAAAAGCCTATGTGTCCATGCACACATAGGTGTTTACCAGAGTTTACGAGCAGCAGAATTTTATAGGCAGTTAAAGTGATTCTTCTGCATTCAAGAGAGGAGCCCAAATGCTGCTAAACTCATCTAAACTGGTTTGAAAAAAAAATGCAGCTTAGGTGAGTTTTTAATGCCGATTTTCTCTTGTCAAGAGAAACAGCATTTACAGTTAACCAGTGTCCATGAAGCCTAAATTTGTTAAGGGAGACAAATAGGATTTTAATACTCAAAACTTTTTTGGAGTCTATTGAGGGACACAGGAAGGCTTTCACCTTGCGGTAATGCTGCCACCTACATAAGGATTGGATACTGGCAAGCAAAAAAAATGGTGTGTCAGACCAGGATAACCCCTCCCACTACCAACATGCCTCAATTTTGAAGCAAGGCAGTATAGAAAGCATGATCAAAAACACAGAGGGGTAAAATGCATGTCCCTCAGACTCCAAGGAAAGGATTTTATGGTGAATAGAAAAACCTATTCTTTTTCTCATCCATTGAGGGACACAGAAGTCATTCACCTTTGGGATGTCCAACTAAGGAGTGGGCAACACAGCAAACAATTGTTTACAAGCCCAATTTGAACAATCAAAAAACTGAGGATTGCCTACAGTTCAAGACCCAACTGACAGGCAGTACACCCAAAGATGGCATCAGATGAGGCCGCAACCTATACCTGGTAGCAAAAATCTGACACAAAATATCAGGTTGTAACCTTGCATTGGAAAACCAATGTTTCATCCCAGAAGATCAAGAAACACTCGCTTAGTGAAGTATGTCTTGACAGGAAAGGAGAAAAACAATCTTTAAGACCAAATCCAATGGAGTCCCACAGAGCAACTGGAACCTCACAAGGTCAGTGAAGTACATTCACCTTGGTCAAACTGGAGCAAGGAAAAAAAAAAAAAAAAACAAAACCACAGAAAGCTGTCCATTGAGCCTGCAAGGCAGACAAAGAAGTGTTAAAAGAAGAAAAGTGTAGCTCTGGGCAAACAGGTCCCATGAAGTCACATGAACATCCGCTGTTGCCACTAGAGAATTCCTGCACCTGGAAATTAATCTGTTCAGCATGCAGTTGAACCAGGATATTAGGGGGGTCCACATATGACACCATGAAGAAGCCTTTCCACAAATTATCTGCACCTGATACGAGTATATTGAACAGGACTAGAATGAACTTCTGCCCAGCTCAGAGTAGAAACTACCTCTGGTCACAGCAAAATCTTGTGATTCTCCCTGACGGTTGAGGCATGGCACCACCGTGGCATTGTCCAACTAGATCCAGATCAAATGACCTGCCAAGGGAATAATCCATCAATACGATTACATCTCCTAAAACTGCAGGATATACCGTAGACTGAAAGAATAATTCTCCAATGGTCAGGGTGCTCATAACTCCTCCCAAACACAACAGGCCAATGTCTGATGATAGGACCTTGCAGAAGGTGGGAAGGGAGGACTTTCCAACAGACCAAGGACTGCATGATCCTAAGGGACACACAAACCAGTCTGCTCAGAATCTCTGCCAACTTTTCCCATGAAAACAGAATGTAGTATTAGGGCAGTCTGAGAAAAGACTGGAAAAAAGTGTCGGCCTCAAATAAGGGTTACCCACAGACCCACAACTCTCATGCAAAAACTGAGAGGCAGGCAACTTCCAGAATGAAGGACAATGATAGGAGATTAGAGCCACCTGAAGGCGATAAGGGGATTCCAGTATTGATTTCTGAAGAATTAGGATCCAACTGAATCGTTGAGACATCTGCACAGAGAGACTTTATCCAACAGAACCTGCACAAATTGTTTCCTCCACAGGAGGTCACCCAAGTATCCCTGACCACAGAAGCCAGAAAATCTCTATGGGGAAGACTGGGAAGAAGGTCACTGTGGCAAAGTAAAGTTGAATGTGAGGACCTGAAAAGGAAGTTTAGAGTGAAGGCTTATGCCGCGTACACACGGTCGGACTTTGTCTACAAAAGTCCGACAGTCTGTCCAACAGACTTTCGACGGACTTTTGGCAGACTTGCGGTGGACTTGCCTACATACGATCACACAAAAGTCCGACAGATTCGTACGTGATGACGTACACCGGACTAAAATAAGGAAGTTGATAGCCAGTAACCAATAGCTGCCCTAGCGTGGGTTTTTGTCCTTCCAGCAGGCTATCACAAGTGCAAAGCTTCAGTCATTTGCTCCACATGTACTATAAGTGAAGGATGTGCTGCCGCAGAAGAGAGATATTGCCCTGGTTTGACAAAATAAAATCTCAGCTGAAATAGGGGTGAAGGGCAGAACCCACCAGTAAGAACTGAATTCTAAAAAAGGGGGGGGGGGGGGGTTCAATTGCTCATCAGTAGGATCCATTAATACAGGAATATCTACTACCCTAGCAGTCTCCCTGTTAAGGTGAGCCACTGATGGATCCCACAGTTGGAGGCAGACTACTGTTAACCAACGTCCTTTCTAAATGCAAACAAGTCTAGTAAGCCTTATGCCCTGTACACACGAGCGGACTTTGACCGCACTGGTCCGACGGACCAAATCCGGCGGACAATCGGACCGTGTGTGGGCTTCATCGGACCTTCAGTGGACTGTTTCTGTCGAAAATCTGACTGACTTTAGATTTGGAACAGGTTTCAAATCCTTACCCAAATCCGGACCCAGTTCCTATTGAAAAATTTGCTCGTCTGTATGCTAGTCCGACGGACGAAAACCGACGCTAGGGCAACTATTGGCTACTGGCTATTAACTTACGTATTTTAGTCTGGTCGTACGTCATCACGTACGAATCCATCGGACTTTGGTGTGATCGTGTGTAGGCAAGTCTGTTCATTCGAAAGTCCATCGGAAAGACTGTCGGACCTTTGTTGCCAAAAAGTCCACCCGTGTGTACAGGGCATAAGGGGGTGTCAAAGACATGCAAGGTTGTTTGCAATCCCCATAAAGGTAAACTTTGAAGAACCTTGAAGAGCGAGTTCAATGGGAAGGTCTTTGCAGTTTCAGGGGCTCTGAAAGACCGCAAGACTCAAATATAGTCACTGTGTCCAATGTTTTAGAAGTTATTAGAGCCACAGGCGGATCAGCTATAGAATCTGTGGGGAAAGTAGTGAATGTGCACGAGCCTGCCAGGAACTGGGTGAATTGGATTACAATGTCAACGTGACTGTAAAAGAAACCTTGGCCAACAAGGCAGGAGAGTTTGTCCCACCCAGCACAGCTAGAGAGGACAGTGATGACAAATCAGACTGTGAGCAGAGGATAACGCGATACCAGATTACAGGCGTCAGCACTTCCAAAAGGGCAGAACAAACTTCCTTTGAGCCATTAGTGGAGTGTGAGCTGGGGCACACTAGTTACAGCGGGACTATCTCCCGCGTCTAGAAGGAGGCACGTTGTGACATCTTGGGGCAAGGCAACTTAAGTTCAATGCACAAAAGGCAAGGCCTCAGGTACTCTCCAAACCCAAACAGCTGAGTCAGTCATGGTCATAATAGGCAGGCATCATGAACAAACAAAGGATTGGCACTCCATGTTGCTCTTCTGCAACTAGGAGAAGCAGCAGGGAAATGCTTCCTCCATGCTTTATGGCTGAAAGAGAACTTGGGCCATATTCCACCCAGCATATGTCAGTGCTTAGTTTTAAGGTATATTGATGACAGAAGAAAATATACTATGTGATCACAAAAATGAAAGCTGGGAACAATACTTATGTTGAGGGAGACCTGCATGTAGCAAACCATTTAAACAATTACTTCATTCTCTCTTCTCAAGAGTAAATGACACTGACAAAAACAAGTTGCAGGATCAGATTGGTTCCAGTAGTGGTATATTTTCAGGGTTCCTAGAGGCAGAGAAAGCAGATGAATTGGCTTGGGGTGTGAATAAGGTTCTGCCTCCTGGACAGAGTTTTCAATATGAAGTTAAGACCAGAAAAACATGAAGGGGACTTCAAACTAGTAGAAAGAAAAGTTTAAAATTAACCTTAAAAGCGGAGCACCATCCAAAAAGGGAACATCCGCTCGTTTGCCTCCTTCTCGCCTCCGCTGCCACATTTGCAATCCAAGCCGGAAGTTTGCCCCCCAACCCCTCCTCCTCCTTTTCCCGCAGTCTTCTGGGACACATCACAGGTCCCAAAAGACTACCGGCCCATTCACAAGGGACAGCGCGATTCGCGCAGTAGGAAAAAGGCTGTAAAACCGCAAGGCTTCACTCAGTTTCCCACACTAAAGATGCCGGCGCCTACACCCGAAGCCGATTGAAGAATCGGTTTGGGTGCGGACATCGCTGGATCCCTGGACAGGTAAGTGTCCTTTTATTAAAAGTCAGCAGCTACAGTATTTGTCCTGCAGGCAGCTTTCAAAGGGGGGGGGGGAGCGGGTACACGGCGAGATGAGCCAGACGTTCGGCCCCCTCTTCCTCGCCCGCCGCTGGCCATTCACTAAGCGCAGCGCGCTTTGCGCATACGCAGTAGGGAAGAGGAGATGGCTGCAGCAGCAACCGACGGTCATTGGCTGAGGTAAGGACACCGCTGGATTCGTAGACAGGTGTTTTCTGAAGAAGCCTGGAAGTCCGCTTTAAAAAGTATAATTTTAATGAAAGAGTAGGTGATGCTTAGAACAGACTTCTAGCAGTGGTAGTGAGTCAGTCAACACAAAGTGAATTTAAACATGCCTGGGACAAACGTAGGTCTGTACTCAGACAAAAAGAGGGCAGACTTGATGGACCACTTGGCCTTTTTATGCCATCACTTTAAGTATTAATGCACTGTTCTATAATATACAGTGTAGTATAGAACAATGCACTGATAAAGTGATAGTAATGTAAGTTGCACACATGTGTATTATAGCTCAATACACAGATTGAGAAGTATTATTGTACAATGCATAATACACTTATGTATAAGGGTACAGGAAAACCCTGTCTTACCTTGTCCATGCCGTTGCTCCCATTTAGGGTCAAGGCTACACCCACCATGTTGGGCATATCGACAAAGGGGTCTTCATTTTCTGGGTGCCAAAGAAATGAACCATGGCTCTGGACCTGCGGCTAACACTTGTTGCACCACGTGCCAAGGCGAGTGCTGAATGCAGAATCAAATGCCTGAAGCAAACATTACAGACCAGGCCCACTGCCATGGAATCTGGGTACAGTTCCCACAAGTAACTGATCCAGAAAATGCCAATAGGCCATGAAAGCAACAAACAGTCAGATCTTGAAAAAAGAAGTTTCAGCTGAAGGAGGTGAAACTAAATCTACTGAAAATAGTAGGAAATTCTTCTCTAATGCCGCGTACACACGAGCGGACTTTACGGCGGACTTTGCCCGGCGGATTTTTCGACGTACTTTACGACGGACTTTCTGAATGAACGGACTTGCCTACACACAATCCACCAAAGTCCGTCGAATTCATACGTGATGACGTACGACCGGACTAAAACAAGGAAGTTCATAGCCAGTAGCCAATAGCTGCCCTAGCGTGGCTTTTTGTCCGTCGAACTAGCATACAGACGGCGGACTTTTCGACCGGACTCGATTTCAACGGATGAATTTTAAACAAGTTTCAAATCTAAGTCCGTCCAACTTTTGAGCAAACAAAGTCCGCTGGAGCCCACACACATCAAATTGTCCGACGAAATCCAGTCCGCCGGGCAAAGTCCGCCGTAAAGTCCGCTCGTGTGTACGCGGCATAAGAGGAGCAGGCATTCATCACCTAAGGACACTAGTAAAAATGGAGTCTCATTGAATGGGTGGGGTTATATGGCCACACTTGGGGACCCAGTGAAGCTTTTATAAGTGTCCAATCACCTAAAGGTAGCAGCATATCACCCATGGTCAATTAATCAATTTCTGTGTTCTGTACGGTAAAAATAAAGTCTTTATTTCATTTGTAAATCACTTTTCAACGCTTTGTACCAGAATTCCAATTTTAGTATCATTTTAAAAAGGACCCATTATAGAATTAAATATATACATTTTAAAGTGATTGTAAAGGCAGAAGGTTTTTTATCTTAATGCACTCTATGCATTAAGATTAAAAAAAAAAAAACACTTGTGTGCAGCAGCCCCCTCATACTTACCTAAGCTCATCTCAATCCATGGATGTTGTACGAGAGACTCGGCTGGCCAGGACTCTCCCTCTATTGGCTCCCGCTGCTGTCAATCTAATTCAATGAGCCAATGAGGAGAGAGAGGGGGGTCAGACCATTTCTCCGTGTCTGAATGGACACATGGAGCTGCAGCTCGGCTGGGGTGCCCTCATAGCAAGCTGCTTGCTAGGGGGCACTCAGCGGGGGTGGGGGTGCAGAAGGGCCCGAATAGGGACCAGAGAAGAGGATGATTCGGGCTGCTCTGTCAAAACCACTGCACAGAACAGGCAAGTATAACATGTTTGTTATTTTTAAATTAAAAACAAGGCTTTAGTATCACTTTAACTACTATTTCTTTTAAGCACTATCATTGATCAAAGTAGAAAAGTGTTTTAATTTTTTGTTGCGTTTGTGGTCTACAGATGATAAAAAAAATAAAATCATGTTCGCAAAAGAATATCACAAAAAGAAAAGCTTCTTTGACAAAAGAGATATGCATTACTTTGTTATCTTAAGTCACAACAAAGTTGTTGCTGAATACAAACAAGCCCATAGAAGAAATGTGAAATTTCTGTGGTCTCTAGGTGTAAGAGCTGAACTAGTTACGCGCCCCTCTCTTTCTTGCCAAGTGAGGATTTGTGATCAGGCAAGTGGCTGCTACTCATCAATGCCAGCATAGGACACTGCAATGAGAGGACAGGAAACAAATTTTCACCAAGAGAAAAAAGGTATTAAATACATTATCAAAACCGAAAATGTGTTAAAAAAATAAATAAATATAGAACAATGGGCTTTCATTTTTCACTGGAAGTGTCCTCCGAAGTACAATGCAATTGTGTATATGGTGCTCTGTCACCCAAGTATGGTCACTGAATAAAAGCTTGTGCCAAAATTTTAGGGTTATTACTTACTTTTGTTCTGGATTTGTAAATGACTGTTCGAGGTTCGAGGCAGTATCTTCATTAATCACCAGCTCACTTTCATAAGAGGATAAATCTGAGGGATCATCTGATTCATCTGTGTTGTAATTTTCATACCCTCGGTTTCTGGAATCACAGACACCTTAATATACCAAAATGCTCAAATAACCTGCCTTCAAGCACTATGCACTGCTCTTTAGTGGTAAAAAAGCAGAAAAATATATGTTTACTGAAATATAAAAGTTATTTCACAAGCTCCTCATTTTATAATTATCTCCTGTTTTTTTAATTACCGTATATACTCGAGTATAAGCCAAGTTTTTCAGCACATTTTTTGTGCTGAAAGCTCCCCCCTCGGCTTATACTCGCCACTCTCTGCTGCAGAAAAGTGCTTGACATTTTCCGAACCGAATTTGGAGCCCCGTATCTCGGGGCCACTTGGTGCTAGGAACCCCAGCTTCGGATATGTTGTAGTGCTAGGGTTGTGCTGGGTTTGCTCACCAAATTTGGGGTTCCTAGCACCAAGTAGCCCCGAGATATGGGGCCCTAAAATCGGTCAACTGTGTCCATCTGCAGCAATGTCATTTCGGGACCCTTTGGGTCCAGAGACCCCAAATTTTGGCTGCAGCTAAAGAGCATCTAGAAACCCTTAAATACCGAGTTTAAAGTTCGGGGGACTTATGGCTGCAAATAGGCACAGTGAGGCTGCGAATGGGCATTGTTGACCCCCCTTTCCACTTACAGTAGCTGCGCATTTCTCACCCTAGGCTTATACTCGAGTCAATCAGTTTTCCCAGTTTTTTGTAGTAAAATTAGGTGCCTCGGCTTATATTCGGGTCAGCTTATACTCGAGTATATACGGTATACCTCTTCCTCATATGTTCAGAATAAATAAATTCAGTGCTGTAAACCCTGTAAACCAGTACTTGCATTTTCTTTTCTACTTGTTAAAAAAAAAAAAATTAAGAAAAAACCCGTACAATCACATCGATACAAGTATTTACCATCTCTCATCTGAATGATAGGCAATTAATGTGCACTGTGCTACCTATGCACTTCCTGGATACTGAATTCAAATATCAAACAAACAATCTTATTAGCCTTACAAGCTATCTAATGTAAACATTTTAGGACCCCTCTTTCCTTCTTCCCATTGTAATACAGATGTGGAGAGGGGGAGAGGTTTGTAATCTATTCAGGATAGTTAGGATCACAACCAGTGCTCGTGAACAAATTTTAGCCCCAGAAACAGTCCATTAAATGTTCTCTCAATATATCACTTGGTAACCCCTAGATCAAATAAAGTACATTCCAAATTACAAGAGTGTCTTGCTCTCTTGATCTATATCCAAGAGGTGGAGTTTCAATCTGTAGGCGGATCTTCCCTTCCACTAGTGATGTTTCCAGCACTGATTATTAGTGTGAGCACATTTCAATTTTATTTTTAGGAGTCTTTGAATCGAGCATACTGCACTATATTGTTTTTTAGATCATCACTAGTGGAAGGGAAGATAAGCCTGCAGATTGGAACTCCACCTGTTGGATAAAGATCAAGAGATCAAGACGCACTTGGACAAATGTACTATAATTGATCCAGGGGTTACCAAATATGTAATGAGAACACTTAATGGGACTGTTTCTGGGACTAATATTCGTTCACGAGCACTGGTTATGATCCGAATTCTTTTTTTCTTCGCATAGGGAAGCGTATTGTATCCAGATGCTGGGGAAATCCCTTTTTGCTTTTGGCTCTAGTACGCTGATATTTTATATCAATATTACTATTCAGGAGAGTACCTCCTCTACAGTTAGGGCTCATTCACATGGAGCGCTTTACTGTGGGCCTAAAGCAGAACCATGTTTTCCCAGCACAGGGACGCACAGGTATTGCATGCATCCCGCAACAACATCCCATATATTTCTGTTGGGACATGAGGATGCAAGGACAAAGCTGCTGTGTTCTAATATGACATGTGGGTATGGGTGAATGTCCCCAAATGCATACAGAGTGTGTTTGGAGACATGCACTCACCCGCATGTCATCAGGACACACAAGCTGTGCCCGTAAGGCCGCATGTCCCAAAAGAAATGAATGGGATGCCTGCACAGAGATGCATGCAATACTTGTGCATCCCCATGCCGGGAAAAGACAGACCTTCATGGAGGCCCGCAGTAAAGCGCCCTGTGTGACTGAGCCCTTAGACTGACCTTTGTCACCTCAAAACAGAAGTGTGATAATGGCAGGGTCACCACATGAAAATAAACTAAAAAAGTCTGGGAAAAAAAACCCGAATGCAGCCACACACAACTCTAGTCATGTACGGTTATAAAATTCCTTGAGAATTGCAGCTGCCGAGAAACATACTATACCTGCTACTAGAAACAGACTGTTTTATGTCAAATCTTATTTCATAAGTTCTATGTTTTTATAACACGCAGATCTACGTACACAGAAGTTTTCAGATGGTTGTTGGGCTCCTCTGTAGAGCTATCATGATCTTCTCCGATTACTCTTTTGATGCCTTTGCTAGGCTTCTGTTCAGTGTACCATGGCGATCTGTTCTCAAAAGCCTGCACATTGCATAAGATATTAAATTTAAGCATAAAACTCTCAGCAAAGTAAAGTCAGAACTGGAAAGAGAGAAATCACTTTGACTCAGTTGGCTAGGTTAAACAGGAATTGTACCAGGTTTCCTAAAGTTGCACTTTTTTTTTTTTTTTTAACTCTTTTTATTAGGAATTTCAAAAACAAATTACATCATCACTTCTCTACATTCACCTTCCTTTGCGATGCATTTTTCCCAGCGTCGTACCAGCTTTTTAATTCCATCAGCAAAACTCCTCCCACCCTGTTTCCAATGATACTATAAAAGTGCGGAAACGTTTTGAAGACCCCTCGTAATATATATATGAGAAACAAGAATCCCTGTTTTTATGGAGAAGTTTGCCAGATGCAAGTAAGGTTTATAGCAGTATACACAATTTAGAATTGAGCACAAACAGACATTTTATTATTAATGACATTTAACTTTATTGTTCTGAAGTGTGACAACAATGGATACTGTCAGAATGAAAACAAAAAAACAAATGATACCACGCAAGGGAAAAAGCATAAGTCTACATATTCTCTAAGGATCTAAAATAAAAAAAAAACAACACTTTTGGATAGCAGTTTTTGATAAACATGAAAAAAATAAATACATTTGTCATTTTTTTATTGTAGTTTATGTCAGTGTTGGAGAGCTTTTGATTCATTTCATGTCCTGCTGTCGCAGGGATAGGGCTAAAGCTGGCCATAGATAGATCGAATCTTGGCTGGTTCAGTAGGGTTCAGCCAAGATTCGATCCATCTATGAGCAGGCTGGTTGAAACTAATCGAGTTCCGTACAACCGGTCTGTCAGATTTTTTTGCATCAGATTACTGCTGGTGGCTATAGCCACCAGCAGTAATTGGATCCTGCCGGCAGGGAAGGCTCCCTGCCGCCAAAACACAATAGCGCTACAGGAGGGATTCGCATTATCTATGGCTTGCCTTAGGTTAGCAGTTTCTAATAATACTCTGATAGGGGTTCTAACCTTTCCCATGTTTACCTGACAAAAAAGTGTTTTGTTAAAGTCTGAGCCCCCACTGGATAGATATCCTAGAAGAGCCTGTAAAAAAAAAAAAAAAAAAAAAAAGGGGGGGGGGGATCTCCAACAGGATCACAGATCAGAAATAGAACCCTGACAGATATTCCTTCTCTAATCTGCCTAAAGCTAACAAAGTTAGGAGTTAGGGGAAATTGCTGCAGGCATGAAGTGCAGGCACCACTAGATGCCTGCACATTCCTTCAGCAGCCTCTAAAATCATCTTTTAAACTGGTTAACCTGACAAAAAATAGTTGTAATTCTATTCACCAACTTGTGTGGTTTGCCTGATCCCCCAGTGCACTTTGCACTTCCTTGCTCCAACTTATACATCATTGCTGTGCTCTGGAAGCAGTGGGGGATCAGACATGCGACACTCTCAAAGTATCACTTTCTGAAAAGACTTTGGGAGCCAATGCCTTGGCATCACAACACCATTTAGTGGCATAGGCAGCATGAGAGGCAAGGCTACACTTCCTTCTTTGCACAAGGTTAGAAAAATATGACTATCATTTAATAATAGTAAAATCAAAAGAAAAAAAAAATAGAGAGAAGACGACGACTTACCTGAATAGTGGTTTGTGATGTTTTGGAAGCAGATAACTGATTGTAGTTACCAGTACTGTCAATCATGAGAGGCCTGCAGAATGCAAATACAGTTCTCATTTTGTGTGCTCTAATTTCACTCACACACACACACACGCACACACACGCACACACACGCACACACACTTCTAAGATTTCCCACAGAAACTCTTGGCTTCTTATGACCAAAAAGGCTAATACCTAATTTTCTAGAGCATCATCAGAAAAAAACTGAATCTTTGAATATCAGACATTTTCAGCATGCTATTTCAATTCCCTCGTAATTTACATCAGTAAAAGGCATTTATCATGACAGCAAGTCATATAAACTCATATTTTATATTGCCATTTTATTTTAGTAAATGTAAACAGTACTTACTGGTTTGATTGAAAAGATGATATTGGTTCATAAGAGTGAGATGTTCCAACCTATAAAATAGAAAGTATGTACATTTATAATATCAGATATAATCTAAATGATTCAATACAGTTTGAGCAATAATTCACCATGATCTTTCAACAGATTTTCATTAGTAAGCAAGCAAATATGCATTTATTATTTTTTTTACTCTGCAGCCTGTAAGACATTGCACCTGCGATCAGCAGATAGCGGCTGCAATGCCTGGCTCCTGCAGACACTCAGTACAGCTGTCTGCTTGTGCTTCGTACTGTCTGGCAGGAAGAATCAATGGAGTTCGAGGATAATCACCAGTTTACTGAGAAATACAAGCCATCGGCTGTGGAGGCGGGCAAGAGATGTAGTTCATTCATTCACAGAACTCTGTGAATGAATGATGCAGCGTGTGGACAGAGCTGTTTTTATTTACTGACAGCGGGTGCAGGGAGAAGGGGGGGGGGGGGTAGAACACGTACCGGTAAATACAGGTGGAACATGTCACAAGTCCCAAAGGACTTAGAACTTATCCTTTAAGAATAATTTGACACTGCTACAAAAAAATCAACAACTGCTGAAGAGAACGAGTGTACAGCTATACCTGAATACAAGAAACTATTGATCCCACTCTTACTATAGTGTTTACAATTTTACATAAGTGAAGAAGTGGAACTCAAATAAAATTCCAAGATAATAACATTTAAAAAAAAAAAAAAAAAAAAAATCATATGAAATGCTTGGGGCAGCACAATTGCTTACTACTTCTGCCTTGCAGCATTATGGTCCTTGGTGATTGCACATAATGTGGACAGCACATATCAGCAAGAGGCCCAACAAGTGGTAAAGCAGCAGATTACAGGTTTTAGAGCCATCCTGGAGTAAAAAATAATTATATATATATATATATATATATATATATATATACACATATATATATATATATATATATATATATATATATACATATATATACACATATACATATACACATGCATACAGTACATAGACACACATGGTACACAGTACTCACGGGTTCAAACTGCGGCTGAGCTGGCCGTAACTGTATGACCTCTTTCCACAAGGCCTCATTTTCCCTAATTTAAAAAAAGAAAAACATTTTTTTAAGGGAGGTCAATAAAAGCTCAACATGCTTTGACTTGAAAAGAATATTCAAAAGCCTTTCAGAGCTAAGTACATACTAATTTTTTCAAGGTCAATCGAGCCCGGGGAATGTCTACTTGATTTGTTATCTGTGAGGGTATGTACTGTGAACTTCAATACCCTACAACCAGTGGCATCAGCAGGGGGGGGGGGGCTCACCGTGGCTGAAGCCCCGAGTGGTCCCCAAAAAGCCCAAAATCTCGAGTGGGCACTGTTCCATTTATAGCCCCGAGCGCCGCCGAGCGGGGACCGATCTTATGCCGAGCGCCACTGAGTCACATAGCAGGTCCTGCCTTCTGGAGCCTGCAGCACTGATGGACGTCCCACTGGTCCAATGGTGGGACCGCGGGACATGCGACGTCCATCATAGGCGCTGCAGGCTCCAGAAGGCGGGATTTACAATGCAGCCGTCGCGTGAGATCCCCACTCGGCTCTCCTCCTGCCTGCTGTGAAGATGGGCGTACACCACACACCACGGCTGAGCTGCTGCTGCAGGACACATGAAGTCTCCTGGTCAGGTAGGTCAGTGTCATGTGTCACTACGTTCAGTGTATGTTAGGTAGGTCAGTGTATGTATGTCAGTGTATGTATGTCAGGTGGGTCAGTGTATGTGTGTCAGGCAGGTAGGTCAGTGTATGTGTGTCAGGCAGGTAGGTCAGTGTGTGTCAGGTAGGTCAGTGTATGTCAGTCAGGTAGGTCAGTGTGTGTGTGTCAGGCAGGTAGGTCAGTGTGTGTGTGTCAGGCAGGTAGGTCAGTGTGTGTGTGTCAGGCAGGTAGGTCAGTGTGTGTGTGTCAGGCAGGTAGGTCAGTGTGTGTGTGTCAGGCAGGTAGGTCAGTGTGTGTCAGGCAGGTAGGTCAGTGTGTGTCAGGCAGGTAGGTCAGTGTGTGTCAGGCAGGTAGGTCAGTGTGCGTCAGGCAGGTAGGTCAGTGTGCGTCAGGCAGGTAGGTCAGTGTGCGTCAGGCAGGTAGGTCAGTGTGCGTCAGGCAGGTAGGTCAGTGTGCGTCAGGCAGGTAGGTCAGTGTGCGTCAGGCAGGTAGGTCAGTGTGTGTCAGGCAGGTAGGTCAGTGTGTGTCAGGCAGGTAGGTCAGTGTGCGTCAGGCAGGTAGGTCAGTGTGTGTCAGGCAGGTAGGTCAGTGTGTGTCAGGCAGGTGAGTTTAGTGGTCAGCATTGATGGGCACCAGTAAGCCAGGCAGCAACCAGCAAGTGAGCTTACCCCCCGCCACACAACCCCACCGCCCAGCCAAAAAAAACTGCACCGCCCCAGCACCCCCCCCCCCCCCCCCCCCGTGCCGGCCTTGGAAGCCCCTGGTCTTTTTGCCACCTAGCAAGTCCCCTGCATACAACTCCTATGCAGCTCTACAAGCAGTCTACTGTACCTCTTTAGGGATTCCACTGTTGAATCAAGTACATCTTGTCTTGCTTGAAGCTGATGCAGAAATGTCAGTATTTTCTGCATGTCATCTGGTCCAGATTTACCTTCTTCAATGCGAGGAACAGATACCTGGATAAAAGGAATTCCAAGATGCAGAGTGTTTATATTTAACCACAAAATTTACATTTTGCCAGCATCAGTCACTTGCATAACTGTCGGACATTCAAAAATGCAGTTATATAGTTGAAAAAAATCAATGATTAGCATACAGGGACAGAACAACAGGGCAAATCAAGCTTTCAAAGATAATCTGACTTTCAGATAAGTAGCAGATGATGGCTTTCCAAAACCGAAGCAAAAAAAAAAAAAAAAAAAGACAGGTAAAATTTATGTTCTATGACTGTGATGGTAGGCCTACTCAGTAAGCAAGTTTCCCATCTGTTTGTATACTTGTGTAATTTTCCTTTAAGGAGAGTATAAATTCACAAAAAACATAGTGCAAAAGCAAAGATCAGGAAAAGAGAGTAAAAGGAGATAAAGAGAAAGCAGTTCAATATTTCAGCTTTAGCCCTGGTTCACATTGGTGCTACTTTGAAATCGTGCTACTTGAAGACTTCTGTGCGGCTTCGTGCACAGATCTCTTTTAAAGTCGACACCTGAAATTGCCTAAAGTAGTGTCAGGAACTACTTGCCAACTTGCAAGTTGGCGTCGCACCGATTGGACCAGTGCCATTGCCGTCAATAGGCTGCAACCTGTCAAATCGCATGACAAATCGCTCCAATGTGAATGAGGGCTTAGGGTACATGATTATCCAGCAACAGATTCATGTAAACTACTTATTGAATGTATGTATTTTGGCTGCTCGTGTTTAAAGCTAAAGGTTAGCCATAAGAGAAAACATTGTCTTTAGCTTTAGTTAGCAAATGTACCTGTAATGAAGATGTCCCAGACAGCGACAGCTAGATACTGAGGATATCTGTGCAGGGATGCCCTGTGCTCTGTCTCTACACTTCTAGCACCGTGGGGGCTGATAGCCTTAGGTCTTTTGTGAATCTACTGTAAAAAGTTCCAGACAAGGACTCGCCTTCTCCTCCTCTACTGAGAAACGTTCTTAAATTGCTTTCACTGCCTTTACGATGATCTGTGAATGGAGGAAAAGTCTGATCAGCCACAGGATTCTCTCCGCCATTCACAGTTACAGGCAGTTTAAACAATGAAAGAACATGTTTAAATGGAGGAGAGGGGAGAAGTGTTAGGTCCTTGTCAGGAACCTCTTCCCTGAAGCTATAAACCCTCGCAGCACTCAAAGTGGAACTTTAAACAGAAAATTAAGTCCTGCTAGATCACTTCAGGCTGGCCCCTTTTGCAGGTATGGCTATGTAAAACATTAAAAATAAGAGTCTATACTGCGTAAAATCCAGTAATACACTGTCTCACCCTGCTCTGTACATGCTCAGTTGTTCTCTATTTTTAGGCAATGACGAATTTGTAGAGGCCGATCCCTTACAGCCAAGGAAGCTGCTTCTGTTTGATCTGCAATTGCCATGGTGCTACACATGGGATCAGTTATGACTAGAGGTCGACCGATATGGGTTTTTCTCTGGCCGATGCCGATGCCGATATTTAGAAATTGCGGTGGCCGATATGATGCCGATTTTTTTTGGGCCGATATATTAGGCTGATTTTTTTTTTCCCTTCATCTCATAAAATCTAACAGTTAGACCCCTTTCACACTGGGGCGTTTTTCAGGCACTTTTGGGCTAAAAATAGCGCCTGTAAAATGGCTCCCCTGCAGTCAGTGTGAAAGCTCGAGTGCTGGATGTTAAAAAAAAGTCCTGCAAGCAGCATCTTTGGAGCGGTGTATACCACCACTCCTGCCCATTGAAATGAATGCGCACCGCTGCCGAAGCGCCTGCAAAGCGTTTCGGCAGCAGCGCTTCAGGGGCGCATTTAACCCCTTCCTCGGCCGCTAGCTGGATTATAAGCGCCCCGCTAGCAGCCAAATAGCGCCGCTAAAATGACGGTAAAGCGCCGCTAAAACTAGCAGCGTTTTACCCTCAACGCATGCCCGCTCCAGTGTATAAGCAGCCTTAAGTAATAAGTGATACAGAAAATTTTTTACATTTTAAACATTTATTAAACAAAACAAACCTCCAATCAGTTCACTTGTATGTATAATTTAGATTTAAAAAATCTAACTATATCTTAAATATTAAATACACAAAAACAGGTAATCAAAACTTTTGGACGAAAAAAAAAAAAAAATGGGCTAACTTTGCTGCTTATTTTTTTTTTATTTCATTAGTGTATTTTTTTTTTTAAAAATTGCGTTTGAAAGACCGCTGCGCAAATACCGTGTGACATAAAATATTGCAACAACCGCTATTTTATTCCCTAGGGTCTCTGCTAAAAAAAATATATATATACTGTTTGGGGGTTCTAAGTGATTTTGTAGCAGAAAATACAGGATTTTTACTTGTAAGTAGGGATGAGCTTCGAGTCGAACTCATGTTCGACTCGAACATTGGCTGTTCGCCGAACAGCGAACAATTTGGGGTGTTCCCGGCAAATTCGAATGCCGCAAAACACCCTTTAAAAGTCTATGGGAGAAATCAAAAGTGCCAATTTTAAAGGCTTATATGCAAGTTATTGTCATAAAAAGTGTTTGGGGACCTGGGTCCTGCCCCAGGGGACATGGATCAATGCAAAAAACGGAGTTACTTACCGGTAACATCCTTTTCCAGGAATCTTTCAGGACAGCACCATAGAGAGACACCGGCTCCTCCCCTCTTAGGAAACACCGCCTTCCAATTCAATATTTAAATCTCATCCTCCCACCGGCCCCTCAGTTCTTCACGAGTTCCTCCGGCCAGCTGGGGAGACACAAGAATACGTCATACAAATCTTTATCTTACCTGACATTCTCATGCGATGAGTTCTCATAGATAATCAATAACCTGGGTGGGTACTAGTGCTGTCCTGAAAGATTCCTGGAAAAGGATGTTACCGGTAAGTAACTCCGTTTTTCCCCATTCATCTTTCAGGACAGCACCATAGAGAGGATAAGCGAGCACCTTACCTTAGGGAGGGACTACTGACTACAGCACCTTACGCCCAAAGGCTTGGTCTTTGGCTGACAGCAGATCCAATCTGTAATGCTTCATAAACGTGGAAAAACTGGACCACGTTGCTGCTCTACAGATCTGCTCCGGAGAAGCACCAGCCCACTCTGCTTGAGAAGTTGCCACTGCCCTGGTGGAATGTGCTTTAATACCCCCCGGGGGTTCCAAACCCCCGATTACATAGGCCTGGCTAATGGCCAACCTTAACCATCTGGCTATTGATCGTCTAGAGGCTTTGGACCCTTTCCTAGCCCCTGAAAATAATACAAAAAAAAGAATCGGATTTTCTAAACTGTTTTGTACTATCTAAGTACTGAAGGACGCACCTTCTAACGTCCAGTTTGTGAAAAACATGCTCCTGTTCCCTCACAGGATTCGAACAGAAGGTAGGTAAAATAATTTCTTGCCCCTTATGAAAACTAGAGGCCACTTTTGGCAAAAAGGCCGGATCCGTTTTAAAAATCAAACGGTCCGGAAAAACCTGAAAAAAAGGCGCCCTAATAGAAAGGGCTTCGAGTTCACTTACTCTCCTTGCTGTGGTGATCGCCATCAAAAACACCGTTTTGAGGGTGATCAACTTCAAGGTACAGGATTCCAATGGCTCAAAAGGATCCCCTGTAAGAGTCTGTAAAACTAAAGAAAGATCCCACACTGGGAATGGGGAAATTTTAACTGGCCTCTGTCTGCCTAAAGCTCTAAAAAACCTAGCTACCCAAGGATCTATAGCTAGCGGCTTTTCCAGGAATACGCTTAGTGCCGACACCTGTCCTTTCAAGGTGCTAAGGGCTAATCCTTTGTCTGCTCCTGCCTGCAGAAACTCTAATACTGCTACAGAACTTCGTACATCGAAGGAGCTTTCTGTGCACCAGCTATTAAAGCGTTTCCACACCTTTAGGTAAATGGCTTGCGTCTCTCTTTTCCTGCAATTTAGGAGAGTTGTCACTAGCCGATCCGAGAAACCTTTGCCCTTCAGCAATTCTTCCTCAGTAGCCACGCTGCGAGGTTCCATCGCTCCACCTGAGGGCAACAGATTGGACCCTGAGAGAGAAGATCCTCCTGGATAGGCAGAATCCAGGGAGGCTCCACTGTCAGACTCTTCAAGAGGGAGAACCACGGCCTCCTTGGCCAGTG
Source organism: Lithobates septentrionalis (assembly GCA_037952835.1). NCBI lineage: Eukaryota > Metazoa > Chordata > Amphibia > Anura > Ranidae > Lithobates > Lithobates septentrionalis. The sequence continues at coordinate 5,525,296 of JBBDGP010000447.1, read as the reverse complement.
TAGTGCAATCAGAATGAGGGTTGTGTCTTCTGACCGAAATTTTCTCAGAACTGCTGGAATCATTACGGGAGGGGGGGGAAGGCATAACACTTTGAGAAACGCCAGCTCTGAGCTAGTGCATCCACCCTGGCTGCTCCGTCCCATCTGTTTAGGGAAAAGAACAGACAAGCTTTTGTATTCGCCTTTGAGGCGAAGAGATCCACGGAGGGGACCCCCCACTTCCGAGTAATCATCTCGAGGATGTCCTGGTTCAAGACCCAGTCGCCTTCCTTCAGCATTTTTCTGCTCAGAAAATCTGCTACTTGGTTCTGCTCCCCCTTCAGATGTATTGCAGAAAGAGAGAGAATGCTCCCTTCGGCCCACCTGAGGATGGATTCTGCCAGACCCCACAAGGATCTGCTCCTGGTTCCTCCTTGCCTGTTGATGTAGGCCACTGCTGATGAGTTGTCCGAACGGACCCTCACATAGTGTCCCAGGAGTTCTCTCTGAAAAGCTCTGAGAGCCAACTCTATTGCTCTCAGTTCCCTCCAGTTCGACGACTTCTTTGCGTCTTCTTTTCCCCAGGTGCCTTGAATCATCTTGGAATCTAGGTGTGCTCCCCACCCTGTGCCGCTTGCATCGGTCGTAACCGTTCTGGACACTGGAAGGACCCACTCCAGGCCCTGTGAGAGATTGGACCCTTTCCTCCACCACCAGAGGGACCTCTTGACCTGACTTGGCACAGATATAAGGGAGTCCAGAGACGCTGGACTGTGGTCCCAGACACTCAGAATAAACAGCTGTAGGGGGCGAAAGTGCAGCCCTGCCCACTGAACCGCCGGAAGCGTGGCAGTCAGTAAGCCCAATGCTGACATTGTTTTTCTTACTGAGATCTGACCGCTGCCCTGGAGCAGTAATATTGCTCTGTCCACCTTCTGGATTTTTTCTACTGGAAGGAACACTTTTTGTTTTGTCTAATCCAATACATAGCCCAGGAAGGTGACCTTTTGGGCCGGAACCAAACTGGATTTTTCCAGGTTCAAGAGCCACCCCAAGTTTTCTAAGCTGTCTCTTGCTACCTGAAGATCCTGGGACAACTGCTCCGGGGAAGGAGCAAACAAGAGTAGGTTGTCTAGGTATGCGACTACAGAGATGCCTCTGAGCCGCAAGAAAGCCAGGACCTCCACCATCACTTTGGTGAAGATGCAGGGGGAAGAGGATAGTCCAAAGGGGAGTGCTCTGAACTGTAGATGAAACGTTCCTTCCCCAGTTTTCACCGCTAGCCTGAGAAACCTCTGGTAATTTTCTGCGATTGGAATGTGCAGATAAGCGTCCTTTAAGTCTATTGACGCCATATAGCAATTTGGGGGAAGAAGCGCTTTCACCGAATAGATAGAATCCATCCGGAATTTCCTGTAGGTAATTGAGACATTCAGAGGCTTCAGATTCATGATAAGCCTGAATTTTCCCGAAGGCTTGCGGACCACAAAGATGTGGGAGTAAAAGCCTCTGCATGTCTCCTCTACAGGAACCCTCACTATCATCTCTTGTTCCTCTAACTCCTGTAGGGAGGATAAAAGAGCTGACGATTTCTCTGCACACTTTGGCAGCTCGGTGACCAGAAGTCTGTGTTGAGGAGGTTCCGAGAACTCTAGCTTGTAACCTCTTCTTATGATCCCTAACACAAACTGGTTGGAGGTGATCATCTCCCACTGTGGGAGGAAGGCCCCCAATCTTCCTCCCACCGTGGTTACCCCGTCATTGGGTCTTCTTGGGCTGTTGAGGAGGGCGAAAAATCGCCCCTCGCCCTTCAGCCCCCAAGCTTTTTTCTGCCGCTCTCCTTTTGGGGCTTCAAACTTTCTCTGGAGGACGAAACTTTCTTTTAGCCTGCTCCCCAAATTTCTTTTTAATAGGAAAGGCCTTTTTCTTATCGGCCGTCCGGTCTAAAACGGCCTCTAACCCTGGGCCAAACAAGAGATCCCCTGTGAGAGGAATTCCACAGAGTTTAACTTTAGACGCGCTGTCTCCTTGCCACGTCTTAAGCCATAGGCCCTTCGAGCTGAATTAGTGAGGGCTGAAGACCTTGCGGACATGCGCACTGATTCGGCGGAAGCGTCCGCAATATACGCTACACCCTTAAGTAGCATGGGGAAGGAAGCCAAAATAGTCTCTTTTGGCGTTCCTGCCTCAATGTGCGCCTTTATTTGAGTAAGCCAATATTCCATGTTGCGGGCCACTACTGTGACCGCCATGGCAGGCTTAAGGTTTCCCTGTGATAAATCCCAGGACTTCAAGAGAGAGTCCATCCTTCTGTCCATGGGGTCTGCAAGAACCCCCATGTCCTCGAAGGCCAGATCTGTTTGCCTGGAAACTTGAGAAAAAGCAGCATCCAGCCTAGGGGTCTTATTCCAGACTAGAGACTCCCCTTCTGCAAAAGGAAACCTTCGCTTCAAAGCCCTTGAAAAGAAAGGTTTTCTCTCAGGATCTTTCCATTCATTCTTTATGGCCTCAACCAATACATCATGGACTGGGAAATCCCTCCTTTTTTGTTCCCCAAGACCTTTGTACATTTGGTCATGGAGTGATAACACCTTCTTTTCTTCCTGAATTCCCAAAGTGGTGTGAATAGCTCCCAAGAGCTCCTCCACTTCGTCCAGGGAAAGCTTATAGCGAGAGGTTTTTGTGGATTCCCCATCCACCTCCTCCACCTGATTCCCTTTGAGAATCTGAAGCGGTGCTATCTGGCTCCTCCTCAATTTCCACTCTGGAGCCCCCTGGTCTCTCTCCACTAACAGAGGGAGAATCCACTGGGCTAGGTGCAACACTCTGCTGCACTGGTAAAGGACTGCTTTGGGCTTGCGGCAACTGGAAGCTAGAAAAAAGTGCTTTAAAGGATTGAAAGGTGCTAGAAAGCTCCTTGACGGATGCAGCAAGATCTGTACCCTGTTCTGCTGCTTGTTCCCTGACTAATCCATCAATGCACTCCTTGCAAAGTGCCTTGGTCCAGGATTCCCCCATACTAACTCTACAAGAGGGGCATTTTTTCTTTGAACCATGAGGCGACTTGCTTTTCTCTGTGGCTTTCTGAAAAAGAAAGAGAGAGAGTCGCCATAAATGCCCAATCCCACCAGTGCTTTACAGAGGACCACCAGGAGTGCCCCCCCAGGACCAACCACCACCAGGGTCCCAGACACACTCCCCTTCCCCCCGACCACCAGTGAGGGGAGAACACCCGTGAAGCTATCGGGATTTAGGTAAGGGAACACCACCCCAGGGTTCCACTTACCTTAGCATGGCTGGTGCTACTGTCTCCTGGAGCAGTTCTAGAGACCTCGGTCTCCGACATGTCCGCTGAGGATGGTGGTCGATCGCTTCCCGACAGCTGACTCTACAGCAAAGCAAGAGGGTCGCACCAGCCAAACGCTCGGTCCGTTTTCTTTCCCCGCGTCCGGAACCGGAAGACGCGGAATCGTCGGAAGTGCCCGCAGTCGCCGGAACTGACGTCACCCATCATCCGACCCGGCCATAGAGCTTCAAACGCTGGCTGCTTGAACAAGCAGGAGAGACTCAGGCACTTCCCACAGCGCCCCCCTGGGCAGAAGAAACGCAGACCTCCTCAGCTGTCTCTTTCTCCAAGAGAGGCTGAGGTGCGCCAATTCAGTTTAAAAACAGGTAAGTATGGCTTCCCCAGCCTTTACCTGACTGAATAAAAAATAGAGGGAAAGAGCTAGAGAGACCTGACTCCCCCTCTTCCACAGACAGATTCTTTGGCTTCAGCCTCCCTGACTGATCCGCCACGGTTCCCAAGCAGTGTCTCCCCACCGGAGGAAACACCTGAACTGAGGGGCCGGTGGGAGGATGAGATTTAAATATTGAATTGGAAGGCGGTGTTTCCTAAGAGGGGAGGAGCCGGTGTCTCTCTATGGTGCTGTCCTGAAAGATGAATGGGGAAAAAAGTTTTAAAAACGGCAGTTTTTTCAGGAGCATTGATTTTAATAATGCTTAAAGTCAAACAATAAAAGTGTAATATCCCTTTAAATTTCGTAGCTGGGGGGTGTCTATAGTATGCCTGTAAAGGGGCGCATGTTTCCTGTGTTTAGAACAGTCTGACAGCAAAATGACATTTCGAAGGAAAAAAACACATTTAAAACTACCCGGGGCTATTGCATTGCCGACAATACACATAGAAGTTCATTGATAAAAACAGCATGGGAATTCCCCACAGGGCAACCCCGAACCAAAATTTAAAAAAAAAAAAAAAAAAGACATGGGGTTCCCCCTAAATTCCATACCAGACCCTTCAGGTCTGGTATGGATTTTAAGGGGAAACCCGCGCCAAAAAAAAAACAAAAAAACGGCGTGGGGTCCCCCCAAAAATCCATACCAGACCCTTATCCGAGCACACAACCTGGCAGGCCGCAGGAAGAGAGGGGGGGACGAGAGTGCGGCCCCCCCCTCCTGAACCGTACCAGGCCACATGCCCTCAACATTGGGAGGTTTGCTTTGGGGTAGCCCCCCAAAACACCTTGTCCCCATGTTGATGAGGGCAAGGGCCTCATCCCCACAACCCTGGCCGGTGCTTGTGGGGGTCTGCGGGCGGGGGGCTTATCGGAATCTGGAAGCCCCCTTTAACAAGGGGACCCCCAGATCCCGCCCCCCCGTGTGAAATGGTAAGGGGGTACTTACCCCTACCATTTCACTAAAAAACTGTCAAAAATGTTAAAAAAAATGACAAGAGACAGTTTGACAATTCCTTTATTTAAATGCTTCTTCTATCTTCCTTCATCTTCTTCTGGTTCTTCTGGCTCTTCTGGTTCTTCCTCCGGCGTTCTCGTCCAGCATCTCCTCTGCGGCGTCTTCTATCTTCTTCTTCTCGGGCCGCTCCGCACCCATGGCATGGGGGGAGGCTCCCGCTCTTCTCTTCATCTTCTTCTTCATCTCTTCTTCCTTCTTCATTTTCTTCTCCGGGCTGCTCCGCATCCATGCTGGCATGGAGGGAGGCTCCCGCTGTGTGACGGCGTCTCTTCGTCTGACGGTTCTTAAATAACGGGGGGCGGGGCCACCCGGTGACCCTGCCCCCCTCTGACGCACGGGACATGACGGGACTTTCCTGTGGCATTCCCCGTGACGTCACAGGGAAGTCCCGTCAAGTCACTGTGCGTCAGAGGGGGGCGGGGTCACCGGGTGGCCCCGCCCCCCGTTATTTAAGAACCGTCAGATGAAGAGACGCCGTCACACAGCGGGAGCCTCCCTCCATGCCAGCATGGATGCGTAGCGGCCCGGAGAAGAAAATGAAGAAGAGAAGAAGGAAGAAGAGATGAAGAAGATGAAGAGAAGAGCGGGAGCCTCCCCCCATGCCATGGGTGCGGAGTGGCCCAAGGAGAAGAAGATAGAAGACGCCGCGGAGGAGATGCTAGACGAGAACGCCGGAGGAAGAACCAGAAGATGAAGGAAGATAGAAGAAGCATTTAAATAAAAGGAATTGTCAAAAACTGTCACTTGTCATTTTTAACATTTTTGACAGTTTTTTAGTGAAATGGTAGGGGTAAGTACCCCCTTACCATTTCACACGGGGGGGGGGGGGGCGGGATCTGGGGGTCCCCTTGTTAAAGGGGGCTTCCAGATTCCGATAAGCCCCCCGCCCGCAGACCCCCACAACCACCGGCCAGGGTTGTGGGGATGAGGCCCTTGTCCTCAACATGGGGACAAGGTGTTTTGGGGGGCTACCCCAAAGCACCCTCCCAATGTTGAGGGCATGTGGCCTGGTACGGTTCAGGAGGGGGGCGCACTCTCGTCCCCCCCTCTTTTCCTGTGGCCTGCCAGGTTGCGTGCTCGGATAAGGGTCTGGTATGGATTTTTGGGGGGACCCCACGACGGTTTTTTTTTTTTGCGCGGGGTTCCCCTTAAAATCCATACCAGACCTGAAGGGCCTTGTATGGAATTTAGGGGGACTTCCACATCATTTTTTTTTTTACTTTGGTTCGGGGTTCCCCTTTGGGGAATTCCCATGCCGTTTTTTATCAATGAACTTCTATGTGTATTGTCGGCAATGCAATAGCCGCGGGTAGTTTTAAATGTGTTTTTTCCTTCAAAATGTCATTTTGCTGTCAGACTGTTCTAAACATGGGAAACATGCGCCCCTTTTACAGGCATACTATAGACACCCCCAGCTACGAAATTTAAAGGGATATTACACTTTTATTGTTTGACTTTAAGCATTATTAAAATCACTGCTCCTGAAAAAACGTCAGTTTTTAAAACTTTTTTTTGCATTGATCCATGTCCCCTGGGGCAGGACCCAGGTCCCCAAAACACTTTTTATGACAATAACTTGCATATAAGCCTTTAAAATTAGCACTTTTGATTATTCATGTTCGTGTCCCATAGACTTTAACGGTGTTCGCACAAACTTTTTTCCTGTTCGCATGTTCTGGTGCGAACCGAACAGGGGGGTGTTCGGCTCATCCCTACTTGTAAGCAACAAGTGGCAGAAAAGATTTAGTCTTTAAATGGTTAAACTGAGAACTTCAACACACTGAGTTCAGTCTATTGATAAAAGAACATGAAGAGATACAATGTATCTTCTTATCAGACTTGGCAGGCTGCCCAGAGGAGGAGAGAAGAGAACTTCAGACAACTTGCATTGACTTCTATTACAGAAGTTATTTGCAAGTCCCGCTGAAGTTATAAACGGCTTTTTTTATCAGCACAATCGGCCGATGCCGATTAAGTAAAAAAAGCCAAATATCGGCCGGCCGATATATCGGTCGACCTCTAGTTAGGACACCAGCCATTTGATGGTTTGGTTGTGGAAACCAGCAAATGTGACTAGGGCTGAAACAACTAATTGATTAATCGACAACTAATCGATTATGAAATTAATCGATTACTATTTTCATAATCGATTAATCGGCCAGTAACATAATGGGGTTAAAAATAATAAAATTATCCCTTTATAGTACAAAAAGAGCAAATAATCGCTACTGTAAATATTACGTTCACAGTTCTACAGTAAAAAAATGAACCCCTTACAGTAGTGATTATTTGCTTTTTTTGTACTATAAAGGGCTCATTTTAGTTTTTTTTAACCCCATTATGTTACTAAACATCTTAGACCTGGTTTACATCTTTGTGTTTTTTTGGTGCTTTTTGCAGAAACACACTACAGTTTATTTAACATGGTTTTCTATGGGACACGTTCACATCTATACTTTTTTTCAGCCGCTGCGTATTTGGAAAGGGTCAGGGACTTTTTTTTTTTTTTTTTTTTTTTAACGCAAAACTGTGCTTTTTTGGTTCAATATACTTCAATGGAGAAGCTGCAGAAAAGCATGTAATTCGTTTTTGCAGCAATTTGTATTTTTTAATCTGCCCAACAATAAATTGGCCAAAAAAACTGTATTTCTCTTCTAATCGTGTATATACAGTATATCTCCTCTGTCTGTTATTCTCAGAGTGGATTTAATATTTTGCTCCCTAACCATATAGTTTGTTTATATTTACCACTGCATAGAGATATTTAAGAATAAATTGTTTTTTTTAAGGCTGTTAACCGATTAATCGAAACAATAATCGACCAACTAATCGATTATGAAAATAATCGTTAGTTGCAGCCCTAAATGTGACAATTAGCAATCCCAGCATTCCGGGAATGTAACTTTTTTTTAAACTGTTAAAATCGATGGGTTTAGTTCTGCTTTATGATTTACTTCTGCTCAGGGGCAAGGCCATCTTAATAGCATAATGGGCACCTGGGCAAAGTAATGCACCGGGACCCCTACAAGCCTTCCCCAATTTAGGTGCCAATTTTGGTGGTAGGTGTATATTCACACCAGATGTGGTGGGACTGTGCTGGGTGGCTATTCCTAGCACAGTGCCACATGACAAGACAAAATGCCTTGTCACTGGTATGTCCAGTTCGCACCATTGCGTTGACAAAACTGCGGCCAAATTGAACTTTATGAAATGTCAGTGTGACGTTTTAATAAAGTAATAAAGTTTGTTTAAAAAAAAAAAAAAAGGAAGAAGAGCACAGTGTGTTGTAGCTAGGGGTGCAACGGATCGTCACCGATCCGCGATCCGAACGGGCCAACCTGTTCGGATCGGCACACCCGCGATCCGCGGAGCGCTCCGCGGCCTCGGGTTTTAGGAAAGGCCGCGGCTTCGGCCTAGCTCCGGAGCCGCGGCCATCTTGGTACACCCGGCGGCGCTGAGCATCGTGCTGACGTCATCACCCCGCCCCCAACTCGTGGGTTTGTCGGCTTCTCTAAAGCAAGCAAGGAAGGTATGACTAACAGGCACAGCAGCACTAATGTATACTGCTGGAGTCTGTGTGGATATTACAGTGGGGGACATGTGGAGTGGCTGTATTACAGTGGGGGACATGTGGAGTGGCTGTATTACAGTGGGGGACATGTGGAGTGGCTGTATTACAGTGGGGGACATGTGGAGTGGCTGTATTACAGTGGGGGACATGTGGAGTGGCTGTATTACAGTGGGGGACATGTGGAGTGGCTGTATTACAGTGGGGGACATGTGGAGTGGCTGTATTACAGTGGGGGACATGTGGAGTGGCTGTATTACAGTGGGGGACATGTGGAGTGGCTGTATTACAGTGGGGGACATGTGGAGTGGCTGTATTACGGTGGGGGACATGTGGAGTGGCTGTATTACGGTGCGGGACATGTGGCTAGATTACGGTGCGGGACATGTGGCTAGATTACGGTGCGGGACATGTGGCTAGATTACGGTGCGGGACATGTGGCTAGATTACGGTGCGGGACATGTGGCTAGATTACGGTGCGGGACATGTGGCTAGATTACGGTGCGGGACATGTGGCTAGATTACGGTGCGGGACATGTGGCTAGATTACGGTGCGGGACATGTGGCTAGATTACGGTGCGGGACATGTGGCTAGATTACGGTGCGGGACATGTGGCTAGATTACGGTGCGGGACATGTGGCTAGATTACGGTGGGGGACATGTGGCTAGATTACAGTGGGGGACATGTGGTTATATTACAGTGGGGGACATGTGGCTATATTACAGTGGGGGACATGATGTGGATATATTACAGTGGGGGACATGATGTGGATATATTACAGTGGGGGGAGATGACGTGGGTATTACAGTGGGGGAGATGACGTGGGTATTACAGTGGGGAGATGATGTGGATATTACAGTGGGGAGATGACGTGGATATTACAGCAGTGGGGGAGATGACGTGGATATTACAGCAGTGGGGGAGATGACGTGGATATTACAGCAGTGGGGGAGATGACGTGGATATTACAGCAGTGGGGGAGATGATGTGGATATTGCAGTGGGGGAGATTGTGGATAACTGGATTACAGTGGGGACTATATGGTGGTGGAATTTTCACAGGTTTTTGCAAATTCAATTAATTGCATTTTGCACATTTATCCAAATTGACTTTTAGATTCATATATTTTTCTATTTTTCATATTTTTGGTGTTCTTGTCAATTCATGTGTTTACGTCGTTCACTATTGTAATATTACGTTTAGCACAATCCTATTTTTTCTATATTTTTTTCCTTGTATTGGGGTTTTGCAGAAGGATTGCTGCTTCCACTGAGTCTTAGGCGATTTTCGGCCGCACAAGATCGCTTCTAGGTCTTAGCGCAGTTTTTCCTTTTTTCCAGGTGAGCTCCCCTGCCTTCCCTGACTGGCGAGTCGGGCAAACGACTGCCCACTGTTTCGTCCTCCCCTGGAACGTCCTCCAGGCTACCGAAGCGCTTCCACATCCTGCCTCTACTTTGGGGAAGGAATCAGTCCACACACACAGTGTGGTCATGGCGAGCGGAGGAACGGAGGTGCTTGAATGCCCCACGTAATTGAAATCCCCTGTATGGGAGCATTTTGGCTTCCCTGTCAAATATGATGATGAAGGAAAGAGGTTAGTGGATAAAACCGTGACGGCGTGTAGGCACTGTGGCACAAGAAAGCCATATGACACTGGAAACACATCAAGCATGGCTACGCATTTGAAGCGACATCACCCCGGTGTTTCACTGACAGGAGTGAAACTGAAAACGAAAGCTACTCAACAACCGCTTATCACCACAGCATTTACGCAGCCACTTGTTGCACAATCAGACCGGGCTAAAGCCATCACAAAAGCCATCGGTGTGTTTATAGGTGCAGACATGAGGCCATATTCGGTTGTCCAAAACGAGGGCTTTAAACACATGCTGAAAGTGCTTGAGCCACGTTACAACATCCCGTCGCGCACCCACTTCAGCGAAAAGATTGTGCCAGATCTTTATGAGCAGGAGAAGAAAAAAGTTGTGGATGAACTATCCCGAGCATCCTCTGTTGCGCTCACGACAGACGGGTGGACATCCAGGGGAGCACAGAGCTATGTGACGATAACCTCTCATTTCATCACAGCAGACTGGGAGATGAGAAGTCCGGTGCTGCAGACACGTCCCCTCTACGAGAGTCACACAAGCACTCATCTTGCGCAGATACTGACTCAAGCAGTGGAGGAATGGAAGTTGAAGAGGCCCAGTACTAATATCCCAGTCACAACTGATAATGCCAAAAATCAAATAAATGCAGTGAATGAGGCAGGACTGGGCCCACATATAGGGTGCTTTGCACATGTAGTGAATTTGGCATCACAGAAGGGAATCTCAATCAATAGGATGGACCGCCTCCTTGGGAAGATCAGGAAGGTGGTTTCCTACTTCCACCGAAGCACAACAGCTGCTCATGTGCTTAAGACAAAGCAAGAAATGCTAAAGCTGCCTACTCATAAGCTCATACATGATGTCCCAACAAGGTGGAACTCTACTTATGATATGATGGAGCGTTATCTGGAGCAGCAGGCAGCTATATACTCTGCATTGACCGACAAGACCCTGAAGAAAAATGTCAAAGACATCATTACCCTGTCGGATGATGATGTGAGAGTGGCAGAGGAGGTCCTCCAGGTGCTTAAACCCCTCAAAACTGTTACATCTCTGCTGAGCACTGAAAGTTCACCATCTGTGTCAATGATCCTGCCGCTTAAAACAAGGATTCTACAATCCATGGCTCCAAGTGTGGAAGACAGCATCATCACTCGAGATGTCAAGACTGCCATTAGAGAGGACCTGCAGCACAGATACACTTCACCCCCTACTCTACAGGACTACCTTCACAGATCTACTGCCCTGGATCCAAGGTTCAAGTCCCTGTCTCACATGGACCCTGCCCTACGCCAGAGGACATACAGTGACCTCACCACTGAGATTGTGAGCAGTCTGGGCACTGAAGACTGTGATGAGGTAAAGAAAAAGAATATTATTTAAAAATCATAAATTTAAATCTAAATACATTTTTTATTTTCGTAATAATGGCTTTTTTTAAATGTTATTATTTTCATGTTTCATAGACATGAAAAATGTGGCAATAATATTGCCACATTTTTCATGTCTATGAAACATGAAAATAAATAGGTTTAATTAATCAACAATTTTTTTTTTCTGCAGGGTCAAGCTGCAGAACTAACAGGAGCAAACTTGGACTCATCATCTCCTCCACAAAAGAAGTCAGCGATGGCAGAGCTTTTTGGAGAGACCTTTGCCACTTCCAGCAAAGACAAGAAGACTCCTGCTGACATCAAAGAGGAGGTGGCATCCTACCTGGCAGCAAGCGGCATTACAGTGGATGGTGATCCGCTGACATGGTGGAAAAGCAATGAGTGTAGATACCCTCATATTGCCACGATGGCAAGATGCTATCTCGCTGTGCCAGGCTCTTCAGTTCCTTCCGAGAGAGTGTTCTCAACAGCAGGGGACATAGTGCCTGCAACGAGGTCCACACTCTCCCCAGACAATGTAGACACCCTTGTCTTTTTGAAAAAGAATTTGCAATTATAAGCTCAGGAATGCTTTGCTTTCTTTCCTTTATTCTTCTTTGATGGTGTGGACATACTAGGCTTTCACAATCCATGTTTCAAGGAAGATGATGTGCCTTCTTATGTTGCACTTTAAGTTGTTTTTGGCTCATAGCCCATCGGTCCATGTTTGAAGGAAGGAGATATGCCTTTTTTTATGTTGCACTTTAAGTTTTTCATTATGTTACAAAGAAGAGATTATGCCTTGTGCACTTTAACTTGATTTTATATATTTTCAAGTAATGTAAAAAAGTGTTAATAAACAAAAAGACAAAAAACTTATGTTTATTTGTTTTGTCTTTTTTTTTTGTTGATCCGAAAATGATCCGATCTGTGACTCTGATCCGAGGAACGATCCGAACCGTGAGTCTTTTGATCCGTTGCACCCCTAGTTGTAGCCCAGGAGATGGGGTGAATAAACCCTTAGCTCTTGTCCTCACTGGTGTGATTTGTCATGTCATTTGACATTTTACACACACAGATCCACATGCCGGCCCGGTCAACGGGCAATCGCGGGTGCCCGGCGGACATCGCGGCCGCCGGGCACACGCACCGGGTCCCGAGCAACGCGGCGCGCGCGCCCCCTAGGAGACCGGGAATCCCAGGACGTCATATGACGCCCACCCAGGATGGGAGATCCCATCTGTGGACGTCATATGACTATGGGCCGGTACTGAAGTGGTTAAAGGCCACAGCCGCCAGCTTCATGGTATCAAGTGGAGGTGGGCATAGGGGTTCCAGTGCTGCCAAAAGGAGAAATGGAAGTCCCCATTACTTAAAGTGAAGCTCCACCCAAAAGGGGAAGCTCTGCTTGCCTGTATCCTCCCCCCTCCACAGCCACATTTGGCACTTTTTGGGGGGGGGTACCTGGTTTTGACAGGTACCACTCCTAAATCAGATTGCAGAACTTTTGTATGGTTTTTATTGCTATCTGTGCCATTATTGGAAGAGTTCAATGTACTGCCTATCTTGATGACCAAACAGGAAGCAGGGGGCAGAGAAAATAAGAAACTGACCAAGGTTCTCACTCTTCCCCACTTTAGTTTATGAAAATGTTTTAGAACTGTCTATGCCATTGCTTCCTGCATCAGTGACCAAAAGAAAGTGAGTAAAAACAGCAATAAAAACCAAACAGGGGTTCTACCTCCCACTCTGTCCAAACTAAAAAATCTGGGGACAGATGAAGGCACGTGACGGTGTCGTAACGCGTAGGGATTGGCTGGAGCGGCACAAGCTGAAGCACAAGTGAGAGGGTGCTGAGAACGCCAGACTATTCACTCTGCCTGTTTTTATTGTACTAAATGTAAGAGCAATACCTAAATAAATAACCCCCCCCCCCCCCCCTGTGATTTCAAAACGTTATCACACTAGTGGAGCCTTTCTTCTCTCTCCTCCTCCCCTATTTTTATCTCCCCTGATATTGAGTTCCACCAGAGCGGAGTGACAGAAGAAAGCATGGAGAGATAACAACAAAGAAGGAGAGGCTCCCAGACATTGCTTCCACGTCTTAAAGACATAACTACCAAAAGCCTGATTATTGCAATTTTAAGGTGAAAGTTCTGTGAGACCACACTAGGAGGCACCACCGCAAGAATAATATACCCAGCATACAAGATAGGACAGATCTGAATAGAAGAACCATTTATAAATACCTTTCTAATATCGCCATCTATTTTTTCAAGAACTTTATATTTATAATTTTACAATTTTATCACCTGCACTTTTAAGGTTACATTTAAGTGAATTGTAACTGCACTTATTTTATAGATTATTGCTGGTACTTTTACGGTTTAAAATTTATTTATGACGGGTTGCACATAATACTATTTATTCAGAATTTTAGAAGGAATATTTCACTCACAAGAATTTATTTATTCACGATAATTTATTCACGATATTCTAGCCTGTCTTTATTCATGGCATTTGTATCACAATATTATAATAGATACCTGCACGTTTTCACTTTATTATAGCACCATCACTTCACTGAAAGACAGTGGGAATTGCTATATGTTGCAACATAGAGATCGTTGATCCTAGCAACTACAGCTGCAGCAACCACTATCTAAAAGTCTTAATTTTGTCTATGTCTACACAGTTTTACACATATTTATTGAGTATTGGTAATATTGCGCGAAATTCATTTAAATATCTACTGTATCAAGTGTTGGTGTGAACACCCTCATTTTGCTGCAATATTTACACTTTTTGATAGAATTAGTCACTATTATTATTCATTTTTGCATCTACCAGCGCAAAGGAAAATTTTTAATAATTCAATATTTATTTTTGTTTCACTTTATTAGCCCAGCCAGCTGTTAATGTGCCTCGCTCTGGGCAAATCATAAAGGGCAGCTTATCTGGCAGGTTTATTTCATAAGAAAACCCATGCAATCATTATGGCTCTCTTGGTGATCACATGATCGGGGTTCAATCAGAGTGGACACTAGTGGATCATTAGTCTGAGATTAGCACCGTCAGTGACAGCAGGTTATTGGAACTAGGAACCAAACTACCTGTAACCAAACTTCTGTGGGCTCCCAGTTGCTTAAGGAAATGCAAAATGCTGGAGATCACTAATCAATCAACAGACCACAATAGTAAAAGACTAATGATTTATAAGGCTTTAGCTTAAATAAAATTTCCTTATAAACCCATTCAGATGCAGATTTTATCTATGATATTTCTTTTTAGAGACAATTATAAACATCGGCTTAGGAAAATTTTGTAGATCCTATTCCTGAATAATCATGCACCCAACATCTGGGCTTAACATACTGTACCTGAAATTTGTAAAAAAAAAACAAAACAAAAACAAACAGGCAAACAAACCTTAGCCTTCCGGAATACACGCTTATCTCCAGTACTTGACGTTACCTTCCGTTTTATCTTTGTTAGTAACTCTTCTTGGCCACGCTTGAAAAAAGGATGCTGGTATCTGCCTGAGCAGTATTTATCATGTCTAGCTGCACCAGCCTCATCCTGCATAACCTTATGAAAGCCATCTGCAAAAGCAAGAGCGATGTTACCATTACTGAAAAAACAAAACAAAACAAAAAAAAAAAAACACACAGGTTGACAAGCAGTTACTGTCAGATATCAGGTGGTTTGTTGTCCCCGACACGCAAAGTGATATGCAGAATCATACCTATGAAAATTGTTCAGGAGCCACAGGTAGATTAACCAGTTTACTTCCAAATTTCCCTGAGTTTAGTAGAGACATTAGATTCAGGCTGGATTTACACTTATGCGATGCGGGAACCAGCGCAATTCCTATGCGGGTTCCCACACCGCATCTAACTCGCAGGCAGTACACACTGCTCTCTGAACCGCTGCGGGTGTCAATAGAAATTTAATGACACCCCCAAATTGGTTCGCAGAACACGGTGAGAATTGTGGAATCGGATCAGATCCCAGCGAGGACCAAAAAAAGGGTCCTGCACCATTTTGGTGCGAATGCAATGCGTTATCAGCCATACAATTACAGACAGAAAATTTACATTTTTGCATAAGACCAGTTGTGGCCAGTGGGGATGAGCTGAGTGTTTGGCGTGGATGAACGTGACACTTTTGTAAAGAATCTCAAGATACACCAAAACTGCAAAAAAATATTATTATTATTATACAGGATTTATATAGTGCCAACAGTTTACGCAGCGCTTTACAATATAAAAGGAGACAATACAGTTACACTACAATAAAATACAAGAGGATTAAGAGGGCCCTGCTCAGAAGAGCTTACAATCTGATAGGGTGGGGCAGGTGGTACAAAAGGTTGTAACTGTAGGGAATAAGCTGATGGAAGTGGTAGGAGGTTAGTTGGAGACATGATATCTCTTCAGGGAAGCCTGAGTTTTCAGGGATCGCTTGAAGGTAGCAAGAGTAGTGGAAAGCGAGTTCCAGTGGACGGGAGAGGCTCTGGAGAAATCCTGGAGACGAGAGAGCAGGAGGTCTTGAGAAGAGCGGAGGGGACGATTTGGGTGATATTTGGAGACAAAATTGGTGATGTAGCTCGGTGCAGAGTTGTGAATTACATGTCCCCTGTCAGAATGGGGATCTGCCTTGTTTACAAAGGCAGATACCCATTTTGCCCCTGTACTAAGCGATCGCGGGTCGCCGGTGGACATAGAGTCCGCCTGACCCACACGCCCGCCACTGCGCGAGCTGCCGTACAGCTACGGTGATTCAGAAGAGCCAACCTGTCACCGAACAACAACGGCGGCTGGTCGACAACTAGTCTAAGAAAAAAAAAAGGGGGGCTTGACAAGGAGGTTTAACCTTTGAAACACATTGACTTGAGACACAATCTGGAAGTGGACACATTAGCCATCATTCAGAACCTCTCTGCAGAAGTTTTTGCACTATTAACCGGCCGCCCCCAGACAAGGTCAGGGGAAGTGCCGACCGCCCCCAGACAAGGTCGGGGTAAGGGCCAACTGCAAACAGACAAGGCCGGGAGGAATTTAAGTTGCAACAGCCTTGAATAAAACTGCACAGCTGCATGTAAGGGACTGGCTTGAAAGGAGACTGCTACTAACCCCAACAACTTTATGAATCAGTGAATAGTGGGGCATTCCAAGTAACTCAACTCCCAAACTGTGGACTGAAGGGTCTGCATCCTTTCCTTTGGAAAGGAAAACTTGTGCCAGGGTCATGTCCAGGATGAGGCCCCGATTTTTAATTCAGTCTTGAGATTGACGACCCAGCCGAAGGCCTACGGGGCATGCGCCATCTGCTGCACATTGGCCTTGAGGCCTTCACTCGATTGCCCTGACAGGAGTAGATTGACCATATACTGCAAAATGGGAATCTCTTGGGTCGCAGGAAAGCTAAGACCTTAATCAGCACTTGCAGTGTCACGACTAGGCCAAAGCTGCAAACTGAAAATGTTGTTCCCCTAAAAAGCAAAAAAAATACCTTGTGCAGAGGGGTATGGTTTTCATACAGGTGCTGCTCAGTATGTGGATGCAATTGGAAAGACTCAGTTGGTTGGGGGGCTCTCTAAGACCCTGATTCTGATACCTTTTGCTATCTGGGGGTTCTGGTAATGACAGTTTTACAGCCATCTCTCCACAAATCCTTATGGATATCCACCAGCTCTTCCAACAGTGGAAAAGGCAGCTGAGAATTCCTCCTGGACACAAAGGTCGCAGAGGATGAAGTTCCTGTATGAGTTAATGAGAAACCAGATGTTACTTGAGAGCCAGAGCTGGTTTTCTAGACCTAAATTAATTTGTGGAGGGAAGACAGTCTCCTAAGAGAGCCTAATCCCCTTGATCCTGAATACCCTAGTACCAAATACACCATGCTTGCCAAGCGCACAAGGGGCAAAATACTTAATTCTTAGTGCTAGCACCAAGATTGGGGAAAAGGGTAGCCTCACAATGTCTGTCCCACCTTTTGGAGGCTTCAAGATCCTTAGTCATGATGTGGCCTGTGCTGTGTGGGGGCTCTGCAAAGTGTGTCCTGTTTGACTGGTGTCCCAATGGGAAAAGGTCAGTTCCAAGATGGTACCTGCACAGTAGCACATGCAGGCAGGTTACAATTGCACAGTGGCTTCACCAGGCTACACCTGTACAGTAGCACAGGCAGACTTCACTGAGCAGCCTAAAAATAAATCAGCGCACCAAAGGGGTGCATCGGGGGGGTTTGGGAGCCGGCCCATAGGTTGCTGCACCTCCCATAGGCATGATGGGGAAAACAAGCACAACCCACTCCACACAGTCTCTCCAGCACCTGCAGGAAGACAGCCCCAGGGGAACCCCCCAAATAGGGGCGCTAACACATATTAGGAGCAGAGCATGGTGCAAAGGATACAGAGATTAGTGCAGGAGGCACTAACCAGTAGCAACCCCATTTGCTACATTAATCTGTGATCATATAAGTGTAAAATAAAGACCAACTACTTTCTAAGGATAATAACAAACACTACTGTTGCGCAGTTTTAAGGGGGACAAAAGAGGGGGGAAGCTTATGTATGAGCTCACATGGTTTGGATACAATATGCCTCACCTACCCATAGATATGAGATGATAGTTACTTAACCACTTCGCCTCTCACACCCATTCACCCCCTATGGACCAGACCATTTTTTACATTTCTGCTAAGGACCTGTTTATTCGTTAATAACTGTCATTACTGAGGATAACAAGGATATATATATTTATTGTTTTTCTTTGTTTTTTAAAGGACAAGGCTTTCTTTTCATGATATTGTCTTTCAATTATTTTTTTTCCCCTCTCGCAATCCTTAGACAATAAAAAAAACGCAACAAAACTAAAACAAAGTACACTTTTTCTTTTTTTTTTGAGCAGTTAGTTAAAAAACAATTTACAAAATATTCACAAATAAAAAAAAAAGTGTTTTTTTTTCAATTTTGCGCTTTTTTTTTTTTTTTTTTTTTAAATTGGGAAAGGTGTAAAAATATTAAAAACAAAAAAAAAAATTTTAACCACTTCCCATCCACCATATAGCAGAATGACGGCCGGAAAATGGTTAAGCTAGCCAGACTGGACATCATATGACGTCGATCGTTAGTGTGGTGTGTCAATCTGACACACCGCATCTTCCATCTAGGTAAAGAGCGTAGGCTCTTTACCATGTGATCAGCTTGTGTCCAATAGAAGAGAGTAGAAGAGAGCCGATTGGCTGCTCTGACAGGGGGGGGGTCTGCGCTGAATGATTATCAGTGCAGCCCCCCCTCCCTCAAGGATGCCCACCCGTGCCCACCAGGGATACCCACGACCACAAGGTATGCCCACCCATGACCACCAGGGATGCCAATCCGTGCCCATTATAGATGCCAAACAGTGCTGCCTGCCAGTGCCTCCTCATCCATGACCATCAGTGCTGCATATTAATGCCCATCAGTGCCACCTCATCAGTAAAGGAGAAAACTTACTTCTTTTTTTTATTTGTTTAGCAAATAAATAAAAACCCCAGTGGTGATCAAATACCACCAAAAGAAAGCTATATTTGTGTGAGCCAAAATCATAAAAATTTTGTTTGGGTACAGTGTTGCATGACTGTGCAATTGTCATTTAAATTGCAACCGCGCTGAAAGCTGAAAATTGGCCTGGGCAGGAAGGGGGGGAAAGTGCCCTGTATTGAAGTGGTTAAATATCAAAAACTTTTTTACTTGTTAGGTTACTTTAACTGACATCTTTTGCAGATCTAAATTAACCCCATTAATCTGCAGATAAATGGAGCAGAAAGATGTAAAAGTAACAATATGTAATTTTGTATAATATGTGGAGCAGTGTTGTTTATAAACACTGTCAGACTGCTTTTTTGACAGCTACTACTGCCAACTCCCCTGGCTTTTATTAAAACACAGCTGAATGTACTGTATACTGGGAGGGGGTTCCCAGAAGCAGGGCAGAGAGGCTGGACATGCTACACATACCCTGTGTACAATTATGAATTTTTTGGGTTATGTGTAGCACGCCTAAAGTCTCAAACTAGTCATTTTTGGCAGATCAGGTGATGAACTCTCATGTCTATGGACCCTTCACCTCTCTATGATGTAAACTTGCTAGTTCAGCAGGGAAAACGTTGGCATTTCCTGAAGCTCACACATTCCTTCCTGCCTCCTGCACAGTACTTTTGGTCAGTGAGGTTGCCCATCATAGTGATATGCCAACAGCAATGCTTAAGATTGGGCCTTAGCAGCAAGCTCCAATGTTACCCAGAAGCATCGGTGCTTTGATTGTTAGAAGGCTGTAGGAGGCTCCTGCAGATATGTGCGCACATTAAAGTTATCTCACTTATTGAAATTTAAAGAATATATCTGAGAAACATAACCAGAACGGATAACGGAAGGTAAGTTAGCCACTGGAAATGGTGGTTTTTCTATGCAGTCACATGACTGCAAAGCTCCAACTACTCTGTGTAATGGGGAGGGCTGAATTGTACACCATATATGGGGAAGTTTGCTCCCACCAGCCGCTGTAGAGAAAGGAGTGTGAACCAGAGCTTTGCCAATAGTTGCAGTCACATAGTTTATCTGAACTATAGTATGCCCCACTGCATGCAGGCTGCTGCTTCATGTAGAACTCTTCTATGCAGGGTGCCCAGTCCTCCTAGACTGATTCCCTGGCACAGCAGATGTTAGTAGCTTCCAGTCTTCAGGGTGAACTGCATTTAAGATGGTTTGATGGGGGAACCAACACCTCCTTCCTTCTCATTCATTAAGAAAATCCAGTGCATTAATTAAACTGCATGTAAAACAATCTCTAAATGGGTGAGTGTATGATGAACGACAGGATTCTCGCCTTCATTAATAGATCACATTCAGTGTACACAATGCACAAGCTTTTCTCAATGGATGAGAAGGGAAGATGGGTGGTTTCTCGTCAGAATGTCACAAATCCAATTATTCTCAAGTCCCAAAACTATTAACCTCCACTGTCAGATGTTCAGCACCAGGAAGAGGACTGGGCACTGCGGAGAAAATCTCTACACAAAAGTAGCAGATGTGGGACATACAGTACATCATTACAGGTAAGTGATATGTTGGCAGGCAGTGGAAAACATTTTTGACTCCAATTCAGGTTTAACATTTTGCAATATTGACTAGATTATGATTTTGTAAGACATATTGAGGGGGTCTGTACTTACACCAATTGAGTTGCCGTACAAAACTTGCCATGTTGTTATGTTTGAAATGTCTGGGCAATATCTCTTTTGCAAAGCTTTCTTCGTCCAACACAATAAAACTGTTTCCATCCTGTAGACAAAAAACAGATGATGTATTAAATACCGTATAATACCACTTCCTTGTCACCTCATATCATCACATACAAATATTCGACTTTTATTCTCTTGCTCCTGTAATCTCAATGCCTTCTCTAAGACTGCTTTTACCATTCACTTCTAAACCGACTACATTTATTCTTATGTGCCACACTGTTCACCTTAATGATTAATACTGTATGTAGGTTGCTGTTAGACCCCTTTCACACTGGAGGCATTTTTCAGGCGCTTTTGGGCAAAAATAGTGCCTGAAAAACGCCTCCCCTGCAATCCCAGTGTGAAAGCCAGAGTGCTTTCACACTGGGGTGCTGCGCTGGCAGGACATTAAAAAAAGTCCTGCAAGCAGCATCTTTGTGGTGGTGGAGGAGCAGTGTATACACTGCCCCTGCCCATTGAAATGAATGGGCAGCGCTGCCGAACCGCCTGCAAATCGCCTCGGCAGCGGGGCTACGTGGGCACACTTAACTCTTTATTTGGCCGCTAGCGGGGGTTAAAAGTGCCCCGCTAGCGGCCAATTAGCAACGGTAGAGCACCGCTTAAACTAGTGGCGTTTTACCGTCAACCCCCACTCGCCCCAGTGTGAAAGCAGCCTTACTCTAAAATGACTGCTCATTGCCAGTTGTCTATTTCACGTAACCTTATAAGGCTGGTTTCAGGAAGACAGACAGTTACTGGAGCTTGCTTGGAACTGTTAAAGCAGTACCTTTGAACAGATTTAGTGTAGATACGGTTTAGCTTTACATGTCTTTACTAATGTAATTTCTTCTCCTTTGCACATGTATTTCATATTCTTTGAAATGTACAGCTCATGTTTTGTTTCTTTTAACCACCTCTGGATCGCATGCAATGTACTGCAGATGGCGGCCCGTACAGGTACAGCGACATATCTGTACAACGCTGCCTTCTTCTAGGTCTGCGTATGTGCGCACCCCTTGTGACCCCAGTTGTCATTTGCTGCAGGACAAGCTAGTCAGCAGGTCCTGAGATCAGTTTAACCACTTAAGAGAAGGATTTTTTTTTTTTTTTTTGGAATCCTACTTACATCGGTCCTATCCTGCATCTGTTCCCCAGCGCCTCTGCACTAAGAACATCGCTGATTGCTCAGTTTTCTGAGCTCCATGAGCAGAGAGCTGTAGACTGTCAGTCACCGCTCTCTGCTCTGCCCTCTCCTCGCTCACTGGAGCACTGGGCTGTGGAGGCGGCCAGCACAGTCTCTCAGCGGCTCGCTGAGAGGCTGAGCCGGGTGTCAGTCCAGGTATCTGGCGGATCCAGTTTTTGTCGTGATGATGCAGTTCCTGGGACTGATTTCTGTGACATCAGAGTGCGGACTTCAGCCCACTCTCTGCTGAAAACGGGTCACAGTAGGGCAAAACGAACTGCACTCCTGTGATCCATAGCAGAAGTACAGCCAAACAAGCTTTGGCTATACTTCTCCTTTAAAAAGGCTAAGCCTTTTTCTTACACTTGTTGCTTACAAGTTAAAATGAGTACTTTTTTGCTAGAAAATTACTTAGAACCCCCACACATTAAATATATATTTTTTAGCTGAGACCATAGAGAATAAAACAGCAGTCATTGCAATATTTTATGTCACACTGTATTTGCGCAGCTGTGTCTTTCAAATGCTTTTTTTGGGAAAAAACACACTTCAATGAATTAAAAAAATAAAATAAACAGTAATGTTAGCCCAATTTTTTTGTATAATGTGAAAGATGATGTTACACCAAGAATAGTGATCTTTTATTATAAGCAAAAAAAAAAAAAATCTTGATTCTCATTTTATCCAGAATCGTGCATAAAGTCAACACACACACACACACACACACACACACACACTTTAGTTATGCTCATTTAATCCTTTGATCACCGGTCACCCAGCGCCATTAGTACAGTGTCAGTGTACAGTATTTTTCGCTGATCACAGAATCAGCATCACTTGTGACATCAGATAGTGACGACCAGTTAGCATTAGATTGCCCGCACACTATTGCATTTGTGCTATAAGTCGCTGATTGCCGCCATTACAAGTATAGTGTCTATAGAGATCAATATATTGATCAAACAGAACTATACTAGTATCTCCCTTAGTATAGTGTCCCCAAAAAGGCAGCATTATAAGCGCGGATACCTGCCAGCATTTGTATTTATAACCTCCCCCTCCCAACAAGTGCAGTGTCAGTGGATCACTGCCACCTCTGGTACATTGTACACAAGACCAGTGTTAGCAGAGATCGGGCCTGATCTTTCTAACTAGCAGGTCAATTTTATTTCTAGCGGCTCAAGCAGTCCTTGACAGCCAGCAGCTCTTTTTCCCATTAGTTGCACTAGGTACCTGTAAATTTAGTGCCCAAAATATCCAAAGCAAGGTACACTAGTGAAGTGTCATTCTGAGTATGACAGATGAGAGCATCCCCGACAAAGAGCTCAGATGGAGAAGAGGTCTCTGTTAAAATCAGGCATACCTGACCCCAGGTAGCTGAAGTGCTATGAAAGCATAACTTTTCTCATATGCAGCAGGGTACTGGTGCTGAACTACCTTTTGGTGGACTGGCAGGCACCAGTGCCCTAGTACATCCTGGCATTTTACACACCAGCACTGCAGTGTCTCAGGGTTATGTGGAGAGTCTCAGAAGCTCAGTCCAAGCTGGTGAGGTGGCTAGCACTAGTAGGGTCCCACAGCCATAAAGTAATCACGCACAGGTCCATAGTGTCCTCCCAGAGGTGCTTACAAATCCTGATTGGCAGCCCCCATTATTCCCTCATTCACAGCCCAACCCAAAATTCAGTTGGAAATAGCAAATTTAACAGAGCCCCTTGATTTTATTTTAGATGTTTTTCAGAGAAGATCTGTATAAATTGATTGTGGACCAAAGCAATCTTTATGCACACCAATATTGTACATCCCCGCCAACCCAAATTCAACTCTTGCTAGACCATTCACATGGAAGCATATCATGGGTTCTGAATGAGAAACTTTTTTGGGCCTAAACCCCAGACCCTTAACATGGGTATTACAAAAAAGTATTGAATTGCAGTCCTGTTGGTGCACAGACCCAATTCATCAGATGCCCTTGTTATCTGCTGCAACGGCCAGGAAACCATATGAGATATTGCATTTCACATATTTTAGTGAGGATACACGCTGTCATCCCCAGGGTGACCCTGAATATGATTGGCTCCACAAAATTCAGCCCTTCATGAACTACCTCTCCAAGAAATTCTCAGATGTGTATATGCCTCAACAAAACATCTGCGTAGACAAGTCCCTCATGCACTGGCCACCTTGCAATCAAGCAGTATCTCCCCAGCAATCATGCCAGATATGGGGTCAAACTGTATAAGCTCTGTGAGAGGGCAACAGGCTTTACATATAGATTTAGAGTTTATGATAGAAAAGACAATGAAGTGGAGTCCTCCGAATGCCCAGACTACATGGGGAGCAGTGGCAAGATAGTATGGGGCTTGGTGTCAATCTTGTTCCGTAAGAGGTACCATTTGTATGTGGACAACTTTTATACAAGCATGCCACTTTTTAGACACTTATTAAATCTTAGAATTGGCTGCTGTGGCACAGTGCGCCCTAATTGCCACGGTTTCCCCCAATGACTTAGAAAGGGAGAGAAAGCCTGCTTGCAGAATCACCAATTACTCGCAGTAAAGTGGAAGAACAATAAGGATGTTTTTGTCTTGTCTTCCATTCACACAGGCATGACAGTTCAAACTAGCATGGCATCTGGTGTCATTGTAAAGCCTCCCTGTGTCCACGACTATTATCTTTGTATAGGTGGTGCAGACTTCAATTACCAAATGATGAAGCTGTATTTATCTTCCCACAGAGTTTAACACTGGTACAAAAAGGTGTCTATTTATTTCAATTCACTATATACAGTATAATGCTTTTTTTTAATTTACAAAGCAACTGGAAGAAGTAGATCCTTCCTAAAATTTCAAGAAGCGATTACAGCCCTTTTGTATCCAGAAGGTGCTGTGACCCAAACTGAATAGAAACGCAGTCCGGATGCGTTCCTGGAGCTTTTCTGCATGTGCATTTTTGATGCAGTCGAGTGCATTTTTTCCCCCTCTTTTCTTAACCTAAAATAAGGATGTGTGTGCCAGTACATTTTACAGTGTTCCAGTAAAGCCCAGTGCAGGAAAAATGCAGCACTTTTTACTTTTTTTTCTGAAACTGGAACGCACTGGAACTGCAAGCACTGGTGTGAACTATGCCATTGAAAACCATATAACTTATTTTCCATATGTTTTTGATGCAGGAAAAAAAAACAAACAAAAAAATAAATAAATAAACGCACTGGACCACATGTGGTGTGAACTGGCCCCAAACACAGATGCAGTGAGCCGGCTGCATGAGAGGCATTTTCTTGATATCCTCTCTGGTACTCCAACCCAAAAAGGTCACCCCAAAGATGATGCCGAGTCTGTAGCAGAAATGGAATAAGGCGAAACACTTGTTTTTTTCTATCCCTCCTGGTCTCTGCATCCAGGACTGCTTCCATCGCTACCACACACTAGTGGAGAATTAGTGTAAGGTAGGAAAAAGAAAAACCCTCAAAAATGCGGGACTTTAATGGGCGATACGCACAGGTAACCACAACTGAAAGGCGAGTCTGGATGTCTCATCTTTTAGCCCTTTTTACTCTGTTAAAAATAAAACGTATATTTTGTTATACTTGTTTGCCTATGTGGTTACTTGTCCGTATCGCCCATTAAAGTCCCGCATTTTGGAGGGTTTTTCTTTTCCATATACACTGGGATGATGGCATTCTCACAACTCCCCACTATATATTTTTATATTAGTGTAGGGTACAGCATGACAGGGTCAAGGGCACACAATTCACACACAAGGGTGTTAAAAGATATTAGATAGTCAGGAAACTGTCCATCGCATTTTGAGAGGCTCTAAAATCAAACGCTGGAAAGTTTATGGTTCTCAAAAATTACAAAAAGAGTTAAAAGTAAAAAAAAATTGTTTTGTTGAGTTGAAGTTATTTTTTTTTTTACTGTTGTAGCTATTGTTAACCGTTTTGTTTGCTTTGCAGGAATGCAAAATACTCACTATGCCCCTTAGCAAATACGTTGGAGTGTCTACTTGCCAAAAAGTGGTCATTTGGGGGGTGATTGTAGTGTCCTGGCATTTCAGGGCCTCCAGGGCTGTGGCAGGTAGTGAGGAGGCAACATGAGGAAATTACACCCTTTGAAAGCCTCAAGGTCATCATTGGATTTTGGGCCCCTGTATGCAGCTATGCTGCCAAAAAGTCTCTCACATGTGGCATCCCCATACTTGAGAGAATTAGCAGAATGAGTTTTGGGGTGTAATTCCCCATATAACCACTGCATGTGTGAGAAATATCTCATTAAAGTGACAACTGTGTAAAAAAAAAAAAATGAAATAAAAAAATAGTCTTCATGGACTCAACATGCCTCTCAGCAAATAGCTTGAGGTGTCCACTTTGCAAAAACCAGAGTAATGCCCCGTACACACGGTCGGATTTTCCGACGGAAAATGTGTGATAGGACCTTGTTGTCGGAAATGAGGACCGTGCGTAGGCTCCATCACACATTTTCCATCGGATTTTCCGACACACAAAGTTTGAGAGCAGGATATAAAATTTTCCGACAACAAAATCCGTTGTTGGAATTTCCGATCGTGTGTACACAAATCCGACGCACAAAGTGCCACGCATGCTCAGAATAAATAAAGAGATGAAAGCTATTGGCCACTGCCCCGTTTATAGTCCTGACGTATGTGTTTTACGTCACCGCGTTCAGAACGATCGGATTTTCCAACAACATTGTGTGACCGTGTGTATGCAAGTCAAGTTTGGGCCAACATCCGTCAGAAAAGATCCTAGGATTTTGTTGTCGTAATGTCCAAACAAAGTCCGACCGTGTGTACGGGGCATTAGACTTACTGGTAACTCTTTTTCTAGGAGTCTTCCAGGACAGCCTCTGATATAGGGCTCCTCCCTCCGGGACAGGAAACACATTCACCCAAATGGTTAAAAAGGAGGTCCTCCAGGCCTTTCCCTTCAGTTTCCACAAGAACCGCCGGAAGGCTCTGAAAGACATAACACACTGGCATAACATTATTCTATCCCCTTTGCACCAGCTATAAGACTCTGGGTGGGAAACCAGGCTGTCCTGGAAAACTCCTAGAAAAAGAGTTACCGGTAAGTCTAAATCCGGTTTTCTCTTATCGTCTTCCAGGACAGCCTCTGAGATAAGCAAGAAACTTACTCCGTTAGGGCGGGACCACTGCCTGGCGGACCTTTCGCCCAAATGCCTGTTCTTTATCAGCAATCAGGTCCAAGCGGTAATGCTTTGCGAACGTGGAGTAGCTTGACCACGTCGCTGCTCTGCAGATCTCCCCTGGAGTGGCACCGGCTTTTTCTGCCCACGAAGCTGAAACCGCCCTAGTTGAATGTGCCTTAACTAGAGGGGCTTGCCTCACCAACCTGTATGCCTCTAAAACTGTCGTCCTTATCCATCTGGCAATAGTGGATTTTGATGCTTTAAATCCTTTGCGTGATCCCGCAAAATTCACAAACAAAGATTCTGACTTCCTGAAGTCTTTGCTGATATCTAAATAAAATAAAAGGCTACGCCTGACGTCTACTAAACGGAACTCTCCTTCCTCATCGACTTCTGGAGGAGGAGTAAAATGTTGGCAGGATAATGTCCTGAGTACTATGAAGAGTAGAAGAAACTTTGGGGAGGAAACTAGGATCTGTCTTGAGCACAACCCTATCCTCCAAAATCAACAAAAATGGCTCTCTAATTGAGAGAGCCTGCAACTCACTCACTGTTCTGGCTGAGGTGATTGCAATCAAAAAAGCTGTCTTTAGAACCACCCACTTAATATCCGATTATTCCAGAGGTTTGAAGGGACTCTTTGTAAGTGTGCCGAGGACCAAGGATAGATCCCAGGAGGGACAGGCTCTGACCTTCACTGGCCTGGACCTGGAGAGAGCCTTAAAGAAATTCTTTACAAAACGATCCTGCTGCAGGGAGACCCAAAGAAAACCGCTCAAGGCAGCAGCCTGTACCTTCAGGGTGCGAATAGAAAGACCCAATTCCACTCCTCCCCATCCCTCTGGCTCGATCCAGCGCATGCAGGAAGAACTGAGCAACTTTCTTGTTGCTTTCTGAGGCGAACAGATCCACCTCTGGTCTGCCCCAGGTCTTCACAACCTGCTCGAACACTTCCTGGTTGAGCTACCATTCGTCCTGTTTTACTCGCTGATGGCTGAGAAAGTCCGCCAGAGAGTTCTGAGTCCCCTTTAAATGTACTGCTGTCAGAGAAGCCAGGTTTGATTCGGCCCAAGCGAAAATTTCGCCTGCTATCATCTGCAGTACAAGGCCCCTGGTCCCCCCCCCTGCTTGTTTATGTATGGGACTACGGCCGCATTGTCTGACCTTACTTAAAGGTGCCGTCCCCTTATTCTTTGCTGGAAGGCCTCTAGCCCCCTCTGCACTGCCAGTAGCTCCCTCTGATTCGAGGTCTGTCTGGCTTCCACCTGAGACCAAGATCCTTGAGCCAGATCCTTTTCCAGGTGGGCACCCCAGCCAAAAGAGCTGGCATCTGTTGTCACCACCAGAGCTGTTGGTCTGAACCACAACAGACCCGTCCAGATTGTGGTTGGCTCGCCACCAAAATAGTGCCCTTTTGACTCTGATCGATATAGACATAGGCTAATCCAAACCCTGCTGGCTGCCATCCCAGCACTGCAGAAGGAGAGCCTGTAAGGGGCGCTGGTGAAACCTTGCCCAAGGGACTGCTGGAAAACAGGATGTCATTATCCCCATCACTCTCATGACATCTCTGACATGGGCTTCCTGGTTGGTCTGAAGCTGCGCTACCGCTAGACCCACTTTATCTTCTTTGATGGGAGAAAGACCTTCCTCTCTGTTGAAGAAATCCTGTATCCCAGGTACTGTACTTCCTGGGTTGAGATCAGCTGGGACTTGTCCCGACTGATCAACCAACCAAAAGAACGCAGGAAATATTGTGCTTTCTGTAAGTTCTCTTCTAGCTGCAGATAAGACTGGGCGACAAACAGGAGATCGTCCAGATAGGAGATCACTGTAATGGCCCTGACGCACAGCGAAGCTAGGGCCTCTGCCAGGACCTTCGTGAAAATCCTTGGAGAGGATGCTAGTCCAAACGATAGTGCCCTGAATTGGAAGTGGAGAACTTCCGAATTCACCCTGACTGCCAGTTTGAGAAATTTCTGGAAATCCTGATGCATCGGTACATGCAAATATGCGTCCCTGAGGTCAATCGTCACCATATAACAATCAGGAAACAGGAGATTAGTTACCATGAAGATAGACTCCATCCTGAAACGCTTGTATCTGATAAACTTGTTCAGGGGGCAGAGATTGAGAATCAACCTGAACTTGCCTGACGGCTTTCGGACTACGAACACATGGGAGTATACCCCCTGGCCGCATTCCATATGTGATACCTGGCTGATGACCTGTTGATCCAACAGCTCTCCCAACAGCAAACTCAGAACTCCTGCTTTCTCCCAGTCTCGGGGTGACCAAAAAGGTGGGCGTGGGAATGGCATTGAAATCCAGCCATTTTCTTTTATCTGTAATATAAACAGGCTTGAAGTTGCGTTGGTCCATTGCGGGAGGAAGTCCCCCAACCTTCCACCGCAACACAGGAGTCTCTGGGGCCCTTGCGGTGGTCTGAGGAGGATTGAATAATATTTCTCCTCTACCACGTCCCTTGTAACCTGTCCAGTGTTTTTTAGGACGACCCTCTCTCTCCTGTTGGGTCTGCTGCCTGAAACCTTGTAAAAGACTTCTACCCTCAGGTTTTTTTCTTTTTCTCTGGGAAAGCTTTCTTCTTGTCCTGGGTACGTTCCAAGGCCTCCTGAAGCCCAGGTCCAAAGAGGTGAGCGCCCGAGAAAGGCAATCCACAAAGCTTGAGATT
The DNA here is from genome assembly GCA_037952835.1 of Lithobates septentrionalis. Taxonomy (NCBI): domain Eukaryota; kingdom Metazoa; phylum Chordata; class Amphibia; order Anura; family Ranidae; genus Lithobates; species Lithobates septentrionalis. The sequence continues at coordinate 5,495,696 of JBBDGP010000447.1, read as the reverse complement.
TGATACTGCATCTCCTGACTAAGCTTTCAAGCACACGGCCCTTCTTACAGCATTTACCAAAGCTGCTGACCTGGCTGCTAGCTTTACAGATTCCGCAGAAGCATCAGCTAAGAACCCAACTGCTTTAAATAATAAAAGGAAAAGATTTTAGCAGTTGTTGCCTGGATGTGCCTGCAGAAATGTGGGACTGCAACTGGGTTAACCAGCATTCTAAATTTCTGGCAACTGAGGTAGCTGCAAGGGCTGGTTTAAGCCCAATAGAAGAGGCATCCCAAGCCCTTTTTAGCAGTACATCACCCTTTTTGTCCATGGGGTCTTTAAGAGATCCCAGGTCATCGAAGGCCAAATCAGTCTTTTTGGAAACCTTCGCCAGCAGCGCATCCAACTTAGGGACCTTGTTCCAAGGATGGGCCGTGTCCTTTTCAAAGGGAAATCTGCGTTTAAGGCTTCATTCTCACGAGGCGGATCTGCTGCCTCAGAGTTCGCCAGCTTAGCGGGAGATCTCTCCGTTGATCTCTGCTGAGCCGGCAGATGACAGGTCCTTCTTTGCTCACTAAGTGAGGGGCTTGTCGAGCGCCGCTGGTTACTATGGAGAGATCAGACGAAAACGGACAGCATGTCCGTTTTCATCAGATCTCACCCGATCCGATAGGGACGGATGCGAACGTAGGGGCATCCGTATGATTTTAGCGGATCGGATGTCAGAAGACATGTCACCGCTGACATCCGTCGCTCCATAGACTAGCATAGAGCGCCCGTTCAGGTCCGCCGACAAAACTTACAGGCGGACCTGAACTGTCCGACAGTGTGAAAGGGGCCTAAGACTGCCTGAAAAAAAAAAAAAAACAACTGTTTTCTTTCCGGGTGCTCCCACTCCAGCAAGATCGTTTCTACTAGAGACTTGTGCACAGGGAAAACTCTTGACTTCTGCGCAGTGACCCCCTGATACATAAGGTTGTGCTTAAAAAGCTGTACCGATTATCTCTGATCTCTAAGGTGTCATAAATCGCTTTTAGTAAGTCCCCCACATCGTCCAGTGTCAATCTGTACCTGGACCATCTGGAGAGATCTTCTCCCTCAGAATCAGACCCCGAGTCCGCTTGAGAAGAGGCAAGCGATCTGAGTTCCCTCTCTCTATCTTCCGTATCCTCCTGACTAGGCTCAGATAGAATAGGCATACTTGCTGCTCTAGATAGGGGCACAGAGGCACCCTGCATTTGGGTCTTGTCCTGTGCTTTACACTGCAAGCAAAAAGAAAGACAAACACCCATGAGAGCCTGCCCCCAATCCTCGCCAACACTGTGCTTAGATCAGAGAGAAGGAGAAAAGTGCCCAGTCCTTCACCTGTGGTTCCCCACCCAGGGAAGGACTTTGGTCACAAGGACCCTACCCCCTCCCAGAGTAAGCCATGGTCTCCCCTCACCACACTTACCTGAGAGGTGCTGGTGCCAGAAGAACATGAGTCGACCGCCTGGGATGCTGCAGTGCCCTCCATGGCGCCTTGGTGTTTGTCACAGCCTCTGCTGGATCTACACTGGCTCTGGACGCCCAAAAAGCCACATACCGCGCCCGGAGACCGGAACCTCGTCTCACGGCTCCCCCTGATGATGTGGCTCCACCGGAAGCCGTGTCACTTCCGCTCGTTGTAGCGCAGAAGCCCCTCCTCCGATGCACTTATGAGAAAATTTGATTCTATTGGATATTTTTATAACAGAAAATTGTTTGTTTTTTTCAATTATATAATAAACAAAAAACCCAGTGGTGATCAAATACCACCAAAAGAATGCTCTATTTTTGTGAAAAAAATGATGTAAATTGCATGTGCGTAGAAGTGCAGTGCTGAATAGCAAAAAATGCTCTGGTCATGAAGGGGGTAAAACCTTCTGGAGCGCAAGTGGTTAAAAAAAACCCGAAAATTGTAAATGCAAAGAAACACTTGCTATATAAAGCGAAGTAATAAGTAATAATAATATATTATATTATATTATATATAGCAGTGCCATGAATATCTATGTGCACAGTATTGAACAGCGCACATCCAGCGCTGCCACTGTGCAGGAAGCAATACAGCAGGCTTTACTCCCCCATCGCTTTTCTTTCACCCACAATCAGCATTTGATTGCCGGATGGAAGAGAGAAGTACAGGTAGCAGAGTAGCACAGAGCTGCCCATTGCCTGTCCAGACACTGATCAGAGGGAACCTGCCTAATCTCTCCTCCCCTCTGCTCAGCTAGGCAAAGGGAGAAGGGAGAGAGGAGGGAGCTTCTCTAGACTCAAGACTCCCTTTGGTAGACATCTGTACAGAAGCCTATTAGAGGAGTCAGCTCAATGTAAAGATCTGTGTCTAGTCAGACCAAGCAGAGATTTGGAGCGAATATTGCCCTACATTGTAACTACAACATTCCTGCAACAAATCACAAACTTTCAATTTTCCAGGTTACCGATGAAGGTTGGAAATCCTGTTTAAAGGATAAGTTCAGCTTTCATAACATGTTACACCCACAATCAGGGTGTAACATGTTATGAAAAGCACCGGCCCCCACTCTGACAGCTAGTGGGGGGGAATCTTCTTTTCCCCGCTAGCTGTCAAAATGTTTTTAAAAATGCGTCGGTGTGGGGCTTCACCCACCCGGCCACATCACTCATTCACAGTGCTCTGGGAATTGAAAACTACCATCAGCCTTAGCAACTGTCAGCTTGTAGTTTCTCAATGAACTATCACAGCAATTATGCTTCCTGTCAGAATGTATCAGTTTCCATGAATGAGGAAGTAGATACACTGACTGTCTGCAGGAGACCCGAATGGCATTAGCGATCTGCTGATCACTGGTGCAATGCTTTACAGGCTCCCAAAACAAAACAATATAAATGCAGTTTTTTATCAATAAAAAATGTGCATTTATTATTTTTTGGCAAAAGGTGAACCTATCTTTTAGCATAGGCGCACAATGTTGTTTGGTGCACGTATCAAGTGAGTATCATACATGTGGCAAAAATATGTCAGAAAAACAAGAAAAAAACATAAAAAAAAGCTTATCAGGCAAATAGTTTGCACCTTGATTTCCATTACACAGCACACAATGCATAAAGGATTTCCCACTGTAATCTCAATATGACCACTGCTACAAATGCTATATAGATTACAAAGAAAAGGTTCCAGTCATGGTAGCAGCCGAAGGACCTTTCATTAACATAACAGAATACATAAAGTCGTCATTACATCTCCACAGGCAAGCTTGTGAGTCCTGGTCCCAGTGATACAAGGGAAGGGGGTGGGGGGGGGGAATCATGTGACCTGCAGGGGTCTGCATGTAGACAAAACAATAAACAATGTAGCCACACCCCTTCATTAAATGGCAGTCAGCACCAAAAATGGTTTACCTTTGTATTACAAATATAGAATATTGGATCATTTTGTAGCCTAGCTCCTAGAAGGATCCATATGCATGTTAGTAATTTGGTATTAATGCAATTTTTCCTCTAACTAAAAGTTTTTTTTGTTTTTTTTTTATTTACCTTTATTTATTTTTACAATTAACCTTGGCTAATGTATGCAGGAGCAGCAGTTGACAGCGTTTGCTTTCACTCAAGCGACACATGTGTAATAAAAGATGTCCCCCATCCCTAATGGCCCATACACACTATACAAAAATTCAAAGTAAAATTTCATCCGAACTATCTTCCGATTTTCAGTGTCAAAAAAAAAAAAAAATAAAATAAAAAAATAAACCACACTACACAGGTTTTAAAAGTAATTTATTAGGCAGCTCCGGGGGTCTTCTTCCGACTTCGGGGGTCTTCTGACTTCTCCACTCTCTCCGGCTTCTTCTCTCGGTGTCCGGATCTTCTGCTCTTTTGCTAGCGGTGGCCCAGTCTTCGCCGTCTTCTCTTATTCCGATGTTGACACGACGCTGTCTCCCGCTGTTATGCTGTGTGAGCGGTGCGCGATCAGTTATATAGGCATGGGGCGTGGTCACCGGATGATGTCACCCGGTGACCCCACCCCTTATGATGTCAGTCCCATCATGCCCCAGGACTGTGACATCATAAGGGGCGGGGCCACCGGGTGACAGCACCTGGTGACCACGCCCCATGCCTATATAACTGATCGCGCACCGCTCACACAACATAACAGCAGGAGACAGCGTCGTGTCAACATCGGAAGAAGAGAAGATGGAAAAGACCGGGCCACCGCTAGCAAAAGAGCAGAAGATAGCGGAGGAGCCCGGCAGAAGATCCGGACACCGGGAGAAGAAGAGGCCAGGAGAAGAAGCGGACACCGGGAGAAGAGGCCGGAGAAGTCGGATGAAGACCCCCAGAGCTGCCTAATAAAATTACTTTTAAAAACTGTGTAGTGCGTTTTTTTTTTTTTATTGACACTTTTTTCCCTAGGTGAATGGGCGATGTACCCCATACTCATTCACATAGGGTGGGGGGCCGGGATCTGGGGACCCCCTTATTAAAGGGGGCTCCCGGATTCCGATAAGCCCTCCGCCCGCAGACCCCGACAACCAACGGCCAGGGTTGTCGGGAAGAGGCCCTTGTCCTCATCAACATGGGGACAAGGTGCTTTGGTGTGGGGGAGCCCGGGGGGTCCGCAGGGCGCCCCCCTTCCCCAAAGCACTCACCCCCCCATGTTGAGGGCATGCGGCCTGGTACAGTTCAGGAGGGGGGGGTGGCGCTCGCTCATCCCCACTCCCTTTCCTGACAGGCCGGGCTGCGTGCTCGGATAAGGGTCTGGTATGGATTTTGGGGGGACCCCTACACCAATTTTTCGGCGTAGGGGGGGTTCCCCTTAAAATCTATACCAGCCCCTTCTAAGGGCCTGGTATGCCCCTTGGGGGGAACCCACGCGGTTTGTTATTTAAAATTTGGCGCGGCGTTCCCTCTCATGATTCATACCAGACAGCTATTTCTGCATACCAAGCTCTTCTGGGCCACCAGAAGTACAGACTTCTTTTCCTGCCTGATTCTGCGAAGAAGTCGTGGCAGTAGCAGAATGGGAGGAAATGCATAAATCAGGGAGAACTGATGCCATGGAGTCACCAACGCATCTGTCCCGCATGCAAGCGGATCCCTTGTTCTTGACACAAAATTGTCGATCTTGTTGTTGAACCTGGATGCAAAGAGATCTACATCCGGAACCCCCCATCTTTGGCATATGGCCAAGAAGACGTCAGGGTGAAGAGACCATTCCCCTGGGAATAACTGCCGGCGACTCAAGTAGTCCGCCTCCCAGTTCTCTACTCCCAGAATGAAGATTGCCGATATGCACGGCACATGTTTCTGCCCAGATTAAGATCTGGTTTACTTCTCCCTGGGCTGCACGACTCCTGGTGCCTCCTTGGTGATTGATACAAGCCACTGCTGTGGCATTGTAAGACTGGATCCTGACAGGCAACCCTGTAACCTGAGTGTCCAGGCCTTTAGGGCTAGATACGCCGCACGGATCTCTAGAATTTTGATGGGTAAGGTCCTCTCTGTCTTGGACCATCTCCCTTGTCCAGGTAACTGGTAAAAAGGATTTTCCCTTTTGCAGATTTTCGGTATCAACCACCAACTGAGGCTCTGACGCACTATAGGAGACAGACGCATCGGGAAATCCAATGCTTGAACCTTCTTGTTCCAGGCAGACAGGATACTGTTTTGCAGGAGTCTCGAATGAAACTGAGCATAGGGAACTGCTTTGAATGAAGCCACCATCTTTCCCAGTAGCCTCATACAAAAGGCGAATAGGAGGATCTTTCTTTGCCCTGACTACCTGAATCAGTTCTTTTATAGTACCGATCTTTGCCTGGGGTAAAAATACCCTCTTCTGGGCTGTATCTATGACCAGACCCAAATACTCTAGTCTTCTTACTGGTTTTAAAGAAGACTTCTCTAAGTTGAGGAGCCAACCTAGGTATTCCAGGTAGTTGACTGGTTTCCAAGCTTGGTCCAAGCGGGCTACCGACCGGTCTATCAAGAGCAGGTCATCTAGGTATGCCATTACCGTTATACCTTGGGCCCATCTGGCCAGCGGAGGGGCCAAGATTTTTGTAAACCCCGCGAGGTGCAGTAGCTAGCCCAAAAGGAAGAGCTATAAACTGAAAGTGGCGTTTTTTCTACTTCGAAACGCAGGTACTTTTGATGAGCAGGGAAAATAGGTACATGCAGGTACGCGTCCTTGATGTCTATTGACGCCAGAAGTTCTCCTCCTTGTAGGATGAGACTACCGATCGGATCGATTCCATGCGAAAGGATCGTATCTTTAGGAATCGGTTTAGATCCTTGAGATCCAAAATGGGTCTGACATTTTGAATAAAACCCCAATCCCTGCTCTTGCGTGGGAACAACCACGATAACTTTTTGCGACAATAGTCGCTCCAACGCTAGAAGAGAGGCTTCTTTTTCTCTGGGTCTTTGAGAACATTTGATCTGAGGAAACGAGGAGAGGGGAATTCTCTGAACTCTAGTTTGTAACCTAGAGTTAATGTGGACATCACCCATCTGTCCTGGAAATCCCTTTTGTCCCTGGGTCGACTCTGAGATTTCTTGAGGCTGACGGAGGAGGCCGTCGCGACTGCCTGGAGTCTGATGCTCCTGGCACTGGGGACGGAGCCCGTTTAAAAGAGGGACGTTTACCAAATCTTCTCCGAACAGCCTTGCACCATGAAAGGGTAACCCAGCCAGAAGCTTCTTACATGGCGATTCGGCTGAAAATTTTCAACCATAAGATTCTACGCATATGTACCAACCCAAGCGCAAGGCGAAAGGTTTGGATGATAGAATCTCTGATTGCGTCAACAGCAAACACAAAGCCGCTGGTAGGTTGGCAAACCCCCAGGCTTGCTGTTCAGGTAAAACTTTGAGGACCTGTTTAACATGGTCTCTCAAGTATTGACAGACTCCGATTGCTGCCACTGCAGGTTGAGCGATTAGGACCTTCTGCTACTGAACCTGCCAAGGAGAAAACATTTTTTAACAGGAATTGCAATTTCTTATCAGTTGGATCCCTAAGTATCTGAGTGTTTTCGACAAGACAAGTCAGACTTATTTACGGAGGAATGGCGGCGTCAACTGCCAGTATACCCCACATCTTAGTAAATTTTTCATCCCTAGGATAAAGTGTTGCAAACTTTTTAGGCGGAAAAAAAAATGTTTATCTGGGTGATCCCACTCAGAATAAATAAGCTTTTCCAGTAACCATAAACAGGAAAAGCATGTGTAGTTTGAGGAGGATTCAGTGAACCCAAACCAAAGGAGGGTTCTTTTACTGACACAGATACGGGTAACTTGAATGTGGAGCGGACCAATCCAGCAAAAATTTGCACTAACACCTTCTCATCCTGAGAAGCTGAAGAGGGCCCTTCTTCGCTTGATTCCTCAGAAGAGGAATCATCAGTCTCATCCCGATCCTCAGAGGGATTCCTCTCCTTTTTCCCCCCAGAGTCCCTCTGTTTGAGGGTCCTGGGTGGCAGAGGGGGACCTAGTGTGTTTTCTTCCACTGAGTGAAGATGCAATTAAGACCACCAGTCTTTCCTCTAATCCATCCTTTTGGGGGGGGGGGGGGGTGCTGCAGAAGGGGGGTCCTCAGAGCCCGAGGGAGTCCCTTAGAGCCCCTATTTTTTGGGGTATATGTACTTCTGCCCGTAGTGCAAAACACAAAAAGCAGAGGCACTACCAGAATGCACTGACTGCTGAGCAATGTAGTTCAGCAACTGCCGCTGCTACCAAGTCTCAGTCTAGTGCTCAAGTAAATGTTTGCCTGGGAATGCCTGTGTCTCCAACCTCACATGTGCCCGTCTGCTCTGTGTCCCTCCATAGGCCGTGTGCATCTGAAAAGAGTGCACCTTATAGCCTGTGTGCAGCCTGCAATGTGAGCGTTTCAACATGCCAACGTTGCGTTAACGCTCCGCCCCTCCCCCCTTGTCTTTTTCAGAAAAGACTGTTTCCCGCGCGAGCCGAGGCTCTGATCCTCGGAACTAGCATGGAGGGGGGGCCGAGACAGAGGAGAGAGGAGGGCCGGAGGATGGGAAGCCACTGTAATGGCGGCGGCGTGCGGTGCAGCATACTACTGCTTCCCTGTGCCTTTACCTAAGCCGTGGGGGGAGAATCCCTGTAGGAAAAAACCCCCCTTCTCACATCCTACCTGGAGCATGGCTTGGAGGACCGTACAGCGTGGACACTGAGACAAGACAGATCAAGCATGAAAAGAGACAGCCCCCAGTGGCGACTATAGGCATAGCATACATTTACTTAAAAGGAGAAACCTTATAAGAACTGTAAAAAATTTTAAGAAGTCTTCCTTATCTTATCCAGCTGCAGGGTTCTGTTGTAACAGACCCAATCTTCACCTCTCACGGTGGGCTCCGTTTAGAGAAAAACCTTCAGAGACAGGAGCTCCCTATGTATAGGGGGATCCACAGTTCTGGCCCCGTAAAGCACCCCACCAGGGATATGGCTGAAAAATACAAATACTGGATCCTGGGGTCCAGCTCTCTAAAAAGAGAAGTGTTACAGGTAAAACCTTGTTTCTTCGGACACGAGGCCCGGGTACCATCCAATTCGGCCTGGAAAAGACACTTTGGATCCGGCTGCATGGCTTGCCCTAGTATAGGGTATTCCTTTGGAGCTCAGCACAGCACATCTTTACTCGTGACCAACACCTAAGACACTGGTGAAAAAACTGAGCTATCCCCAGGAAGGGGAGGGATTATATAGGGAGTTGAACTTCCTGTCTAGGGTGTGCCAGTGTCCAATCACCTAGTGATATCCTATATAACCCATCAGTAATTACTGAGACTCTGTGTCCCGTGATGTATGAGAAAAGAAAAAAGTTTTCCTTTCCCGATCAGCGAGCCAGCGCGACATGCACAGTACCCTGTCGCCGAGAACCAGTGCGATGGGATCGCGCTGGAAACACAATCTCGCGGTCAGGTACTGTAGGTGGATGCTAGGTCCAATGCTGTATCTGTCCCCCGCCAGCCCTAAGGCCCCTTTCACACGAACAGACCATTCAGGTCTGCCTGTCACTTTTTTAGGCGGACCTGAACGGACGCTCCATGCGGTCTATGGAGCAACGGATGTCAGCGGTTACCATGTCCGCTGGCATTCGATCCGATAAAATCAGATATATGGCGATACGTTTGCATCCGTCCTGGCGGATCGGATGAGATCTGATAAAAAAGGACATGCTGTCCATTTTCGCCTGATCCCTCCATAAGAATCAGCGACGCACTGACAGGCCCCTCCCTGCTCAGTGAGCAGAGACGGACCTGTCATCCGCCGGATCAGCGGAGAGATCTCCTATTGAGCTGGCGGACAGAGCTGAGCGGATTCACCTCATGAAGAATGAGGCCTAAGACTGAAAACCAAGCAATGAAAAACACAGCTGATCGCCCAGTTCGCAGAGCTCCCTGAGCAGAGAGAGCTGGTGACTATCAGTCACCGCTGTCTACTCCCCCCCCCCCCCCCCCCGTGCGCTCACTGGAGTGCTGGGCAGAGGAGGGGGCGGGAGCAGCAAGCTCAGGCTAAGAGGCTAAGCCAGGTGCTGGTCCAGGATTGTGGGCAGATCCTGACCATATGGCCGTGATCTTGCCCCAGCCTGGACCAGCTCTGTGACTTCAGCCCACTGTCTGCTTAAAAGAGCTTTGGCTGTACTTCTCCCTAAAGCTGAACCAAACCTTTCTATTCTTTAAAGCAGAACTAAAACACTCCTATCATTTTCAACCAAGGAAGCTGCCATCTTAGTCTGTTTGATCTGCAACTACCATCTACCATGGTGCTGCACATGTGATCAGTTATGACACCAGCCATTTGATGGTTTAAAAGTTTGGGCCAGCACCCAAGAGCACAAGCAGTCCACAAGCTATGAATATATATATATATATATATATATATATATATATATATATATATATATATATATATATATATATATATATATATATATATATATATATCTATATCATGTACTGACTGATATCATTTCATGAGGCCCGAAAATGACAGGGCAGTACAAATACCCCCTAAACTGACCCCTATTTGGAAAGTAGACAGTCAAAAGGGATTTAGGAAGAGGCATAGTGAGTTTTTTGACTTTGTAATTTTTTTTTTCATTTTACATACTGTCAGCAGTGCAGTACAGTGTTATCATTTAAATGGTCTGGCGGTGATCAGGGACACTGACTGGTAACAGTATGTAAAAAATAAAAAATATAAAAATTAAGAAAATACTGCGCTAGAATAAAAGAGCAGCAACAATAACCATCTAATATCCAATGGTGCTAGTGTACAAATTATAAATAAAGTTGCGCTAAATTGGACAATCTCTCTAAAAGAGAAAAATTGTAAATAACCAATCAAATAATACAAACATATGCAGTAAAATAAATGAATAATAAAAATAGGTGTTCGTATACATCAATAGTGCATCATTAAATACATAAATAGTAAAGTGAATGTCCGTATACACCAATAGTGCAGGAAGTAGTGTCCTTTATAGAACGTATACACAATTGATAAGTGTATGGAGGGATGAGTACGGTATATTTGGACAAGGAGGTGCACAACCGATAAAAAAATCCGGGTAACCGCCCTCGCACTTTAATGCCACAACTGACATAAAAAGGGGATCACAACCTGGGAGTGAAGCTCTATATGTGAGAACCCTTACTGGAGCTGGTGGACCCCCTAAAGAGCAGGGTCAAAAGATCAGACAGATTAAGCCCTCTGCAGGGACATGTGGATCCTCCAATGTCTCCGATCCCTCGATTGCCTTAGATAGTTGGTGGAGATAATTCGCCAAATTGCGATAATGTGCTCATCAGATGGATGTTCTCAATCTGAATTAACTTCACATGATCCCCCCCCCCCCGGCACATTTTCAGTTGCAGTGGCTGGTGAAAAAAAGCCCCTCTAAGTGTTCTCTGCAGAGGGGGGGGGTCATGCGAAGTTAATTCAGATTGAGAATATCCATCTGATGAGCACTTTATCGCAATTTGGCGAATTATCTCCACCAACTATCTAAGGCAATCGAGGGATCGGAGACATTGGAGGATCCACGTGTCCCTGCAGAGGGCTTAATCTGTCTGATCTTTTGACCCTGCTCTTTAGGGGGTCCACCAGCTCCAGTAAGGGTTCTCACATATAGAGCTTCACTCCCAGGTTGTGATCCCCTTTTTATGTCAGTTGTGGCATTAAAGTGCGAGGGCGGTTACCCCGATTTTCTATCGGTTGTGGACCTCCTTGTCCAAATATACTCATCTCTCCATACACTTATCAATTGTGTATACGTTCTATAAAGGACACTACTTCCTGCACTATTGGTGTATACGGACATTCACTTTAGTATTTATGTATTTAATGATGCACTATTGATGTATAAGAACACCTATTTTTATTATTCATTTATTTTACTGCATATGTTTGTATTATTTGATAGATTTATTTGTAATGTTTCACTTTCACGTGGTTATTTACAATTTTCTCTTTAAGAGAGAGATTGTCCAATTTAGCGCAACTTTATTTATAATTTGTAAAAAATAAATATATGTTTTCCTATTTTTGAATATACTTTTTTGTTTTTTTACACACTGTGACCAGAGCAACACAGTGTTACCATAGTAAACGATACTACTCTGGGGAAATGATCAGGTCACTGATCAGTCATCCGCTGTGTCCAGCAGCGAATTTCGGGAGCACTTCATATGACGTCCACTCGGAGCGGTAAATGTCCCCCCCCCCCCCCCCCCCCCCCCCGACTGTCTTTTGACTGTAGGCCAGGTGGGAACTGGTAAAAGCCATGGAAGCTGCTCTTTGGCTGTTTGATCTGCAGTTACTATGGAGCTGTACATGTGGTCAGTTATGACACCAGCCACCAATGGTTTGACAGGTTGGTTGAGAGCACAAGCAAATATGACAGTTAACATTTCCAGCATGCCAGGAATTTACCTTTTTTATGAAAACATTAAATTGGTGGGTTTAGTTCCACTTTAAAGCCATGGAAGCTGACATTTTTTTCCTCTGTTTGATTTGCAACTGAAATGGTGCTGCACATGTGATCAGTTATGACACCAGTCATTTGATGGCTTCACGGTTCGTTTAAAAGTACAAACAAATGTGACAGTTATTTAGGGCATGTCTACAATATAAGGCTAAGCTTAGACTTGTGTCTAAACCACCGTGCCTCTAAAAAATGTGTTCAGATCGCTTTTCAGAGGAGTTTGACAGGCAGTGAGGAGGGGATGGGACGCCTCACCACCACCTGTTTTAACCCTCATAATTGCTGCACAAACGGCCAGAAAGTGCTGGGAATTTGCAGTGCTTTCTATTTCACTTGAATAGGTCGTGTTCGGCAGGCTCGCTATCCACCAAACACGACAGGAGCGATAATTTTTGCAACAGGCGTGACATGTAGTAAACCCTTAGAAAAAAATCTCCCCCTGCAAGGTAAAGCCATAATGTGCTAGTATGCATCGCATACTAGCATATTATTGAAGACTTACCATAAGACAAAACCCTCCAGTGGCGCGCGGTCACGGCTACAGAGGCTTCCATCTTCGCCCAGTCTTCCTCCTGGGTTTGCTGGCTGCCATGGCTGAGCCGCAATGACATCACTCTCGTGCAGAATCTCGGGCGCGGCACACAGCTCTGAACAAACAAAACTGGTATGCCATTCCTTCCGAGAACACATGTGATGGTGAAGTCACCCACTGCTGCTCACTAAAATATCTCCTAACGGTATTGGGGATATTTAACCTACTTTACTATAAGCTTACCTGTAGGTAAAAATACCAAAATAGAATTCAATACCACTTTAAGGGGGCTGCTCAGAAGGCATTAACAGCAGCTCAACTGCTCGTTTTGAATGTCCCCTGAGGCTAGGTTTATATCTGCGTGGATGGTTCCCACTGCGGGTCTTCACCTGTTCCCACAGCCACCCCCACAGAAAAGCACGCTGGATGTGTCCTAATGGCACGACGCAAGCACTGAAAATCGCACCCACATTGTACTTACAGTTCCCGTATGGGCTACGATTCCAGAAATGGTGCAGGGACCTTTTCCCTGCATTTCAGGAGCCACGGCAGCTCATTCAAATAAAGGGGGTGCCGTGCCCGAACAAAATGTGGCTTGCAGAGTCGCATCAATGTGAACCTAGCCTGACAGCGAGTCTAAACGAACACCAACTGTTTTGAGAAACAGTTGAATCGATGGGTTTAGCTCAACATGAAGGGCTGCGTGCCTGTGCATTTTCACGAAGTGCAATTTTCAGCCTATTCATTTAAAGCGGTTGTAAACCGTGGCCCATTATTAAAGAAAAACCCTGTAAGGAAATTGCATAATGTGTTAGTATGCATTGTAGAGCTGCACGATTCTGGCCAAAATGAGAATCACGATTTTTTTGCTTAGCATAAAAGGATCACAATTCTCTCACGATTCTCGTGACGTAAAATCTTTCACATTATACAAAAAATAAAAAAAATTTAAAAAATGGGCTAACTTTACTGGGTTTTTTTTTTTTTTTTTTTTTAATTCATTAAATATGATTTTAACTTGAAATCAACAAAATGTCAAAAAAAAGTTTAGTATTTAAGTGGTTAAACTTTTTTCACTAAGCCCTCATTCCCACGAGGCGGATCCGCTGCCACTGAGTCCGCCGACTCAGCGGGAGATCTCTCCGTTGATCTCAACTGAGCCGGCGGATGACAGGTCCCTCTCTGCTCTCTGTCCGTTTTCGGCAGATCTCACCCAGGGACGGATGTGAACGTAGGGCCATCCGTCTGATTTTGGCGGATCGGATGTCAGCGGACATGTCACCGCTGACATCCGTCGCTCCATAGCCTTGAATGGAGCGCCCGTTCAGGTCCGCCGACAAAACTGACAGGCAGACCTGAACGGTCCGTTCGTGTGAAAGGGGTTACACACGAAGTCTCTTCCATTGACAAATTGTTACAATGTTTACACTTAGTTCAACTGATAAAGAATGTTTTGATTCTTGGCAGACTGCCCAGTTTTTCTCTTCCTTTCTTTTGACAGCTGTGGCTTCAGAAGAGCAAAGAGAATTCTTTGCATAGAAAGAATCGGGAAACACTTTAGTCAAGATCGTGATAAGGATTCTTGACAATTAATCGTGCAGCTCTAATACATTGCATACTAGCACATTATAAAATACATACCTTAGAACGAAGCCCTCCCGCGACGCGCCGTTACCACTGAGAGGGCTGACATCTCCCGCCCCTCCCGGGTCTTTCTTCTGGGTTCACACGCTCTGGCTGTGTGATAGGCTGGAGCCACAATGACATCACTTCCGCGCATGCGTGCAGGAACCCTCGGTTCCGGCATGAAGCTCGGAAATTCCGGCAAGGTATGCTGGACCTTCACAGTGCGTGCGTCAGTGATGTCACTGGCTGCATCCAGGGTGAATACCTCCTAAACAGTGATATTCATTTTAGCTACAGGTAAGCCTTATTATAGGCTTACTTGTAGGTAAAAAATGACAAAAGTGGGCTTTACTATCGCTTTAAATGGGCTGAAACTGTACTTGAAAGCACAAAAAGTAAAACGCACTGCACTGGATCGCACGGTGCTGTGGCAAAAAGATGGGCTTGGGCATGTTCGCATCTCCACATGCCTGAGCCCACCAGGAAGCTGACACTGTGCAGTGCTAATCGCAGGCAGTGAGTGATTTCCCGATCTGTGCAGCCGCGGATCGGGAAATGTCTCACTGCCTGTGATTAGCGCGGCACAGTGTCAGCTTCCTGGCGGGCTCATGCACGTAGGGGGTTGCGAACACGCCCGAGCCCATCCTTACTGTGGCACTATATGTTCTGGTGCAGGAAACCGCACTGCATTTGCAATGTGCTTGGGGGGGGGGGGGTGTTAGAAATTCCTTGACACCAGCAGCAAATCGCACACCCAGTGCGGTTTTGAACACGGGTTTCCCGCACCTCGTTCTGGGGTGAAAAGGCCCTAAATACACACGTTTCTATATATAGGTACACAAATAAAAATGCCTGGGAATGGATCTGCTCAGGTGTGAGCGCTGCCTTTCAATCACACATTTTAATAACACATTCTGTCAGATAGAAGGAAAGCAGCTCTCATCCCAATGAATGGCAGGACACCTTCAGTGATTCTCCATTGTGCAGCATTGCATGGCCCTGATGTAGTAGCATCATTAGTGAAATGGGTATGCTTTACCTCCCCCACCTTCCCATCATGCCCCCTTATCATCCCATCATGCCCCCTTACTTGGCTCCAGCAGATGTAATCGCTGTTTCTGGGATCTTCCACTAGAGCCCATATCTTAGTGAGGAATTTGGGGACACTGGAGCTGGCCTTCATGTTTGCAGTGCGCCAATATTTGTGGTCCCTCCTCTCAAGCTGCTGTTTGGCCTGGAAATCTCTGCCTGTTATCCCTACTCATTTACATGGTATCCACACACTGTCTACACAAACATGGCCGCGCCCCCTCACGTGACTCTCCATCATCCACATCCGACACAGCAGCAAGCCAACCTCCGTCACGTGACTACCACTCACGCCGCGCAGCGTTGCCGAGGCTGTAATACGTTTTTTTTTTTTTTCATTCACAAAGTTTAATTGACAGCGAGTCCGTGCGTGCGGAGACAACCCTGTGGTGACTTTCAGCAATCGAGGTGTCTTTGCTCGATCTGAATTGATTAGCTCATGATCATCCAATCATCTCTGGCAAACCTCCAGCTCACCCCCACGTGAGGTTGTACCCGTTATGCAAGGAGGAGCCAGGTCCCGGTCGACGCTGTAGCGTCAGGCTCAGGGGGGCGTGGTGTGGTGCCCAGTTGGCGCATGCGCTGTAGCTCCGTCTAAGCTCAGTGAGGCCGGGTTGTACTTTGTATTGGGTTCGGGGGGAGCTCGGGACAATGAAGCAGAATTCTAACGTACCGGCGTTCCTGAGCAAACTGTGGACGTTGGTGGAGGACTCGGACACGAACGAGTTTATCACATGGAGTCAGGTAGGTGCCCCTCTGCCTTGTGTGTACATAGGCACGGCTTCCATCTTGTGGCAGCGGCCCAGGCATGATGCCAACCAAGCCTTCTCCACACGCTGCCTGCCATCCTTCCTGGGCTCGCCTCCTTTCCTCAAGGCTAGGTGTTCTCCATTCATTGTACCTCTGTCAGTGGACACTTCTCATCCTACATTATACAATATGTACAGCTCACATCCAATCCTCCTAAACCCCATTCATGTCATTGTTCACAAAGAATGCCAAGCCCTCAATCAACACCCTTACACTTCTAGTGTGCATGGGTTGGCTCCCAACAACAAGCCGTCAAATAGCTGGTGTCCGAGCTGACCACATGTGCTGCACCATGGCAACTGTACACCAGACTGAGGCTAAGATGGCAGCTTCCTTGGCTTTAAAAGATACAAGGGCTTTGTTCTGCTTAAGCCTGGGTTCACACTGATGAGATACGGGAAACAGCACGATTGTAGCGCCGATTATCGCATCTCCCGCAGGAAGTTCACACTGCCCTCCATGAACCACTGCGGGTGTCATTACAATGTTAATGACACCGGCAGATCGCAGTGCGAACCGTGAACTCGCACAGGAATCGGATCGCATAGGTGAGAACACCCATGCCATCCCGTTTCAGTGCGGGGGGGGAAGTCCCTTCGTTTTTTTCCTGCGAATCCAATGCAAGTTCAGTCATACAACTGTATGGCTGAACTCACATCTCATAGACCTCGCATGTGATTGGCACCACAGGTGTAGAGTTGCCACCTCATCCCTTTAAACCCGAACACATTAATTACACAAGTTCTGAGGCTGATTATGGTGGTAATTAAACTCACTTGGTGCCTTATCTGTATTAAATTAGCCTCAGAACCTGTGTAATTCATATGTGTTTGGGTTTAAAGGGATGAGGTGGCAACCCTATGCAGGTGGGAATCACATGTGATGTCTGATCGTAGTAGTGTGAACCTGGGCTTAAGCAGAATTAAACCCTCCTATCCTTTACAACCCAGGAAGCTACTTCTGTTTGATCTGTAACTGCCACGTGCTGCTGCACGTGTGATCAGTTATGACACCAGGCGTTTGACAGTTTGGTTGAGGACACTAATGTGACAGTTTTGTTGAGGACACTAATGTGACAGTTTGCATTTCCAGCATTCAGGAACGTAACCTTTTTTGAAACCGTTAAATCAATAGGTTTAGTTCCACTTTATGATTTAGTGCTGTTCAGGGGCTCTGGGTTTCAGCAAAATGGCAGCCTCCAGCAAGAAGAAACCAGAGTAATGATGGAGGCTATTTACAGCACACACTAAATTTGGTAGCATAATCATTCTTTTGGAATGTATGCTCCTTGCTAAAGAACATGATTTTTATCAAGTGGTTATGGATAAAGTTTGCTTTAAAACAGACTTAAACTCTCATATCCTTTACAGCCAAGGAAGCTGCTTCTGTTTGAAACTGCCATGGTGCTGCACCAGCCTTTTGATGGTTTGACAGTTTATCAAATGTGACAGTTAGCAATTCCAGGAATATAACTGTTTTTGAACTAGCCATAACTTTTTTGGTTATGGGTAAAGTTCCACTTTAAAAGCAGTATTAAACCCAAAAGCAAACATTTTATTATACTGCAGCTTACCAATTCAAGAGAGGAAGTAAACCCTGATGGGTTTTACTTCCTGTTTCCCTGCAAAGGTAAAGCATAATGGGCTACTATGCATCGCATAGTAGCCCATTATGTGTCACTTACCTGAAATCGAAGCCAGCAAGGTCACCGCTGTCCCCACTAGCGGCGAGCATCCATCTTCCTTCCAGGGGCGCGAACTCCGGCTCTGTGACTGTCCGGAGTTGGGTGACATCACACCCGCAAATGTGCACGAGAGCCGCCAGTCATGGCATGACCCCTTTAGAAACGGCACGATCTGCCCTTTCTAAAGTGTGCATGCGCCGTAGACATCAGCGCACAGCATTATTGTAAATATCTCTTAAACCATGGAGGTTTAGGAGATATTACCAGCACCTACAGGTAAGCCTTAATATAGGTTTACCTGTAGGTAAAAGTGGTTGCTATGGGGGCACCTGAGCGAGCCACAGCACCCTGAGTCCATTCAGACATGGAGCTGTGGCCCCAACCCTTTCTCTCATTGGCTGACTGACTTTGACAGCAGCGGGAGCCAATGTCGCAGTGCGGCTGTCTCATCCAATAAGAAGGGGAGTCCTAAGCAGCCAAGACACTCATGCAACATCGCTGGATGTAGAGGGAAATCGGGTAAGTATTAGGGGGCTGCTGCACACAGAAGGGTTTTTTATCTTAATGCACAGAATACATTAAGATTGTGGTGGAGAGTTTGGCTATACATAACCAATCTCACCTGGGCTAACACGCACCCCTTCGCCATAATGGTATAATGCACCTCTAAATAACCAATGTCTCCCCTTTTCCCCAGTAAACAGCCATACTCACCATCCCATCTCAACTCCATCGTTCCTTTATCTGGCCAGGAGGGCAGAGACTCTCGGCTTTTTATTCACACACACAGGATGTGACATCACAGGATATGACCAAATAAGGATATGACAACACAGAAAATCATGGCCCCAACATCCAATCGCTTCCTCCATGCAAAATAACATCACAAGAAATGACTCTAGAGGGGAGGGCATCCACAGGAGTGGGAGGGAGAAGTGTACATGTCTCATCCACTCGAGGCATGTACACTGCCCCCTCCGTCCCCAGCCTAATGCATGCACATGTTTTACAGCTGGTCCCGATTCAACCCAAGTGCGCTCTGCTAGAGCGCACCTTGGTAAAATCAGACACAGGGAGACCGATGACAATCTATAAAACACACATCCTAGAATAAAATGTCCAAATGAGTCCATATAATAAAAATTTCCACAACAAGATGAAAAACCTTTTTCCTTTACAATCACTTTAATGTGATAAATCGCAAGCAGTTTCCCCCACTGCTCCTGTGTGTACCCAGGCTTGTCTTAGTGACTTCTACATGTGATTTGGACAGGAATCGCACTGCATTTCTTTTCACATGCGATTTGTTGCAGTGCAATTTTAGTCCATTCATGTATCTGCTTCAATTGCACTGCAAAGGAATCAGTATCGGCCACCACATCTAAGGATTGGTAACCTGCAGTATCTTAAGACCCCTTTCACACTGAAGGCATTTTTCAGGCACTTTAGCACTAAAAATAGCGCCTGAAAAAAGCCTCAGTGTGAAAGCCTGTAATAAGGCTTACCTGTTAGGTAAAATGAATATCTCTTAAACCTACGCGATTTAGGATATATTCCAAGCTCCTTGCCGGAACGGAGGACATCATTTGAGCTCCGGCCACTTTACTACTGCTTAAATAATTAATACATTTTTTTTTTTTTTTTTTGAAAAGGTGAACTTGTCCTTAAAGCATGCCACAGATTACTAGATTTTTTTTTTTTTTTTTTACCTTCCTCCACAAGGGGGTGCAGGAAGCTTTCCCAGCCGGTAGAATACAATGATTACTGCTAGTGGCTATAGCCACTGACCATAATTGCATGCAAAAAAAAACGACAGGCTGATTGTACCTAAGTTGATGGATCGACTTTGGTACAATCAGCCTGCCCATACATGATCTAAAGACCCTAACCGTCTCTTCTGTCATAAATGCATCCCCCTGCCTGTCAGCAGTAATGTATAGTAAGCTACGCATGGGCAGCTCAGGGAACATTTACAACACCCACTCTGTGCCGTGATGAAGTGACTCCTGTGCCTTTGCTTGGGGGTGACATCATCATGGTCCTGACCATTCAGGCGGGCAGAGTGAACTCAGATGGAAGCACCTAAGAACTGACAACACAGGCTGGAGAGCATCCTTTGTCAGGTAATGGTCATAATGTTCTAGTGTGCAAAGGAGAAAAGTTCTGGTGTCACCCATAGAACACCTCCATCCCAATAGTAGAACAAAACACAGAAAAGTCGCCCTGGGACTTTGAGTGAAGTGAATACGGATAGCCAATGAACATACCAGAAGTAAACATATTCTCAATATTTATTCAAATAATGTCATACACACATAAATAAGCATGTCAAGGGTGTCAAGCTGATAAAATAGTACAGTACAATGTAAAAAATGTCATGGACATACAGTACATATAAAATGCAGTGCCACAAGCATCTAATATAACCCTACGCGTTTTGCGAGACAAAGCTCGCTTCTTCAGGGGTGGATGCGTGTGTAGTATATCTGAAACGATAATCCTCACCACTGTGTTACATACTTGTTTATTTCAGATATACTACACACACATCCACCCATGAAGAAACGAGCCTTGTCTTGTAAAATGTGTGGGGTTATGCTAGATGCTTGTGGCACTGCATTTTATTTGTACTGTATGTCCATGACAATTTTTACATTGTAGGGTACTATTTCTGGTATGTTCATTGGCTATCCATATTCACCTCACCCAAAGTCCCAGGGCGACTTTTCAGTGTAATCTTCCAGTGTAGTTCATACTTGGTGATCTGCTCCAGCAGGCTTCTCCTTGCTGCTAGGTGGGTTTCTGCAGCCTCTTCACCCTGCTTTCCAGTGCTTTGATGTCAAGACATAGCCATCTGATGGGTTAGTAGGAGATTGGGTAAGTAAAAGTGCTTTTCCATCTCCTAGACCAATCTCTGCAGTTAACCCTTGCAGTGTGGGCACAGCCTGACTGCAGGGGAAGACTTTCATTTTTCCCAGATTTGGCCGTTACTTTACTCCTGTTCTACCTTTTTTGCATTGTGGGAGGAAACTGGAGCACCTGAAGGAAAATGTTCATTCATGGAGTTTTTTTAAAACCTATTATTCAACGAAGCCAACATCTGAAGGCATAAAAAAAAAAAATACTGTCTTCAAAAATGTCCAGGGTGTGCACTGGTGGGGGGGGGGGGGGGGCATCTTGTTTCAGTGTTTGGCATTGGGAAAATGTTGAACTTTTGTACAATTTATTGCTTATTTTACATAATGATGAAAAAATACACACTGTAACACTTTTAAACCACAACATAGTGCAGCATGCTGTAAAAGGCACACAAGTGCGAGTGTGCACACAACATGAATATTTTCTGATGGAAATGAGCCCTTCATTTACTTCACATTTACATTGGTTTTCAGCCGACGTTCGCGGTAAAGCGCTAAAGTGTTTTAGCAGCACTTTGGAAGGGTTTAAAAGCACCCATGATGCGGCGCTGCCTATTCATTCCAATGGGAAGAGGTGGTGGAGGAGCAGTGTATACACCGCTCCAAAGATGCTGCTTGCGGGACTTTTTTCCCGGTCCTTGCAAGTGCAATGCCCCAGTGTGAAAGCACTCAGGCTTTTACACTGGGGTGGCTTGAGAGGCAGTTTTCAGGTGCTATTTTTAGCACTAAAATGCCTGAAAAACGCCTTCAGTGTGAAAGGGGCCTAAAACTGGAGAGTGCAAAATCTGGTGCAGCTGTGCATGGTAGCCAATTAAATTCTAACCTCCGCTTGTTCAGTTAAGCTTTTGACAAAAAAAGAAAAAAAACTGGAAGCTGTTTGGTTTCTATGCAGAGCTGCACCAGATTTTGCACTCTCCAGTTTTAGTAGATCAACCCCATTGAGAAGGCCGTCACAGATCAAGTCCAGGTTTCGTTAAACCTGGGAAAATAAGTGGTCTGGTGACTGAAAAGTGTATTTGGAAAGCATGCCTTTACATTGATGCAGTGACCAGCATTAGTAAATGTGCTCTAAACTTTTACTCTTTCTGCTGTTTTGTAAACCTTATTAATTTTTATTTAGAATGGTCAGAGTTTCTTGGTCCTTGATGAACAACGATTTGCAAAAGAGATCTTGCCCAAGTACTTCAAGCACAATAACATGGCCAGCTTTGTGAGACAATTAAACATGTGTAAGTAAAGTAATAGACTGGTACGCATGCATCAAGCGTCATATAAAATTTATATTCCGTTCATTTGAGACAAAATAATGTTTTGTACATCTTTTTATTGCTAGTGGAACTTGCGATTGTTCATTAAAGGGAACTTTAACCTTATGGATGCGGATTGAATGACATAAGTCTTAGAAAGATGCATAGTAGATTCTTTCCTTCTCCACACTACCTGAAAATTGCTGAGCCCCTTCTCCTAAGTGATATGATTTTCCACTTTGTGTTCGCTTTGTGCAGCACAGTCAGCATGAAGTCCTTCTTTTTATTTTTTCTCGGCGCAACGTGTTGCAATGCAAACTACCACATTGCAGCGCTGCTGCATTGAATATGATTTAGAAAAGTTCTAACCAAATATATACAGTGAGATGCCCCAGGGTCAGTGTATTGGAACTGTTCCTTCCAGTGAACCCCATTGGCCATGCGTTCAGTACTTGCTTTTTCACCTTGTTCACCTTCTTGCAAGCACCAACAATTTTATTCCTTTTGACTGACCCTAAACACACATTTGTGGTAGTGGTGACCAGTTCAGTTTAGCAGATGCAGAGAGCGCTTATAAATGTTACCTTGTTTTTATAATGACTGAGATTTTTAGAGGCATGGCTGATATTGGTGTCTAACTACAGAAGTTTTGTTTTTTTTATGCTTTTAAGATGGTTTCAGAAAGGTGGTCCATGTTGACTCTGGAATTGTGAAGCAGGAGAGGGATGGACCAGTTGAATTTCAGCATCCATACTTCATTCAAGGGCAAGACGAGTTACTGGAGAATATCAAGAGAAAGGTAATAGGAATGCTTGTGTTAAAGTAAATATGTTCTTTTATTAAAATCTTCCAGACTACAAAACAGTAGACCCCATAAGATCAGTGAAAGTGATATTAAAGGCATGAGTACTGTTGGCTGGGGACAGGGTTACCTTCTGGCTTCTAATAACGGAAAATTGAATACTTACCTTTCCGTAATTTTCCTTTCCTGGTGCCTACCCATGGCAGCATACCAATGGTTGGTTGCTCCGCCCCCGACCAACCCACAGGACCACTTTAACTCTATAAATAAAAGAGTTGTTCCTCCCCACCGTCATTCTTGTAACTAGATCTCAGAAAACTAAGGATTATTGAAGGGAGGGTGTATGCTGCCATGGGTAGGCACCAGGAAAGGAAAATTACGGAAAGGTAAGTATTCAATTTTCCGTTTTCCTGGTGCCTCCATGGCAGCATACCAATGGTAAATAACTCGCTTACAGGGAGGGTACTGCAATAAGAAATTTAATGAAAAACTACAGCCTTGACATCTGTAAGGTTCTTTCCCCAAATTCCCGGGAAGTAAGAACCGCTGGGTCTACACTATAGTGAGACATGAAAGTGTTGAATGACGACCAACTAGCTGCTCGGCAAATTGTCTCAGGGGAGACCCGCGCCAATGCTGCCCAAGAAGAGGCCATTCCCCGAGTGGAATGCGCGCTGACCGCATCTGGAACTGCCAGACCATTAGCCCGATAGGCCCTTTGGATTAATTTAACGATCCAGCTTGCTAAAGTCGTCTTGGATGCTGCCATTCCCTTTCTGGCGCCTTTTGGTATGACAAACAGTCTTTGATCTTTGCGAAACTGTTGTGTTGAGTTTAAATAGTGTCTCAGGGATCTGGCTACATCTAGCTCATGTAATCTTGAAGACTCTGGATCTTCTCCAAATGCTGGGAGAACCCATTCCTGATTAAGATGATAGAGAGAAGGTACCTTAGGAATGAATTGATGGATGGGTTGCAAAACCACCCTGTCCGGGAAGAAGGTGATGTAAGGTTCCCGTGATCCTAGAGCTTGGATTTCCGATACTCTGCGAGCCGAGGTGATGGCAATCAAGAATACTGCTTTTAAGGAAATGTCCTCTAGGGTGCAATCTTCTGTGGGAGCAAAGGGAGGATTTGATAGGACATCCAGCACAATCGTCAAGTCCCATTTGGGGTATAATGCTTTCCTGGGAGGTCGCAATCTCAGGACTGCCTTCAAAAAGCGTTCGACCAGAGGGTTCAAAGCCCATCGTGTATCTGTCAGGGCTGAGAGAGCCGAGACCTGGACCTTAAGAGTGTTTAGACCTAAACCTAGATCCAAGCCATTCTGTAGGAAGAGAAGCACATTCTGGACCCCAGGGTCCATGGGATCGAAATGATTAAGCTCTGCCAGTTCTGTAAATTTTCTCCATATTCTGTAATAGGTGGAATTAGTGGAAGACTTCCTTGCCTGTAGAAGTGTTTGAATAACATTATGTGAGCACCCTAAATCATCCAGCCTTTTCCGCTCAATTTCCAGACCCTCAAGTCTAGGATTTCCGGATGCGGGTGAGAGAAGTCGTTTTGAGACAGAAGGTCGTTCAGGTGTGGAAGAGGAAGCGGTCTGCATACAGCCAAGTTGACTAGGAGTGTGAACCACGGTCTCTTGGGCCAGTATGGGATTACTGCCAAGACTGTGACTTTCTCCGTCGTCAGGCGCTGAAGAAACCTCAATATCAGAGGAGTCGGAGGAAATGCGTATCCTTTCTGAAAATTCCAAGGCTGGGCTAGAGCGTCTACTCCTGCTGACCCTGGGAACGGAAACCTTGAGAAGAACAGAGGTGTCTTCGCGTTGAGTGGAGAGGCAAATAGGTCGATTTGGGGGGTGCCCCATTGTTGGCATATCCAGTCGAAAACCTTGGGATTCAGGGACCACTCGTTGTTGTTGATGAATGATCTTGACAGATGGTCGGCTAACTGGTTCTCGGACCCTGGGATGTATGAGGCCCGCAGGTTGATTAAGTTCCTCTCGGCCCAGGTCAGAATGGGCGTCACTTCTCTGAGTAGAGACCTGCTGTGTGTTCCCCCCTGGTTCTGGACATAGGCCACTGCCGCTTTGTTGTCCATCTGTAGGAGTATGGATTTTCCTCTTAGGTAGGTGGCTAAATGTAAGATTGCCATCCATGCCGCCCTTAGTTCCAGTATGTTCGATACTACCACCTCCGAATCGAACTGCCATCTCCCTTGGACTAGTTGACCTTGGAAGTGCGCACCCCAGCCCAACTGACTTGCGTCTGACGTAAGAATGGTCCATGAGATGGGCCCTAGGGAACAGTGAATCTGCAGGTTGGATGGTCTCGTCCACCACCAGAGACTGGACTTCATTATGGATGTGACTAATATCCTCTGATCCAGGCGATTCTTCCTCCACTGTGCCAGAAAGCCCAGTTGGAATCCCCGCAGATGCCACCTGGCCCACTTCACCATGGGTATACAAGAGGAAAGGGAGCCCAGGAGACTCAGACAGTCTGATGCCAACATGGAGTGGCTTGCCAATACTCTCTTTACCTTCCTTATCAGGACAGGAATCTTTTCTAGGGGAAGTGAAACTGCCCTCTCTGGAGTGTTGAAAAGTGCTCCTAGATATGTCATCTTTTGTGTAGGTGTGAGCTGGCTTTTCGAGTAATTGATTAACCACCCGAACTTGCTCAGGGTGTCTAGGACCAGCCGTACATGCACTTCTAGGCTCCTTTTGTGCTGGGATAGAATGAGGATGTCGTCCAAGTAGTGAAGCACTCGAATCCCTTTTTCTCGAAGAGGAGCCAGGATTGCCACTAGCACCTTGGTAAAGGTTCTGGGAGCTGTTGAGATCCCGAATGGCAGGCATTGAAACTGTAGGCGTAAATCGCCTACTTTGAAACGTAGAAAAGGTTGAAACTGCTGCAGGATAGGTATATGGAGATATGCGTCTTGAAGGTCTATAGAGACCATCCAATCCCCTGGCTGTACCGATAGGATCACTGTATTTAAGGATTCCATTTTGAAATGCTCTGTATGGATGTATCTGTTTAACCTCTTCAGGTCCAACACGGGCCTCCAGCCGCCCGATTTTTTTGGGGACCAAAAAGACTGGGGAATAGAACCCTGAGTGTTTTTCCAAGTCTGGAACTGGAACTACTGCTTGCTGCCGGATAAGAATTTGTACATACTGAAGGAGGACCTCTTTCTTCTCTTTGGAGGTTGGTATCTTCGTTGGCTGGAATGAAAAGGGTGGGGGCCGTTTTCTGAATGTCCAGAAATGCCCCTGAATCACAGTGGAGACTGCCCATTGATCTGTACAATTCTCCACCCAAACCTGGGCGAACGTCCTGAGTCGAGCTCCTACTGGAGCGGTTTGGGTGGATAGGGAGTCAAAAGGACTTCTGGCCCTCAACCGTGGATGTTGAGGTTTTCGGCTTCCCCGCCTTCAAGAAAGTTGCCTGCGAGCCCTTCCAGCCTCTTCTGTACTCCCTGCCCGGGCGATACGTTCTGGAGTCTCTTGCTCTCTGCTGACCAGCTGTACGTGACACAAATCTTTTCCTCCTGCTTCTGTCCTGGGGAATTAGACCACTTTTCCCTCCTGTGACTCTGGTAATCGCTGCATCCATTTTGTCGCCGAACAGAGCTTTCCCATTGTATGGTATGCGACACCAGGATTGTTTTGAGGTTGGGTCGGCTGACCATGGTTTTAGCCACAATGCCCTTCTGGCAGTGATGGAATACAGCATAGCTCTGGAGGAACACTTGAGGACATCAATGGCGGCCTCTGCCATGAAATCTGAGGCCAGCTTCAGCTCATCTAGTGCTTTGATGATCTCGTTAGACCCCACCCCCTGTCTGAGGGCTGTCTCAATATTGTCTGACCATACTCTAGTAGCCCGAGAGATTGAAGTCAGGGCTACTGCTGGCTTACATGCCCCTCCTGCAGCTTGGTAGGATTTTTTTAGATCTGAATCGATCCTTCGATCAAGTACATCCCTGAAAGAGACCGCATCCTCTAGAGGCAGTGTTGTATTCCTGGCTAATCTCATAATTGAAGCATCTACCGTTGGAAGCGAATCAAAAAGCTGGGCATCTGCTTCAGCAAGTGGGTATAATTTGAGAAAACGGTTGTAAGCTAAGGGTCTTTTATCCACCTTCTGCCATTCATCTGTCACAACTTCCTTTATTTCTTCCATTAAGGGGAAGGTTGATAATTTTTTCTTCAGGTGTGGAAAATATTTCTTTGCTTTAGATGGAGGCTCTGGATCTTCCTCCCATTGGATTGCGTCCTTTACCGCATTGATAAAGGGTTCCACTAGAGCAAAATCAAAGGCTGAAGCATTCTCTTCTCCCACATCCGAATCGCTTTCAGAAATAACCTCTGTGTCTCGCTGTGGATTGGGTGTATTCGCTGCTGCTTCATCTGCGGGTGGGGTTGCTTGATCTTGGGATAAGGCTAACTCCCGGATAGAGTCTTTGATCATTCTTTTGATTGATTCCATTGACTCGAGTTTCTCTCTCTCTTTGTCTCCTGTAGCTTCCAGGAGGCATTGACCACATACCAATTTATCAGGGAGGGCTTGTTTGCCACACACCCAGCATGCTTTCTCTCCTGGATACACAGGTCTGTGCTGGGAGTCCTGTTTACTAGAGGTATGTCGGGATGATCTGTTCCCACTGCGGGAAGTATGGGCCGAGGACGAATGAGAATGACCCGAGCTCCTATGGTCCTTTTGATCTTCTATCCGTAGAATCTCTATGGGATGATCTGCGGGAAGATCCGTGATGCGGGCTAAGACAAAAAATAGAAACAAAGACAAGGGTGTTTCAATCAGCCCGGGGTGCTCTTTTCTCTTGATAAAAAACTTACCTGAAAGTTGCAGCCCTTACCTAGTGGTATGTTGAGGATCTTTTTGATGCGGCATTATAGTACTAGGGACAGCTGAAAAGGAACGATTAACATTTAATATAAAAGTAGTTTTTTTATATGTATATACACATATAAATATATATATACTCCCATTCCTCCCTAGTACCTTGGCTGGGCTCCATAGCACAGAGTCAAAAAAAAAGGATAAAGGAGCTGGAGAGGACACCTCATAGATGCTTCCTCTAAGGCAGCTGCTCCTCTACTGACAGTAAGCTCTCTTATATACTAGAGTGCGGTCTGGGAGTCCCAAGATGGCCGCCGTCGGCTTCACAGTGCTACTGAGCATGCACCGTGACATCACGCCAAGGCCCCGCCCTGCACACTCAGAGGAGAGCTACACAGGCACATGAGGCATGCTGTGGAGGTAGGCAAAAACCTCATAGCGTTTTTGTAAAAAGCACAAGCATTTAAGCATTCAGGGTTTTAGCATGCCGAACAAGGGAATATATAGGAGAGAAAAACTGGCTCCTGTTAACCCACCAGCCCCAAAAAGATCCACAGAAAAACGGGCTCCCATACTTATCTGGCGCTTTTAGCAGCCCAAGCAATGGGACTCCATACTGCAGGAGAGCATGAACCTGCAATGGTCACACCATAAAGCGGTGAGGTAGGGCTGAGCGCTTGATCCTGTAGGAACGAGGACAGAGAAAAGAATGACGGTGGGGAGGAACAACTCTTTTATTTATAGAGTTAAAGTGGTCCTGTGGGTTGGTCGGGGGCGGAGCAACCAACCATTGGTATGCTGCCATGGAGGCACCAGGAAAATTGGATTGAATGCAAATGTTAATAGGAAATGGATCTTAAAGCTGAATTCTGGGTATGTATGTATGTATGTATGTATGTGCCTTGCAAAAGTATTGAAGCATCATTTAATTTACAGAATATGCTCACAACTTTGAAGATTTTTTTTTTTATTGTGAAGCAAACAACAAATAGGAAAAAATAACAGAAAAAGTCAATGTGCCTAACTATTCACCCCCCTAAAGTTAATACTTTTTTGTGGCTATCACAGCTCCAAGTTGCTTTGGATAAGTCTCTGAGTTTGCCGCATCTTACCACTGGGATTTTTGCCCATTCCTCCTTGCAAAACCGCTCCAGCTCCTTCAAGTTGGCTGGGTTGCGCTTGTGAACAGCAATCTTTAAGTCTGACCACACATTTTCTATTGGATTGAGGTCTGGGCTTTGACTAGGCCATTCCAACACATTTTTCTCAAGTTTTCTCCCATTCCAACACATGTTTCTCAAGTGTTGCTTTAGCAGTGTGTTTGGGGGTCATTGTCCTGCTGGAAGGTGAACCTCTGTCCTAGCCTCAAATTACACACACAATGGTACAGGTTTTGCTCAAGAATATCCCTATATTTAGCACCATCCATCTTTCCCTCCACTCTGACCAGTTTCCCAGTTCCGACTGGGTGATGTGTTGGGTTTGCGCCAGACAGCGTTTTCTTTGATGGCCAAAAAGTTCAATTTTAGTCTCCTCAGACCAGAGAACCTTCCTCCATACATTTTGGGAGTCTCCCACATGCCTTTTCGCAAACTCAAAACGTGCCATTTTGTTTTTTGCTGAAAGTAATGGCTTTCTTCTGGCCACTCTGCCATAAAGCCCAACTCTATGGAGCGTACGGCTTATTGCCGTCCTATGTACAGATACGCCAGTCTCTGCTGTGGAACTCTGCAGCTCCTCCAGGGTTACCTTAGGTCTCTGTGCTGCCTCTCTAATTAATGCCCTCCTTGCCCGGTCCGTGAGTTTTGGTGTGCGGTTGTCTCTTGGCAGGTTTGCTGTTGTGTCATGTTCTTTCCATTTGGTTATGATAGATTTGATGGTGCTCCTAGGGATCATCAAAGATTTGAATATCTTTTTTTATAATCCAACCCTGACTTGTACTTCTCAACAACATTGTCCCTTACTTGTTTGGAGAGTTCCTTGGTCTTCATGGCAGTGTTTGGTTGGTGGTGCCTCTTGCTTAGGTGTTGCAGCCTCTGGGGCCTTTCAAAAAGGTGTGTATGTGTAATGACAGATCATGTGGAACTTAGGCTACTTTCACACTGAGGCACTTTACAGGCGCTACGGTGCTAAAAATGGCGCCTGTAAAGAGCCTCGCCTGCCTCTCCAGTGTGAAAGCCCAAGGGCTTTCACACTGGAGCGATGCGCTTGCAGGACGTTCAAAAAAGTCCTGCAAGCCGCATCTTTGCAGCGCTATAGGAGTGGTGTATACACCTCCCCTAAAGCGCCCCTGCCCATTGAAAACAATGGGGCAGCGGCGCTTTGGCGGCAGTTTTAACCCTTTTCTGGCCGCTAGCGGGGATTAAAACCGCCCCGCTAGTGGCCAAATAGCGCCGCTAAAATGACGGTAAAGCGTCACTAAAAATAGCGCCGCTTTACCGGCGCCCGCCCCAGTGTGAAAGTAGCCTTAGATTGCACACAGGTGGACATCATTTCACTAATTGTGTGACTTCTGAAGGTAATTGGTTGCACCAGAGCTTTTTATGGCCTTTATAACAAAGGGGGTGAATATATACTCGCATGCCAATTATCAGTTTTTTATTTCTGAAAAAGTTTTATGTATATATTTTCTAATTTTACTTCACCAACTTAGACTATTGTGTTCTGATCCATCACATATAATTCAGATAAAAAAAAAAACATTGAACTAAAGGCTGTAATGTAACAAAATAGGTAAAAAGCCGGGGGGGGGGGGGGGGAATACTTTTGCAAGGCACTGTGTGTTACACTATTATCTATATCTATAATCTCTTATGATTGTCCATGTGTAGCTAGTGCTCCATAGGTGAAAAACTTTTATTTTAATTCATCCTGGGCGTAACGCTTTGTGAATCGTTATCATTATTTTTTTGTTTACAAACTTTTTTATTTGGTACAAAGAAATAGTACAAAAAGCTTATTGACATATGCCATAAAATGTACAATCAAAGTAATTTCTACAAAAAGGAATAACAATATAAAGCGGTTCTTGAATGAAGTATAAATTTATATATAAATATAGCTATTCCTATTATACATTAAACTCTATATTCATATAATACTCTTCAGTGAACTTCAGTATTTAGTAGAATTATTCAGGGTTAAAGAAGAGATTAGCATGGTTAAACCATGGGTCCCATTTCTTTGTGTAGAATTGGTTAGTGTTTTGTATTGTGTGGAATATTTTTTCCATTAAATTAATATTGTTAATTCTGGTTTTCAAATGTGAAAGAGGAACTGTGGGGGATTTCCAATGGTATGCTATCAACCAGTGTATAGCAACACATATTGTGTCGATCAATCTCATATTATGTATGGAAAGACCGATGATAGGGGAAAATAGGAGACAGTTATATATAGTGAGGTTTATGTTGCTATTTGAGATTTTGGAGGCAAATTTTTCCAGTTGTTTCCATATCTGAGTAACTCTATCACAATCCCAGAAGATATGAGAAAAGGATCCTGCTGAATTGCAACCTCTGAAACATGTATGAGGGGTGTCAGGGAAAATAGCATGAATTTTAACTGGAGTATAATACCACCTTGTAAAAAGTTTGATTGCAGTTTCTTTGATCGTAATTGATCTTGTGCATTTGTGTAAGTTAGAGATACATTTGTCCCAATTTTCCATTAAAAATGAGAAATAACATTCTTGTTCCCACTTGAGCATATAGGGAAGTTTGGATTGTTCTGCATTATTGACTAGATTAGAGAAGATTTCAGATATCAGGCCTGCTCTCCTAGGTGTTTTTAGACAAATGTTTTCAAAAAATGATGGTGGGAGTGAGTTTACTGTTTGGAAATATGTACTAAAAAATGTCTGATTTGGAGATATTTATTAAACTCGCTATTGGGGATCTGATGTCTAGATTTCAAGTGAATCGTTATCATTATAAGCGATTTACAGCTAACTACAATGTAGTTCATACATGGCAAATGTCCAGAAAGCCTTTTCCTGAGTTTAGCTTTTATCTAATTTATTTTTCCCACAACTAAAGAGAATTTGGGGGTGCTATCTAAATTTTAATGCAAATAGTGGCCTTCAGAAATTAGCTATTTCAGTAGGGTCTTCTGCAAAGTTTAGGGGTA
The DNA here is from genome assembly GCA_037952835.1 of Lithobates septentrionalis. NCBI lineage: Eukaryota > Metazoa > Chordata > Amphibia > Anura > Ranidae > Lithobates > Lithobates septentrionalis. The sequence goes on along the minus strand of JBBDGP010000447.1, from coordinate 5,464,000 downwards.
GTGGCAGAGAATATTTCTTAGAATAGAGGTACGATGAGGAATTGGTGGTACCTACTAATTTAGGATTGCACTGATTCTGGATTTTTATCGGCAAGTACTCGCTGATGCAGAGTACCGATACATTTTGCGGTGCAATTTGAGCCCATACAAAACGAATGGACTCAAATCGCACTGCAAAGAATAGCATGCACTTTGAACAAGAATGTGTTGCAATTCCTGTACAAATCGCATGTAGTTTCTCACTGCTCCTGTGTGAACCTAGACTGAAATCACTATGACAAGTATGGATTTACACAGTAGCGGTGGGCGAAACCTCATGTGGTTCTGACAGGAATTGCACCGCATTCCTGTTCAAATTGCATGAGATTCTTTGCAGTGCAATTTGAGCCCATTTATTTAGTACGGGCTCAAATCGCACCGCAAATGGTTTCTGGTCTCGAAGCATTACTCATGAAAATACCCAGTATCCGTGCAACCCTACTACTAGTTATTGCTTCGTTTTTTATATGGATAGTTTTATTAGCAATAAAAAATACGTTAAAAAAAAAATCGTAAGATTGCACATAAACATTTTTAATAATTATATGGGCTTGGCTGCTTGTTGCTTGTAAAATTTTGATTGTGTGTTTGATTTTTTTTTTGTTTGCCAGGTATCCTCCACAAGACCTGAAGAAACTAAAGTGAGACAGGAAGATATATCAAAAATTTTAAATAATGCTCAAAAAGTTCAGATGAAACAAGACACTATTGATTCGCGACTGTTCACGTTGAAGAGGTATGTAGTTTCATAATTAGGCAGCATTACCAAGTCTGAAGTGTGTGTATATGTATGTATATTAAAAAGTAGCAACATGTACATCAAGCCAAGACTCTTCTTTGGGGCTGTTTCTGCGTACTATTTGATGGAAACATTTCCCATGAATGATTATGATGATTTCATAAACCAGGATGGTAGGATGCTGGCTTTAGCTGCAATTGCTGCTTATGCAAGGACCTTGCAAGGAACATTATGCTTCAAAGTCCACCATTACATGATGGATATAACATCTGATTGCAAAAGCATCCTCAAAGAGAAACCTCCTCCTGTTCTTTCGCACGCCGATTTTTTTACCAGATCGGTGAGCGTTTTATGGGTATTTCGGCACCAAGCCTCTGTAGCCTTATTGTGCAAGGCCACCAACTGGTCTTTTTTTCATACATTTTCAAAGTTTTACCAGGTGGATATCTAATCTTCTGATGCATCTTTTGTCTACAAGGTTCTTGCAGTGGCTCCCTGAGGTCTTCTTACCCTTGTTGGGCCTGTTGGTGCATTTCTGTTTGCCTTATTGTTGCCCCCCCCGTTTCCTTCATTGCTTGGTGATGTCCCATGGTGTATCAATAATCTGCCGGTGTCCTGTGCTGTTACAATTAAGATGAGGCTGAATTTTGACTAGCCTGTAAATTCCATATATTGGGGTACAAGACATAAGCCAGAGAGAAGTCTTCAGAGCGGTTTCTCACTGTATCCAAAGCTTAAATTGTTTTGCAGGAATTGGACTTTACGTGACCGGATGACAGTTGGGCTTTTTTTAAACATTTTGAGAAGTTTAGGAGTAAAGTATGTTGTACCTTACTAGGTGGGTCATGTTTGAGAGTCTGGTGTTGCCATTTGGGGCGGGGGGGGGGGGGGGGGGTTAAGTATGCAACAGTTGGCAGTGGGTATACATTCGTTCTTTTAGTTTGCCAAAAAAAAGTATACAGTTCCACATTGCATTAAAATATCAACAGGGAAGCTGCTCACATAATATCTTTTACATATCTTATATGCTAAAAAACCATTGTGACTTTACCACTTTAAATATAAACTCAAAAAGAAATGGAAAAACCAGAGACTGGTGAACAATATTCAACAGATGGAACACCTCACCGCAGTCCTTGGGGATAAGACTAAGGAGCACAACATGCTTTGGCTATACTGGGACATGTTTCATTATTCAGATGAATACTTAACCTATTCTTAAATAACTGAGGGTAATCAATTGAGAACTTAATTCCCTGTGCTGACAACCCCGCCGTAGTTCCCTCCCTATTCCATCCCCTCCTCTTGACTCATTTCTCTCCTCTTTCTTCTCCTTCTCTGCTTGAAAAATGCTATGCAATATGCACCAATCGTCTGGTAGGAATACCTTGTGTGCAGTGTGGTTACCCCCCCACACACACGCACACGCACACACACACACACACACACACACACACATACACCCGGATAGAGTAGATTCTTGCCATTACCTGACAATAGCTATGTATCTGTAGGTGATCAGATCCTCTCAGAATGTTCATGCGAGGTATGTCGCTTAAAATGCTGTTTATCACGTGGCAGCGCTTTTTTTCTACAGTTATCTGTTCTCAAAGTGTTTGATATGATTTGTTACCTTATTGACATTTGGTTTCTTAGTTGGTTAGTGATTGTTAACCTCTATTACTTGAATATCCATTATATTATAACAGATGACCCTTTTCAGGAATGTGCTGTCCTGTCATGTTACTGTTCTATACTGCATACTCATAAATAAATAATTTTTGTTAATCCAGAAATGTGTTTTTTTTTTTTTTTTTGTTTTTGTTTTTCTTGCAGAGAAAATGAAGCATTGTGGAGAGAAATAACTGATCTGCGCTCCAAACACTCCCAGCAGCAGCAGGTTATTCGGAAGGTAAGGTAATGCTTTACACTTTGAGAATATTGTTCTTTCTTTAGGCAATCTCTACATTGGGCTTCAGTATGTACAATCTGATTTTTCCTTGTTGTGTGTTGCAAAATGGCTGGCGACACTGTACAGATCCATGGTTCTGATCACTGAAGCCATGAGAGAAATCTGGTTAAAATCATGGACGGGAAACTTGGAATCCAAATCGAAGCTGTGTGCACTTTATGGGAGAACTGTTGCTCGGAACAGAGCATGAATCTGTGCTAGGATGGTCAGCAGACAAGAGGAAAGGATTATTAAGAAACGGCAGCGAAGAGGAATTTTCACCCTTTCAAGAAGCAGCAGAAAGATTTAGGAAAACAAGAGCTGAAAGGGCTGGTACTATAGGAAGGGTAAGGAGAAAAGGGGGGGGGGGGGGGATTCCTGTTAATCTTCCCCCTACCAGCCCAGTGTTTGTGGGTGGAGACTAGGGCCTTTCTCACCCAATGGCAGCAAGTCAAAGACCATCCTTTTCATCCTGCATCTGATATCTCAGGGATAAAGGATAGTTTTTTTGCAGACCCCCAGAAAGATTATGTACAATGGACCCAACTTGGGCTACAGCATTGATATCCATTTTACAGGAGATGCTGGATCAAATAATAAGCCTCATCCCACCAGAATAGGGGGGGGGGGGGGGTTTACCCCCACATATTTCTGAGAAAAAAGTCCTCAGGGAAATTCCATCCAATTCTGAGCCTCAAGACAGTAAATGCAGCAGTAATATAAAAAAACATTCAAAATGGACTCGATATGTTCAACGTAGGAGTTGTCCCCAGGAGCATTTATGGTTACCCTGGATTTGAGTAACTCATATCTTTACCAATCAGAGAAACATCAAAAATATGCCTCATGTTCAATATTCTAGTTGGAGAAAACTCGATAACCGTATAGATGGACCGATTATTCCAGCAGTTTGGTATGAGAGTCTCTTGTAAAAATGCTTCCTGACCACCATAGCTAGAAAAAAGAGGCCACGAAGGAAAAAGTTCCCCATATGGGACCTCTCAATAGTATCGCAAAGCTTTCTGAAGGAGCCCTTTGAGCCACTGGAGGACGGTTTGCTAAGATATTTTACTCTAAAAATTATTCTTTTACTTTCCCTGGTCTCCACTAGGCGGGTCAACAGGTTTTAGGCGTCTTGTTCTGCAGAACCTTATTGCTTTGTCCTGCTGGATAAAGTTGGTGTTCATGCTAGACCCAGCCTTTCTACCAAATGTGACAACTGATTTCCACAGATTGCAAGGGATTAGAATACCTTCTTTGTACGGAGACTCGAAGAGTGTGAAGGAATCAGAATTTAACCAAATGTAAGTTCGAAGATGCTTACCAGCATAGATCGATTGCAATAAAGCACGGAGAATATCCAACATGTTCATCCTTCCCATTTATTTTTTGTTTTAATTTTTTTTAGGGCCAGAGAAAAAAAAAGGCATGGGGGTCACAAAAAATAGTCACTTGATGGATGAAATTAATCCCTTAACTCTATCGGGCCTTCTCCATGATACCACCTACCGATGTTAGAGAGGAAGTAAACCCTGATGCGTGTAACTTTCTCTTTGTTTCCCTGCAAAGGTAAAGCATAATGGGCTACTATGCATCGCATAGTAGCCCATTATGTGACACCTGCAGGAGAAACCCGCAATGTCCCCATCTTCCTCGCTAGTAGCGAGCGTCCATTCTTCACCCCCCTTCCTTCTGGGGCCGCAAACTCTGGCTCTGTGACTGGCCGGAGTTGCGTGACTCCATGCGTGCGGAGCCGCCTTTAACAACATGACCCGAGCTTGAAACGCCAGAGCGTGCCCTTTCTAACGCCAGCGCATGCGCAGAAGAAATTGCCCTACGGCGATTTGCAAATATCTCCTAGACCAGTGTTTCTCAACTCCAGTCCTCAAGGCGCCCCAACAGGTCATGTTTTCAGGATTGCCCTCAGATGAAACGGTTGTGGTAATTACTAAGGCAGTGAAACTGATCAAATCACCTGTGCAAAATAATGGAAATCCTGAAAACATGACCTGTTGGGGCGCCTTGAGGACTGGAGTTGAGAAACACTGTCCTAGACCGTGCAGGTCTGTGAGATATTTCAAGCACCTACAGGTAAGCCCTAATCTTAGGCTTACCTGTAGGTTAAAGTGGTTGTAAAGGGTTTACAACCACTTTAAAGCTCATTCCACCAGGGCCATGTCATGGGCAAAAAGGGCTGGGGCAAGCCAGATCTGCAAAGCCCAAACCCGGGACCAGCTTTTATTTGATCGTTTCTCATTATCGATTTGGACCCTATGCCTGAGGGTCTTGTTCTTTGCCTAGGTTTTTTTATCTTAATGTGGATCGTGCGTTTTACTGTTTTAGATGTAGCCTCTCACGTGAGCTGTCTTGAAAATTTAGTCAAACGGTAATAACACTTTTTTTTTCCCTCATCAGGTTGTGCAGTTCATTGTGACTTTGGTGCAGAATAACCGATTAGTGAGTTTAAAGAGAAAAAAGTAAGTTGTATGCTTTTATATTTTAAGATCGGTCTGTGATGTACAGTATACAAACTACTAAACAATTTTCTCTATTATAGGCCTTTACTTCTCAATACTCAGAGTTCTCAGAAATCCACCATTTTACAGACAATGGTTAAAGAAACCGCTGAAGAGACACATCATGTAAGTTCTGGTAGAATCTTCATTTTATGTGTAGGTTGTCTGCACTAGAACTCCAGATAACAAAGCCATATTAGTAGTAACACTTCATTTGCAGTATGGCATATTTATAAAGATGACTTGTTGAATGTCTCATGTATGTACTGCAAAACGTCCACACCTCTCTAACATTTGTCAGTTATTGAATGTAACTGGGCTCCTGCACTTTTGAAAATTCTAACTAAGGCTAAATCCCAGACTATTCTACCTACTCTGTAAATGAAAAGTGTATACTTTAAAAAGGAGGTCCAGTCTCCCAACGAAAAATTAAGTCAGCAGCTACAAATACTGCAGCTGCTGACTTTTACTGTATGGACACGTACCTGTTCAGGGAGCCCGCAATATCGGCACCCCAGCCGATCTTTCGGGATTGGCTGTCGGGTGCAGCCGCCGCCATTCCTGTTAAGGGAACCTGGCAGTGAAGCCTTTCGGCTTCACAGCCGGTCCCCTCCTGCTCATGTGCTTTCTATTTGGTGCAGGAGGAGGGGGCCAAACTTCCGAGAGACCGGGCCGCGGAGGCAGGAGACCTCCTGCACATGCGCTTTCTATTTGGTGCGGAGACAGGAGGCGGCTGAACTTCCGAGAGACGGATAAGCGGAAGTTCCACCTTTGAGTGAACTCCTCTTTAACTATTCTGGAAGTGGTCTGGTCACATAGGTAAGTATAGGCATCTTTTCTTTTTACAGGGAAGATGGAATTGGGGTGGGATTTAGCCTTAGTTAGAATTTTACCGGGATTACACTTTAAACATTATAGGTTTGAAAATTAATATAGCCCCATCTTGCAATGAGTTTGAAAATAAATAGATCCTAAATGCTGTACTACTATTGGTGAGCACAGCAGCAGGTTGTAGCAAAAAGGGTTCAGTTAGTGGAATCAAATATAATATTTGGCCTTCAGAATTTGGAATCTAGTTGGTTCAGTCTCGGAGCCTCTAATGTTTGGGCAGGACTTTTTTTACATTGATATCCTAAACCTCTTGAGGTTGCGTAGCTGTGTGCTAGATCTTTTTAATTTAGGTGAACTAAAGAATTGTAGAGCTACAGTTGTTGGGGGGCCGATTTATGAAAGTGCAATATAAGAAAAATTATGTTTTTATGAAATTTTAAACGCAGGTTCTTTCTTCGTTCCTGTTTGCACACTTTAAACCTCACAGTCTATATTAAAGCTTCACTTTTCAAAATACTTTGCAGATGACCCATAGGGGAGATGGCTTAAACAGAGAGATTTCTGATGATATAGTAATTTTTGATATAACTGACAATATAGAGGAAGAAGGAAAGAGAAATGTACTTGCTCAAGAAAATTCTGATCATTCTTCTGACACGCTGAAGTAAGTAAAAATTTTGCTTTGTGTTTTCAACTCTGAAATGTTTTTAATACTGCATTAAAGCGGAATTGAACTCCATGATACTTGCCTTCCTTCAATGGTCTGGCATCTTCTAACTAGCTTCTACTGGGAGCTGGGTTGGGGTTGTTCCCATTGGCTGGCACGGAATGATGTTGCTATTGTGTTGCTATTGCGCAGGAGTGCAGTCATCCCAGCACACAGGTGCTTTGCTGGAATTTAGATTGAGTTGTGCTTGGGCAGCTCAGTGTACATTCCATAGAAGCAGGCAGAATCCATTTGGTCCATCCTGGAAGCAATGCCTGAGAAATGGGGGGGGGGGGGGGGGGGCAAGGATTTTAAATCCCTGGACTTTTGGAGTTGCTCTGGCAGTGCTGACAGTAAACCCAAGGGTAAGTAGAGTGAGCATCAGAAGGTGTCAGGTGTTCACATATTTTTGCTTTTTTTTTTTTCTTTTTTTTTATTCTGTAAAGGTGAACTAGTCTAAAAGTGTTCCAGAATGACTAGCTCAAAGCTATGCCCATAAAGACCTTATTTGATGAGTCTGGAATTGAATTTAAGTGGCCTATACAGAGCCTTGGCCCCAACCTCACTGAACACCTTTGGGTTGACTTGGGAAACCTAATTGAGCCCAAGCCCTTTGCTCCAACATCTGTACCTGACTTGGCAAATGGTTTTATTACTGAATGGGCGCACATTCCTACAAGTTCTGGAAAGCATTCCCAGAAGAGTGCAGACTGTTATAGCCACAAAGGACAAGACCACTGCATATTCATAGCCGTGGTTTTGGAAAGGCATGACCAAGTAGATTTTTTTTTTTTTTTTCTTTTTCCACTTCAGAAACCAATAAGCAGAGGGCTAAATCGGCTCGATGTTCATTGACTGGTCGCCTTCTCCGGTTTGCATCATTGTGGATATTGCAATACATCTAATTCCTTTTTTATCGTCCCTCTGAATACCTTAATATGCCAATTTAGCAGCAAGTCCTCCCTTATTCCCAACTCCTATACTCAGTCTATAGTGGCCTTAAAGCCCAGTGACTGGTGGATCTTTGTCCTTTTCTGGGTCAGGCTAAGGGGGGAGGGGACTCGTTTAAGGAAACAAAAAAAAATAGAAAAGCTGAAGGAAAAACAGGAAAGGGATATATAATAGGAGACTTATTGGCTCCCCATGCCTGTTCTTTGCTGAGCTGCCCAGAATTACACAAAAAGTTTACTTATTCCCAAATCAACCCCCTCCCCCCCCTCAAAATTTAACCCGTAAACCATCAAGATTATTTATTTAATCAAAATAGGAAAAAACAATAAAAAAGAAAAAGCGGAAAGAAAATATGCGTATCAAAATCACTTTACTATAGCGCTCCTTGATCTCGAGGATCTCAGTTACCTATATAGTCCCCAAAGGCCCCTCTCTTGGACTGATCCTACGCCTTGCCTGCTAGGGAGCACCCACTTTCTCTAGCCATGGCTTCCACATGCTTTCAAATTCCTGAAGGTTGCCTCTCTTTATATACTCCACCCTTTCCCTACTCAGAGTTTCATTTATAGTGGAGATCCAGTCTTTCACCGAGGGGGGATCTTTTGATTGCCATCTTAGTGTTATCATCTTCCTAGCCTGAAACAGGGCCCGCGTGATGGCCAGTGTAGTGCTCAGTCTCTCCCCCAGAACTCTTCTATACCCCAGGATGCAGGTTATGGCCTCTTTTACTACTAAAGTGCCAAAAGTACTTCCCAGGTTTCCGGTCACTTCTTCCCAGTATCTAAATAGCTTGGGAAAAACAACAGGAAAGGCGCCTCTTAGTAAACTGTATATTTAATGGTATATAAGCATTAAAAACACTCACATTAAAAACTTAGATAGTCCGGCATGGGAAGTTCAGTATAGCCATACAGGGTTGCGTCCTCCTATGTCCATAGTCTTATTCCTCTATTGCTGACGGCTGGTCCGTGTGGTAGAAACTTCCGGTATCTGTGTTAGTCCAGAAAGAGGCTTGGGCACCGCCGAATAGTCAATTGGGAGGCTGGGACGCTGGAACGCACATCCAAAGTATGTGCTGTACTGCCGTAAGGCGACGCGTTTCAGAGCATGCGCACTCGAGCGCGCTCTTTCCTCAAGCTCGAGGAAAGAGCGCGCTCGAGTGCGCATGCTCTGAAACGCGTCGCCTTACGGCAGTACAGCACATACTTTGGATGTGCGTTCCAGCGTCCCAGCCTCCCAATTAACTATTCGGCGGTGCCCAAGCCTCTTTCTGGACTAACACAGATACCGGAAGTTTCTACCACACGGACCAGCCGTCAGCAATAGAGGAATAAGACTGTGGACATAGGAGGACGCAACCCTGTATGGCTATACTGAACTTCCCATGCCGGACTATCTAAGTTTTTAATGTGAGTGTTTTTAATGCTTATATACCATTAAATATACAGTTTACTAAGAGGCGCCTTTCCTGTTGTTTTTCCTTTGCATGTCTGGAGTGGCTTCACCTCCCATCAAAAGGCTGCCCTACCTATAGACTGTTTGCATCTCACAAAGAGCGCAATGCTCAAAAGGACAATCTTATAGCAACATTTGTATACAACATAAACCATGTAACCTGCGCTATTTGGTTGTTTATTTGTCTAAATAGCTTGGGACACCTCCACAACATGTGGATGAGGTCTCCTGACCTCTGACATCTGGGACAGTTGTCATTAGGCCTTCCCCCAAATTTAAAAAGTCTTTTAGGTGTATAGTAGGATCTATTCAACAAAAGTAGATGAGAGAGCCGCTGTGAAGGGGACACCGAGACCTGTACACTCAGTTCCAGGGTTTTCGCCCATTGTTCCTGGGTCATTCCCCCTATATCCTCTTCCCATTTGGCTTTTAATCCAAGGAGTATCCCCCCGCTGTTATCTGGTTTACTTAGTTGGTCGTAAATTCTTGAGATTAGACCTCTGGTAGGGTTTACCTGCATTATGCACTGAAGTAGAGGCATTTCTTCCCAGCGCAGAGTCTGGGCTTTAAATTGTGCTTTAAGAGCATGTTCTAGCTGGAGGTATAGGAAGAAGGAGCTCTGAGGTAGCTTGAATTCCCCTACTAATTCCGGGAAACTCTTTAGCTTGGTGTCGTTATAAAGCTGGATTAGCCTTCTGATGCCAAGATTCACCCATTCCCCAAAAGTACCTATTTTAAGAACTTCCTGTAAGTTACTGTTATTCCAAATAGGAGTGTAAACTGTTGGGTCATCATATCCCATCATTTTCTTGACCGTTTTCCAGAGTTTAATTAGCAGCTTGATAGTTGGATAGTTATCATGGAACATATCCGCCTCTAGGGTTTCAACTAGGGTGTTGTGTGAAGTGCTTAGCAGTAGCAGTTTGCCATTGGGGGTGCCACCTTTCGGTATCCCACATCCTAGCAGCTGTTGTAGCTGAGTTGCTAAAAAGTAGCGCTCGGGGTGTGGGAGGGCAAAACCCCCCTCTCGTGTGGGTAGCTGAAGCACTCGAAGTCGAATCCTGGCTTGCTTCCCCTTCCAAATCAGCTCCCTAAAGAGGGTATCAATTCTTTTAAACCACTTCTTGCCTATCCAGACTGGCGAGTTGTGCAGGATATATAGCAATTGTGGCATCCAGACCATTTTTATTAAGCTACATCTTCCTGCGGTGGACAGGGGGAGACGCCTCCAAATTCCTATTTTTTGTTTCAGTTTTGTTAAAAGAGGGACAAGATTTGTACTGATATATCGGGTTGGGTCCTTCGTCAGAACTATTCCCAGGTATTTCAAGGCATCTACCCTTACCATCTGGGGTATATCGCATGTTGTTAACTCGCTGTTGGGATCTATCGGCATAAATTCGGACTTCTCCCAGTTTATCTCTAAACCAGAGAAGCTACCGAAGTCCTTCACTATCCTCATCGCACTCAGTAGGGAGTTTCTCGAGTCCCCCAGAAATAACAAGATGTCATCCGCATATAGCGCAATTTTTTCTTCCGATTTTCGCAGAAAGCCAGTTAACGCTCTGCTTTCCCTTATAGCGATGGCCAGGGGTTCCATCGCCAATGCGAACAGCAAAGGAGAGAGGGGACACCCCTGCCTAGTCCCCCTCTCCAGCTCAAACCAATCTGAAAATTCGTTGTTAATTTTTAGTCTAGCCTTAGGGCGGGTATATAACATTCTAATCCACCTTATAAAAGCCGTGCCAAAACCGAATTTCTCTAATACGCGCCATATATAGCCCCACTCCACGCTATCAAAAGCCTTAGATACATCGAGGGTCATTAATGCTCTCGAGCCTACATTTTCCGATGGTGACTGTAAATTCAGAAATGCTCTTCTAATGTTCAGGCTCGTAGATCTATTGGCTATAAAGCCCGCCTGGTCTTCGTGTACCAGTTTATGAATAACTCCGTTCAATCTTACTGCTAGCACCTTGGCTAGAATTTTTACGTCAGTACAAAGTAGAGAAATTGGCCTATAAGCAGCTACATCCAGTGGGTCTTTCCCTTCCTTCTGTAGTACAGTAATTGTTGCTTCTAAAATTGAAGCAGGCAACTGGCCCCCCTCAAGTGACCCTTCCAAAGTTTTTAGTAGTTCCGGGATCAGCACTTCACCATACTGCTTATATGTCTCGCTTGGAAGGCCATCGGGCCCGGGTGACTTAAGACTTGCCATGCCCGCTACTGCTTGTTGCAGTTCTACTACCGTTATTGGGGCGTCTAATATGGCGCTTTCTTCCTGTGATATGGTAGGAGTCGTTAGCCCCTCCAAAAAGTCCTCCATCAGCGCCTCCTTGCCCCTTTTCTGCGAGGAGTACAGTTTTTTATAATACCCCCTGAAGGCTTGTACGATTTCTGGGGTGCTTGAAGTTATATCTCCACTCTGTGATCTAATAGCGAGGACCGTGGATGGAGCCGCATTTGATTTTACAAGCATAGCCAGTGTTCTTCCAACTCTTTCCCCCTCCACCATGAATTCCTGTCTCTGGAGAAGGCGCCTAGTCTCCGCCTTCTGCATGACCACTAATTTATACTTTTGTTGTTTCTCTTGCCAGGTGCTTTCCAGCTCCGGGGTTGGGTTTCTGATGAAGTTATTTTCGGCCTCGAGAGCTTCCCTCAGAGTACCCTCTTCCTCACTCCTAACCTCTTTATTAAATTTAGCCATCGGCTGTATTAGAACCCCTCTAAGAAATGCCTTGAGGGTGTCCCATAGCACAGGGGGAGCCGCCGAGCCCTGATTAAACTCCACAAATTCCCTTAAAGCAGGGAGAATCCCATCCGATTTCTTAATTACTTTGAACCAGTGTGGGCTCACGCTCCAACTCTTCCTAGGCTTAGACTCTCCTACATTTAGTGTAACCGCCATAAGAGAATGGTCTGAGATACCTCTTGGCCAATATGCAATTTTTTCTAGCAGCTGCAGTGCCCTGGCATTTCCCAGGGCTAGGTCTATCCTTGAGAGCGTGGAGTGTGACATAGAACAGCAGGTGTATTGCAGCGCGCCTGGATTTCGCACCCTCCATAAATCTACTAACCCTACTTCTTCCAGAAATAGGCTTAAACGGGTCTTCCCTGATTCCTCTGAGAGTTGTCGTATCGGGAATCTATCCAATTTTCTATCTAGGACCTCATTAAAGTCCCCGACGACTACTATCGGGCATTCCCTTTTATCCAACAGAAATTTATGTAATCTAAACAGTGTGTCCAAATTAAAGGGAGGGGGGATATATATATTTGCCACCACAAACATGACACCGTCAATAGAGCAGTATAAAAAAATATATCTACCCAGATCGTCTATACTAGTCTGTCTGCAGGAAAATTTTACCCCAGTTTTCACAAAGATACTCACCCCCCTACTAAAAGAGGAGTGAAATGCATGAAGTTGATATTGAAATTTTTTCGTCTGTAGCTGCTGGCTGGTATCCCTAGTTAGGTGGGTTTCCTGCAGACAGACCAGGTCTACCCCAGAACTCTCCAGCACGGAGAACACTGCCAGCCTTTTAAGGGAAGAACCCAGGCCCCTAACATTCCAGGATCCTATTTTCAAGGTCCCAACTGGCATCTAGATTCTAAAGAGCCTGCCTTGTCACAACAAGTATTGCCCTATATGTCCCTATTGTTTTTATAAAGTGAATTTTATGCGCCTCTTTACTCAAAAAAAAAGAAAAAGATGAAGAGAAAGGAGGAGCTCTCCCAGCAGCTGCTGTATTAATTCCAAATGTGTGCATATTGTGGATTCTAAAATGCCTGCTTAATTTAATCAACACTACCCTACTTTATTAAAATATTCTACAAAGAGTGCCTGCATGTGTAACGATAATCTGTAAGTGGAGGCCAAAAGGTCTCCAGTGTGATTTCTGATGATGTAGGTGTTTGTAACAAGTGATTTTCCCACCCTATTTCCCTTCCCTCCCAAATTCTCCCCCCTTCCCTTCCCACCCCACCTAATCTCCCCTACCCTCCCACCCCACCCCCCCCCCCTTCCCTACCCACCTCTCTAGGTGTAACCCCTGGGGGTTTACCATGACCGCTACCTCTTACACTAACACCACCCTTTTACACCAATTCTTCCGCTCACCACCCTACCCCCAAGCAGCTGTGTGCACCCATCCTGTCCCGTCCTTCGTAACAAAAACCGTTAACGGGTGCCGGGAAATGGTAAAATCTTTGAGATGCACCCCCCACCGGAGCCAAAAAAAAAAAAATAAGACAGATCAAAGTAACAAATATAAAACTGCAGCCCCTATATCTCCCAGAGCCCTGTCGTATCATCCTATCATCACCCCGGTCTGTTATATGCTCCCCCGCTCTCTACGTGGGGTTCATAATTTTTCCTCTGTTGTCTTCCAGCCACTTCTCAACTTCAACAGGGGCGTTAAAAAACAGAGTCTCCCCCAGGGCCACAATCCGCAACCTCGCTGGGTAAAGAAGAGCATAGGGCAGCTTAAATTTTTGTAGGTTGCGTTTTACCTGGGTAAACTCTGCTCTACGCTTCTGCAAGTCCGGAGAAAAGTCGGAGTAGAATGATATTTTTGCCCCATTAAAGAAGACCTCCCCATGCTTCCCTAATCTTCCGCAGCAGAGTCACTTTATCCTGGTAATTAAGAAATCTCAGGAGGAGGGGTCTCGGGTGGCCCCCCTCTTGTGGTGCCCTGAGAGGGATCCTGTGAGCTCTTATGATGGAGAACGAAGCCGAGAACAGTTCTTTCCCGATTAGCTCCCCTAACCACTTTTCTAGAAATGCTATTGGATTGGCGCCCTCACTCCTTTCAGGTAGACCTATCAATCTCACATTATCTCTTCTACTCCTATTCTCCATCTCATCCATTTTAGAGGCCTGTTTAGATAACTGTTCCCTCAGCCATTTTAATTCTTTGATTATTGGGTGCACATTGTCTTCTAGCCCACTAACCCTTTCTTCCAGGACGGTTGTTCTCTCTGCCGTCTTCTGTAGCTCTTGTCTAACCATTAAAAGATCTGCTTTGAGACCTTTCATCTGTTCACAGAGATCTTTGAGCGAGCTATTACACACCCCTACAGCCATAAATACATCCATTAAAGTTGGTTCTCTATTCAGGGGCAGATTCGGGTCGTTCATTGACTCCGGGCTCACATTCGTGTTATGATCACTTAGCTCTGGCCCTTTATTACATATTATTTTGGAAGACTGGGTTGCCAACACACCCCCTAGGGACTGTGAATGTGGCTGGCCCTGGCTTTTCCTGTCCGATGTCCCCCCCTGTTGGCTCTTTTGCTGCGTCCCCTTTTTTGGGGGGGTCAGAGCGGGGGCATGAGCATATTGCTCCAGTTTTGCTGCTGCTGCTGCTGCCGCAGCGTGCTGCGAATTTTTCTCTTTAGAGGATTCTGCATCATTCACTCCTATTGGTATACAAATAGTTTGACAGCAAGAATTTAGCAGCGTCTCTCCACCCTTATCTACCCGCTGAACAGGATAACCACCTTGTTGCCTTAAAAGTGGAGTGTGTGGCGGGTGTGTGGAGGGGGGGGGCTCTCTCCGCCCCCACACACCCCGACACGGGGGGTGAATTTCACACAGGGGGAAACTACAATACCTTAAGCGGCCGGGGTGGGTTAGCTCCCCTCTCCCCTCTCCCAAGAGCGCCTCGGCTACAGCAATACTTAATGCAACCTCCCTCCTTCACCGCAGTCTTGCGCAACTGGTTAAATGCCGCTAAGGCAGTCGCCAGCAGTCTACGGTTAGTTAGGTATGTACGCAGGTATGCGTGTAGTCACTGAGGAGCCAAGGGCTTTTTAACTAACTTATAGTTTATAATTTATAATGGTCCCACCTAAATATAGGGGGGTTGATATAATCTTAGTATCAAGGGGACCCCCCGCTGCTTGTCTTCCCCCACGAGTATCAACAACCCACCCAAAGCCAACAACAAAAAAGGAAAAAAAAGGAAATATATTTTGCTTCTTATATTAGTTCACTCTTATTCACACGTTTAGTACCACCAAACAGTAGGTGAGACAGACTGCTGAAACCTAGTTATATTACTGTGCAGATGCCAATTTACCAGGATCTACCAGGGGGCTACCTGGGGTTACTTCTGAATCAGGGGTTCTCACATATTTTTTACAACAGAATCCGGTTACCATATACCATATAAAAAGCTATACTATACCAGCTCCAGCTGACTTCTACTCCATGCCTGGCATGAGAGTACAGCAGTGAAAGCGAAAGTGAAAGCTGCTGCAGCGTGCAGGGGATAACATCCCTCCCAGAGGATTCCTCAGCCTTCACCAAACATCCGGAGATCAGAAGATCAGGAGAGCTCTTAGCTGAGAAGCAGAGGGGTCAGTACGGCTCCGAGCTCATGGAAGCAGACCTCCATTGAGGGGTCAGGGCCGTCCGAGGCGCCGTTCCTGTGGCCGGGGAGAGTGATGAGAACGGGGGTGGGACGGAGCACACAGCGTCCCTGCTCTCACTCACTCCATGCAGCCACTCATCAGACACCCGCCCTTCCGGTCACGCCCCCGGCCAAAAACCTCGACCAAGTAGCTTTACATATGCTTAATGGTAAGGTATACACAAACCTCTGCCGTATAGCATATTTACCGGTAGTTCTGTCTCAAGACAGGTCTCTATATTTTTTTTTTATTTTTTTTTAAGTGACCCTTTCCCATTAAAAAAACAAAAAACAGCCTGCAGGGACACCACAGTAGTGTCTCGACCTATGTAAGTATGCAATAAAGTTCATACCAGGATTTCAACATTTCATGCATTAGCTTTTGATTTTTGGCACCTACTTCTTCAAAGGTAAAACTAAATGTATTTTTTTCCCCCTCAGTGACCGGCTTTCACCTGAAATTGTAATAGTGGAAGATGATGTTGAGGATGATGCCTCCACTCCGCCAGACGATAGAAATTCAGAAATGATTGGTCCACTGAGCCCAGTCCGAGAATACATCTCAAGCCCACTAATGTCTGGTCCTCTTCAGCTTAATAACCAGTCCTCGCTTACTGCAGAAGACCCTGTCACCATGATGGATTCCATTCTTAATGAAAGCGGTGTCATTTCTCAAAATATTAATCTCCTTGGAAAGTTAGTTGGATATATGATTTGTCTAGTCTAACATTTTTTTGTCTACCATGAAGAAACCTCTACATGGCTTTAACTTGTTCACTTTATTTGCAGAGTTGAACTGTTGGATTATTTAGACAGCATCGACTGCACCTTAGACGATTTCAAAGCACTATTGTCGGGACGTCAGTTCAGCATAGACCGAGATCTCCTAGTTGATGTATGAAGCTATTTATTTTTCAATTCCACAGTGTTTTATTTTGTGTATGTGCATGTACAGGGGCTAAGAATGGGTGGTTTATCCATTTCGGTTAAAGCTGAATTTTAGGAATTCAGCTACTTTGTAAAAAAAAAAAAAGTGAAGGCACACTATGAGTTAAGGCCAAGGAGCTGCATGACTTCTCCTAGGCTTACCTGTATTTTTTATTTTTATTTTTTATATTTGACGGGTATTTCTCTGCCAAGAGACACTGGGGATCTGAGAGGAGAGAAGCCCACAGAGCCCACCCCTTCCCTCTGTTGCCCATTTACAGAAGCCTTTGTATTTTGTGAATCTGTTCAAATAATACTAGGGCTCCTGTAATTGTGCAGGGGAAAGGCAAGCATAGCAGCTGCAGTGTCTCTCCTGTTGAAAATGCACAGCCTTCTGAGCTCATCATCACTCTCCCAGAACTACAGCAATGGCTGCCTTCCAGGAGTACTATAAAGCTGTCGATATAAAAATAAATATAAGAGCTAAGGTTAGAAGGTGTCGCGCACCTTGTTGGACTCGTAGTGTGCCTTCATTTTTTTTTTTTTACAAAGGAGCTGAATTCCTGTAATTTGTCTTTAAAGCGGTTGTATACCCCGCTATGTGATTTTTACCTACAGGTAAGCCTATAATAAGGCAGACAGTGCAGGCCCTTGTGTGTTTGAGTGCTGAACCTCCAGAAATCAGTCTTGGTCCTGCTGCGGCTTCTTTTAGGCAGCCTTATTTTTTTTTTTTTTTTCTTCTGCCTGATGAGACCGGCTGAAGGGACAGACTACTTCCTGATTGACTGTTTCTCTGTGTAGCCGACAACTAGTTTCTCAGACCTCTGGCAGAAAAACAAAGTTCCTCCTTTTTCCAGTCAATGCACATTCTACCAGGAATGTCAAAAGTGTTTGCCAGGCGATTCAGCATCAAGCCTCAGCTGTTGAAATTCAGAAGGCTGACACCTAGTCCTCCTCTGTTCATGTGTTTACTGTATTTTAACAGGTAGATATTTCTGCCTCTGCAGGATCCAGTTTTGGCTGGAGGGTCGTCCTGTAAGTAGCTGTATTATTGGGGTTTTTCCAGTTCTTTTTTTTGGGATTGTTACTGTGTTGCACGCCCTTCTTGTTCAGTGCTTTTGGACATTAGAAGTAGTCATTAATAGGCAAAATCCTGTGTCCCGTGATATTGGGAATTAGGATTTAGGTTGTGTTGTGCTGACGAGGTTATGCCTGGGGTTATTTTTGTCCATTGCCCAAGCAATCAAGAATAAGAAAAACCTGTCTTGGGATGTACTTCATGAAAGGAATTTTACAGGTAAACTAAAAATCTCTCCTCCCCCTCCCCTGTTGAATTATCTTCCTGTCTCAGCTAGACAGGAAATGAGAGAAAATGTCTCGATAAGAGCCCTGATAGCAATAAAGACTCAACAGGGGTTCTAGCAATGGTGTTCTTTGCTATCAACCCCTTCTGTGTACCTGCATACTGCTCAGAATCCTTTGTTTAAAACCTAAATGTGCTGTCCAAACATTTTGCCTTGTATTTGTAGACAAGTAGCTTGTATCTAGCGTAATAGAAGTTTCTACTACAGCCTTGTCATCCCTTCTGGTCCTTGCACAACCCTGGATTCCAACATGTCTTGGAGGTGGTCTATGGTTGACTGTCTACTAAAACAACTGACTACATTGTTGAAACACGAGTGTAATCCCTTTTTATGATTTTATTTACTGCCTCTGATGCAAATAATATTTGCATCAAGAGGTGCTTCTGTTGCCGATGGAATCTACAATCAACCTCTTTGCAAGTAGTAGTCTCATTTATATTCTGCATTCTAGTTTTACCTTAAAGATTGTGGTTTTATAATTTTTCTTTTTTCTTTTTGATGTAGTTGGAAACCAAAGGAATTGAGACAAAAAACAGTGAAGTTCTTCCAGGACCAGCAAATTTCAATACAGATGGTGTGAAATCAGGTTTGTTTTTGATTTGTATTGCTTGTAGCCATTTTTTATTCTAAGCTACATGCAATTAAACCTTATCTAAATAGATGTACTTTTTAATATCAAAAGGATATAAAAACAGAATATCAAGCATACAGAATGTAAGGAGGTTAAAAATGGGAAAGTCCCAAAGGAATCCGTGCAAGGATCACTGGAATTGCATTTAGAGTAGCAGCTTCATAATCTGTGTAGCTAGTAAGGAAATAACAGGCTTCGTCCATGATAAATCAAGATACCACAAAGAAAATTAATATCCAGTCAAATGAACAGCTCTAACTGCACATCCAGGACACCTATACAAAATCATAGAGTGCCTCCCTTTCCCTCGGTCAGCAGTATAGTTGTGAAGTGAGTAGGTCCTGATAGATTTGTGTGTGTGTGTGTGTCTCAATTACACAAGCAGGGAGGCAAACCAGGAAGCAGAATATCTGCACACAGATTTTTAAGGTTGAGCAAAGTGTCACTTACTGCCGAGACAATGTTTCAAGGCCTCCAGCTTGAAAATGTACATCTATTTAGACATGCCTTATATTTGATTGCAGGAAGCTTATTGTGCCTTTTTGTGGGTTGTTTTTTTGGGGTATGTATTTCACCAGTCTTTCTGATGTCTATAGCAGCAACTACCTCTAAGATGATATTCCCCACTGGATGATAATTGCAGTTTTGGCCCCTTAGGATTGGTGCTCTTTTTACTAGATTTTTATCACCTGGGTTGCAGACAGTGTGAGAGGTCACAGTAGTTGGAGGAGATAAATGCGACTGGTTGTATTGCAGGGTCTGGACCGATTCTTTCTTTAACGTACCTTACGGGACACAGAGCGTCTTCATCTTGTCAATAGGATTGTGCTGCCACCTTCAGGTGATTGGACACTGGCAAAAAAAAGTCCTCCCTGTTAGGGCTTCAGTTTTTTGCTAGTGTCTGAAGGCTATGGTCACATCTGTGCAGCTCACTGCACAAAAATAGCTAGATTTCTCAACTGTTCCATCTTGGAATTAAGAGACTGGCTCTTTGCAGATCCATATCTTACAGCTTGTCAACGCTCAGAAGAATAGTACCTGGATGCAGGGATGGCCTCAAAGGTTGGCAGTCCCCACTGGACCCTGGGAATGGACCCCTTTACAAAGCACTACATAGCAATAGCAGAGCTTAGTGCGGTCTGGGATGCTCAGGGCACCAAATGCAGGAGGCAGAGATAGTTCTCTGCCCTCTGCATTCACTCCAACTGGCTGAGCTGCATGTGATGGGTGGAGTGCCCTGGCAGTAGTTATATTGGAACTCCTGTTAGAGTGGCGGAGTACAGGCACTCAAGGGACTAATGATCTCTGCAACATAGGCGTTGCA
Source organism: Lithobates septentrionalis (assembly GCA_037952835.1). Lineage (NCBI taxonomy): Eukaryota > Metazoa > Chordata > Amphibia > Anura > Ranidae > Lithobates > Lithobates septentrionalis. Next base: position 5,444,147 of record JBBDGP010000447.1, on the reverse strand, counting down.
TGCTCCAGGCAGCTGTTTGCTGAGGACATAATGCCACAGCAGGGTCTACCAGGTGGGTTGATAGATCACAGCAGATCTTTATGGTGGAAGTAAGGGTCATAGCAGAGCTTTCCTTCTTGACTACTGATCGGAGCAAGTATTAGTGGCCACACGCACACACCTTTCCTTGTGGGGGTGTAGCGATGCATTGGCAGGTTTGGATTGGGCAATCTTTTGGGCTAACCAGTGCACTAGCGTTTCCTGGCACAATGCTGTCTCGGCTGGGACCGCTGTGTCTAGCAAGGATATAAAATAAATGTAATATATTCAGCAGGCCAGTGCCTCCCTCAATGGAAGTGAAGAGGGGATGTTGGGGTTTAAGGGGTTTTTTTTTTTTTGTTTGTTTTTTTTCAGGTAGTTAGGAACCTGGACTCAGCCCCCTCATGCATCATCTTGGTCATAAGTTTGTTCCATATCTCTCTCTCCACCTATCTGGTGTCTCCACTACCTCCGGGACACCTTCCCCCTGTTCCTTTGTGACAAGGGAGGAATTCTCATCTGCCATTGCTGCATACTTGCAAGAGGAGCAATCAGTGGAGGACAAGGACGAGTAAGATAGGGTTTCTCTCAAACCCAAAAGGGCCTTTGAGTTTTTCCTGCATAAGTTGTTTGTACACAGCATCCCAACTTTTTTGGAATTGGGGATGTAAGTACAATCTACATAAAAACAGAATGCAATGATTTCCAAATCTCACAAGCCTATATTTTAACCACTCTTTGCCCGCGCTATAGCCGAAAGACTGCTTCCAGTCCTGGGAGGGCGTCCATAGATGTCCTCCCGTCATTGTGCTGCTCGCACGCTCTGTGATCAAATCCTTTGGACTTGGCCGATCACAGATCGGTGTAAAGGGTTACTCTCCGCAACCCTTTCCATGATTAGCTGTCATTGGTTGACAGCTGATCACGTGGTAAAAAGAAACCGGTTATTGGCTTTTTTTTTCTCCTCACTCTGTCACGTGTGTGTGTGTGTGTGTGTGTGTGTGTGTGTGTGTGTGTGCTGTCACACAACTTCCAAATCTTTAATTCCTCAGTGGATGCATTGACTTATTTCCCAGACTTGCGATATAAAGGAACAAAATCCCCCCCCCCCCCCCCCCCCCAAGCAATTGTGGCTGCTTCCTGGGCTATTTGACATAAGGTTTCTGTAGCTTAAAGTTTGTACAGTTGCTACCTGGTCTTTGGTTTAATCTGTCCACAGATATTTTACCATGTGGATGTTAGAGCTGCTGAGGACGCTACCTTTGGTTGGTGTCTTGCAGGCTTCTGCATGTGGTTCTAACAAGTTTTAAAGTGGTTGTAATCCCCAGTCATGAAATGTAAACAAAGTTGTATTGAATTTCTTGCTCCCGGAGGATTTCTAATAATGGCTTTAGTATCCGTCGTCTTTTCAACGTTTCTTGAGATAAGTCTTGAAATATTTGTAATTTACCTCCCGCAAACTCTATTTGTGTTTTCCTCTTTAGGTTTATCCAGATCTGTTTTTTTTCTTCCCATTTTTCAAAGCGTACGATTACATCTCTAGGTGTTTCCCTTGCGAACCTTTGAGGTTTTTTTACTCGAAAGACACTTTCTATTCCTATTGTGTGTGTTTCCTTTCCCAAGATTTGGTTGAAGAGATTGTTCATTTTTTCTATTAGATTTTCTGCTTGTTCTGTTTCCGGTAACCCACGTATTCGCAAGTTTTTTTCTTTTTATCTCTATTTTCTTGCTCTTCTTTTTTATATGATTGTTCCTGTTGTTCCCGTTTTAATTTCTTTATTTCGTCTTCTAGTTCCTTTATGTTTTTTTGATGTAGGTCTACTTTGATCTCTACTTCTTCCACTCTGTTTAACATATATCCCATATCTTTATGGAGTGTTGACATCTCTGCTTTTAGGGAATTCTCTAGTGCCGCGAACATTTTTTCCATATCCTGTTTTGTTGGCAACTGTGGCCCTTGTTGTCCTTCCTCCTTTCCTCTGTCTTCCTCTCCCATTTCTGGTTCCATTCTGGGTTCTGAGAGGTGGCTGGTTTCTGTTTGTACTTTATACTGGCCTTTTTTATCCTTGTTGTCCTTCTCTTTTGCATCCATTTGTCTGCCCTTTGAACCCACTTGTTTCTCTCCTTCTCCGATTCCTTGCTGTATATACCTGTTCATAGGGCCTGGACTTGGGCCTAGGCTGGTCCTAGGTGATTTCGGTATTGCTCCCGCACTTCTTGTTGTTTTCCCCTTCATGTTTGTTTCTATGGCTGGATTTATAAGATCTTCAAAGCTGCCTTCCAGAATACCCCTTGATTGGGGTCTCTTAATGATGAAAAAATCTCCCAGCCTTTTTAAATTGACTTATTTTTACTAATATTTCTTTTATTCCGTTCTCATACCCGGCATCCTCCCCACAATCCAATAATAGAAATAATTAATGAGATATGAGTAGTCCCTGTTTTCCAGAAGTTATGTTACTACCTTAAGTACATTAAGCATTCCTTGGTGCTGTTCAATTGTTTAAGCGTTCTTAAGCTGAAAAAAAAAAAAAAAAAAGTCACTGCAAAGACACAGGCATCTTCACAGCGCTTTTCCAGCAGTCCGTGTGCATGGGGGCCCAGGTGCTCAGCAAAATAATTCAAATGTTTTAGCGATATAATGCAATCTAATTCAAGTATTCAGCAAGATGATTTATATATTCAGCAGTATAGTTCCAGTATAAGCTTATATGTTCCACATTTTTGTTACTATGAAATTTCTTCTTATTCTATAGTTTGTACTATCAAGCCTATAATTAGTACCATTTGCAAAAAAAAAAAAAAATTTCACAAGAAAGGGAGATACTACTGCAGCAGCAGCAGCAGCAGGCAGGTGGGGGCTGGGAGACAACTCTTCCGTTGGCTTGTCTTTCTTTCACCTTCTCCTTCTCTTCTCCCCTGTTCCCCCCCCCCCCCCCTGTTTTTATTGTTTTTCTTAGCTCACTTGATTCTACTTTTTCAGCTCTTTCGCCTTTTCCCCTGCTTGTTCACTTCAAGACAATTGCAATAGAAAAGAGCCAAAAGAGGAGGAGAAAAAAAAAAACGCTCAAAGACGCTATTGCAAAAACGCTGAAAAAAGTTAAAAAAAATAAAAATTAAAAGTCACTGCAAAGACACTGGCGTTTTCACAACGTTCTCCCAACAGCCCATGTGCATGAGGGCCCAGGTGCTCATAGAAATAATTCAAATGTTTTAGCGGTATAATGCAATCTAATTCAAGTATTCAGCAAGATGATTTATATATTCAGCAGTATAGTTCCAGTATGAGCTTATATGTTCCACATTTTGTTACTATGAAATTTCTTCTTATTCTATAGTTTATACTATCGAGCCTATAGTTAATACCATTTGCAAAAAACAAAAACAAAAAAAGACCAAAAAGAAAAAAAAAAAAAGATCACAAGAAAGGGAGCTACTGCAGCAGCAGCAAGCAGGTGGGGGCTGGGAGACAACTCTTCCGTTGGCTTGTCTCTCTTTCACCTTCTCCTTCTCCCCTGTCCCCCCCCCCCCCTGTTTTTATTGTTTTTCTTAGCTCACTTGATTCTACTTTTTCAGCTCTTTCGCCTTCATTTACTTTCGCTTTTTATTCCATTTTATTTCGTTTTATTTCAATATGTTCTTTCCCTTTCCCTTTCTTTTGTTCTATTACTTTTCCTTTGCCTTTTCACTTCAAGACAATTGCAATAGAAAAAAAGCCAAAAAAAAAAAAAATACGGTACTTATCTTTTAGTTGTTGTTGAAGTTGGGACAAAAAGGGACGCTCACTACAGCTTGTTGCTGCTCTCTGATGCTGCGAACACTCAGGTGCTGTCTCTGATGTTATCAATCTGCCCAGGTCTGTCTGACCCGCTGAAGTCTCAGCTGTTCTCTGCTCTCAGCTCTTCAGTGTCCACTGCCGCTGCTCCTTGCTCCACTCACCCACCTTCCTGGCTCTCTCCTCCGAAATTTCCCCGGGGGGCACTTCAGCTGGTTCCTCCGCTCTCCGCGGCCGGCAACACCGCTGGGGACTTGAAACAGCCCCCAGCAGCGCACCGTTTTCCCTGCTGCCGTCACTTCCGAAGCGCTCCGATCTCCGCGGTTTTCCAGTTCTCCTAACCCCCCGTCCTTGATGAGCCTTCTAGCCCATCCGACTACGGAGGGGTGGGGGGGGGGGATGCAGTCAGACGCAGGTACAAACTTCCTCTGGCTTACACCACAAGACAGCTCAGTGAGTGATGAGCAGGGGGGGCGGGGAGGGAAGCTACCTACACCTTCTCATCAGGCCGATCATTCCTCTTAGCTGCAGGGAGAGGGTTCTCAGGATCCTCACGCCGTGCACAGAGCCATTAACAGGCTCCTCCCTCTAAAGCCATTATTAGAAATCCTCCGGGAGCAAGAAATTCAATACAACTGGGGTTTTCCAGCATGTCTAATAGCAAGGAAAAACGGAATAAGTGCGAGGCTAAGACATGTGGAGGAGATTCCGGACTTTTGCAACAAACTAGAAATCCCCTCCCCAGAACTGGAAAAAATACGCAAATAGTCAGGAGCGAATAACGGCAAGAGATGACCTACAGTGGCAAGTAAATTCAAGGATCAGACATCAAGATGTGGACTCTCGAGGAAATTAATATCTGAGAAAATACCACACAACGGTGCAAGGGGCCTTAGAGTGGAAAGGGGGGGGGGGGGGGCTGGGGTTGATGGGATGGGAAAAAAGGAAAGTGAAAGGATTGGTAAAACACAACAAAAACGCAGGGAGAGGGAGACAGGGACTCACGGAGTGGACAGGGGGTCGCCCTATTAGTGCTTAGGCAGGGGGGGAATAGGGTGTCTTACAGAGCTCCGCCTCACAATAAATAGAGCAGAGGGGGCAGAGTGTGCCCCACAAAACAAAGTAAAACGCTCTCAGCTCTAGAGAATATGGGGGTAAAAAACCCATATCAGAAAAAAGGGAGGGGGAGGGTGGGAGGAGGGAGGGGGAGGGAGGGTGGGGAGGGAGAGGTCTGAGTCACATGAGTGGTTACATAGGCACACCTATTCTGAGACAAGAGATGAGGAGACCCCGTGCGTCCGCTGGGTGTCCCCTCCATCCGGTCTCCTAGGGGGACCGCGTGGGGGGGAGGGCCGGAGGACGGGCGGGGAAGAAAAGGCACAAGAATGGAAAACGTAAACAGCATAAAAATAATCTCTTACAATGTCCGAGGACTAAATTCCCCAGGGAAGAGAAACATCATCCTCCGAGAACTAGAAAAAAGTAAAGCAGAAATAATTTTCCTACAGGAGACGCATATAACCCAAAACTCAAGTGCCAAAATTTATTCAAGAAACATACCAACATGGTATCAAGGAGACTCGCCAATAAGAAGGGCCAAAGGAGTAGCCATCAGTATAGGGAAAAATGTACGTTTTCTAATAGATCAAAGGAAAATAGACCCGGAGGGTCGATATCTTTTTATTACAGGAACTATACACGGGGTAAAATATACATTGGCCAATGTCTACTGTCCTAATAAGAACCCTAAAAAATATTTGATAGATATAATTAAAATACTAATGGAATTCAAGCAAGGAAAATTAATACTAGCTGGAGACTTCAACTTCAGCATGGATAATAAAATGGACAGTACCTCAAGAGTAAGGGACAAAGAGGTAAATCAACTAAAGAAATTAAAAAGAATATTATATGAACAGCAACTAATAGACCCTTGGAGAATTCAGCACCCCAGCACAAAGGACTACACATTCTACTCAACAGTACACAAAATCTACTCCAGATTGGATTACATCATGGTCGAACATAGAAACTTGGAAGAAATAGAAGAAACAAAAATAGGCATAATAACCGCCTCAGATCACAGCCCAGTAATCTTGAGAATGAAAATAAAAGGAGAAGTCCTTGAAAGGGGTCCATGGAGAATCAACGAAACTTTATTAGAAGACAGTGAGACCGAAAAAAGCATCATAGAAGAAATTAAAAGATATTTTGAAGAAAACGATACACCAGAGGTATCGAAAGCAACAATATGGGAGGCGCATAAATCTGTTATTAGGGGCAAGTTAATAGCTATAGGGGCAAGTAAAAAACAGGAAAGTAAAACAAACATGCAACAAATAATTAAAGAAATTTATGAATTGGAACGAAAACACAAAAATCAAATAAACAACAAAATCTTCGGCCTACTATCTCAAAAGAGAGAGCAATTAAAAGACTGGATGGAACAAGAAGAAAGGAAGGACTACAACAGAGTAGTACAAGAAAAATATAAATGGGGTAATAAACCAGGAAAATACCTAGCAAATCTGGTAAAAAAAAAAAGAAGTCTTTGAATTACATTGAGAAGATCAAAAATGAAAAAGGAGAAGTGGTAAATAAAACTACAGAGATAGCGATAACATTTCAAAAATACTTCAGCTCCCTTTATGCAATAAAAGGACAGGAAAGTTGGAAAGAAGCGAATACAAGAACAAAGAAGATACAAGAATATTTAAAAAAAGCAAACTTACCAAAACTAAAAATAGACCAACTAGAAGAATTGGAAAAAAATATTACGCATGAAGAGGTAAAACTGGCATTAAAGGAAACTCCCGTAGGAAAAAGCCCAGGACCAGACGGGTTTACGGTCAAATACTATAAAAAATTTGAAGAACAGCTGACTCCAAAACTATTAGAATATATGAATTCCTTAGGGGAAGATGAAGAAATAAGAAGTGAATCGTTATTAGCTCATATTAGAATACTACCAAAAGAAGGGAAAGACAAAGTTAACTGCTCAAGCTACAGGCCAATAGCCCTATTGAACGCTGATACGAAGCTGTACTCCAAGATCCTGGCCACTAGGATAAAAAAACTAATCCCACTGTGGATCAACCCGGACCAAACCGGTTTTGTCCCGGGGAGAGAGGGGCGGGACAACAGCCTAAAATCATTATTGATGTTGCACAAGAAGGTGCAGAATGAGACCCCAGTTCTATTCCTGTCATTGGATGCAGAAAAAGCATTTGACAGGGTAGACTGGGGTTTCATGATGGATACATTGCGGCACTTGGGTATTGGGACAAAAATGATGAAGTGGATAACAAATTTGTATAATGGCCCGACAGCAGTCGTAAAAGTAAACGGTAGACTCTCTCCAAAAATTAAGATGCAGAATGGAACACGGCAAAGCTGTCCACTGTCTCCACTATTATATGTATTGGCTTTAGAACCACTATTAGCAACACTCCGCAATAACAAAGAGGTAGAAGGAGCGAAACTAGGAGGAAAAGAGCATAAGATCGCTGCCTACGCGGACGACATCTTGATGTACGTATCCAACCCAAGAGTGTCACTCCCAAACATACTGAAAGAAATTAAAAAATACGGAGAACTGTCAAACTTCAAAATTAATCCAATAAAAACGGAAATATTAAATATAGGTCTAGAGAAAAAGGAAGTTCAGTTTTTACAAAAAGAATTCCCATTCACTTGGGTAAAAGAACTAAATTACCATGGAATTAAAATAACTCCTAGAGTCGAAAAAATTTATCAGGCAAACTTTATTCCACTGATCAATGAGGTCAAAGAAGAAATGAAAAAGTTAAGAATACAGCCACTTTCATGGATTGGAAGAATAAATATGTTTAAGATGACGATATTACCTAAAATAAACTACAGATTACAGATGTTACCAGTAAAAATCCCGCAGAGCTTTTTTAAAATAATTAAAACAATCCTGCTAAAATACATATGGCTTAATAAAAAACCAAGAATTAAATACACGCTGATCACAAGGAAAAAGGAGCATGGGGGTCTTGCCGTCCCAGATATAAGTAGGTACTATAAAGCCATAGTTTTAACACGAATGTTAGAGTGGACAAATGAGAAAAATGAAAAAAAAATGGGTGGAAATGGAAAACACAATAAGTGGAGCCACACTACATAAGAATATTTGGATTCCACGGAAATATAGAATATTGGACACCGACACGCACGAAATAACAAAAAATGTATTTAAAATTTGGGACACCATTCACTTAAAGAATGAATGGAAATATAGTTCACCACTATTAGCACTCACAGGATCGAATCTCTTCACCCCTGGGAGGGAAATATTTGAAATCCAAGGAATAGGTAACCCACGACTGAAAGATATTACTAGAAATGGCAAAATAAGAACACGAGTAGAAATAGAGGAAAGGAATGGATGGAAGATGAATGAATGGAATTATACTCAAATAAGGCACCTAGTAAGCACAATACCACACCCACTGAGAGATGAAACAAAATTAACTGCACTGGAAAAGCTATGTAGCAATGAAACACCATTAAAAAACGGAACATCAAAAATTTATAGTATACTGACAGATTTGGAAGCACAAGAAAGACCAGAATATATAAATCAATGGGAAAAAGAAATGAATTTAAAAATAGATAACCAAAAAGTGGAAAAAATGATAGAAATGGGATATAATAAGGCTTGGGACATGAAGACCATAGAAATGAATTATAAACTAGTATCAAGATGGTATATGACCCCAGTAAGAATACACAGATTCCATCAAGATAGAACCTCCTTGTGTTGGAGAAAATGTGGCCAAATAGCAACGATCACACACATATGGTGGGAATGCCCAATAATAATGGAGTACTGGAAGGAAGTGTTAAATAACATAAAGGAAATAACTGGAGAAGAAATAGAACAAAATATTTGGACTTGCCTCTTCCATATCTACAATAAACCTAAGAAACAATATAGAAAATCAATAATACCTAACCTCCTGAATGCGGCCAAGGCCTTAATTCCCAAGAATTGGCTAAAAAGTGGAAAACCAGACATTAGAAACTGGCTAAAGGAAATAGATTATCACTACAAAATGGAAGGAGGAGAGAAAGGGGATAATAGTAGATGGGAAAGATGGAAAAACTACAAAGTCTCGGATATTTATTTAGATAGGATAAAAGAAAGAACAGGTGCAGAGCCAAGTGGATAAATAAATAACATAAAGGAACGGACCAGACACAGGGGAGAGGGGGGGGGGGGGCGGGGGGAAATAAGAGGGACTGAGAGAGACTAAGATAATAATAGGGTTTATAATCATAGAAGGCGTTTTGTCGCCGGTTTTTAAAAATATTTAAGAATATCCTAGAAGGGAAAAATAATAAAGATGGGACGGAAACAATCCACAATGATGTGAAAAAGGAGAAGAGATAAAGTTTGACACATAAAGTTGAAATAATGTCTCTCGGAAAACTTTCGCTGAAGTGGATAAAAAAAAAAAAAGAAATGTAAACAAAGCACATATATCTGTAGTGTTTTACTTGCTTATATCCAAATCCCTAAGCCCCGGTTCACACTGGGACGACTTGTCAGGCGACCTAGTCGCCTGACAAGTAGCGTCCCGTTCTGTGCAATGGAACCGTTCTAATCCGTCGCTCCGACTTAGAAAAAGGTTCCTGTGTGACTTTGGGGGCGACTTGCATTGACTTCTATATAGAAGTCGTTTTGCAATTCGCCGCCGAGTCGTGTCCTGGGTCGCCTGAGGCAGTCGCGCTGTAAGTCGTGCTGCCTCAGTGTGAACCGACCCTGAGTGTTATCAGCATGAGTCACTTCTGAGAAGTTTTCTTAATGCATGAGATATTTGTGAGAGGAGGGAGCTCAGAAAGGAGCTGGAATACTGCTCTGCATGTTCCTTCTTTGCTCCCTTCCCCACCCAACCTCTGTACTCTTTACAGATGCATAAAGTGTGTGTGTGTGTGTGTGTGTGTGTGTTTGCCAGTATTCAGTAGAAGAAAATATTACAGCGCACACATGCAAAAAAGACATTTACCTGAAGCAAGGCTAGTTTAAAACACCTAAGCATATGGTGTGACCAAATCCCCATATTTTTTGAAAATGTTTTTCTAGAAATGCTTAGGTGTTTTAAACTAGCCTTGCTTCAGGTAAATGTCTTTTTTGCATGTGTGCGCTGTAATATTTTCTTCTACTGTATGGTCTTATGGCTGCACCATCTTTAATACATTTTTTAGAGTGTGCCCCCCAAATATCTTGTTTGCCAGTATTCAGTCACCTGAAGGTTGGCAGTATAACCCTATTCGTAATGAATATGAAGACTATCTGTGTCCCTTGATGTGAAAATGATTTTGCGTGAACTAAAAATCTGTATATTATTTTTTTTTTTGGCAGGAACTTGTACTTTAACTATTAAAACCTCTTTCTAGCCTTGCTAAGCTAAGATGCAGCAAATGGCTGTAAACATGCTAGATGGATATCTGAAACATCATGCTGTATAGTTTGAACAAGTCTGCATGTTGCTTTTACTTCATTATGCAAAACGGCAAAAGAAAGTCCAGCTACTGGATAGTTTATTTATAAAAGGCAATTCTAAGGGCAAAGAGATACCAGCTGCTTTGTTGGCTCTGATGCATAACTGTAGCTGGGCACATGACACAATGACCTTATGGCTCAAACTGCTACTGATTTTATATTCTCCACTAAAAAAATTGACTGATTTGAAAGTCCTGACGTCATAGGTAAAGCATTGTGTTGTTCAAACAAAATAATAAATGTCTCATGTCTGTTGGGTAGAAAAATTTGAAACCAGCTTTTTGGTTGCTATGAGTAAATGACTGTTTAATGATGAGACTCACATCTTTTAAGCATTTGTTGTAGTAAACATAAATGTAGATGTCGGCAGTTATTAAAAATATTCTATTTGAATAATGAAGTGTCATTTTAAAATGTTTCTAATCATTTGTGTTTTATTTGTAGAAAAACAGCTTGTACAATACACATCTTACCCACTCATGGCTTTTCTGGATGGAGACACTGGAGGCTTCACATCAGAGGTCCCATCTGCCAAGGCAAATGATATAGACAATTTTCTAGAATCTAGTCTGGATTCGGAGCCCACGCAGAGTAAACTGGTGCGTCTAGAGCCCCTGACTGAGGCTGAGGCTAATGAAGCCACTTTGTTCTATTTATGTGAACTTGCACCTGCACCGCTGGACAGTGACATGTCTCTATTGGACAGTTAAATACCTGGGATACTGTATGCCTGTATATATTCATCAAAATGATGAACTATTTATTTCAAGTATCATTTTGGTACTGTTTTTCTCCCTCGTGTTTTTTGCAATTTTTTTTAGACACTGCAATTTCACATTTTTTGTTTATGCACAAAATAATCTGCTAGATTTGTTTGAATTTTAAGGGCAAGTTATTTTAAACAATGGTTACATAATCTAGGCTTATTTTATCTTTTGCCTACTTTTAGTTGTAAACTCTCACCAAAGTCCCATTTAATCCATGTTGCTTTTTATATGTAATGTATATACACCTGCTCTGTGGTGTACACACATTCTTCTTCCTGTAACACAAGCACTAATAAAACTGCACTTTCTTTAAGGAAAAAACACACCAAGCATCTTGTTATGCTGGTCTGGGTTATTATCGGATTATGAAGTGCAGTGTGCCTTGGTCTGCATCAGTATTGTGCAGGTAGTACATTTATGTATATAAACAGTATGCTGGAATTACAGTATATATGTATTGACATCGATAAAGCGTGAGCTAGGAACAAAAGTGCCTGTCCTTTATTAGTGTGTGTTTTTTGTTTTGAGGGACCAATGAACATTTCTGTTCAGTTATACAGTGGGTCTGATATGTAAACCCATTCATGCACTACTAACGGTTGCTTTATTACGGCTGTGACATGTTTTACTTCAATAAACAGATCTGTTCCTTTTTTTTTTTTTTTTTTTATATTTATATAGATATAGTGGCCCTGAGATATGGGGCCCCAAAGTCGGTCAACTGTGTTGATCTGCAGCAGTGTCATTTCAGGTCCAGAGACCCCAAATTTTGGCTGCAGCTAGGGGGCATCTAGGAAACCTTAACTACCGAGTTTAAAGTTGGGGGACCTATGGCTGCAAATGGGCATTGTTGACCCTTTTTTCCCACTTACAGTAGCTGGGCATTTCTCACCCTAGGCTTATACTCAAGTCAATAAGTTTTCACAGTTTTTTGTGGTAAAATTTCGGTGCCCCGCCTTTTATTTGGGTCGGCTTATACTCCTGTATGTTTATATATTATTTTTTTCTTTTTGGATATCTGGTATTGATCAAGATACCACAGCTAGTGAAGTTATGTGTAGCTAAAAGCTGAACTCTAGTCATGGAAGGAACAAAAACACTAGTGTTTACCCCTCTCCCAGCCAATATTCCATCCAGTAAGGCTAACCCAGTTAGCTGCAACTGCCCAGTCTTGTTGCTGGCCCCTCACGCTGTCACTGTAATCAGTGTAGGACCATTTGAATAAATACTAGTCAAGCAGATGAGATGTAGCTGCTGGCAGAACACAGCCCTGAAGATCGGAAGACTGGAATGTGAGACTGTGGATGAAAGCAAGTATAACAGGGTCATAGAAACCTTTTATGAAGTGCATTATATACAAAGGGCATGAATGTTGTCCTGATAGGGTAGTGACACCTCAGACTCCAAACCCAAGATGATAGTTAAATTAAAGCTGATTTTCAGGTATGATCTTAAAGAGGAAGTAAACTATAATAAGGCTTACCTATAGGTAGTGTAAATATCCTCCTCAACATGTACCATTTAAAAGAGATTTACATTACATGCAGCCAGTGCAATCACTGACGCATGCGCTCTGAAGGAATGGCCTCAGGAGTGATGTAATTGTGGCTCCGGCCACTCACAGCGCCAGAGCCCACGAACCCAGAAGAAACTCTGGGGAAAACGTCAGCAGTCTCAGCGCGTGGGCACCACTGGAAGGCTTCGTTCTAAGGCAAGTATTTTATAATGAGCTAGTGTGCAATGCATATTAGCGCATTATGCCTTTTTTAGTCTTTTTTTTTTTTTTTTTGGAGCTTACAACCTCTTTTTAATTGCATAGTTTCATTGGTCCAGCTTGCATATATAGACAACTGTGCAAGCCGACGATCCCCCTTGTAGTCGGCGCCATGGCATTGATCGCTGAAAACCGCTGGTTCCTGTGCTGGGTGACTGCCCCACTGCATACTGACCACAGAGGGTCATTCTCAACATTGCCACTTTCATAGAATGCCTTGTAATCTTCTGATGAACACAAGGTATTCTCTGATTGGATGAGGAGATTGTCATTTCACATCCCTGCCTCTCCACCTCGTTCCAAACAAGCAATGCATTGTGTTCATTGAAAAAAAAAGAGCTTTTTGTGAATGGCAGTGATGCCAAGTGTACAACCCCCTGTAGTCAGCATGCAGTAAGGCAGCTGGAAAAAAGACCCAGGAGGGTCTGCTGTCCCTGTACTAGCGCCAGCTACTAGAGATTGTCGGATTCCATAGCTGTCACCAGGTATGAGATATGTATACAGTACTTGCATTGGTCCAAGCTGGACCAATATAATGATGCAATTAAGATCATGGCTGGGATTCAGCTTTAAGATTTTTTATATGGAAGTATGTAATGTACTGTGCAAATGTTTTAGGCAGGTGTGAAGAAATGCTGTGAAGTAAAAATATGCTTTCAAAAATATATTTGAATTTTTATCAATTTACAAAATGCTAAGTGAGCGAACAGAAGAAGAATCAAAATCAAATCAATATTTGTGACTAGGACACAATTGAAAAAATGTATATAAGTGCATAAAGCTAACACTTGCGATGTGTGGCTGTGGCTAAATACAATAAATTCATAATAACATGTGAAGAAAACTTAGTGTGTAGATTCCCTGAGGGAGATCTCTTTTGACGCAATATCCGACTCACGACACAACCAGTGACGCCATTTCCTGCCTGCTGTGGAACGCATGCCATCATAGCGGCGATTGCGGAAGTATCCTGAATGCCTGTTTGCACCTCTCAGCTTGTAAGTAGCGCTGCCATGCGCACCTGTTAGTTTGCCCTGCGATACTTCACCATGCCTTCCTCTGTTTGTTTTTTCGGTGGAATGTGACGTCCTCTTATCCCCAAGTACCCATCTTACTTTCAACGATCCAGCTTCCTTTTGATTTATCCTTAGACACTGCAACATTCCAGGTGACTGTGTGTTTTTATCCTATGTAAGCAGAGAGTATGCCATCGCTGATTAGTGAGATTTCCCTCAGGGAATCTACACACTTTAAAGCCCCATACACACGATAAGACTTTGTACAAACTTTTCCTTGGATTTTTGTACAAAGGGCGTTGCCCAAAAGTTTGTCTTGCATACAGATGACAGAATTTTTCCAGCCATCTTTCACCATATCACGTGGTTTTTCAACTCTTTACCACCACCCTTTGGTCAACTTCTGTATTGTTGTCTGATATTGTGTGAATCTCGCCACTTTTATTGGCGAGATTGACACCTTGCGAGCCGGGTTCACACTAGTTGGATCCCCGCCAATGCCAGGCACTGTGTTTGGTATGAATCCTGAGGGGGAACGCCGCGCCAAATTTTAAATTAAAAAAAAACGGCATGGGTTCCCTTCCAGGGGCATACCAGGCCCTTCGGTCTGGTGTGGATATTAAGGGTAACCGGTGTGGGGGTCCCCCCCAAATCCATACCAGACCCTTATACGAGCACGCAGCCCGGCCGGTCACGAAAGGGGGTGGGGATGAGCGAGCGCCGCCCCTCCCCCCTCCTGAGCCGTACCAGGCCGCATGCCCTCAACATGGGGGGTGGGTGCTTTGGGGGAGGGGGGGGGCCCTGTGGCCCCCCCCCCAAAGCACCTTGTCCCCATGTTGATGAGGACAAGGGCCTCTTCCCGACAGCCCTGGCCATTGGTTGTCGGGGTCTGCGGGCGAGGGGCTTATCGGAATCCGGGGGCCCCCAGATCCCGCCCCCCACCCTATGTGAATGAGTATGGAGTACAGCGTACCCCTACCCATTCACCTAGGGAAAAAAGTGTCAATAAAACACACTACACAGGCTTTAAAATGAATTTATTAGGCAGCTCCGGGTCTTCTTCTGACTTCGGGGGTCTCTCCGGTGTCGTCTCCGCGCTCTCTAGTTCTCCGGTGCCTTCTTCCTTCTGCTGGGCTCCTCTGCTATCTTCTGCTCTTTTGCCAGCGGAGGAGCCCGGACCTCTGGATCATCTTCTTCCCTTCCAGAGATGTTGACACAACACAGCTGGAATGGTCTCTGAGCGCTTCGCGATGGAGTAATATAGGCGGTGACCCCACCCCCCTATGAGGTCAGAGTTCCGGAGCATGCTGGGACTGTGAGGTCACAAGGGGGCATGGTCATAGGATGACATGACCACGCCCCCTTATGAGATCACAGTCCCAGCATGCCCCGGGACTCTGACCTCATAAGGGTGCAGGGTCACCGCCTATATAAGTCCATCGCGGAGCGCTCAGAGACCATTCCAGCTGGAGAGAGTGTCGTGTCAACATCTCTGGAAGAGAAGGAAGATGATGATCCAGAGGTCCGGGCCACCGCTAGCAGAAGAGCGGAGAAGATAGCGGTGGAGCCGGCAGAAGATCCGGACACCGGGAGAAGACGCCGGAGAGACCCCCGAAGTCGAAAGACGACCCTGGAGCTGCCTAATAAATTAATTTTAAAGCCTGTGTAGTGTATTTTATTATTGACACTTTTTTCCTTAGGTGAATGGGTAGAGGTACGATGTACCCCATACTCATTCACAAAGGGTGGGGGGCCGGGATCTGGGGGCCCCCTTATTAAAGGGGGCTCCCGGATTCCAATAAGCCCCTCGCCCGCAGACCCCGACAACCAACAGCCAGGGTAGTCGGGAAGAGGCCCTTGTCCTCATCAACAAAGCACCCAAAGCACCCACCCCCACGTTGAGAGCATGCGATCTGGTACGGCTGGGGGGGGGGGGGGCGCTCGCTCATCCCCACCCCCTTTCCTGACCGGCCGGACTGCGTGCTCGGATAAGGGTCTGGTATGGATTTGGGGGGGACCCCCACGCCGTTTTTTTCGGGGTAGGGGGTTCCCCCTAAAATCCATACCAGACCGAAGGGCCTGGTATGCCCCCAGAGGGGAATTCCCTCTTGCGCTCGCCGCAGTAGGAAAATGTGTTTTTCCTATTGTAGCCAGCGCGAGATGTACAGTACACTGTCGCCGAGAACCAACGCGATCGGATCGCGCTGGAAACATTCTCGCGGCTGCGTACTGTAGTTTGTACAACAGTACGATGCTTTTGTGTACACACGATCAGACTTTGCTCCATCTGACTTTTGTTGCTGGAAAGTTTGTCCGTTCGCACAGCCAACAAAAGTCCAATGGAAACAAAAAAAGTTTGTCCAATGGAGCGTACACACGGTCGGATGTTGCTCCAAAACAGCTAATTTGCATGTTTGTTGTCAAAAAGTCAGATTGTGTGTACGGCTCTTAAGTTTTCTTCACCCATTTTTTTTCATCAGATGTTATCATAATGTGTTTATTGTATTTAGCCACAGCCACACATTGCAAGTGTTAGCTTTATGCACTTATATACATTTTTTTCAATTGTGTCTTAGTTGCCAGCGCTGCATAGATTTTTATGTCACATATTGAAGTCTAGCACTTTTCATGCAGCAGCTGCAACTTTTTTTTATTCCAAATTCTTTTGGTCACTTTTAATATCTTTATCAATCTCCCTTGATCACCTTTCATTTATATATTTTTTGTTTGTGTGTTCTATCACAGTTATTCACATATATTTCGAGTGTGCTATAGTTCCATTTATCTGTATATCAATATTTGCGACTACCCTTTGTGCAAAATTTGATGCTGCTTTGAAGCTAAATTCAGGGATTTTGTAGGATTAGGCTAGGTTCATACTGGTGCAATTGCAGACATTGCATGCGATTCGCACTGCATTCCTGTTTACATCACATGCGATGTCTGTGCCTTGTGAATTCCACCAGTTTGTATGGCTAAAGTTGCACCACAATAATGCACCTGAATCAGTGTGTGGGTGTTCACACCGATGCAATTCTGGCAATCGCACTGCTGTTTGCGATCTGTTTCGGGGTGGTGTTAGGATAACATTGACACCGATGCAGATCGCATGGATGCCGTGCAATATGATGCGGAAAATGCATGGGATTTGTTGCTTTTCCCACATTGCATAAGTGTGAACCGAGCCTTAGACTGGCCATACATTATACAATGTTCTTATTCAATTGGCCTTTAGAGTTACCAAACCTTATGAGGCCAAACAAACACCTTTTAATGTGTATGCATTCAGGTAGGTTCTTGCACTACATAGTTGAAGGTAAATCTAAAAAAAAAAATGTTTAGTGTATGGCCAGCCTTAGATTCAGGTGTATGATTAACCAAATTATACCAAACAGGTGGTAATGATCATCAATTTCATATGTAGGTTGAAACAGTCATTAACTGAAACGGAGAGGTGTAAGAAGCTTAACTGGGTGAGGAACAGCCAAACTCTGTTACTAAGCTGAGGTTGTGGAAGACCGTTTCATGTCACAAGTCATACCCCATGGCAAGACTGCACAGCAACAATACACAAGGTAGTTATACTGCATCAGTAAGGGCTCTCCTAGGCAAAGATTCTAAAGCAGACTGGAGTTTCAAGATGTGCTGTTCAAGCTCTTTTGAAGAAGCACAAAAAAACAGGCAACGTTAAGGATCGTAGACAAGTGGTTGGCCAAGGAATCTTAAAAAAAAAAAATTAAAAGATTCATACTTACCTAGGTGGATGCTGTATCTGTCCCCTGGCACCTCTACACTGAGAACTGAGTGATCGAACACCGCTGATCACTCGGTGCATAGAGCTGCTGACTGCCAGTCACAGCTCTCTGCTCCCTCCTCCCCTCATTGGAGCACTGGGCCGTAGAAGGGGTGGAGCGGCTGGCTCAGGCTCTCAGTGGGTGTCAGGCCAGGGACCTGGCGGATCCAGACTCCCGTTGTTGGGAAGGTGCAGACCCTGGACTGACTTCTGAAATGACATCAGAGAGCGGACTTCAGCCCGCTCTCTGCTGAAAACGGGTCACAGGAGAACAAATGGAATACACACCTGTGATCCATAGAAGCCCAGCCAAAGAAGCTTTGGTTATACTCCTTTAATGCAGCAGATGAGAAGACACATCATACTTACTTCCCTTTAACCTCAAAAGATGTCAAGCAGTGCTATTAGCACAGAACTGGCAGAAACCAGTGGGACCCATCCACTGTCTGCAGAAGTGGTCTTTATGGAAGAATTGCGGCCAAAAAGCCATACCTTCAAATGTGGAAACAAGGCTACAACTATGCATGAAAACACAAACATTTTATGGTACACAAAAATGGCAGTAGGTGCTCTGGACTGACGAGTCAAAATTTGAAATATATTTGGCTGTGGCCAGAGGCAGTTTGTTAGCCGAAGGGATGGAGAGACACAGTAATATGTGTCTGCAGGCAACAGTGAAGCCTGGGGGAGGTTCCCTGCAAGTTTGGGGCTGCATTTCTGTAACTGGAGTTTGGATTTTTAGATTTTGTCAGGATCAAGGGTGTCCTCAATGCTGAATACAGGCAGATACTTATTCATCATGCCATACCATCAGGGAGGCAGGTGACTGGCCCCAAATTTATTTTGCAGCAGAACGGTCCCAAATATACAGCCAATGTCATTAGGATCTCCATTTCCAAGACCGGACCCCGGAAGGAAGACTGCCTAAAGATGGAAGCCTTATCCGCAGTGACAGCACGCCGCTGAAGGACTTTGTTTTAAGGTAAGTCTTTCATAATGTGCCATTATGAGATGCCCATTACCTTGCAGGGAGCCTTGAATTACCATATGACACGTCCCTTAACTTTAAGAGGGAAGTTTCAGAAAAAAAAAAAAACCTTAAAATTTTAAAATAAGGGTCAGTGCCCATCAATGCAACCTGATGTATGCCCATCTGCAGCCTCTAATGTGCCCATCATTGCAGCCTGTTTAGTATCCATCTGCAGACTCGCCTTTGCCGATCATTGCAGCCTCGCCAGTGCTGGATTACACAAATCCACGATCGCCGGTGTATCCGGTGCTCAATCACTCACAGTCCCCGCCCAGCTCATATGATGGACAGAACAGTGGTCCAATGCTGGGCCAGGGGGGCAGGACTGTGTGTGACTGAGCGCCTGATACACAGGAGATCGCAGCTGTGTGTAATCCAGCAGTACTCGTCCCCTCCTTCCACTCAGAGGCAGCAGAAATCGGTGTAAAACGCACGCACAATTCCCCCCTGATCTTCAGGGGGAAAAAAGTGCGTGTTATACACCGATAAATGCGGCATTTGATTTTTTTTTTGTGCTTTCAAACACATCAACTGCAGGGAGAACATTTTTACTTGCTGCTGCATATATCCCTCTGAATTTCAGATGCCATCGTAACAAGATAATCAAGGTTATTCACTTAACCTGTCAGTGGTCATGAAGTTATTTCTGATTGGTGTATGTTCAGATCAAATCTAGAACGTGCGTGCATTTCCACAGGGGGGGGAATGGTGTGAAATATGCACTATAATTGGTAAAGGATTTGAATACCTGTACAATTTCACATGGAGGTGGACTGCACACCATTACTGAAAATTGTTCAGAAAAAAAAAAAAAAAGAAGAATATATATTTGCCGCAGAAAGAAAACCAGAGCACAATGAAGTTCAGTTTACTGCTTTATTCAATGGGATAAACAGTAATGGTTCCACAGAGTTAGGTACAAATAAGATGAGCTAATGAATCATTCTGGAAAGAACAATATTGGTTTTATAACACATGTAGGACACACACATACAAAAGTAACAAGTACTAAGCATGTCTTATTCATAAACAAAATATATATAAATAATACACACTTGCTGTATTACATAATACAACGAAAATTGCACATGCTGACTACACTGTCAGTTTAACATATTGTAGAGAATCTATAACCACACAATGTAAATAGAAATACCATCTCTCAATATGCATTATTCACTGCAACTACTGACCTGTATTTCACCTCTCCAATTTATTCAGCAAAATGTTTTTGTAGATCTCCACAAACAGAACAAAAATGAAATGGTGTGTCATACAATCTGAGTCCGCTGAGTGCTCTTTAAGGAGATCCACAAACCATGCACGGATGTTGACAAGACGTTAGATAAAACACTGCACTATAACTTACTACCTTTCCCTTGTGATTTTCTAGATATCATCAATATACTCAATAGGATGGATCTGCTCCATATAATGTTCTCAGATAAAAAATGGCCATGCCTACAATTTAGAGTTGATTTTGAAAATTTTGCATACTTGGTTTAAACAGGAAATATCCCATCTACCATAATGTGGATTCGATCGAGTGAGCTGTATTTGTCTGTAAATTTGTTTTATACTGCCTTGCCTATGGGTATGTTTTAGGTAAAAGCTTTATTCCTGGGTAAGTAGTCCAGTACCAGCAAACACTGGACTAAATATGTTCAAGTGAGGAATCACTTTATTTTACCACAGCATAGGACTTGTGAACACATTCATACCAAAAATGTGACAAATACACTAATACCATTGGATCATTGAATGAATACAGTGACAAACTTTCTTGCCTCAATACTACTGTTCAGTAAGTCAAAACTACAGAAGCAATTTAATATTGGACTGCAATGCATATGGTTAATACAAATGCCTAAATAACACAGCTTCAAGTAGCTAGTTTTACTGTCCATATACTGTGGCATCATGCAAGGGAATTGTTAAGACAAAGCATGCAAAACTGGCAAATGTCTATATAGCTTAGTGCTCCTGGCACAGTTAGAGAAATTGCACACAAACACTTTTTTCTTCTTTTACTAATCAAAGTCACGATTGGTTAACACCAATGGAGCAGCAAGTGTCCACACATACAGAACAATGCACACCCAGCTGGAAGACATCTTCACCCAGACTGAAGGCCACTTACTAGTCATAGTCTCGTAAGTAGAGTCAGGACTGAAAAGATAAGAAGATGCAAGTTATTAAACTGTTACACCAGAATATCATACATATTATAAGGATCAAACTAATCAGCACTTTGTTACGATGGCTATAAACCCACCATATCTTTAAAGTGATTGTAAAAGGCAGAAGGTTTTTTTTTTATTTTATTGCATAGTAGGTAAGGCTGAAAAAAGAATAGTCCATCCAGTTGAACCTGTGTAGGTGTATATAATAGTTTAATATGCATCAAGATAAAAAAGCCTTGTGTGCAGCAGCCCCCCCCACACTTACCTGAGGTCCCTCTCTGTCCACGAGTGTCTCAGTCATCCAAGATTCTCCCTCCTGATTGGCCGAGACAGCAGCGTCGCCATTGGCTGTCAGTCAGCTAGCCAATCAGGGGAGAGAGGGGGGCAGGGTTGGGGCTCAGTGTCTGAATGGACACAGGGGAGCTGTTAGTCGGCTCGGGTGCCCTCTTGGCAAGCTGCTTTCTGTGGGGGCACTGAACAGGAGGGAGGGGCCAGGATCACAGAAGAGGGGATAGAGAAAAGGAGAATCTGGGCTGCTCTAGGCAAATCCATTGCAACAGAGCAGGTTAGTATAACATTTTTTCCCCCCATAAAATTAACACTTTAAGGTTGGTCTTTCTGACCCATGTGACACTTTGGGGTTGATTAACTAAAACTGGAGAGTGCAAAATCTGGTGCAGCTGTACATGGTAGCCAATCAGCTTCTAACTTTAGCTTGTTCAATTAAAGCGGGGGTTCACCCACACCGCCAAAAAAAAAAATATATATATTAAAAGCCAGCAGCTACAAATACTGCAGCTGCTGACTTTTAATACATTGCCACTTACCTGTCCCGGGGTCCAGCGATGTCGGCAGGGGATGCCGAGAACCCGCTCGGTTCTCGGCAGCTGCCGCCGCCATCCTATGTGAGGGAATCAGGAAGTGAAGGGTTGCGGCTTCACTTCCCGGTTCCCTACTGCGCATGCGCGAGTCGCGCTGCGCGTCCCTAGTGGTCCCCGCTCTCTGCTGGGAGCTGTGTGTTCCCAGCAGACAGCGCGGTCGGGACGGGAAGAGGCATAGACTCCCATGGGAGTCTATGCCGGAAGTGGGTGCAAATACCTTGACAGGTATCTGCACCCCCCTCCCCCCTGAAAGGTGCCAAATGTGACACCGAGGGGGGGGTTCCGAAAAGCGGAAGTTCCATTTTTGTGTGGAACTCCGCTTTAAGCTTTGACAATAAAACCTGGAAGCGGATTGGTTTCTATGCAGAGCTGCTTGCCCGTATGGGATGTACAGGCAACACAGATATACTAGCAGATCTGCTGATTGCTGGTGCAATGCTTAACAGGCTTAAAAAAAACAAAAAAGGACATTTTTACCTGCAATGACCATGGAGAGACCCTGGAAGATTGTGTTACTACTGCTGCTAAATATGAAAACTCCTGCTCAGGGATACTGATTGTCAGGGTGCCGACACTCGCCAGTGTCCCAACCACCAGTAACTCATCTCTGCCCCCCTTCTGAACAATACCAGGCCACATGCTCTCAAGATGGGCCTTGCAAAACACCTTGTCCCCATGTTGAGAAAAGCCCCCCCCCCAACAACCCTGATCCAGTGGTTGTGAGGGAAAGAGGGGGGTGTTATCAGATTTTCTAAGTCTCCTTTAACCATAAGGGGACCCCCAGATAACACCTTTCTCCTATGTGAATGAGTAAAGGGTACACAACACAGGTACTCATTCACAAAAAAAAAAAAAAAAAAAGTCCCACGATGTACATTCACTTTCAATCAAGTCATCCAGCGTTGCAGGTCCAAGTCGAGTATGATGAATGACACTGGTTCAAACACTTCCATCCTATTGCTTCCCTTGCGCCGAATTACATCTCTGGGTCCCTGCCGCTAAAGTAAACAAAAAGAGCAGGATCCTGTACTGTATGAACAGGAAAGTATTTTGCACATTCTTATTAAAAATATAAATACAGCACACAAGAAAATGGTAACATCACTAACATGATAGCAGTACATCTAACTCACCTGTACCAGTTGGTAAGAGTCATCATAATATAGAGTGAGGCCAGGAAAAGCATGAAGTGAAAGAAGGAATAGCTGTAAGTAACTCCATCACGTTCATTGTCAACAGCACGGTGAACATCATCAGAGTCGCTTAGAGAACCATCACTCCTGGCTCCATCCTCTATGAGTGTGGCCTCATCACTGGTTAAAGTCAGCTTGTTAACGTGGCTGTTATTTGAGGTCCGAATACTAAAATGTACAAACAGAACATAAATATTAGAATAAGGACTTCAGTATGTATTACATATTACTAATGCATGCTTAGATCAAACTAAATTGTTACGAAAAGAGGAATTTATTTGTAAAGTTCAGATCTTGAAGTACAGGACAGAGGCTGAATACACCATGAGTTGTAGGCATGTACCTTCATGAGACTGGACACTGGCAAAGCTTTAGAGGACACTCCTGGGCACCTCCCCTCTAACTCTACCCCCCGCTGTAAGTCCTCAGTTTGTTAAACAATGAAGAGTAAACCAAGGAATTGAAGAAAGGGTGGCCCATATCCTGTACTGCAATTTATGGAATTTACAGGCATGTCAAGATTCCTCATCTCAATCCTGCAGGACACAGGCAGAACATTCATACATCATAGGACACCCCAAGCAATGAAGAAGAGTGAGCAACAATGAGAGAGCACTGTGCCAACAGTTTCCACAAGGTTCAGAAGACCCAACCTCAGAGCTGCTGCGAGAACCTTGCAGCCAAAAGTTGCATGAGCAGAAGATTGGGAATGGTTCAATAAAACTTTGAAAAGGTATGAACAGAAGGCCAAGTGGTGGCCTTACACAACTGGGCTACAGAGGCTTGGTGCTGAAAAGCCCCTGAACTTCTACTGATCTGGTAGAATGGACAAGAAAAAATACAGGAGATTTCTCTGAGAATGTAAGCTCTTGCAATTCGATTTCGTATCCATCGTGAAATGTTGGACTTTGAAACAGGGCATCCCTTGCGAGGTCCAGAGAACAGGGCAAAGGAATCCATCTGTCTGACTGAAGCAGTAGTCTTTAGGTATACTCTTATTACATCCAGGCACCGTAGAGAGGAGATTTTCTTTGGATGCTTAGCAGCAGGGCATACAGATGGGAGATCATGTCCTCACTGAGGCAGGATTTCAAGACCACTTTCAAAAGAAAGGATGGCCTTGGACTAAAGACAACTTTGTCATTGTGAACTATAAGGAAAAGCTCTTTACAGGAAAGGGCTGCCATTTCAGAAACCGGTCTAGCAGACGTGACAGCAACCAAAAAGGCTACTTTGCATGAGAAATCCTCTAGGGGGATATGCCTGATAAGCTCAAAGGGTGGTTTCTGCAGAGCAGAGAAGCCCAGGTTAGGATCCCAAGGAAGGGTTAGAGCTGGAGGATACCTGGTTTTGGCAGCAAGCAAAAGGTAGTTTGTTGTTGAATCTGGAGGCTAGGCTATCTACATCCGAAATCCCCAATTTTGGCGCATCAGATCGAAGATATCTGGATTAAGGGCCCATTTTCCTTGATTTAGGTGATATCAGCTAAGATAATCTGCTTTCCAGTTGTTTTCACCTGTGATGTGGACCTCCAAGATCACTAGACAGCGAGTTTTTGTCCAAGAGATGATCGTGTTTGCTTCCTTCAAGGCAGCCAAGCTCTTGGTGCCCCTTTGATGGTTGATGTAGGCCACCGCCCTGGCATTGTCTGACTGCACACTGATTGGGTGCCCTTTCAGAAGGCGGGTTGCAAAACTGGCAATAGACAGTTTAAATTTCCAAGATCGGCATCATGTATGGGCAGGCTGAGTTTACCCAAACTGATTGATCAACTTAGGAACAACCAGCCCGTCGGATTTTACATGCACATTACTGATAGCGGCTGTTATAGTCACGGCTATACAGTTAGTTATAGTCATGGGGGCAGCTTTCCCCGCCAGGAGAACAAGGTCTCCACAGGAGGAATTCCCCATCAGCACTGACTGTAAATAAAGCCCAGGTATTGCCCGTCACGGTGGGTTATCCCTAAAGCAATCCTTAGGGACTGGGTTCCATAGCGATGGACCATGGCCCTGGATCTGTATAGCACCCTGTGGCTAACTCACACAATTGCCAAGGTGAGCGCCCACACAGGATCCAGTGCCAAAAGCAACAGGCCATTCACCACAGTATAGGGTTTGGAAATGGCTCCCAAGGTTTTACAGAGGTTGCGCCGATCCATCATAATGCTTCAACCACCCAGGTGGGCATGTATGTTATTTTGAAATCCACTTACTTCTCTTTTAAGCCAGGGTTTATTTTCTCCATGAAGGAGAGAAAGTCCATCACCTTCAGACACTAGCACAAAACTGAGGATTCACAAAGTGGGGTAGGGTTATACGGAAGGCACCCGGGGGGTGTCCTCTAAAGCTTTGCCAGTGTCCAATCATCTTAAGGTCCATGCCTATAAATATTGTGCAGTGTCTTGTGCTGCACAATTAAAACATCTAAATTGTGACACAAATAACAAGGATTAGATTATGTATGATGCAAAGAACAATTACATCAGCTCGGTGTGAAACAGCAGGACCTTGGTTATCAGGATGGAAAATATGCCTTATTATCTGAATGAACATTTGATTTCTGAAAGGGCCATCAGTGGACTGAGTTTATCAACAATTTCACGCCTTGCCACCAATGCCATAATGAGCTCCCTGAATACTGGCAGACAGTGTGTCAAAAGGGGTCTAAACAAAACTGTAATACTGTATTAGTGCTCTAGTTACGGACAAGATGGAGGTCAGTGACTCAGTCGGTTTCCTCTTACTAAGCAGACACTGAAAGTGACACAGTCTGGCACGGAAAAAAAAAAAAAAAATATGAATTGCCGCCATTTTTTATTGTACAGATGACAGGGGTTAGATTCATTACACATTCACAGTCCCTAAAGTAGCCATCAAGTTAGATTTAAGCCCTCCATCTAACAGCAGAACACGACAGCCACCAGAAACCTGTCATCACTGACAAGGAGAAGCCAAACAAATCCATGTTAAAAGCAACATCTCATTTTTTGGGGAGATTGCCTCCTCACCAGATGCGCATGTCACGCAAAAAAGTTTAGGTTCAATAATACAAACATTACAAATTCTGGTGCAAGAAAAAATTGCACACTTTATTTTCTGATGCTTAGGGTTGAGTGTCTTGTGGCAGCAGTCGTACTAGAGCTAGAGGAAAAAGGGAGCGCCGGGGTAGATCACTCTTTAACGTTACAGATTGTACCTATGATTTTTACTGAAACATTACTTTGAAGGGGAACATTCATTCTAAAATGCCACATGGATACTATACAATGATACTTTTCTTTACCTGGAGTACAGGACACAGAGCAGAAAGAGGACAAGTCCCACAATTCCTTGAGCATCCCACCATTGCACAACCTGAACCTGGCCTGGAGTGGTTGTGGTGTTGTATCCGATTATGCCAAGCAGGCTTGGATTGCATTTGCGATCTTAGAGTGGGAAATAAAAGGAAAAAAAAAAAGCGTCAACTATGTATAGACATAAAGCACATGCACCTATTAGGTCATAATGACATGATCTTATATAAATACCTGGTTCATTAGTCATGGCTGACCAGGTCAAATACATTGTGTAAATGGTTATCACAGATGACTGTAGAAGACCGGATCTAGGCTGAGATTCCTATAGGGTAAAAATACAAAATGAAATAGGAGTGTGTTGTAACAACCTCCTTAAAAGCGACACTAAACTCCTTTAAAAAAAAAAAAAATAATAATAATCTTTCCAGATATGTATTCTTAAAAAACAAAACATGTTAAGTTATAATTACCTCATCTGTGCAACAGAATTGAACAGAGCGGCCCCAATCCTCCTCTTCTGGGGTCCCCCACCGGTGCTCCTGGTTCCTCCTCTTCTAAGTGTGCCACCACAGGAAGCCGCTTGCTATGGTGGCACATCAGCTGGCTCAATCACAAGCATTACTGCCTGCGTCCATAGACACAGACAGCGTGGCTCAACCCCACCCCACTCCCTCGTCAAAGGATTTAACTGACAGGACAGTGGGAGCCAACGGCTACCGCTGTTTAAGCAAAGACTGAGTGGGTAGAGAGCCACTATAGGTGAGCACAGTGCTGAAAGGAATGAGGCAATACAGGTACTGGAACATTTTTTGCCTTCATGCTTAAAGTGGATGTAAACCCGAAATTTTTTTTATTTTTTTTTTATATATCATACTGTAGAGTATAAGATTTCCTATCCATTTGAGCCCCCAGTCTTGCCACACAGAGTTAATCCATCTCTGAGCAATCCTCCTCTTTTATTGTTCAGTGAGACAATTCTTGACAAACTGAGAAAAACTTTGTCAAATCCTCCCCCTTGCTGTGAGTGACAGGTGATTTATCATGCATTAGCCTAAGAGACATGCAGTATTTTTTAATTCCCTCCCACTCCTTTCTTCAGCAGCTCTGCAAGGATTGGCTGTTCCACACCTCACCATGATTTGGCATGCTGAAGTCATGTGGTTACTTTCCTGTCTTTTCACTGGATGTTAGAGATCATAGCAGAAGTTCAGCAGAAGTTCAGTGTTAGAAATATACAGAGAAAATGCATACTGACAAGGGGAGTGTAGAGGTGGGCGGGGAGTCTGACATCACGACTCCACCC
The DNA here is from genome assembly GCA_037952835.1 of Lithobates septentrionalis. Lineage (NCBI taxonomy): Eukaryota > Metazoa > Chordata > Amphibia > Anura > Ranidae > Lithobates > Lithobates septentrionalis. The sequence continues at coordinate 5,416,584 of JBBDGP010000447.1, read as the reverse complement.
ACCGAGCTCCAGACAACAGACCCACCCACAGAATCTGCAGTTTTTCGGGTCTCATAACAGACAGAGGGGAGACATTTGACAGGTAAGGATATATGCAGGAGGCATGTATATCCTTATAGATAACCCCTATGGCAGTAGTTTAGAAAGGATGACATTGGGTTTACATCCACTTTAAGGTAAAAAAAAAAAAAAAGGTCTAGGCTTTAAAACTACTTTAACTCAAAAAAGCACTTTCCATTGCTCTCAGCCTCCGCCAAATTTCTAAATTCCTTTTTTCTTGTTTGCTGTGATCAATCTTAACTGTAGTGTTACGCCCTGTGTGGCCACCAATTTTGTTACTTGTGCTATGCATAAACAATAAACAAATTTGCAAAAGAAAAAAAATTAACATTTCAGGAAAAATAGATTACAGGCTCATTAAGTACTGGATGTGTCTTTTTTTTGGGAGAATAAGGCTATCGCTTAGTGCAACTAATATTACACTAAGCGATAGCCTTATTCTCCCAAAAATAATACACATCCAGTACTTAATGAACCTGTAATCTATTTTTCATGAAATTCTCTTTTTTTGCAAAAAGAAAACAGATCTTTGACATACCTATCCCCATGGTGGTCTATCAGGCATACCTTCCAATTCTACTAAGGATTAAAACAACCACTATAGGATATCTAAGGAAACAGTACTGTAGAGCAACATTCTCTGCAGCTCTGTTTGATACAAATCTTGAAAAGATTTATGGGTGGTCCTGTCAGCCAGCTCTCGCCTGGCATCCTTCATAAAAAAAAAAAAAAAAAAAAAAAAAAAAGGGGAAGGAGTCAGGTGGAAATTTTTCTGGCGAATAGAACAGCACCTGCATCCATTGCTGGGATATTCTGACAGGCCAGCAGGGGGATCATACAAAGTTCAAGGGTTCCAAGTAGTTTTAGTAAAAAAAAAAAAAAAAAAAAAAAAAAAAAAGGATGATGTTTTGTTTTTTTACATGTAGGAGACGAAGGTCAGATTTGGCCCAGACTGTTAGTGATTAAAGACCATGTACATCAAAGTTCAAACTTTGAAAGAAGGAGCAGCACAAGGTTGCAATCAGTTCATGTGCTGAAAAGGAAGGAAGCAGAGTAATAGAGATGAGCCCTTCATTGTGCTGCTTCCCTTTCACTGACCACTCACAGACAGTGACAGCTAAATTACAGCCTGGGCTCAGAAGTAAGTTGAATGATGCTGACCATCATTACGATTGCAGGAGAGGGGGACATCTACCTATTAACCCCTTCTCACCCAACAACTCTTTAAAGAGAGGGGGCTTGAAGAATTGGCAATCAACTGACCACTATGACTGGCGGTCACAAGATTAGGGGCCAGTCATGCAGGCTACTGATCGTTAGTGGGCACGAAGAACTAACACCACAATCCCTGTGCTGGGAGTGCGCAATAAGTGCGCTCTCAGCACAGAAGCCTCCACTGTCCAGTTGAGCAATGTGATGTGTGTTAAGTGGGCAGCAACAAGTTACAAATGTGAATATTGCAGCAAAATATATTTTTATTTTTTATTTGATCTTGAAAGGGTTTTTTTTTTTTTATTGGTGTTCTGCTTTAACTATAGTGCAGCCTATGCCTATCAAGAAAGTCCAAGATAGATTAACATGTGGTAATATGGTTTTATCTGTTACAATACCACACCTGCTGTGTTCACAAAAGGAAAATAAAAAAAAAAGTTAACCTACCTGGATTTTAGGTAGAACAGACAATACAGAGGATCCGAGACACAATAGCATATTCACGCTTATAAAAGCTTTGTTTTCAGCGCAGCCTTCAGGGTGAGTGTAGTAGACATAGAAAAGCACTATTGCAACCAGTGATAAGGCATAGTTAATGGCAGTAGCTGAGAGCAGAGCTATCGAAAGAAGGGTACAGACAATCAGTATTCCATTGTTTAAACCATTTTATTTATGTGTGTTTTTATGTAATTTATCATCCAACACACACACTTATATCTGTGTTACATGTGAAGTTTGTGAACCATCATCACAGTAATTAAGAACATTTGTAAAAAAAACATTTGAGTGTTGTTGCTCACCTGCATACCAGCATCGAGAATTACCCTCTTCCATCTTTTCAACCCAGGATTCATTCCATGAGTGAGCAAAGTCAATCAGCAGCACAAGTTGGATAAGAATGAAGCAAAATGCACCACCCATTCCAACATAGAACCAGACTGTATTCAGGAAGCAACAATAAAAAGTGTATGTCAGAGCAAAAAGAAAAAAAAAAAAAAAATCAGTACATTACATGCACATTTACTCATATTTTATACCTTTAAAAATGCAACAAGTACAGAAATATACCTGTTGATATGCCAGAAATCCAGTGTGTTCCTAATTTCCTATGTGTTTGGACAGGACAGTTCAGTTCCTTAGCTGCTCTGAAATCCCAACCAGCATTGTCAGCACAGCCTGCTGGACTACAGAACTACGCCTATCCACCAATGCATTCTGTCTCTCTGCACAAGCATGGATTTGATGGTTTTCCCAGCAAAACAATGCCATGGTCTTGACTCCACACACCGTGTTTAAGGACAGGGCTCTTAATAGATATATTTCTAGAGGCATGCCTACATCATTAGCAGCTGGCCCTGAAGACATTTTACAAGCCTGTTGAGGACATCACAGGGTGTAATAAAAACCCTGTCTGTCCCTACTGGAATAAAGTAAATAAAAAAAAAAAAAAATTATGCCGGAATATTAGGGGGAAGGTGGTGTATTGTGGGTACATTTTGGCCATGCCTATGCAAATTCTTTAACCACACTCCACTTGAAAAATCTACCTTACAGCTTCCCAAGCTGTGTCCCATAAAAGGACAGACTGTACATGACAACGTTTTTATACAAATATAAAATTACAAAACATTTAATATTCTCACATTTTAAAACAACTTCCTGTTCATCAAATAAAATAATTATATTTTTACTTGAAATGCATTACGGAATGGGAACGAGACCTGGGTAAAACTTTCAATACGCCACAGAGACGACACATACTCAGGTTTATGTACAAATCCTCAATTTGTACAAAAACGCAGGAAACTAACTTCAAGATCCTTACTAGGTGGTACAGAACACCAGCGAACTTGAAGAAAATTTTCCCTGACACCTCTGATCAGTGTTGGAGATGCCGGGGAGAGAAGGGCACCATACTACACATTTTCTGGTCCTGCCCCAAATTAGAACAATTTTGGAAGGAGGTCAAACGCATCCTCCAAAAACTCACGGAACATGTAATTCCAGACGACCTGGCCTTCTTCCCCCTCCATGCCTCTAGTATACCAGGGAAGAGATACAAAAAATCTATTATTCGCCACCTCCTTGACGCCGCTAAGGCATGTATCCCTCTTAAGTGGAAGTCTCCCCAATCCCCCGACAATAGGGATGTGGATACACAAAGTAAGAGAAATTAGCAAAATGGAAGACTTGGATCTTTCATCAAGACACCACCAGGAACAGTACTCCGAGACATGGTCACCATGGAACGTATTCTTTTTCTCGGAGGAGGGACAAACCCTCCTTGGTGATGGCTTGTCGGCGACTTGAATGTCTATATCTACCCCTTTAATCAAGGGCCCTACTGGCTGTGGTACACCTACAGTGCTCACTCTGTCACTCTCCTGCGTTCGGCGAGATCACGCTGGGTCCAGCCCCATCCCCCCCCTTCTCTTCTCCCATTTCCTCCCCTCTCCTCCCCCTTCACTTATTGTTCACTTCCAGTCTTTTTTTTTTTTTTTCCACCCTTTTCTTCTTTGTTTACCAGGAGCCCGGGCTCCCTGAGCTCCACATATTCTAATATATAAAATAGTTTAGGACTGGTCTGGGACTTCAACTGGAGCAGCATAAGTTGATAGTCTACGCTCATGCTTTAGGAACATTGGAGACATCACAGATGGCAGACTATCAGTATGTCCTTCAAAGGTCGTAAATTGTCTCCAAACATAGTTTACAATAACGATGCTGTATTATGCAATTGACTGTATGTTCCCAGATGTTTATACTATGCAATTGATTGTATCTATACAAATACTTGTACCCGACCATGTTCTTGGAATAAATAAAATAGAAAAAAAAAAAATATTTATACTTTTTAATACTATAGTTGAAACACCTGCAATATCAAATTCAAAAAGGTCCCTATTTTAAAAGTAGTGTTTACTACTTCCGAACGATATTGGTTGACATAACATGTAGAATCATTGATGTCTATATATCCTTCTTACAGCTTTAACAACTTTCCATATATATTGACTGTCTATTTGAAAATTAGTGACACCAAAGGCAATACCCAATACGTAAGACAAAAGATAAATAAGTTCAGAACCTTTTCCACCTTTAGCCTAGGTTCACACTACTGTGATGTACTGCAAATTTCTATCCTCTTTTGTCCTGTGTGAGGTGCGAATTCGCCTTGCGTCTTGAGGTGGCCAGGTGCGAATTTACCTCAATTTTACCACGAATTTCAGGAGGCAGACAGTGAACAATTCACAGAGATGTGAACTCTGTGCTGCAAGTTCAGTTGAAGCCTATGGAGATAAAATTCGCACTGCACCAAAGGAATTTGCATCGCACTCAACACGGACAGGACCCTTTTATTTCCCCTTGCACCAAATTCGCAACGCATATATGTGAACCAAAGCCATGGAATACTATGCTTTTTGCATGACCTGCGAATCTGTGTGTTCCTAAAACGCATCAAACCAGCTGTAAATTTGCATCAGTGTGAACCTAGGCTTAAATTGACCTATAAACTGAATATATACACTGAAATCTTTTAGGTGGAGGGAAGTAAAAATAAAAAAATAAATAAAAATGGTTGCACAAGTGTGCACACCCTCAAACGAATACTTTGTTGAAGCACCTTTTGTTTTTTTTAACAGCACTCAGTCTTTTTGGGTATGAGTCTATCAGTATGGCACATCCTGACTTGGCAATATTTGCCCACTCTTCTTTGCAAAAACACTCCAAATCTGTCAGATTGTGAGGGTATCTCCTGTGCACAGCCCTCTTCAGATCACCCCACAGATTTTCAATCGGATTCAGGTCTGGGCTCTGGCTGGGTCATTCCAAAACTTTATTCTTCTGGTGAAGCCATTCCTTTGTTGATTTGGATGTATGTTTTGGGTTGTTGACATGCTGAAAGATGAAGTTCCTCTTCATGTTCAGCTTTCTAGCAGAAGCCTGAAGGTTTTGTGCCAATATTGACTGATATTTGGAACTGTTCATAAATTCCCTCTACTTGACTAAGGCCCCTGTTCCAGCTGAAGAAAAACAGCCCCAAAGCATAATGCTGCCACCATCATGCTTCACTGTGGGTGTGGTATTATTTGGTGATGTTGAGAATTTTTGCACCAAACATATCTTTTGGAATTAAAACCAAAAAGTTCAACTCTGAATTCAGACCATAACACCAGTTTCCCACAGGCTTTTGGGAGACTTCAGATGTGTTTTTGCAAAATTTAGCTGGGCTTCCGCCTTGTCACTCTACCCCATAGCCCAGACATATGAATATGGGAGATTGTTGTCACACGGTACCACACAGTCAGTACTTTCCAGATATTCCTGCAGCTCCTTTAATGTTGCTGTAAGCCACTTGGCAGCCTCCCTGACCACTGTGTTCCATGGTATATCTAATGCCTTGGAAATTCTTTTGTACCTTTCTCCTGACTGATACCTTTTAACAATGAGATCCCTCTGATGCTTTGGAAGCTCTCTGCGGACCATGGCTTTTGCTGTAAGATGTGATTAAGAAAATGTCCCGGAAAGACCTACTAGAACAGCTGAACTTTTTTTGGGCTTAATCAGAGGCACTTTAAAATGATGGCAAGTGTACTGACTCCTATTTAACATGAGTTTGAATGTGATTTCTTAATTCTGAACACAGCTACATCCCCAGTTATAAGAGGGTGTGCACACTTATGCAACCACATTATTTTAGTTTTTTTTACTCCCCCACCCCCCCTAAAATATTTCAGTTTGTTTTTCAATCGAGTTGTAGAGTTTATAGGTCACATTAAAAAGGTGGAAAAAGTTCTGAAATGATTTATCTTGGTCTCATTTTTTTACATCGCAGAAACCTGACATTTTAACAGGGGTGTGTAGACTTTTTATATTCACATACATACATATATCTCTCTCTCTCAATTGAAAAAGCTCACCTGTTGTAAAGGGTCCTTCTGGAATGAAAAATGCACCAACAGTAATCGCAATGGCTGCAGCAAACTTAAAGAACCAGAAGCTGGGGAAAGGGAATGTGAATAATCAGAAAATGAAACTTCATCTGAATTATGGTATACCTGTATTTAATGTAATTGTTACTTCTGAGGAGAAAACAATTTAGTCAATTTTTCTCATACTGCAGGCTGGATACAATACTTAGATTATTGACCTTAGCACTAACACGAAACATGAAACAGAAGTACAGTAGTAAATAACAGTTAGGCCTCATGCACACTGAACATTTTAACAGCTGCTCCTAGGGGCTTGCCCCTCCAAGTTAGCCTATGTGCCCATGCACACATAGGCTTTTAGCAGCGTTTAGCGGCAGGAGAGTTTAGAGGCAGAAAGAAAAAAAAAAAAAAACCACTGCCAGTGCGTCCAGCAGCTGCAGAGTTTGGGCAGAAAAAAATAAATAAACACATGATGCTTCTAAATGCGTGTTAACCCTAAGCGTGTTTAGCGCTTGAGCATTAACTTAATTTGCCATAACAAATTATTTATTCTGGCCAATGAAATTATTAACACCCAAGCGCTTGTAAAGGCATTAGACACTTTTACAAGCGTCAGGCTTTTTTTTTGGCAAACACTGCTGGCTTCTATCGAAGTTAAAAATAAAGTCCTGTAAGCATGGAGGCCTTACAAACCAAGAGGGATTTCCACTATCCACACTTGGTGAAAATGAATAAATGCTGCTAAACATTTACAATAAGTGGCGAAAAACACCTTGAAAATCAAATTACTCTGAATGATGCACTTTCTAAAACATAACGAAAAACAATTAATCATAAACACTATAAAACTACGTAATAATATGTACCTTTCAAGTTATGTTGTAAAGACATTATATAATGCGTAATAACAATAATTTAATATTCATTCTGCATAATTTTTTGTGTCTACTTGAAGACCTCCAAATTGTGCAATTCAATCCTGTGCGAATAAAGTAATATTAAAACCCTTAGTTATTTTAAGCACTGACAGCAGGCAGGCAGCGGATTTAATCACTTACTGAATATGCAGCTTTATCACTTAATCCTTCCCAATGTTCTCATTTAAGTGGTTGCCATGACCACTGCATGCCCTAGGTTTCCAGTTTCAAGGTGGCTCTTTTCCCTTGCAGCATCCTATGGAGCCACCCTTGCATGCAGAGACTTTCACTGTTTCACCCTACACTGTGTGCATTAACAGAAACACGGTCCAGCAGCCTAGGGTGGTAAGGCACTTCTTTGATCCTCTCTTCACCAGGCTAATAGGCAGTACACAGGCCGAATATCGGGCAGCATTGGCACAGTCATCCTGAAGGGGCATGACCGAAAAAATAAAATAAAAAAGGTCTGCCGATCAGAGCTTTCAGCCAATGGCTGAGAGCACTGACCAGTGTGTTCTGGCGGGGGTTGTGTCAGAACACAATAGTTCTGCAGGGGAGATCGCTGTACTGACATTGGATAGTACACAGCAAGCTCTTCCTGTGCTCTTCAGGTTTTTTTTTTTCGTTCAGCCCACTGGGTTGAACGAGAAAAAAAACTACTAGTGTGTACTAGGCTTAACAGACAGGCTGGAGATTTCACTGTTACCACTTTCCTATGAAGGCCAGGTGTTCAGGGAAGCAATAGGTAGTACTTTCAAGTGCTATGGTAATTTAAAACAGTTTACTGGAGATTGTGTCTATCATTTTGCTCAATATATTAAAGTAGAGCTATAAGCAAAACTGTGTTTTAATTTATTTAAACAGAGTAAGGAAGGGATATAACCCTGTCGGGTTTTTGGCCATCTGTATCTCCCGGGGGGGGGGGGATTTACCTTCACTTCCTGTCCCATAGCCAAAACAGGAAGTCTCTCCAATATAAGAGAATCTCCTGCCCCGCCCAGGTCGCCAGAACTAGTGTCCCCATTGAAAGATTTTTCCACTATTACTGTTCTTGGGACAACCCAAAATTTGGTATTTACTTTTGATGATGGTAAACAGGACAAAAACAGAGGGTGAATCTCCCTAAAGGGGGCAGAGGTAGCAATAAAAACCTAAAAGGTGTTCCAAACCATCTCCACACAAAACTAAAACAAAAAAAAAAAAAATGTTTTGCCTTTAGTTATACTTTAAGCCAAAAGAACACAGATGGTTTATTACTACTTAAATATTCTTCCAGCACTCTATTGTTTATTGTCATGTAAGGATAAGGTTATTTCACCTGAGGTATATTCACTTGCTGGTATGTTCGAGCTTCCGCTTCCTGTTGTGATGTCACTGGACTTACTTTTAAGCCTGGAAGTGACTCCTCTCTGAGTAAGCCATCCCACAAGTGAAACATGTCAGGGAACGTGGCTTCTACTAGCCACATTCTACCTTCTCATCCTGGCACCTGATTCTAGCTTCCCCCTGCAAGGCACACAGGGATCTATGGAAGTTCCCATCATACCTGCATGTCATGTTAGGCCATCTTCATCTACTTTGCTCCTGCATTTTGGTCATACTGCATAACAGTTGTATGCAGTTTGAAAGGAATAGCTCTGAAATATTAGTAGACCCCCTCACCATAACCTGCCTAATTATACTTTATTGATCCCAATCTACGCTATTACATAGAAGACATGGCACAGATGATGCCCAACAATCCTGAAACATCTCTATGCGCTATGAAATAACTGACCTTATGATATTAGTAGCCCTTTTTACCATACCTTGTTCCCCAAGTCCTACTCCACTGAAGTCATGGTTTCCTTACACAACACACGGATCATGGTCAACAAGTCTGAAACTAGTCTATACAATGTTGAATAAAAGGCTTTAGAATATTGAACTATATTTGTAGACCAGCAGTTCTAGTTGGCCCAGAGGCATAAAGGAATAATTTGCATGGTCACATTCACTACAATAAAATGTGATTGAACACATTTTCAGCATTTGGGATGGAAAGACATGCAGATACTCTCTGTTTTATGAAGGCCCTATGGTACTTTGCATTTGGTTATAAACAAAATCTACTACTTTGAATATCAAACTGTATCTTACCCATTATGTACAGAAGCCCTGGGATCCTGGCTACTCTTCACTTTAATCATAAGAAGAGAAAATAGGAGGAAAAACATGGCCATTCCAAAGCACACACGATATACAGCTTTGTACCCAACCAGCACGTCGCAGTTAACGTGGCCACTTACTCCTGGGATTGAGGAACCAATTCCATCCTCACAAAAGCCAGGAATCTGCAAAATAAAAAGTGATTTTATAAACCTTTCACAACAGTACATATCACAACACTATTTTCATTTACAGCTTCCAAACCTTTTTAAGGTGTTCCTCCATTCCTGGCATCAACATTACACAGGCAACTCCAACGCCAAGAAGTAAAAAGGCAGCATAGATTAGGCGAGTGACTGTGGAATTGTTCCCACTTGGGCAGCAGCGGCACAGCAGGCATGGTGCACTGCCACACAGGCAGGGGATCTGAAAAAAAGATACCATGGCTTTAACACACCATAAACAACCAAATATATAGTCAGGACCTACAGCAGTGCTTCTGTTTCTATTCGGTCATGGCACCCTTTGTAAGCAGTTTTAGTCTTGAGGCACCCCAGTCTAAGGGCCAGCTTACACCGGGTTATGTGTATTTGAGGGCGTTCAAGCGCATTCCATTGTTGACAGTCCTTTCATTTCAATGGACTGCCAAATGCATGGGAACACACAAAGTAGGACAGGTGCTGCTTTTTTAAAAAAAAAAAAATTGCCGCACCAAACCACATGGTACTGAGGTACCATGCCATTTTGTGGCCACAAATGTGCCACATTTGCTAGCTGCGTTTGGGGTGCCATTAAGAATCAATTTTTTTTTAGCCTGTAATCTGAGTGAAAAAAGTGATTTCTCCATCCATGTTATGCAATGCAATGCAATGCAGATGGATGAATCACCCACTGCAGCTATTGTATCCTAACATTAAGGGTTCTTGTCACACAAGCATTGAAAATAGGAGGTTGGGTCGCTTTAAGGCTTCCTGAATACCCATCAATGGAACTCAAAATTGTTACAGTAGGGAGTGGATGGAGGCGGATACACTGCAGTGTTAGCGCTGCCTTGTGTTGCGGTGAGGGAAAAATAACGCTGCCTGCAGAATTTTGCATGCATCAACGCTTTACAACTGCCTCCATTCACTTCTATGGAAATGCAACACAAGCACGCCGTAAATGCACTGTAAACACACGTATGACGTTTACAGTGCATTTAAGGTGCGGTTGCAATACGTCAAAAGTGATCACTGCAAAGTGAATTGTTACAGCTGAATGGAGTACAGCTACAAAAAGATAATCAGTATTTGGCACTTTAATACAGGAAGGATAAAATCACCTTGCATGCACAAGATTTCACCATGAAAGTGAAGGTAACCTAAGGGAATTTGTACACACTCCATACAAACTGAGCAGACGGGATACACCAGGTTAAGCGCAGCACAGCAGACTGGAAATTGTGTTGGCTGTACACACTAAGGCTGGCCGTAGAATGAGGAAATTTGGCTGCAGCAAAGAATTTTGCTTGATTCCCCCATCAACACAGATCGTAATAATGGGGGAATCCCTCCAGTGGAGCCATTGCGTTCTCCCAGTACGGGGGTGGGAGAAGCCATCCCTGCCAAGAGAACACAGTGATTAGGGCTAGGTTATAACAGCCACTAGCAATGATAGCATGTAAAATCTGGCAGGCTGGTTGTACCCAAGTTAATCAATCAAGTTGGGTACATTCAGCCTACCTCCACATGCTTCCAGCTGAACTGGTCAGGCTTCGAACTGTCCATGCCTGGCTTAAAGCGGGGTTCCACCCAAATTTTGAATATCTATATGTATTCTTTTCCTTGCCTAGATGCTGACATGCCGTTTAAAAAAATTTAAATCGCCGTAATGACCTTTTATTTTTCTTTGCACTTCCTGGTTCTCCTCCCGTGGGAGTAGGCGTGTTTCTAGCCTCTCCCAGACTCCTGGGAGCTAGTCTCAGGCTTCCCAGGATGCCACTGAGCATGTGCGGGAACGAGCGGTGAATGCTGGGAGCACAGCATTCACCGCATCCAGGAAATAAATGCTTGTGGGCTTCAAATGCCCACAATGAAGATGGAAACTGCCTGCAGTGAATAATATAAGTTATTCTTTCCGACGAAATCTGACACAGGCGGACATATTACACACAATATGTGAGTATGTAATGCTGAGAAGAAAAGTTTGTGAATGAACTCAAAAAAAAAAAAAAAAAAAAAAAACACGATAGATAGGTGGACCCCCACTTTAAGATCATTGGTTTGCTCTGAACAAGCATTATGTTAGGCATGACATAGTGGGTGATGGTGTCAGGTGAAGTATTATGACAGATTATTTACAGACAACAACCTAAAAACATAACTGGGTAGTTCAGTAGTAAAGCAAAATACTGGCAGAGAGGACTGGAGCCAATAACCAGTTAATTCCTCAACATTCTAGACTATTAGTAACCTGATATTTTTTTTAAGCCGGGTGGACATGTGACTACATGATTACAGCTCTTGTACAAGTATTCCCATTTAACATTGAAGAATGTGGGCAGTCAGCGCCCACCTAGATTATCCATAGTTCTTAGGACACATTCACACTTGCGTTCTGTCACAATGCATGGCATTTACTCTTTGTGTATTGCATTGCCATTGATGGTGAATGGTAACACACACAATACAAGAGTACAACACAGTACAAAAGAGCTCAAACACGCAACACAATCTGCTGTGTGTTGTAGTGTGCTGGGTTTATTTCCATTTGTGAAGGTGCATAATTGATAATGAATGGGCTGCCTTAATGCAAAGCACGGTAATAGTGTGAATGGATCCTCTGCGTTGGCTATCACCGGCGGTAAACAAATCTATTGCAGGTTGAACTACCCACAGCCAAGGACTTACCTTTGTATACAGCAGTATGCAATGCCAACCTCTCTTGCTGAACACCAACCAAAACACATTCCACTATCTAATGAGGATGTCCTCACAACTGGGGGACTTCTACCAGATAGCGGGATAAGAGGAGAGTGTGGTTTAGCTCTTTTGTAGTGCTCAGCCAATTCCTTCAAGTGGAACTTCACTTTCTGCCAACATTGACTATTTTTAATCCTTATGCTGCTAGTATTAATAAATAGAAAAGTATATTATATTTACTTGTTTTAAACTTTTTTTTATATTTATTCAGTTACTTCCTGGTTTCCAGGCCTAGGCAAATTATGTCATACATCCCAGGAGTCTTCAGGAGAGGAGGAGGGGCTATCCCAGCTAAGTACACCCTCCTGCCTGTATGCCTGAGTTAAGGGCAGGTGGATCCCAGGAAGTAAATGCTTCATGAATCATCTGCCCTTACTCAAGATGGCCACGCCCAAATGCTAAGGTGGTGTTTTTTAAAGTGATTTCTGAGCAAAATAAAGCATGGAGACATGGATGGAGTTTGCTTTGAATAATAAAAATGAATTAAATAGCGTTTTTGGTTTGTGGTGCTCAGATGCAGTGAAGATTAATTTTAATGACAGAGGTTACTCAGGCATACAGAAGAATGTTTTTAAGCTAGCAAGCTCCTTGTGGACCTTGCTTTTTTAAACATAAAAGGTTAAACCTAAAATCTTGCAGATTACCTAGTGAGTCACAAATCTAGAATAATGCAGCCAGTAAAGCTTGTCCTCTTCTGCTTGTTTGGTCAGTGACTTTCTAGATGGCAAAACCATGGTCAAGAGAACAGGCATAGCCTACACGGGTTATTTTCATACATCTTAAATTTCCACTCTTGAAATGCCTGCATATACCTGAAGCAGCTTTCGTTACTTCAGCTACACCTGTTTGCTCACCTCCTCTTACACAATTCTACTGGTCAGTGAGGCACCCCAAAATAGTAATGGGCAAACCAACGCCATATCCCCTCTGAAGCAGGAGACAAACACCAACCCCCCCCCCCCACCCCCGCTTTCTGATTAACTGGGAAGGGAATCAGTGTGAGAATAGCGAATATTCAATTTCTGTATTCACACACTTGGGTGGGCTTGGGGCGCAGTGCTGCGCCCCAAACCCACCCTTTTTTGAAGCCCATTAGAGCCTCTGCCTCTAATCATGTGCTTCAACACCCCCCCCCCCAATGGAAGCCATAGTCCGGCGCCCTGTAAGTAGATCAGGGGGCCAGACGCATGGATAGAGGGTGGCGGCACCTGTGCGCCCCTAATGGACGGGCCGCCACTGCTGGGAAGGCTGAAGCCTGACCAATCTGAGTGCTAATAACTAAGGCCTCCTGTACACATGCAATTACCCAAAAGCACCGGATTACAGCGACAATAATCAAAAGATTCTTATGGCTGGGAAGGCAGGTTCATTTGAATAGCGGTGGCTGCACAGTCTGTACAAAGTAACAACAGGATAACAGCAGCCATTGCTGCTCGTATGTATCTGGTTACCTGTGGTTCGTAATGGATTTTCGAGCCGGGACTCAAACAGCGATGGCTGCCATTACATCACACAGGCGGAGTGGCTGCTGCTATTAGAATACACCTGTCATCCCAGATGTAAGAATCTTCCAATTCTTGTCACTGGAATCCGGTGTATGCAAATAATCACCTGTGTGAAGGACATCTAACACTTTTGTCCAGGTTTCTGAAGGAGGGTGAAACTGTCAACTAATACTGTAGCTTTTTTTCATGCAATCCTGCTAGCATCTTTGTAAGTATCAAGTTTCTAAGTGTCTGTTTTCAGCTCTGAGCTGTTAGAAAATAGGGCAGCCGGTCAAATCTACCTGGATACCAGGAGAATACAAACAATCAGAAGTCAAGTAACACCTGAGAAGTAAGGCGGCTCTAATAATTAAGTGGGATTCAGATTATGACAGATGCTCATTAGCTGCAGTATAATTTTAAAATGCACCATTAGAAAATCCTGAATTTCTATCCTTAACACATTAATCCTAAATTCCTATCACAGGCAAGAAAGGAAGTAACTCAGCTACTTGCTGTTTACATGATCAGTTCTAAAACATGATATCCCCAGTCTGCTGAAACATTTCTTCATCACATGCAAAGTCTTGGCTCCATCTGATAAACCTGTTGTGCTGCGTTCGCCCATTCAAATCAATAGGCTGCCTTAACACGATGCACGTTAAAATGCTGGGCATAATGTGCGTTTGTCAGCGTACCACAATCGTACAAATGGGGCCCATTTACATCTACCCGTGTAATACCACACGTACATAGCTGTGAATGGGCCCTTGAAGTGGAGTTCCACCCACTTTTACAACTCTTCAGCATCCCTCACTAAATTGCGCACTGTAAACGAATTGGATATTTTTATATTTTTTTTCTCAGCACCTACTGTATATCTGCTGTATTCATTTTTCACTTCCTCCTCCCTGGCCGCGGCCCATCGCATCATTTCCTGTTTGCAATGCCTTCTGGGAAGGGGAGGCAACTTCCTCTGAAACTGCCGTTGCTATGGAAACCTGACCTGAAACCTATTACACAGCTTGTGTTGCACTGAGCATGTGCGAGATCTGCAAGGATGAGATCCAGGAAGAAATACAGTCTGGCTTCAGATGCCCACACTTAAGATGGCCACGGCCTGCTGTAAGTTTATAAAATAACAAACTACTGCTATAAACTAACAAAACAGACCTTAGTTTACAGATTAAATTTACTAGAATACATTAAGCTTGTGTATTATAGGGGTATTTTTATTCAAAAAGTATAATTTCGTCCGGAACACCACTTTAAAGTGGAGGTCCACCCAAAAGGGGAAGCTCTACTTGTTTGCTTCCTCCCCCTCTCTGTTGCCACATTTGGCACCTTTTAACTTTTTAGTGGGGGGAGGGGTGCTGGAGCTCCACTTTGACCCCATAGTTCTCTCTCTCTCTATATGTGGTGACATCCTTTTAACATAACTCACAGATTTTCAAAATTTACAACATTCAATCAGTACAAGATGTACAATACTACATACAGTGGACACTATACCCCTAAACTGTCAGTATAAAAAAAGTAAATAATTTTTTTTAACAATTACAACTATGGTAATCACCTATGCAGTGCGGTTCATTAACTAAAAGGCATATAGGCTGTTGACATTGCAAGCAGTTGCAGTCTGCAAGGGTCTTCAAACTGCGGCCCTCCAGGTGTTCAGGAACTACAATTCCCATCATGCCTAGTCATGTCTGTGAATGTCAGAGTTTTACAATGCCTCATGGGATGTGTAGTTCTGCAACAGCTGGAGGGCCGTAGTTTGAGGATCCCTGCTCTAGAGCTTGTTCATTGAGATAAAAGCTTCAGTTTGTAAAAATACGCAATCCCATGCAAGAAAAAACAAAAAAGCATTTTTAAAAACAAATGCAGTGTTATGTGATATATCACTCACTCAGGTGAATAAAAAATTATATAATTGCTGTGGGCAATGCACGAGTGAATGTTGGAGCAACTTGAATTCCCAAAGAATATAAATGGTGAAAAAATATATAAAATGAAACACTTGTCAAGCAAGTGCACAGTGAAAAAAATATAAAATAATTGAAGTAAACATCAAAAATTCTTAATTTCAGCAAGTCCACAGTGATAGATATATATATATATATATATATATATATATATATATAGATATAGATATAGATATAGATATATATCTCTATATCTATATATATTCTCACACACAAGCTCCTGCCCTCAAAGAGCTTACCATCTAAGGTCCTTAACTCACATTCATACATACAATTTAGACAGGAGCCAATGAACCAACCAGCATGTCTTTGAAGTGTGGGATGAAACAGGAGTACCCGGAGGAAACCCACACAGGGAGAACATGCAGATTCCAGGCAGGTAGTATCATGGCTGGGATTTGAACAGATGACCCTAGGTGGAAGTGCTAACCACTTGGTCAATATAATATAATATAATATAATATAATATAATATAATATATATATATATATATATATATATATATATATATATATATATATATATATATATATATATATATATATATATATATATATTACATATTTATAAGAATCAAAGTGGAACTACAGTGTATCTGAGCACCACAAACCAAAAACACTATTTAATTCAGGGCTCGACAAACCCCAGGCGCCAGGTCGCCATGGCGACCAGAAGCCGCGTCCTGGCGCCTGGGCTACAACCAGCCCACTCACTGCAACTCTCGGCACCCCAGACATGCAGTGCTGGGCAGCCGATCCTTGTCTCTCCCCCTGGCTAGCCTCCATGGTTTTCCAGGAGGCGGACGGTAGTCTGATGTCCGGCTGTGAGTGACATTGGAGGGGAGGGGGCTGGCGTCCTCTTCACACGGCCGCTGTCCCCGCCTCCTCCCCAATGCCCGAGCAGGGTCCGAGCACGAATGGCTTCTCTCTGTGGGAGCTGTGTTGGCTCTCCTCTGCTGCCCGCGCCACATCGCCGCCAAGCTGGGCTTCCCCTCCAGAGCCCAACTACACAGTGCGGGGTGAGTCGGCGGGTGGAGGTCAGGCTTCGGCAGAGGGTGACCTGGAAGCCTGTGTAGCCTCCACCTGACAGAGTAGGCAGACTGTCAGTACTTGGAGCGGGAGGTTTTCTGGTGGAGGGTGGCGCAGGGCAGCCATCGAAGGGAGGGGGTGTTCCTGTGTCGGTGCTGTGACATACTGAGACGGCACTCCTTGTAAAATTTACTGTGTGCTCTGTGTCAGAGAAGGGGAGATGAGGCAGCTATATATGCGTTAGAAGATTCCCTGTGGGGGACACACAGGTAGGCAGGAAGTGGCTGCAAAGAGGCGGCAGAAGATCAGCAGCACTGGGATACTTCTTTCATCCTTTTTTGTATGTTATTTAAAGTGTTTAAGGCTTCATTTAGATGTGCATTTGGGTTGTAAAAATGTGCAGTAGAGACATGTTTTGGCCAGCCTTAAGCTGCATTAGGCAGCAGATGAGGGTGTTTTACATGCTACAGCAATGATGCATTAGGCATAATAAGGAGTTTCCCCCTATAACAGGTTTTTAGTGTCAGGCTGGGTTCACACTATTGTAAATTGGATGTGGGTTTTTCCGCATCCAATTTGCATGTTAGAAGTTTGTGACCGGCTCTCTATGGAGCTGACTCACAGGGCTCCGGGACAGATTTGGAGCGAATTGCTGAAGGGTCCTGTGCGTCTTCTGGTCCGTTCCAGGTCCGAATTCAACCAAAAATTTGGACTGAAGTCGGACCTGAAACGGTAAATGGGGACACACCGGACTCCTGTTGTGAGCCGCTCCGTGCCGCAGTGTAAACCCAGCCTTACTCTTTCTGGCCAGCCCAGAACCCTGATGTAACAGCGTTACATTGGAGTTATTGACTGGGTGCTCTGTTGCGAGTTAGGGGGAGAAAATTACTGACCTTACCCCGGGCGCTGACAATCTACGCTAAAAAAAAAACTGGCTCCTAACTTTTTTAACTGGCTCCTAGATTCAAAGCAAATTTGTCAAGCCCTGATTTAATTCATGTTTAAAAATTTCAAAGCAGACTCCACCATCCAGGTGTCTCCATGCTTTATTTTGCTAAGAATATACTTTGAAAAACACCCCCTAGCATTTCTGGCCATGGCCATCTTGAGTAAGGATAAGCTCAGGCGTGTTCTCAACGCCACATGCCCACCAGGAAGCTGACAATCCACAGCGATAATCGCAGGCATTGAGACATTTCCCGATCCGCGGCTGCACAGATCGGGAAATATCTCACTACCTGTGATTAGCACTGTGGCGTGTCAGCTTCCCGGCGGGCACGTGGTGTTGCGAACATGCCTGAGCTCATCCTTAATCTTGATTAAGGGCAGATGATTCATGTAGCATTTACTTCCTGGAATCCATCTCCCCTTAGCTCAGGCAGGCAGGAGGGAGGGTGTGCTTGAAGAGAGAGCAAGGTTACACCGCTCCAGGTGAGACTAATCCTCCCTTTGATGAACCAAGTTCAGCTCCAGTCCGCAATCTGGGCAAGTACCCAAACAAATAGAGGGTGTGCTTAGCTGAGAAACCCCTCCTGAAGACTCCTGGGATGTACAACTTCAGTTGCCTAGGCCTGGAAACCAGGAAGTAACTGAATACATGTAAAAAAAAAAAAAAAAAAAAAGGAAGAAAAAAAAAAAAAAAAAAAAAAAATCTTAAAACAAGTAAACATGATATACTTTCCTATCTATTTACTAATGATAGCAGCATAGGGATTAAAAATAGTCAATGTTGATTGAGAGAATTCTGCTTTAAAGCTGGTTATACATGGGTCTGTATTATTTTTGTTCAACCACCGGGTCCAACAAACAAAGACTGTCCATCTTGATGACACTCAAGGTGGATGGAGGAATCCTCCCCGCTATGTCATTGTATGGGTGTGGAAAAAGACTCCGATATCGTCAAAATACAGAGATCAGTGCTGCAGTGCCGATTGAGCAAAAAATTACCAACAGGGCAGTTGAACAGAAGTCAATCAGTAGATCAATTTCTGTTTAACCACAGTGGCCACACATCTACCAATCGACTTTTGTACAACCACCCTGTGGGGTTTTTCCCAAATCAATCAATGCCACCAGCTATAGCTGGCAGTGCTGATCAGGGAAGTCTCCCTGCTGTCAGAATACAATAACACAGTGGGAAGGATTTCCCCATCTACATTAAAGGTGTGGATGGGGGAATCAAGTCAATTTTTTTTGTCCAATCCACTGGTTGAACGGGAAAAGTGACTAATGTATGGGCTGCCTAACTCTTTTGTATCTCCCTGACATAGGGTTGCCACCTCATCCCTTTAGACCCAAATACATATTACCACAGAACCTGTGTAATATGTGTTTGGGTTTAATGGGATGAGGTGGCAACCCTACCCTGGCAGCAGAGTTTGTCCCATCACCCCACTGCATTTCTTCCCTCTCTCGCTAATATGTCTTCCTGCAGCACAGTCTGTGATTCCTGTTTCCTCCCCTCGCTGTAAATCTTAAAGCTGTCAGCTGATTGGCCTCTAGTGGCTCTGATTCTAGGCAGTGCTGAGAATAGAGGGCAACTGAGCATGTGCAGAGCAGGGTGAGACGGTGCATTACTGGATTTTAGGCATTTAGTACACAGTATAGGCACTTCTGTGCAGTTTTTTACATCGCTATACCTGCAAAAGGAGCCAGCCTGACGAGATCTAGTAGGACTTCATTTTCTGACTAAAGTTCCACTTTAACACTTTTTTTAGTTTTGGATAGACTGAGGAGAGGCTGAACCCACTCCCAGGTTTTTATTATCGCCTGGGGTCCCCGCTATGCAGATTCCCCCTCATGGTCTATCCCTGAGTCAGCACATAATGGAAAGTGCTACATCTAGTTCACCAGAACAGGAAACAATGGGAAATCACATAGGGGACACATACCTCCCAACATTTTGAGATAGGAATGAGGAACACCTACTAGCAAATGTATGTAGGCATAGGACATGCCCCATTGCCACACCCCCTTAAAAGGAGAATTAACCCCCCCAAAAAAAGATTAAATCCACAAATGCTTTTTTTTTTTTTTACCACTACTATTCCTTTGTACATTTTAAAAGCCAATATAAATGCAGCAATTCAGAAATTGAATGAAAGGTTTAGCGCTGGAAAACACTTTTTGAAAGATAAAAAGTGAATTTTATATACAACTATATAGATCAGAGCAAAATGAGGGACACATGAGGAGGAAAGAGGGACATTGCTCCAAATCAGGGACAGTTGGGAGGTATGGGGACATGCGTTCCTCTCACTTTCTTGTGTCACCAAGTCAGGAAGTGAAGGGAAATCTAACTAAGGGACATAAACAGAAAAAAACAAAAAACAAATCTTTATCCAAAACTGGCTTTAAATATACTTAGTTGCTTGAAGTCACTACATCACATATACTAAAACTGAATTAATTTCTAACACTCTTAAGATGTTTCACACATATACATGACCTGCTCGTGGCAAATGTCCCCAGTCAGTATTTACCCAGCTCGCTGCGGTGCACAGACCCAGGACTCCCCCCATGGCGGCCTCGGCGTCGTACAATAAAAATGGAGCCTTGCTACAAAAGCCCTGTTTACAAATGAGACAAGCAGAACTGGCAGCCAACCCAGCCTGTCACTTCCGTCTCTGGGGCCGCCTCCTCTCGCGGTGGAAAGGAGCCTGACAAGAGAACATGTTTGGCGGCCATTTTGTTGAAGACCTGCGTTATCTATCATAGGCAGAAGGTAAGACCACGGTAAGATGGCTTCCTCAGAGAAGTCTGCTCAGCACAAAACTCTCCGCTCTCTTGTGCATGGCAGAGGATTCGTGTCACATGCTGGTCCGGTGTTGTGGTGATGTCATTCCAGCTGACTAATGGCATTGTGGAGGTTTGTGTGTTATTATGGAGGCTTGTACTCCGTGTATACAGTCTACAGGGACAGCATTTGTAAACACAATGCCTGCACAACCAGTGAGCTTGTGTTGAATAGTTACACAGTTCCTGTGATACATGCACATTCCAGCAATAGCAGAGTAAACTTAGCTGGGATGTCCTTGAGCATTGTAATGCACTGACGATTTCTTGTAGTGAGCAATCACTTAAAGTGGAACTAAACTCAATCAATATGAAACTATGTTTAACCACTTGCCTGCGGGGCACTTTCACCCCCTTCCTGCCCAGGCCAATATTGAGCTTTCGCACTTTGAATGACAATTGCGCGGTCATGTTACACTGTAACCATGTTCAATTTTTATCATTTTCTTCACACAGATAGAGCTTCCTTTTAGTGGCATTTAACCCCTTCCTGACCAGCGTCCGCAGTTGCACTGCGGCAGGTTGGCTACCCTAGGTGAAACGACATTATCTTACGTCGCTTCACCTTTTGACCACTAGGCGCGCGCGCCACCGGAGGCACGCACCCGCAGCTCCCCGCAGAGCCGATGTGACTGCCCGGCGGGCGCGATGACCGCTGGGCACCTGCGATCGCTCGTGAGAGGGGAGAGGAGACAGATCACCTATCTCTCTCTCTCCTCCTAGACAGTCCCATCCCCCCACAGTTAGAACACACCTAGGGAACACAGTTAACCCCCTTCATCGCCCCCCTAGTGTTAACACTTCCCTGCCAGTGACATTTACACAGTAATCAGTGCATTTTTATAGCACTGATCGCTGTATAATTGTCAATGGTCCCCAAAAATTTGTTAAAAGTGTCCAATCTGTCCGTCACAATATCGCAGTCCCGATAAAAATGATCACCACCATTACTAGTAAAAAGAAATAATAAAAATGACATAAATCTATCCCCTATTTTGTAGACGCTATAACTTTTGTGCCAACCAATCCATAAGTGTGCGCAGCCTATTGCATTAGGGTGTGCACCCCAAAGCTCAAACACACATGCGCGTGTATATGTATGTATGTATGTGTATATTACACACACACACTCTTATGGCAGAGCCGATGCAGTAAAAGAGAGGTATGGTAGCACTTTTTTTAATGGCAGAACTGGTCAGAGGGAGATATTTCCCATCTCCCCACCGGCACACAGAGTGATAATGCTAATGCGCTTGGGGGGATTAGGGTGTGCCCAGGCACACCTGGCACACCCCCTGCGCACGCCTATGAACCAATCAATATATGATTATTGTAATTATTTTTAACAAAAATATGTAGAAGAATACATATTGGCCTAAACTGAGGGAAAAATTTTGTTTTTGTTTTTTAAAAATTAGGGTATTTATTATAGCAAAAAGTAAAAGATATTGGGGGTTATTTACGAAAGGCAAATCCACTTTGCACTGCAAGTGCACTTGGAAGTGCAGTCGCTCTCAATCTAAGGGGTAGATCTGAAATTAGGGGAAGCTCTGCTGATTTTATCATTCAATCATGTGCAAGCTTAAATGCTGTTTTTTATTTTCCTTGCATGTCCCCCTCGGATCTACAGCGACTGCACTTCCAAGTGCACTTTCAGTGCAATTTCAAGTGCACTTGTAGTGCAAAGTGGAGTTGCCTTTAGTAAATAACCCCCATTGTGTTTTTTTTTCAAAAATGTCACTCTTCTTTCGTTTATAGCGCAAAAAATAAAAACCGAAGAGGTGATCAAATACCACCAAAAGAAAGCTCTATTTGTGAGAACATAAGGATGTCAATTTTGTTTGGGTACAGTGTCGCACGCCCGCGCAATTGTCAGTTAAAACGACGCAGTGCCGTATCGCAAAAAATGGCCTGATCATTGAGCAGCCAAATCTTCCAGGGCTGAAAAATTAATCACTGCTGCATTTTTTATTTAAAAAAAAAAAAAAAGAAAATTTTGAAATAAAAAAAAGTTTTTCTATGTTTCTGTCAGTAAATTTTCTAAATAAGTAATTTTCCTCCTTCACTGATGTGCGCTGATGAGGCAGCACTGATAGGCTGCACTGTTGGACACTGATGAGGTGGCACTTATGGGCACTGATGAGGCGGCAATTATGGGCACTGATTAGGTGGCACTGATGAGGAGGCACTAATATGCCACACTTATGGGCACTGATAGGCAGCACTGATAGGTGGCACTGGCGGGCACTTATAGGTGGCACTGATGGGCACTGATAGGTGGCACTGATAGGTGGCCCTGATGAGCACTGATAGGCGGCACTGATGGATGGAACTGGTGGGCACTGATAGGTGGCACTGGTGGGCACTGATAGGCTGCACTGATGGGCATTGATGGGTGGCACTGATGAGCATTGATGGGCAACAATGATGGGCAGCAATTATGTGCATTGATGGACAGCACTGATAGGCGGCACTGATAACCAGCACTGACTGGCATCACTAATGGGCACTGATTGGTGGCACTGGTGGGCACTGATTGTTGGCACTGGTGGGCACTGATTGCCTGTACTGGTGGCGTGTTATTGTAATCAGGGCACTGATGATCAGTGCCCTGATTACCTGTCTTGATGTCCCCCGGGAGGAGATGCCGCTGATCGGCTCTCCTCACCACACACTGTCAGTGTGAGGTGATGAGAGCCGACTACCGTCATCTCTGTGTTTAAATTTGACGGCTGTGATTGGACACAGCGATCACATGGTTAACAAGACGCGGCTTTTTACAGAGATTGGGGTTGCGCCGTGTCCTAGCAACACGGCGCGGCCACGATCGCCACACTGTAACCCCCCCCCCCCCACGGGCGCGCAAGAGTGGCCATTCTGGGATGATGTCATATGACATTGTCCCAGAACGAGAGCTGCACCGCCCCTCCATCATTTGACAGTAAGCGGGCAGCAATCGGTAATCCTTATGCTGCTAGCATTAGTAAGTAGATAGAAAGGAATAAGCCCCGCTATTTTGACACATTAGATCGGGCTGTTGGTACGCTCTCTACCTGTTTCCTAATCCAGCTGGCATGTTTATGAGTGATGATACAGCCCTATCTGGGCTTTCTTCAGCTCGCTGCCCGGTATTCTCTTCCTTCTGTGTATTTCAACTACTGCTTTCTACATTGGATTACCATTTTTGGCCAGGAGTATTTTTACTTTGTGGATTTTTGCATACTGCCAGGATTTCTTCCTACTAGCAATTATCTTTGCTTCTAAATTTGGGTGTAAAAGCTGTGCATACGAAGTGGATCCTGAAGAAGCCCACCTTGGGCGAAACGTGTCTATCCCTTTATCATTTGTCTCTCTCCAAATGCTCTGATGGCTGTGTAACAAATCTGGCAGCATGTATCACATGCTTTTAGATATTTTTTCTAGAATTTTAACAATGTACAATAAATATCGTTGATTTTTATCTTGTATTACCTTGGTATTTGACTGCATTTTATTTTGTTTTTTGGCACACGAAAATCTCCTATTTCCCCATAGTTCTCTTTTCGGGTAACCCCATTTTTCTTACATTTTTCACCCTTGGGGACTGTGCCTTTCCTTTTCACACAAGACCTTCCACCCAAACCATTTCTAAAAGGAACATTATATTTACTTATTTCAAATAGATTTTTATATATTTCTTCAGTTACTTCCTGGTTTCTGGCCTAGGCAAATGATATCATACATCCCAGAAGGAGAGGAGGGCTTTTCTCATGCCTGAGCTAGAAAGTTGTGAGCGGGGTCTGGCTGCACTCATGCATGCCAATGCTCGTGATCAGGCGGAGGCTGCAGTCATGTTAAGAATCAAACATTAGGGCAGTTCCCAACTCAGAGATCAGCCACCTGATGCAGCTCTATTATACAGAGTTCCTCCTTAAAGCGGAGCTCCACCCCAATAGGGAAGGTCCGCTTGTTTGCACCCTCTACTGCCACATTTGGCACTTTTTTGGGGGGAGCAGGTACCTGGTTTTGACAGGTACCCACTCACACTTCTGAGTAATATTGAGGATTTGTAGATTGGCAGTGTGTGTATGGCCTGGTCTGGCCAATCCAGAAGACAAACAAGAAAAAGGCCTAGTGCACAAGGCAAAGCATAACCCCTCAGGATTGTGAGGACAGGTCTGTCCTCACAATCCTGAGGGGTTATGCTGTGCCCTAGGCCTTTTTCTTACCCCACTTCCGAGTAAGATCACTGTGGCCCCTCCCCCCCCCCTCCCGCTGCCTTCTGGGACACACACAGGTCCCAGAAGACGGCAGGACCATTCAGAATGTGCACCGTGATTCATGCATGCGCAATAGGAAACCAGCTGTGAACGTTTCCTTTAGTGAAAATGCCAGTGCCTGCACCCGAAGCCGATTAAAGTGTCGGCTCGGGGTGCCGACATCGCTGGATTCCTGGACAGGAATGGACAGGAATCCAGCGATGATAAAGTGTCCTTTTATTAAAATTCAGCAGCTAAAGTATTTGTAGCTACTGACCTAATTGTTTTTTTTTGCCCAGACTGGAGCTCCTATTTAAGATGTTTCATCCCAAGTCACTACACACTTGATGTATGATGCATATGGAGGGACATGCAGAGCCATTGCCCACTCCACCAGTCCAGTATACCACTGTTACCTCACTCCCAGTAACAGAATGGAGTCCTGCTGAGCACATAGCAGACCCCATGCCTGCTTGCTAACCCTTTTCTTCCCGTACCTAGTAGTCAAGCCTTAGCTCTCCAAAATGCTGGTCTGCTTCGGGTGACCAGAGGAGACAGACACCTAGGGAGGGAGTCAGAACGCAGTATGTAGGCTGCACCATAAGTCCCAGACCTGTGTCTGAACATTACTGTGATAGTATGGACATCCATGACAAAAATGTCTCTAACATGTCAAAGCACTTTAGAGACATTTATAAAGGAGATATGTATTTCTCTTTCTGTGGCAAAAAGAGAGTGTTGCCTGCGGATAGAGGAGAAGATAGTTATCATAGACTTTTGGAGCACGAGGTTTATTGAATACATAAAATGCAAACTCGCATCTCCCATGGTATGGATTATAGATGGGATGTGGATGTATTTCTTAAGTAACTATTTTCCTTTTATATACATAGTTTTTGTATGTGTTGCTTTCTTTGTATCCAATTCACTTACATACAGCTCCACTAGAGGGAGTTCCCAGTTAGTATGTTAGTCTCATTCATTTTAAAGTGATATTATATAGCTCCCAACTGTCCCTGATTTAGAGAAACTGTCCCTGATTTGGAACAAAGTCCCTCTTTCCCTCTTTCCTTCTTATTTGTCCCTCATTTTGGTCTGATCTATATGAGTGTACCGTATCTCACAAAAGTGAGTACACCCCTCTCATTTTTGTAAATATTTTATTATATCTTTTCATGTGACAACACTGAAGAAATGACACTTTGCTACAATGTAAAGTAGTGAGTGTACAGCTTGTATAACAGTGTAAATTTGCTGTCCCCTCAAAATAACTCAACACACAGCCAATAATGTCTAAACCACTGGCAACAAGAGTGAGTACACCCCTAAGTGAAAATGTCCAAATTGGGCCCAAAGTGTCAATTTTTTGTGTGGCCACCATTATTTTCCAGCACTGCCTTAACCCTCTTGGGCAGAGGCGGCTCTCTAATTAGGCAAATTAGGCGGTCGCCTAAGGCCTCGCACCCACAGGGGCCTCGCAGCCGCCTAATTTGCCTGTTCTCAATCACTGAAGTTGACACCGGCGGCTCCGCCTACCCCCACTGGGACTCTGTGGCTTAGGAGCTGACAGACAAATCAGATACTGCCCGCATTTTGAGGAATAGCGGCCTCATCACGGAGCGTCCCAGTCCGTGGGACCTCATGTGTAAGTTTTGCCTAAGGCCTCACAAAGCCTAGAGCCGCCTCTGCTCTTGGGCATGGAGTTCACCAGAGCTTCACAAGTTGCCACTGGAGTCCTCTTCCACTCCTCCATGACAACATCACGGAGCTGGTGGATGTTAGAGACCTTGCGCTCCTCTATCTTCTGTTTGAGGATGCCCCACAGATGCTCAATAGGATTTAGGTCTGGAGACATGCTTGGCTAGTCCATCACCTTTACCTTCAGCTTCTTTAGCAAGGCAGTGGTCTTCTTGGAGGTGTGTTTGGGGTCGTTATGTTGGAATAATGCCCTGCGGCCCAGTCTCCAAACAGAGGGGATCATGCTTTGCTTCAGTATGTTACAGTACATGTTGGCATTCATGGTTCCCTCAATGAACCGTAGCTCCCCAGTGTCGGCAGCACTCATGCAGCCCCAGACCATGACACTCCCACAGCCCCAGACCATAACACTTCCACCACCATGCTTGACTGTAGGCAAGACACACTTGTCTTTGTACTCCTCACCTGGTTGCCGCCACACACGCTTGATACCATCTGAACCAAGTAAGTTTATCTTGGTCTCCTCAGACCACAGGACATGGTTCCAGTAATCCATGTCCTTAGTCTGCTTGTCTTCAGCAAACTGTTTGCGGGCTTTCTTGTGCATCATCGTTAGGAGAGGCTTCCTTCTGGGACAACAGCCATGCAGACCAATTTGATGCAGTGTGTGGCATATGGTCTGAGCACTGACAGACTCCCCCACCCCTTCAACCTCTGCAGCAATTCTGGCAGTACTTATATGTCTATTCCCCAAAGACAACCTCTGAAAATGATGCTGAGCACGTGCACTCAACTTCTTTGGTCGATCATGGCGAGGCCTGTTCTGAATGGAACCTATTCTGTTAAACCACTGTATAGTCTTGGCCACCGTGCTGCAGCTCAGTTTCAGGGACTTGACAATCTTCTTATAGCCTAGGCCATCTTTATGTAGAGCAACAATTCTTTTTTTCAGATCCTCAGAGAGTTCTTTGCCATGAGGTGCCACGATGAACTTCCAGTGACCAGTATGAGAGAGTGAGAGCGATAACACCAAATTTAACCTGCTCCCCATTCACACCTGAGACCTTGTAACACTAACGAGTCACATGACACCAGGGAGGGAAAATGGCTAATTGGGCCCAATTTAGACATTTTCACTTAGGGGTATACTCACTTTTAATGCTAGAGGTTTAGATATTGATGGCTGTGTGTTGTTATTTTTGAGGGGACAGCAAATTTACACTATTATACAACCTGTACACTCACTACTTTACATTTGTAGCAAAGTGTAATTTCTTCAGTGTTGTCACATGAAAAGATATAATAAAATATTTACATAAAATGTGAGGGGTGTACTCACTTTTGTTAGATACTGTATATAAAATGTATGATTTATCTCCAAAAAGTGTTTTCCAGTGCCAAACCTTTCATCCAAATTCTAAATTGCTGCATTTGTAAATTTTAAAAGCCAGTATAAAGGAATAGTAATGGTAAAAAAAAGAATTGTTGGTTTAACCATTATTTTTGTTTTAATTCTGCTCCTTTAAGTGGGCATGGCAGGGTGTGTGTCCTATGCCTACATAGTTTTACTAACAGGTGTTCCTTGTTTTGATCTCAAAAAGTTGAGAGGTTTGATAAACACCACTTATGCCCCGGAAGGATTTACCCCCTTAATGACCAGGCCATTTTCTGTGATACGGCACTGCGTCAATTTAACTGACAATTGCACGGTCGTGCGACACTGTACACAAACAAAATTTATGTCCTTTTTTCCCCACAAATAGAGCTTTCCTTTGGTGATATTTGATCACCTCTGCGTTTTTTTTTTTTTTTGCGCTATAAACAAAAAAAGACTGTCAATTTTGAAAAAAAAAAACGTTTTTTACTTTTTGCTAAAATAAATATCCAAAAAAAAATAAAAATTTCTTCATCAGTTTAGGCCAATATGTATTCTTCTACATATTTTTGGTAAAAAAAATCGCAATAAGCGTATATTGATCGGTTACATAAAAGTTATAGCATCTACAAAATAGGGATATATTTATGGCATTTTTATTTTTTATTTTTTTTAATAGTAGTGTCGGTTATCAGCGATTTTTAGTGGGACTGCGACATTGCGGCTGACAGATCAGACACTTTTGACACCTTTTTTGGGACCAGTGACATTTATAAAGCGATCAGTGCTAAAAATAGCCACTGAATACTGTATAAATGTCACTGGCAGGGAAGGGGTTAATCACCTCCCTAGGGAGGTGTTTCTAACTGTGGGGGGAGTGGATTGTGGGGGGAGTGGATTGACTGGGAGAAGAGAGAGATCGCTGTTCCTTATGACTAGGAACAGACAATCTCTCTCTACTCCCCTGTCAGAACGGGGATCTGTTTGTTTACATGGAGACATCCCCGTTCCGGCTCTCTGTGGAGCAATTGCGGGTGGCCGGCAGACATTGCGTGCGCCTGCTTCTGCTCTTAAAGTGGCCAACGTACACCTGCGGCGATTCACTAAGCCGAGCCAACCTGCCGCAGTATAATGACACCGGCTGGTTGGCAAGCAGTTAAAGGCACAAACATGACATACTTACCTGCTCTGTGCAGCCGTTTTTCACAAAGCAGCCCCGATCTTCCTCTTCTCGGGTCCCCTGCCGGTGCTCCTGGCCCCTCCCTCCTGCTGAGTGTTCCCAGAGTAGGCAGCTTGCAATGGGGGCACCCAAGCCGTCTCCCTCCCGAGCCGCTGCTCTGCCTGTCCATTCACTCCCCTGAGAATTAAAGGGGTTGTAAACCCTTGTTTTTTTGTTTGTTTTTTTAATAACAAACATGTTATACTTTCCTCCACTGTGCAGTTTGTTTTGCACAGAGTGGCCCCGATCTACCTCTGCTGGGGTCCCCCGGCGGTGCTGGTAGCTGTCCACGTTGGAGAATTGCTCTCCTTGGTGGACACCCGTGCGGGCGCGCTCTCGAGTCCTGCTTTTGCATGTATTCACACAGAAAGCAGGACTCGGCCCCACCCCCTGCGCCCGCATCATTTGATTTGATTGATAGCAGCGGGAGCCAATGGCTGTGCTTCTATCAATCTATCCAATCAGGACACAAGACACCAGCTAGATCTGGTGTGCTCATTACCGACCAGAGAAAGACAGAGTTCAGGTAAGTAAAACGGGGGGGCTGGGCGGCTGTAGCACTAAAGAAGGTTTTTCACCTTAATGCATAGAATGAATTAAGGTGAAAAACCTTGAGGGTTTGCAACCCCTTTAAGGCTCTCCTGCACATCGCTGGATTGCAATGGGGCTCATAGAATGCATGAAGGTAAAAAAACCTTGAGCCTTTCCAGCAACTTAATTCTATTGGGCTTTTCGTGATCTAAATTCTATGTTACAAACATTGTTCAGGAAACCCTTTGTAATGTACCAGGTGATGGAGCCCGAAATATAGAGGAAGGCCTCTATTACAGCTCTGGCCCAGGAGCCGTGGTAGAGTAACAGGGAACGCTGGAGCACAGAGTGGCATGAGTTCCCAATGAGACTTCTGCTGGAGAATGTTGATGTGTGTCAGGATACACAGGGGCAACTGGCTGGTAGCACACTTGCAGAAGAGCACGAACTTATGACAGACACAGCTACGGCTGGATTAGGTACAGGGAGAAGAGTCAAGGTAAGGTCAGACAGTCCAGGTCAGCAACTAACAGGTAGATCAGACACAGGCGGCAGGCAGAAGAGTAGTCAGGCCAGGGTCAGTATCAACAAGGCAGATGAGCAAAAGTATAATAGGGTTGGGCGAACGGTTCGGGCCGAGCAAAAGTTTGGGCCGAACATCACCTGTTCTGCCATTCGGCGAACAGCCGAATTAGCAGGGCGTACGGCGGGTGTTCACCCCGCCAAAGGCCCCGCAATGCACTGCATGCTGCACAGTGCATTCTAAGCCCTGATTGGGCAAAGCTTTGCCCAATCAGAGTGCAGTAAATAGCTGGTTGTCAAGGAGCGGTGTTCCCCGCTGACAGCTGAATAAAAAAAACACATTGCCGGCAATAAAAAAGTGAAGAAAAAAATGGCGTGGGGCCCCCTCCGAAATCCATACCAGACTCTTATCCGAGCATGCAGCCTGGCAGGCCAGGAAAGTGGGGGGGGGACGAGCGAGCATGCCCCCCCTGCTGAACCATACCAGGCCACATGCTCTCAACATAGGTGGGGTGGGTGTTTTTGGGCAGGGGGTAGGCCCACCCCAAAGCACCTTGTCCCCATGTTGTGTCCATGTTGTCAACCCTGGGTTGTGGTTGGGGGGGTCTGCGGGCAGGGGGCTTATTGGAATCTGGAAGCCCCTTTAACAAGAGGGCCCCAAGATCTGACCCTCCCCCCATGTGAATGAGTACTCTACCCATTCACCAAAAAAGTGTCAAAAAAGTAACAAAAACACAGAGACAGTTTTTGGCAATTCCTTTATTAAAAAAATTGAAAAAACAATGTGCCCTGATGTAGATCCATCGTCAATCACGGCATCGGTGCACCGTTGGACCCGAACAAGAAAGAAAAAAAAACGCTCCGCTGTCAACTAAGGCAAACTGGCGAATGCCTGGCTTGCTGTTTGACAGTTCTTATAAAGGTAAAGGGCGGAGACACCTGGCGACATCACCTGGTGGCACCGCCCTTACTATTATAAGAACTGTCAAACAGCAAGGCATTCGGCGGTTTAACTTACTGTAGTTGACAGCGGAGCATTTTTTTTTTTTTTTTTTCAGTCCAGGGGCAAACCAAAAGTCAGTGCAGGCAGAGTTCAGGCAAAGTCAGGAACAGATCGGGTCGGCAACAGGTGAGCAATACAGGAACACATACACAGATGCTTCAGGAACTTAAAGAGGAAGTAAACCCTGATGGGTTTTACTACCTCTTTATTCCCCTGCAAAGTAAAAGCATAATAGGCTAGTAGGCAGTGGCGTCGCTAGGGGGTGGCTATTGGGGCTATAGCCCCGAATCTGGGGCCCGTAGCCCTGAGTCTCTTGAGTCCCTGCCTAACCAGCGGGCCGTGAACTCTCTGCAGCCTAGCCATGAGTGTGGCGGGCGGGCTGCATGAAAGAGCCAGGCAGGAGGAGGATAGAAGTGAGCGGGCGGATGAGCAGAGATGACATCATCTCTCTCCGCCCGATCCGTATCACCGCTCTCCTGTCCTTACTCGGAACTTACTGTGTCCCGTCTGGTCTATCCATCAGTGGAGATTTCCTCACATAAATCATCTCCCAGCGGCCCCTGTGTCCTGTGATCCCCCCCTGATGGTGTCTTCAGTCCATTCTTCAGTGAAGCCCTTCGTGGATAAGCGGGATCTGGCGGCTGCTGACAGGTATCTCATACACACTCAGATTCCCCTGGCATCCCCGGTGAGTGCAGTGTGGCTCTCTGTCTCAGTGGCCAGGAGACCTGCTGAGCCATCCACCTGGGGATCCTAAGTTCTGCACACACATAAGTGCAACCTGAATATGATATTGGACTATCTATCTTTGTTTTTTTTATTCTTATTTTTCTTATTTTTTGTTTATTTATTTATTTTTATTTGAACTTTGGCTACCTTGCTCTTTCTGCTTGCAGTTCCTGTAAAAGCTTAGTATATGCTGTGGTGTATTGCTCGTTGACTCTCTGGGACACACTGTGTTGGCTGCTTGCAGTGACAAATGCCCTTTTTTTACACATGAATTTGTGAACTGTAACATTTTAGTGGTGTTATTCATGGACTTTCAATTTAGATCGATTTGATTTAATTTAATTCAATCAGATTTAATTTTATTTATTTAATTGTTTATTTATCTAATTCATTTTCATCAATTCAATTTAATTTAATTGATTTATTATATGTATTTATGTTTTTTTTTTTTTAATAATCTATCTTTTATTTATTAAAAATGTTTTCTCCTTTTTCGTTTGTGAAAGTTTTTTGCTGGCTGAGAAGTAACTTTAACTGTAGTTTTGTTAGCAGCGGGCACCAGTATCTGCTGCCTGCCATGATCTCCAAATTGTAAACTCATCATTGCTCGTGTCAGCGGCGGCTGCCATGGCTCTGTCTCTATCCACCGCCCAGCTGTGAGTCTGTGGCTGGAAGCTGGTGTACACACTGCACTTTCACTGTGCCCATCCTGTTACTCAATATCTCACTCACAAATGCTGTGAGTGAGATATTGAGAGATATGATTCGGAGTGAACAGCTTAATATGCTTGAGGTCAATGACTTTGCCCTGCCACCTTGTGATCAATCCAATTCATGCTTTGGCTGCCTCAGCAGCCGCACAGCAGCGATTTGACAGATCACATCAGGGCCGTCTTTAAGGCAGGGCAAAAGGAGCAACTGCTCTGGGCCCTGTCATTGTTGTGGGGCCCAAAACAGCTGCCTCATACTTGCCATCTACCCCAGTTTAAATTCCCTTGTCCCTTGAACTCTTAGTCCTGTGCTGTGTCCCGATATCTCAGTGTGAAGTGCTGCTACTAATACTGCCCAGCTCTGCCCTATTGTTGTGTACAGATGACTCACCTGCAGAGCCTGTGTTTACATGTAAATAACCGGAATTTATATGTAAATAGCGGTAGCATTTTTATGTAAATAACTGAGGCCGGCGGCATTGATGTGTAAATAAAGGCGGCATTCATATGTATATCATGCCCCTCTGCAGTGAGGAGATGATGTGCTGTAACCTCTAGCAACCAATCAGTGAGCAGTATTACTTTACAGTAATCTCTAGCAACCAATCAACACACAGAAATCATGTGCTGTAACCTCTAATGTGTGATGTAACCTCTAGCAACCAGTCAGTAAGTGGGAATGATATGCTGTAACCTCTGGCAACCCATCACAATCGCTGCCTGATCTGATACAGTAAACTGATTTTAAGTCTAGATGATATTTATTGTATGTCTCAGAGCAAGTGGAGAGTGAAATTGCATTGGGGGGACCCAAGAAAATTTTTGCCCAGGGTCCAATCAATATTAAAGACGGCCCTGGATCACATGAAATTCTTTTCAGAGATATTTGACAGATGGGGAGGAGGCAATATGTCACCTCTTCACCACCTGTTTTAACCCCCTAAATCAATGGTCCACAACCATTTTGGCACCGGGGACCGACTGCGTGTAAGAAAATTGTGCCAAGGACCAATGGCAATGGCTGGTGTTAGCGCTTAAATCACCACGGCACCATGCTTGATATGGTGTCAGGGTGATTGAAGCGCATTATTTCTATTATTACATTGTAGTAATAAATTAAATAGTTCAACTCACCATAATGTAGAATCAGTGGGAGCCCTGATCGTGTCACTTGCCACTGTCGCCTGCCACCAGATGTGGAATGTCACTTGCCACATCACTTGCCACACTGCCTGCCACAAGATGTGGATTGTCACTTGCCACGTTGCCTGTCACCAGATGCTGAATGTCATTTGCCACATCACCTGCCACGCTGCCTGCCACAAGATGTGGATTGTCACTTGCCAGCGGATGTGGAATGTCACTTGCCATGCCAGGTTGCCTGTCACCAGATGTGGAATGTCACTTGCCACGCCACCTGCCACGTTGCCTGTCACCAGATGCGGAGTGAGTGGAGTGCCCCTTGTGGTATGTCAGGCAGACAGCTGAGGGGGTGAACTATAAGTCCCGGCACACCCTTCCTGTACTCCCACACACAGCTCACCTGTCACTGATGAAGTCACATCTTTGTGGGATCGCCCCTCTGGATGTAGCAGGGTGTCTCCCTCCTCATGCTACTGTGGGTCTCACCTGGCAGAGGGAGGGTCTGGGACTCCTTTGGCTTTCACTCTCTGGCACTCTCTGGCACTCCTGATTAGCTCTCTGGGGAGTGGGAAATCTGAGCCACTGAACAAGAAATCTTAGTTTTCTCACAGCGAGAAGCCGCAGGAGAGCGGTGATGCGGAGCGGGTAGTGAGAGATGATGTCATCTCTCTGCTCCCCGCCGCATCTCCGACACTGAGATAGAACACTGGCTGTGAGGGCGGAAGAGCGGTGATTCCGGGGGGTGGAGAGAGATGATATCATCTCTGCTTGCCCGCACACTCGCTTCTTCTATCCACCCAGCTCTCGCATGCCGGCTGCCGAGTATGTCTCTTGCTGGCTGCCCGCACCTGCGGCCCGGCTGCAGAAGGGCCACGGCCCGGTAGTGGGCTGTGGCCTGGGTTTTGACCCCTGCCCTAAATGATTCATTAACCCCACCACAACCACGTCCATTCGACTCGGATGCGGGAAAGTTGCAGCACGGACCCTTTTATTTGAATTGGTTGCATTTGGTAGTGCCCACCAAATGCAACTGGGTGTATAATTTGCCACTGTGAGGTATGAGGTAGTAGATTGTCTAATACTGTGCTGTGCTGAAAAAGGTACTGCATGCAGTACTTTTTTTGCAGCACTCACCGCTGTGTCATGGTTATGCAATAGAGTTTCTCTGTCAGCTTACCTGTCTCCATGTGTTCATCTCTAAAGACCAGCTGCCTCTCACCTGACTGGTTTTATAACCTCTCCTCTAAGCATGGCCCCACCCCAGGCCCTATCAGGGAACCCTATATTAACCTGTGCACTGCAAGCCAGCAGTGCTGATCAACCATTGTGTGTTAGCTTTCATGTGTACTTACTGTGTTTCCTACGTCTGATTCCAGTTACCGACTTTGGCCTGTTCTTAACTATTCCTGTCTGCTTGTGACCCTGACCTTTGGTGTGTCCCCGACCATCCCTATTTGCCTGTGACCCTGAACCTTGGCGTGTATTCTGTTGTCCTTGTCTGCTTGTGGCCCCGACCTTGGCTTGTCCCTTACTTTCCTTGTTGTTCCAGTCTGCTGCCTCCTTCCTCTTCTCCTGTAGTCTACGGTGAGAGTGAGCTGTGAGACCCTGGGGGCCGCGACCTGGAGCCAGACTGCAGCGCAGTCCATCCTTACCACTAAAGGCTCTGGTGAACACCTGCTGTCTCTTAGACTCTGCGCCCTGGGGAATCTATGCTCTAGCTCCCAGTGGGATCTGTGTCAGTGATCCAGTAGACCTGCTTCCTGAACCTCCCAGGGTTCAATCCGCAGCAGTCACTCCTAGGGTCCACTACCTAGCAATGCACTTCTGACTCCTACAGAGTGCATCTGTCACCTAGCCTCAAGATGACCTGACACACTGCAATACATCGTGTGAACTGGACATACCAGAGACAAGGCATTTTGTTTTGCCATGTGATGGGACCGTGCTGGAATACCACAGTCCCACCGCACCCAAAGGATGAGAAACGCTGGTCTATACATGTGCTCTTTGATTTATGGCATGTTTTCTTATGGTTTTAAAAACAATTTTATTGAAAATACTAATATATATACAGTGTGTTCAAATCTATCAACTATTTATACTTTCATTCTTTAAAGTAGGTGCGTAAATTGGGGCAGGCTTTTAGGGGCCCCAGTGCTAAATGGACCAATGCTGCCAGCCTGCCACCATTGCAGTGACAATGCACATTTGGTGGCACTGGCTGGCCTGGCAAGTGACAATCCACATCTGGATCCAGGCGATGGTGGCGAGTGACAATTCACATCTGGTGCCAGGCGACGGTGGCAAGTGACAATTCACATCTGGTGGCAGGCGACGGTGGCAAGTGACAATCCACATCTGGTGCCAGGTGATGGTGGCAAGTGACAATCCACATCTGGTGCCAGGTGACAGTGGCAAGTGACAATCCACATTTGGTGCCAGGTGACGGTGGCAAGTGACAATCCACATTTGGTGCCAGGTGACGTGGCAAGTGACACGCTGCATCTGGTGGCAGGAGATGTGGCAAGTGACACCCCCAGGGCTCCCACTGATTCTACATTATGGTGTGTTGAACCACTTCATTATATATTACAATGTAACAATAGAAATAATGCGCTTCAATCACCCTGACACCATATCAACCATTGTGCCGTGATGATTGAAGTGCGTCCCCCCTGGGCCTGAAAAAAGGTTGGTGATCGCTGTCATGGGCTCTAACCCAAGATCTTTTGCAGACCTAGCAACGACCCTGCTAGTAGGCATCTGGAGGAGCTTCAGAGATCCACAGCTCAGGTGGGAGAATCTGTTCACAGGACAAATATTAGTCATGCACTCCACAAACCTGCAAGAATAAATAGGTATGCCGCGCTACCTGATAGCAAAAAAATGTGAAGCACAATATGAGTGCCAAAAAACATAAAAGGTGGTAAAAATAAGTCCAAACAGTGAAAACATGAGTAAATGGATAATCAGTCCAAACAAACGGAGAAAAAAGTTCAACCAAAGATACACGGATGAAGTAATTCAGTCATACAACACCAGCATGTGAGAAGATCCACCATTGTGTGTATTAAACGCTTACCAGATGGCAAGCTTTAACAAGCTTGTACAGCAACCTGATGATCAATGCTGAAAACGTCACACCATAAAAGCCTGTCAAGAAAGGATTCTTTGAGAATCTGACGGGCTTTTATCAATGTAGGAAGTGTAGGGTATGTTCCCTTAGTGGTTGCGCACATAGAAGAACACATAGGTTTGTTTCTACCAGCACTTCAGAGGAGTTTGAGATCAAACCATTCGTTACATGCTCAACACAGATGGTAGTTTATTTACTTCAATGTCCTTGCGGACTACAATATGTGGGCAGGACCAAGCGTCCCCTCTCTGTTAGGCTCAATGAGCATGTGACGAATATTTTGACTGGTTTCCCCAAACATCCAGTTTCCAGGCATTACCTTGAGGCCCACGATCGGAACCCTGCTAAAACCATCTTTTTGGGGATTGATAAGTACACCACCCATTGGAGGGGTGGATCTCTGATACGTGGGATCTCAAGGCTTGAGATGTCATGGATTCATAAGCTGAGATGTTACACCCCCTTTGGACTCAATGTAGAAGTGGATCTCAATGCATTCATTGATAACTCTTAGCTACTATCTGTTTAATATGTATACTTGTTGTGAATCCTCGGTGGCTAAGCCCAAATTATTCTTGGTGCGATTATTTTTTTGCCCTATTCATTTTTGGTATAAGAGAGGGAATAAGGAATCTTTCCCCCCTATAAGAATTTTTTCCTCCTTTTAAAATAAATTTTGATTTATTTTCTTTTTTCTATTTTCATTTTAATTTTATTTTTATTTCATGTTTTATTTATTTTTATAATATGTTTAGTCATACCAATATCTATATAACTCATTTGGCCTTCTTTTGAAGTTGCTTGGGTCTCCCCTGTCTTATGGCGTAGGGGATATTAAATATGGTTTTGTATAATTACTTTTGTAATTTGTTTCCATGCCTGGTTCCATGTTGAAATTGAGTATGGACTTTTATTTTATATTCTCTTTTTGATTCTTATTTTTGAATTTTGAGCCAGTTATAGGCATTAATATCATGCTTTCAATTACTTCCTGGTTGTATCAGGGAAATCAGGCTCTGCCACCGGCCGGATGCAGCTATGTTTATATACTCCACAAATCTGGCCTTTATGGAAGAGTGGCAAGAAGAAAGCCATTGTTGAAAGAAAGCTATAAAAAGTCCCGTTTGCAGTTTGCGAGAAACCATGTGGAGGACACAGCAAACATGTGGAAGAAGGTGCTCTGGTCAGATGAGACCAAAATTGAACTTTTTGGCTCCAGCCACACATATAGCTGGAGCCCGCAAACCCGGGAGAAAGACTGGGAAAAGATGAAAGTAGTCAGTAGTGACAGTGCGTTGCTGGGGGCTTTGTTCTAAGGCAGTGGTCTCAAACTGGCGGCCCTCCAGCTGTTGCAAAACTACAAGTCCCATCATGCCTTTGCCTGTGGGAGTCATGCTTGTAATTGTCAGCCTTGCAATGCCTCATGGAACTTGTAGTTTGGCAACAGCTGGAGGGCCGCCAGTTTGAGACCTCTGCTCTAAGGTAAGTATTTCATAGTGTGCTAGTATGCAATGCATACTAGCACATTATGCAATTGCCTTCCAGGTGTTTTTTTTGTTTGTTTGTTTTAAACTGACGCAATTTACTACTGCTTTAACCTTTTCACACACACTAGTCTGCATGCAACAGAATGTGTGGAAAAAATGATGTCACATGAAGAGTCCAGTGAGGTTTGAAAATGATCCAAGTCTAAAATACAGATCCTTATCTTTGTGTTACAGTTTTGTGGATTGAGTCCTATGTCTCCCTTTAGAAATTGGCTTAAAACACATATGTAAAAATAACAAAATTCAACAAAAATGTATATTCCATACATTTTGTCATGTGTTATGTTCTAATTCTTTCACTAGAGGGCACAATACATCAATGAAACGTGTGATATTCATTAAGTGATTACACAGAAATAGATCATGGAAAAAGTATTTCAAAGTAGCAATGGTACAAAGTCTCTCTTTTAAATGTAGACTAATATACTATCATGTTTAATTGTATAGATTATTAAAACACAATGGAGTGTTTTTCCACATTAATCCAAAAATGTCTTTCATCTTGAAAAAAACAGAACCATTATTCCTTCATTATATCTATGTTGTAGTAGACAAAGACTGTCCTCTGAGATAGTATAGTGCTTGTAAATACTATTATGACTTAAAGTGGAACAAGTTTAAAAAAAAAGTCAACAACTACAAATACTGTAGCATTTACTTCCTGGAATGCATCTGCCCTTAGCTCAGGCATGCATGCAGGAGGGTGTGCTTAGCTTAGAAAATCTCTCCTCCCCTCCTGAAGACTCTAGGGATGTATGACATCATTTGCCTAGGTCTGGAAACCAGAAAATTACAAAAAAATATAAATAAAAAAGTTTACAATAAGTAAATATAATATACCTTCCTATCTATTTCCCTAATGCTAGCAAAATAATGATAAATAAAAAAGCAGTTTTTTTTACTGTAACTGCCATCTGCTCCCTTTACTGGTCTGTAGCAAGATAGTACACCTTATTAAAGGCCAAGTTCATCTTTTTAAAAAAATAATAAATGTACATATTTTTGTAAGAAAAAATGTGTATTTTTGTTATTTTTTTTTTCAGAGGAGTCTGTAGAGAGTTGCACCCGTGATCATTAGATCGTGTGTGCAATGTCAGGCTCCTGAAAACTCTCCTTTTGAAATGTGACAGCGGGTGCAGGGAGAGGATCTACCACCTGCTGTCACAGGGGTAGGGGAATCGTGTGGTGAGGGGGGTAGGAGCTGGAACATGTTACACATTAAACCCTGAATATGGGTGTAACATGCTCCAAAAGGTGAACTTAAGGCAAATTCTCACTGCGTTGACCTGTATTTTACCGCACTGTTAGAGCACAGGTCAATATAGGAACACATAGAAAACAATTGTTCTCTATTGTTTAAGGTTTTGGTTCAGAGAATGGGAAAAACACCCTCAAAATAGGCACCACATCCCTGAAAGATAGTTTAAATGGGTATAAGGAAGAGAGGGATTTTCACGGTGCAGATAGATTAAGTGTATGAAAAAACTATATATCTTTTCTCTTTTTCTTAACACCTAGTATGGGCTAGTATGCAATAACTACCACCCATGAATTTGTAGTGTATATCCTACTTGTCATTTCCCATTTTCTGACCACTTTGTTTTAATCGTATTGTCATAATGAATTTATTTGATATAGTATATGTGTTTTTTTTTTAAATGTAAACAATAAAATTGTTCTTTTTTAAGAAAAAGAGAAAAGATATATAGTTTTTTCATACACTTAATCTATCTGCACCGTGAAAATCCCTCTCTTCCTTATACCCATTTAAATTGTTCTCTATGTGTCCTGTTCACACCACAATGCTGTAAGCGTGTGTAGTGTGGTGCGTTGCATTAAAATGCAACATGTATGCATTTTACCACAATGCATGTAAAAGGCATGTTAACACAACACAAGTCTACGGGAGAAAAAATGGCTTTTTATTATTTTTTCCTTCACAAGGACCCATACCAGCAGCCATCTTAGCTATGAATTGAAGGGTGTTAGAGTGTTCAGAGGAAAAGGCGGATTCTGAGGTGTTACAATGGCGGCCTTCATTGAAATTGATGCGTTTGTAGCACATATGTGGTCACATAAGTTGCTCTATGACCAGAAGCACAAAGACTGTAAGGACAACAGAAAATAAAAGCCCTGGTGTGAAGACAGACAGCATCTGAAATCTACACAAACTGAGAACAGCAAATAAATTCATAGCAAGTTGCCACTGGTGAGTAATTATAACTGTGTGTGTTTCTCCATCCATTGTATGCTGCCATGAAGGTGCACCAGGAAAGGAAAATGACGGAAAGGTGTGTATACAATTT
This sequence comes from Lithobates septentrionalis, assembly GCA_037952835.1. Classification (NCBI taxonomy): domain Eukaryota; kingdom Metazoa; phylum Chordata; class Amphibia; order Anura; family Ranidae; genus Lithobates; species Lithobates septentrionalis. The sequence continues at coordinate 5,375,904 of JBBDGP010000447.1, read as the reverse complement.
TCCGTTTTCCTGGCGCATCATGGCAGCATACTATGGGTTGTGGCTCTGCCCCCATTGTATGCTGCCATGAAGGTGCACCAGGTAAGGAAAATGACGGAAGAGTGAATATTCAATTTTCTGTTCTTCTGACATACTGTGTACCAGGCATTGCACTTTCTCTAATAATGACAATGTAAATAAAAAATGGATTTGAGAACAGTACCCAGCATGTTTTCCAGCCATGAGGAGTGAAGGATTTCTTAGTCTTTTCTTTAAAATTTTAACCCGCATAAAAAGAGCATTGGCAAATGCCTATATCTAGCATCCTTTTTTTTTAAGCACATTTTTGCACTAATTAATGTTATTCATTTTCTTCTATATATCCATTTTTGTTTCCAAAAAAAATTTAAATTTTAGATAACACAATTGAATTTACAAGCCAAAATCCACAAAAATTTGTTCTGTTTTAAGAACTGAATACATTGTAACTCAAAAGTTTTATGAAAAATGTATAAAATACTGCAAATTAAACAACTGTTGTAGAAACATTTTTCAGTATCCCCCAAAAAGCCCTACTCTTTCCATGGCCAGAGCTCAAATAATGTGGGCGATAGGCTGCAAAGCCAACATCAGGTAATTACATGCCACCAAATCAACACAACATCAACCCCAGGGACAGGAGCAGATCCTCACTTACCATGTGCTCTTTACCCCAGCACGAGTTCCAGAGAGCGGTTATTTTACAAGCGGCGCATGCTCTCCTGCAACACCACCACTGTTTTTGAATTATTTTTATAGTTCCATTTTTTGTTGCTTTTGTTATTTATGTTATTATTGATATATTTATTTTTTAATGGCGACAATTTAATTGCCCTTGCTCAATTGCGCCTATTTGTATTGTAATTGTTTTCATCAAATTGTTTCCTTGACAATTTGATGTTTACTTTTGTTTAACAAGTGGTTTAAGAGCCTAAAAAACGTTTTTTTGTTATTTTTAAACTTATGGTGTGTTTGTTTTCTGTAGTATAGCATACCTATGCTTTGTGTACCTGAAATTAATTGTATGTGCAATGAGATGTCAAAGGTAGCAAAGGTATTTGGCTGTTTGCAAAAAAATTAGCTATATGGATTGGGATACTGACCGGAGGGTAAAAAGCAAGCCCTCAGTAGGTGACGTTGCCTTCCGGTATGTTGTGTCCTGTAGCTCAGGGTTAGGTGTGAGGATCTTGAAAAGGTTGTCAAAACTGAAAAACAAGTGTTTTCAGTATTGTGGCTTTGTGTGTTACATAATTGTGAGGGAACACAGTTTACAGTGACTTACCTTGCAATGGATATATGTGTATAAGCAAATTAGTTTTCTGGGTGATGTCGTAAAACCTGGTATAAGTTTCCAAAACTGCCCTTTACTCTCACATTGTGTGAGCAATGGGTGCACTCAATAGCGCGTTTTAGCTTGTCCTAGTTTACCTTGTCCTCATCTGCCTCTTCCTTCTCAATATAACTGTAGCACCCTAGAGTTTAGGCAGGGTTGCTCCTAAATTTACTTGCCAGGTATAGCTACCTTGGCTAATTGTTGAGGATCAATTGATTTCACTCTAATGCCCTGTACACACAATCGGACATTGATCGGACATTCCGACAACAAAATCCATGGATTTTTTCCGACGGATGTTGGCTCAAACTTGTCTTGCATACACACGGTCACACAAAGTTGTCGGAAAATCCGATCGTTCTAAATGCAGTGACGTAAAACACGTACGTCGGGACTATAAATGGGGCAGTAGCCAATAGCTTTCGTCTCTTAATTTATTCTGAGCATGCCTGGCACTTTGTGCGTCGGATTTGTGTACACACGATCGGAATTTCCGACAACAGATTTTGTTCTCGGAAAAATTTTATAGCAAGCTCTCAAACTTTGTGTGTCAGGAATTCCAATGGAAAATGTGTGATGGAGCCCACACACGGTCGGAATTTCCGACAAGGTCCTATCACACATTTTTCGTCGGAAAATCCAACCGTGTGTACAGGCCATAAGTCTGTAATTGCTGCACTCCTCTACCTGGTACCTGGTGGCATTAGATATGAGAAGGGCACTGCTAGGTCAGATTATGGGTATTTGGGGTATCCCAGCCAATGGGCAGGGGTTTTCTTAAATCCTTTGGCCTGCTGGGAGAATCTATATATTTGGGTGGAGTCAGGTGATCTATGTTCTGTGCCACCTGGACGACTGTCTGGGTGGAGGTGTTTTGTATTGCCCGGGCTGCTAGGCCAGAGATTAGGCCTATCCCAGTTGCATCTGGCTGGTAGGCTGTCTGAGGGCCTATCCAGAAGCAAGAGAGTAGTGCAGGGTAGGGATTGCGGCTTGCAGTCCAGGGATCGAGCGGGCCTGTTAAAGACTGTTGCCATAGGAGACAGCATTACTACACATGCAGAAGTGGTGTCTTGCTGAATGCCTTTCCCTGCATGGCTGTCGGAAGAGATGCCGCAGCTGATTTAATAAATTACTTTAAAAACTTGTGTAGTGTTTTCATTTATTGACACTTTCTTTGGGTGGGGTAGGGGTACAGTGTACCCCATACTCATTCACCTAGGGTGGGGGAATGAGATCTGGGAGCTGCCCTCGCCCCGCCAACCACTGGCTAGGGTTGTCGGGAAGAGGCCCTTGTTCTCATCAACATGGGGACAAGATGCTTTGGGGTGGGGGGCACAGGGCCCTCCTGCCCCACAGCGCCCACCCCCCCATGTTGAGGGCATCTGGCCTGGTATGGCTCGCCCCCCCCTTTCCTGACCTGCCGGGCTGCATGTTCAGATAAGGGTCTGGTATGGATTTTGGGGGGACCCTCATGTCATTTTTTTGCCGTCAGGGTTCCCCTTATAATCCATACCAGATCTAAGGGTCTGGTATTGTCCACGCCATTTTTTTTTCATTTTGGTGGGGTTCCCCCTCAAGATCCTCAGTACACAAGTCCCAACGCAAGTCAGATCATCATGATCCGACTTCTGGTGCGACTTCTATTCAAATCAATAGGCTCCCATAGGGAACCATTGATTTTGAATAGAGGCAGAGAAACGCTGCTAAAAGCTAGCGTGGCAAAGCGACCTTGACGCCAATGCAAAACGCTGTTAAAAACACAATTTTAACAACGCTTTTTTCCTGGCGTCGGTACTAGCTTTACAGCTTATTTTTTATAACTCCCGTGGGCATGAGACCTTACTGTAAACCATGCTGTTTAAATTGCCTAAATGGCAGTTCACAGTTGCTTACCCCTTTAAGGTGATGAAATCACCAAAGTAATTTATAAAAAAATGAAAGAATAAAGCGCTAGTTGTGTTCAACTGTGTAACAATAAATATAAAAACATATATACAATGTCATAAATTCCAACACTGCATTATGAATTATATAACAAAACATGTAGCAAGCTTAAAGTTCATGAGTGATAGTAATCCCAACACCAGAAATTGATTTCTTTTAGATATAACTTCCAGTTCTTCTACCACGTGTGCTCAATGGGAAGGTGTTTGACCCCATTTTACAGGATGGTCAAATTGCGCATTTGGAATACCAATTTGATTCCACCGTCAGCACCACTCCACTCCAATGGCCCCTCAGGATGAAGCTAGGATAGGAAAAATGACTTCACAGGAGACATATATGAAAGTCTCATATGCAGAGGCTAAGCCATATCGGCACATGCTGTTTATACCTAGTGCCAGGCCAGGCACTATACCATGTGAGTGCAATCTTTTTGTAACTGCTTTTAAAGCTTTCATTAAAATGACTACAAGTTGCTTACCTCTGTTTGAAAACAAAGCATCTGGGGATTCCATTGATTTATTTCAGACCCTTATGTAGATAAGGGTCTGGTATAGATGTTGATGGGGGACCACACACAGAAAACTGCATGTATTTCCTCCTAAAACTACATACCGCAACCCTAACCTGAATGAGGGTCTGGTATGGATGTCAAGGGGGACCCCATACAAAAAAAAACTCATGGGGTTCCCCCTAAATCCATAACAAACCCTTATCTGAGCATGAAGCCTGGCAGGCCAGGAAAGGGGCAGAATGAACGTGCAGGCCCCCTTCTGAACCATACCAGGTCATACTGCTACAATACAAGATGTTCAGATCCTGGCAAACAAGAAAAAGGTCTGGCAGTCGGATGAACACCCAACAGGCAAAGTTCAGTCCAAACCTGTTTTTGGACCAAACCTTGAGCTCATCCCTATTCATGACTAGTGTACTGTATACATAGACTATCCACTGGGGCAATATACTGTATATGACGTTACTTATTGTAACACTCGTGTATTATAGCACATTATGATCATGGATTGTATCATTTGGACATATTGTTTTTGATTGCTGAAAAAGCATATACTGTAAATGTGTGGATGTGCTTATTGCTACTTTTACATTGAGCTCTTTTGAGTTCTTTAGGGAAAGAGTTTTATATTAGATATATTAGTATGTTTACTGTTTGCAAATGTTCCTAAATATAAGGAAAATATCTGATTGATCTATAACATATATCTTGTGTCTAGTGAATACTCCAGCTCACTTACATATGTGCTAAATCTTACACTAAATAATGATTCTACAGGCAAATAAAAAGATATTAATAAGACTCGGAACTTGGAAAAGTCAATTTAGGATGTACAGTATTAGACACACATTCAGAAACACACCTAAAAAGCTTTAGATAAAGGATTCTGGGACTGGAAATAATTTACTAAAATGATACTTTACAAAATAACTGGAAACTTGAAAATATGTACAATGTATTATTTTTATTACAGAATGTCAACTGTGAAATAAAAGCCCATCATTGATGAAGTCAACACAATTGATTGAGCATAGTAAATAAGCAATATTAGCCAATGTAAGGCCTTCATCAAGTTCACTGGTCAACATAAAGACTTTTCTATGGGGTCCACTCTGTCCATGGTGCTAGAATAATTTATGTGCTTGAATTTTACAGATGCTGTAATTACATAACTTCTAGGGAATTTGGCATATCACTCATCTCGGAGACCCTCAATTGGCTTTATATGCTTTTGGCAACATGCCGCATGGCAGTTAATTTCATTTATCTATAAAAGGAAAAAAATGCTTTTATCCCAGCTAGCTATCAATTCTTTTCACAAGAGAGTGATTCATACACACTGAAGTACAGAATTTGTGTTGCAGAGGATTAATATTTTTCTTAAAAAAAGGATTATGCAAAATGTAATTAGTGTAACTAAATTAAATATGTCTGATTATTTTCTAAGCTACTAAAACCAGTAGAAACCAATAGAAATGTAGTGGAGTCCCTTTTCTGTAAATTATTGTCATATAATCATGCTTTAAAGGCCAGTTCCAATTTTTCAATGACCAGTTCTCTATTTTTCAAGTATGTCAGTTAGCTGTTAGATTCCTTTCAGATGTGGTTTAAAATGGCTGGCTTCCACAGAAAAAAAGGCATTCAAGTTTTAGGACCCTTCTATGTTATAAACAGACCTCTTAAGGTTGCTGGTATCCTTGTTTTCTAAATAGCCAGACACCGAACATGTAAAAATACCTGTTTTCTGAAGTTACTGCAGGCTTTAATGCAATCTTTTGGATTATCATCAAATTCTATAACCGGAGGTTGCAACCCACCAAGAAGAATGAGAAAGCTGCTAAATCTGATGGCAATTATGTACATGAAACATAGATGAAAGCAAATATATGCTTTATCCATGCTCCCCTTACCCGCAGCACATACTCACCTTTCCTTTGCATCCCTTCTACTCTGTTCAGCTGCTAGGGGCAACTAGAATACCTATCAGATTAAGTGTGTTTGCATCAGCACAGGGTGGTACTGTAGATACAGAAACAATAGCAAAGTGCCACGTCCTAGCTTTTTTTATATTAAGTATTAGAAAGATCATGGACTGTTATAGGCTCCAAAGTACACTGAATTCTTTAAAAATCATCTTCTTTATTAAAAAATATCTAAAACATAGATGCATATTAAAATATCACAATGTGAATATTGCCTAGATATAAAAATCACACCACCGTGTACACCAGGGCCCATCCCCTCATATCGTATAAGCCAGGCGGTCTTGGTGTAAGTTGATGTGGCTTATTCAAGCTCTACGTGTTTCGCACACCAGCACTTTCTCAGGAGCCTAAGCAAATAATAATGTATGGTAGCACACAATGAAGTTGTGATAAACAGGTAAAATGTAATTCGAGGCAGCGGGGTGTGCGGAGTGTGTCATCAATCATAATAATTATCCATGAAGCAATGATATTTGCTACCACAGGATACTCACTTAATCCTGATAAAGATCGAGGTATGTATATAAGAGGTAAGTATATGTAGTATAGAGATAAAGATCCTTTGAAGCATCCAGTCACTTAATGGGTCACGTCTATTAGAGTCTTCAATAATTTTTCAACATATAGATCAGAAGGTCAATATTTCTGTAAGAAATATCTCCACACAGCTTGACCGCAGCCTGCATCGGCCACCTATCACGGCCATCTTCACTCCTGATAGCTGCTCAGAGTGGTGGAGAAAAAATTATTATGTACAGCTGGGCAAGGAGTTCTTATAGTGGGCCAGCTGCTTTGCCGTACATGGACAACATACAGGTTCACTTTAAATGGAAAAGTAGTGGACTTTCTGACTTTAGCAGTGACAGTAGACCTGCTTTATCAAGCTGTGACAGAATTTAATACATGATAACACTACCTGAGTAACAGTCCATAAGTGCAAGCTTGATGAAACAGGTCTATGTTTCCTACATAACATTTAAATAAACTAAATAAATACATTTCACCTGTGACATTATTTTCTTCATAGCATAAAAAATTTAAGGTTTTCAACATTAGCTAAACAATAGTATGTTAACTGTTCATTCTTATGTGAACAATCCAATCAAAGAACTACTTTGGGATGCAGTAAGAGGATGAATGTATGTGGCACCTGCAGATCTCTGTGGAGAGCAATAGTCAATGAGCCAGTAGCCTATTTTCCTGAGGATGAAAGGGAACAACTGCACAAGACAAGTATTGGTCGCATTATCCACATAAACATGTATAACAAAAAAGAAAGACAATTCCACACTTCAAGTAAACCTGTGTAATAAACTTATTTAACCCCTTCCCGAACAGCTGCCGCAGTTGTACTGCGGCAGGTTGGCTCCCTTGGGTGAAACAATGTAATTGTACGTCGGTTCGCCTTTTGACCACTAGGGGGCACGCATGCGATGCTGGAGGCGCTCACGCACACCCGCTGCGACATGCCGGAGTCGATGCGAGTGGCCGACGGGTTCGATGACCACCAGGCACCTGCGATCGCTCGTGACAGAGCGAGAACTGGGATCTGTGTGTGTAAACACACCGATCCCGGTTCTCTCAGGGTAGAGGAGACAGATCATGTGTTCATACCAAATATGAACACTGATCTCTCTCCTCCCCTAGTCAGTCCCATCCCCCCCAAAGTTAGAACACACACTAGGGAACACAGTTAACCCCTTGATCGCCCCCATGTGTTAACCCCTTCCCTGCCAGTGACATTTATACAGTAATTAGTGCATTTTTATAGCACTGATCTCTGTATAATTGTCAATGGTCCCAAAAATATGTCAAAAGTGTCCAGTTTGTCTGCCGCAATATCACAGTCCTGATAAAAATCGCAGATCACCGCCATTACTAGTAAAAAAAAATAATAATTAAAAGGCCATAAATCTATTCCTTATTTTGTAGATGCTATAACTTGTGCAAACCAAACAATATATGCCTTTTGCGATTTTTTTTTTTTACCAAAAATATGTAGAACGATACATTTCGGCCTAAACTAAGAAAAAAAATGTGGGATATTTATTATAGCAAAAAGTAAAAGATAATGGGGGTCATTTACTATAGAGCTGCGGCGGTAATTAGCGCTAAAACGGTATTCACTATAGCGCTGGTGAGAAAATACTTCCAAAATCGAATTTACTATAGTTTCCTGAAACCAAATAGAGCCCAAACCTTTACTCTGTTGAAACCTGGAGTAGTGCACATGGAAATAATGTTTAGAGCATGATATATTTGCCTAAATGGTACTGAAATATGCGGTATATTATTTAACCACCTCAATACAGGGCACTTTCACCCTCTTCCTGCCCAAGCCATTTTTCAGCTTTCAGCGCTGTCGCATTTTGAATAACAATTGCGCGGTCATGTTACACTGCACCCAAATGACATTTTTATAATTTTATCCCCACAAATAAAGCTTTCTTTTGGTGGCATTTGATCACCTCTGCGGTTTTTATTTATTGCGCTATAATCAAAAGAAGAGGGACAAGTTTGAAAAAACACAATATTATTTACTTTTTGCTATAATAAATATCCAATTTTTTTTTAAACAAATTTTTTCCTCAGTTTAGGCCGATACGTATTCTTCTACATATTTTTGGTAAAAAAAAAATCTCAATAAGCGTATATTGAGTGGTGTGCACAATAGTTATAGCGTCTACAAAATAGGGGATAGATTTATAGCATTTTTATTATTTTTTTTTTTACTAGTCATGGCGGCGATCTGCGATTTTTATTGTGACTGCGATATTGCGTTGGACATATCGGACACTTTTGACACATTTTTGGGACCATTCACATTTATACAGCGATCCGTGCTATAAAAATGCATTGATTACTGTGTAAATGACACTGGCAGGGAAGGGGTTAAACACTAGGGGGCGATCAAGAGGTTAAGTGTGTCCTAGGCAGTGATTCTAACTGTGTGGGGATGGGCTACCACTGACATGACAGGGATCACTGCTCCCGATGACAGGGAGCAGTGGATCCCTTTCATGTCACTAGGCAGAACAGGGAAATGCCTTGTTTACATAGGTATCTTCCCATTCTATGTCTCCGTGACACGATCGTCGGGAGACTGGCGGACATCGAGTCCGCAGGTCCCGCCAAGTAAAGGGGATGTACAGGTATGCCCATTTGCCCACTGCTGCCACATTTGTTATCACTCTTTGAGTGACACTAGGATAGCGCAGTAAAATATTTTTTTCATTTTAATTTTTTAATTTTTTTTTTACTAGTAATGGCAGTAATCTGCAACATTGCGACGGACAGATCGGACACTTTTAACACATTATCATCTCAAAAAATGGTAAATCAATATATCCGGACTTGTGCATATAGATAAAATACAATGTCATCAACATAAACAATGTAAAGCATGCAGTGTCCAACAGATCCAATAGTGCATATATAGGTGTGTGGGTTGCAAAAAATGAATATACCCAATTTGCAGCAGGTAGAATTAAAAAAAAAAATACAATGTTACACTGTACGTCCGGAGAGATCTCAAGGCGTACTAAATAGTCTAAAGTGTCCAGTGCACACAAATCAGTGCTCAAACGGTAAAAAACATACAGACATATATACAGTCCAGAGAAAGTGGCTTGTGAAACAAAAAAATCTTCAATGACTCATCAGTCCTTAAAGTGCCAAACAGTGAATTAGTGCAAACAGCAAACTTTCTTCATAGACCAATCTCTTGAATGGGTGGGAGATGTGAAGTGCATAGACCAGAAAGGGATACTCAATCCTCTTCATGCAGCAATCCTACACTGATAGGTAGTGGCCCCTTACCTCATTATACTGAGGTTACAGCATAAATCAAACACCGCTCATATCAGCTCCTATGGGGGTTGGTCCTGGATCCTGGACTAGATCTCTGTATGCTTTAGATCCTCAAGGGGCAGGGCACCAAAAAAAGGAAGGGGGTGCCATATAGTGTAGTAATTTTTAAAACCAAGTCCGCTTTATTAACAATAAAAATAGTACTCACACAGTGTATAGCAGAGAGCGCATAGGTGCAATTTGTATTGATATCAGTGCAGAAACCTGCACAGATGTCTCTGAAATTCCCCCTGCAGTCGAGTCTGACATGCGGGAATGAAATTGTGTGATTTCAGCTGAACGATTTCCTCCCTCTGTCAGTGTGAACCAGGGCTCAAACTGGGCCTTTTGTTTTTGTCATTCACCTGCTGCTAACCCAGGGACACCATTTCTTATCGAACGCCTTTAAATATCATAAGTAGAAATACAAATTTGCATATCTGCAAATAAACAAAAATAATAAAATTCGAATTGTGGTTGCGATCAAATATTTGCAGCAGCGATCAAAAGAGTGTGGTTTCGCCTTCTGACCCAGGAATAAGTCATTGTAATCACCCGGAAGTCCCTGTGCTGGTCAAGATCTCCATCTAGGTGGACATGGCGAGGTCCCTCTTTAGCAAAGAGGAGGTGCTGCTCATTTTCTGGATAAGGGTATGATATGTACTTGTGCTTAATCAATGTGGGGTAGATGTGGTAGTTAGATTTGGTGTGGGTGGGGTTCATTGATTTGTTTGGCATCCCCACACATTTGCTTCTGGCCCATGTGCACACATCACTTCTTGCATTTGTTCTGCTGATGTAAATGCAAGTATAAATGAGAGCTCCTTTCTATTAAAATATATATGACTAGGGCTGGGCCGAACACCCCCCTGTTCGGTTCGCAGCAGAACATGCAAACAGACAAAAAATGTGTGCGAACACCGTTAAAGTCTATGGGACACGAACATGAATAAAAGTGCTAATTTTAAAGGTTAATATGCAAGTTATTGTCATAAAAAGTGTTTGGGGACCCGGGTCCTGCCCCAGGGGACATGGATCAATGCAAAAAAAGTTTTAAAAACGGCCGTTTTTTCGGGAGCAGTGATTTTAATAATGCTTAAAGTGAAACAATAAAAGTGTAATATTCCTTTAAATTTCGTGCCTGGGTGGGGGTGTCTATAGTATGCCTGTAAAGTGGCGCATGTTTCCCGTGTTTAGAACAGTCTGACAGCAAAATGACATTTCTAAAGGAAGAAAAAAGTCATTTAAAAGTGCTAGCGCTAGTGCCGGTGTTCTGCCGAGAAAGTTCCCCCGGCGGATAAGGACTCTCCTGTACTGCGCTGGCGCAGCGCTTGCGCAGTACGAGCCGCCAAAAATAGCCGAAGCTGAACACCTGTGAGTCAGCTGTACACAGCACCTGTAACAGGGCCCCTCGCTGGCTCGCTTCACTCGCCACGCTTCCGGCACGGCCTTGCTTCGCTCGGCATATTTTTATTCTAACTCTGTCTGACTATGTCCACTTGGATGGTGGGGCTTGAACCTGGACTCAAGGCAGAATGTAGTGCGCAGGCGCCATATAGAGCTGACGATCAGCTGTTCAACTTCGGAGACTTTTGGCGGCTCCATAGTCGTTCGTACTGCGCAAGCGCAGCGCATGCACAGTACAGGGGGGTTCTTATCCGCCGGGGGAACTTTCTCGGCAAGACACCGGCTATTAATGAATTGTCGGTCCCGACAATACACATAAAAGTTCATTGATAAAAACGGCCTGGGATTCCCCCACAGTCCATTACCAGGCCCTAAAAGTGTAATATTCCTTTAAATTTCGTACCTGGGGGGTGTCTATAATATGCCTGTAAAGGGGCGCATGTTTCCCATGTTTAGAACAGTCTGACAGCAAAATGACATTTCAAAGGAAAAAAAAGTCATTTAAAAGTGCTAGCGCTAGTGCCAGCTATTAATGAATTGTCGGTCCTGACAATACACATAAAAGTTCATTGATAAAAACGGCCTGGGATCCCCCACAGTGCACTACCAGGCCCTTTGGCTCTGGTATGGATATTAAGGGGAATCCCTTGCCAAATTTTTTTAAAAAATGGTGTGGGAGTCCCCCTTAAAATCCATACCAGACCCTTATCCGAGCACACAACCTGGCAGGCCGCAGGAAAAGAGGGGGGGACGAGAGAGTGCCCCCCCTCCTGAACCGTACCAGGCCACATGTTGATGGGGACAAGGGCCTCATCCCCACAACCCTTGCCCGGTGGTTGTGGGGGTCTGGGGGCGCGGGGCTTATTGGAATCTGGAAGCCCCCTTTAACAATGGACCCCCAGATCCCGGCCCACCCCCTGTGTGAAATGGTAACGGGTACATTGTACTCCTACCATTTCACCAAAAAAGTGTCACCAACCCAGTGACATTTACAGGTGACCCCGCCCCCTTCTGACGCCATGGAAACCCCCGTCAAAAGGGGGCGGGGTCACCTGTAAATGTCACTGGGTAACCCCGTGGCGTTTCCCCTTTGTGTCAGAGGGGGCGTGGTCACCCGCGGTTGTGGGGATGAGGCCCTTGTCCCCATCAACTTGGGGACATCCTCCCCATGTTGAGGGCATGTGGCCTGGTACGGTTCAGGAGGGGGGGGCGCTCTCTCGTCCCCCCCTCTTTTCCTGCGGCCTGCCAGGTTGCATGCTCGGATAAGGGTCTGGTATGGATTTTTAGGGGGACCCCCACGCCATTTTTTTTTAAATTTTGGCACGGGGTTCCCCTTAATATCCACACCAGACCTGCAGGGCCTGGTATGGAATTTGGGGGGACCCCCACACCATTTTTTTTTTTAATATTAGTTCGGGGTTCCCCTTAAAATTCATACCAGACCCAAAGGGCCTGGTAGTGCACTGTGTTGGATCCCAGGCTGTTTTTATCAATGAACTTTTATGTGTATTGTCGGGACCGACAATTCATTAATAGCCGGCACTAGCGCTAGCATTTTTTTTTTTACTTTTTTTTCCTTTGAAATGTAATTTTGCTGTCAGACTGTTCTAAACACAGGAAACATGCGCACCTTTACAGGCATATTATAGACACCCCCCAGGTACGAAATTTAAAGGAATATTACACTTTTATTGTTTCACTCTAAACATTATTAAAATCACTGCTCCCGAAAAAACGTCCGTTTTTGAAACTTTTTTTGCATTGATACATGTCCCCTGGGGCAGGACCCGGGTCTCCAAACACTTTTTATGGCAAAGAACTTGCATATAAGCCTTCAGGCTATGTTTCCACTATTGCGTCCCCAAAGTCGCGCGATTTTGCCGCGATTTTTTACCGCGATTTTACCGCGACTTTTTACCGCGATTTGAAGCAATGCCTGTATCTATGGACCTCAAGTCGCATCAAAGTGGGACCAAAGTAGTGCAGGAACTACTTTGAAGTCGCTGCGACTTGAAGTCGCACAGATATGAACGGTACTCATTGGAAATCATGGGAAACAATTTGTCATGCGACTTTTCAGTCCCAAGTCGCATGAAAAGTCGCACTAGTGGAAACAGAGCCTTAGTGAGAACTTTGGATTTTGCAGGTTCGAGCCCCATTGACTTCCAGTATTCCAGCATATGTGATCCGACAGGCATTATTGCCGGCACAAGCGCTGCTTTCTATTTGCATTAGCGCTGAGTTTCTGAGAGTTGAAGTCTTTCTGGCCTTTTTTGAGAGCTATTTTTTGGTACTGCAGGATAATTTTTTTTTTTATAGTAAATGACCCCCACTGTCTTCTTTTCAAAATTGTCGCTCTTCTTTTGCTTGTAGCACAAAAAATAAAAAATGCACAGGTGATCAAATACCACCCAAAGAAATCTGTATTTGTGGGAAAAAAAGGAAGTTAATCATGTTTGGATACAGCATCGCATGACCGCGCAATTGCCAGTTAAAGCAACGCAGTGCCGTATTGCAAAAAATGGCCTGGTCATTGAGCAGCCAAATCTTCCAGGGCTGAAGTGGGTAAGGAGTGAATTGCAAGCACATACTGCTAATTTAAAAGAGGTGCGGACATCCTTAGGTTCCTGCTATCCACACATACAGACAATTTATTAAGTGTGAAAAGGTCACAGACTTTTTTTTTTGTGTTACACTGGGAGGCTATACATATACATGTGGGTATACAGGAGCATGTGACTCATTACATAACATTGCTGTACCAATCAGCACTATCACATGTGAAGGTCCCCTTCCATAAGCAGAGTTGACTAGCCAAATTTAGTTCTTATGAGTGGAAATATGTCCAGGCTCATGTGTAGCATCTTACTTGACTTTCCCTTGAACTCATTTTTCCTGCTGTCCCTGGCTTGTGGGGCAGATCAAGGTGACAGGGTGGTTGTCACATCCTCCATGCTCTCCTCCTCGTTACAGCGCCAAGCGAGGGTCACATGAGAGGCCTGCCTCCTGCCTCTTGGGCTACACTAGGCACTTTGTACAGGGTCACTACCATACACATAGGGTACCTTTACTTGAGCCACGCTCATGGCCCAGTAGTTGACAGGCATGCACGAACTCTAGTAAACTCTCTTGATGTAGTAAGCATCACCACGGTTACTTGTGCATTTGGGAGGGTCACGCAGAGGCAATGCCCTCTCCACCTTTCCAGCATATAACCACTACCTCACTCCCAGTAATGATATGGGGTCCTGCCATGCACCTATCGCGGATGCCATGCATGCACTGACTTAACTCTTTCTCTTCTGTACCCTTGTACATGATGAGAGCCCCGGTGGTGCAGATCTGCTCTCATTGCTATGGGAGACGGATCACGGGTGAAGGAGTGCCGACAACATCTCCCTCCTGCAAGAGGCTATCTCACCTGCCACATATGCACAATTAATGACCGGCTGCTAAAGAAACCTTTGTTACCCGTGGTAACCACATCTTTGTCTTCATACCCCAATGTTTTTAGTGATCCAAACTGTAGACTATATGTGCCAGTTACTTACATTGCACCCCTTTAGTAACTTCAGACCAGGCAAGGGCACAGTTTCAAAAAGCTTTACTTTTTTTTTGTGAAATTTTTTTTTATTAAATTTTTATAAACAATACACAAAATGCAACCAACCCCCCTCCTCCCTCTCTCATCCCTGTTGTGCAATGTCCCAAAAATTACAGGTAGTTAAACAGTATGTATTACCCTTCCAGCATTTTTACATCAATTGAGGCAGTGTAGACTAATGAGATATGGAGCAGTGAGCCAGATCACTTGGTCGTTGCTAGGCATGCCAGGCTACTCCAACTAATGGAGATTCTGTTTACGTATTACTTAAACGCTTCCATTACAGCGTGTCATCTGATGAGAGCCAGCATTGCCATATCTTCTCAAACTTTTTGGGGCAACCTCTACTCAAGTACGTGGCTTTATAGAAGGGCAGTGCCTTATTCACCAGGCCCTTCCAGTAGGCTAGGGATGGGGCTTCAGGCTTTTTCCAGCATAGTAGTATAGCTTTGCATGCATAGAATAAAGTGAGGAAAAGCATAGTTCTCTGCGCCCTAAGCGGCGCCACCTCCTCCACCAGACCAACAGACACATTGATATTGTTACGGGGGACAGGTAGGGAGATTAGTCCCTGAATGGTTCTCGCAACCCCTGGCCAAAATTCCTGTATTGATCGACAATGCCAGAATATATGGTCGAAATCTGCCATGGCGGTAATACACCGCCAGCAATTTGCGTCATCCGAACCATATATGCCGGCTATTCTTGCTAGGGTATAGTATACCCTATGGATTATCTTAAATTGTATATATCGATCATGCGCCGACACCAGGACCCAAAACGGTTGGTCCCACATATCGTCCCAGTCGTCCCCTTGAAAATTGGGGACCAGTGAGCTCCATTTATCCCTACACTTTCCAAGTGTCTGGGACCTGTCTACAAACAGCTCTTTATAGGTTTCTGACAACGTTTTTCACACGGATTCGTCACAGAGTAATTGCTCCAGGGGTGAAGTGTGAAGTTCCACTGGGCTTGTACCAAACTGTGTGGTGAATGCATGCCGGAGCTGCAGATAGCGGAAAAAATACAAATTTGGGAGGTCATGTCTATCTTTTACTTGATCAAAGGTAAGCAATCTCCCACCTCCCACTATGTTCTTCAATTGTTTGATGCCTACTCTGGCCCATATTATCGGGTCTGGAATGTCATTAAAATGGGATAATCTGGGATTGAACCATAAAGAAGTGTCCAGCGACCAGGTCTCTGATTCAGAGTGCATGAGTACCCTTGCTCTGTCCCAAGCACGAATAGTAGCGTGCATGGAACCAGTCAAAGGCGCTGACACCTGTAGTCCCCTGTGTACCAAATAGTAGAGACTCTCATAGGATCCCATAAGTGCCACCTCCAGCACTGTCGCTGCATCACTATCAACCCTTAACAGCCAGCGGCGGGCAAACGCCATTTGCCCTGCAATAAAATACTTATAATAACAGATCAAGGAGAGCTAATCCTCCCTGACAATAGGGTTCCTGTAATGTATGGAGACCTATTCTAGGATATCCTGTGCACCACAGGAAAGAGCTGTATAGGCTATTTGCGCGCTTAAAAAACGAGCATGGGACCCAGATTGGAGTATTGCACAAAAAATAAGAAAAATGGTAGTATCTTCATTTTAAGAAAATTCACCCTACCTGATTAGGGAAAGTGGTAAATGTTTCCAGGCGTCCAACTGTGTCTTAACCTTTGTGAGCAATGGCATTAGATTTAGTGATAGGTAGTCACTAACTTTGGGGGTTACACGAACACCCAAATATTTGAATTCGGAAACCCAAGCTATAGGGACCTGAAGATGTTCACAACGAAACGTACGTCGGAGCGGTACGTGGTCACGTGTCCAGTTTCGTCCTACCAACATCCGGTTCATCTGGTTGACTAGGCGCACGGGGTGGAACGCACGCCGCACATGTTGTGATGCGAAGGGTCTTGGACACCATTCACCCTGACATGCAAGCAGTCCCAGTGCCGGGTAGGCACCGATCAATGTAAGAGGCCATTTGGCTATTTTTATTGTCTTTTTTTATACATATTAAACGGTTTTATGCTATGGAGACTCCTCTTTGTTTCCTATATTTCCTATCCTGAATGAATGGGACGGGAGGGATCTATGCCTCAAGTACCACCCAGCCTTCCAGCATTCATGTGAACAGGCACAATCCTGTACAAGCGCTAATGACTCTCTTTTTAGTTAAAGGAGTCATTGGTATCTGGTAAGCAGATATCTATTATTCCAAGGTGATTTCTTCTTCTTTGGTGACGGAACTTTTTATCATCGATAAGATTTTGTTGCATCTATGAAGATTTATGCTGTCTTCCTTGATGTTGTTTTTTCACTATTTTTTGCTCTAATCTCTTCATTGGATTGGGACAATCAATTATCACGAATGCATTGAATTCACCTTCAATTAAGGACCTTACATCTTGAATATTTTATATTAAGTTTCTTGATTATATTTTTTTGTTTCTAGCACAACATTATAATTATGGTTCACTGCTTTTGATGTGAATTACGTGTGTATGTTTTCAATGATAGCAGTTTATTAACATTCATGTTTCTAGGTCTCTAGCGCCCCCTATTGTACACCACCAAGGGTCATGCCTGTGCCTGAGCCCCATCGTCAATGGCCATGACATTAGACTTCTCCCAATTAACTCATAAGCCCGAAAACTTTGCAAAGGTGCCTAGAATTTCAAATGCTGCTTCCAGAGAAGGTCCTGGATCCTCTGAAAAGAGAAGCATGTCATCCGCGTACAAGGCAGTGCATTCACGAATGCCTCCTATTTCAAGGGCCTTCACCGCTGTGGATGCTCTTAGAGCAATGGCTATAGGTTCTATGGCCAGGGCAAATAAAGCTGATGTGCCTATCTTAATGGTCGCCTTGGGTTTGCTATAAAACAAAGAAGTCCAGGTAAGGAAAATATCTCCAAATCCCATATGCTGCAACACCGTGGCCATATAATGCCAGTCCACGGAATCAAAGGCTTTGGCCATGTCTAAGGACACTATCACTCTGGCCCCTGGGTTAGTATGGTTGATCTGTAAGTGTGCAAACAGCCTGCAGAGATTGGTGTAAGTGAATTTCTGGTAGATAAAGCCTGTTTGATCTATATCTACCAGCGTGGTGATCACTTTCGATAATCTAGTGGCTAGTATTTTTGTGAGAATCTTAAGGTCCTGGTTAAGGAGAGCTATGGGTCTATATGAGGAACAGCTCAAAGGGTCCTTGCCCAGTTTGGGTAGCAGGACCACCTGAGCCTCCATGAGAGAATCTGGTAAAATCTTGTTTTCAAGTCAATATTGGAACAAGGTCTTAAGTCGTGGCCCAAGAGTCTCTAAGTGTAACCTATACCATTCTATGCAAAATCCATCTGGCCCTGGTGACTTGTGCGGTGTGAATGATCTGATAGCAGTTTCAATTTCTTTTTCGGTGATCTCTACCTCTAGGCTATTTTTATCCCCCTCAGATAATTTTGGAATGCGTATGGAGGTGAGCAGGAATTCAAGATCCTGTTTGTCATATACCGGTATAGGTGTGTAGAGTGTGCTATAGTAGTCTACAAAGGTATTTAGAATATCATTTGGGTCTGACAGCAGAGTTCCCTAAGAATTGGTAATACAAGGGATATTGGTCTGGACTCTCTGTTCCGCGACCAACATAGCTAGGAGTTTTCCATTTTTATCTCCTTGCTCGAAGAGGGACTCTGCCCTCTTCTCCCAGAAGTGTGTGTTAGCTTGGTGAAGTGTAATGCCAGGAGACGCTGAGCCTCAAGCAGTTCAGTGTAGGTGAAGTCTGACTGATTAGCTGCATAAGTCAGCTCACACATCCTCTCTTTGTCTTGCAATTCTTGCAACTCAGCGTTTAATTGTTTGCGTGCCTGCTTGATTGCCGAAATATATTGTCCTCTCACATACGCCTTGAAGGCGTCCCAGACTACAGGCAAGGTGGCCGACTGCAGGTTGTCCTCCCAGTAACCAGAAAAAACTGGTGCTAACTGAGAGGCAACCGATTCTACTTCCAACCATCCCGGACTTAACCGCCACGCACCCCCTCTCACCTGTAAGGGCAAGCCAACATTCAACCGTAAGGGTGTGTGATCCGACAGGCACCCCGCTAGATAGTTAGCTCCCCTCACCAACTGCAGCATTGAAGCGTTTGTGAACGCCAAATCAATCCTTGAGGATGACTTATGTGTTTTGGATAAGTGTGAAAAACTTTTTGTAGTGGGATTTTTCCATCTTCAACTCCGTGAGAGCAGCAGTCTCAGCACAGGCTGACAATTCTACAGACGCGGCCTCAAAAAGCTTTACTGAAGAATAAATTAACATGATGACATTCACAGGTTACAGTTCAGAATAAAGTGCAGACATTCTGTCCGTCGTGATCTGTGACACAACGTGTCGGACAGAGCCAGGTGACGTTTTACTCCCAGTCGCAGCCGAGACCGGAGGTTTTCTCTTGATTTTATCGATGCTGAATGATCTTAATTTATATATAAGTTGCTGCTGTGATTAAATTTATGTTTATGCAATTACTGCACTATGGAGATCCTCTTTTTTCTTGTATGAGCTCTATATGGAGGAGAGTGGAGGAGATTGAGGAGGATATATATTAAAACAGCGGGAGAACACTGTTTATTTTTATCACAACCGCTTACACCTCTGCCTGGTTCTCTAAGCAGAAGAGTGAGTGGAGAGTTCCATTATGGATTATATTTACCAACAGCATCATCAGACCCATTGGAGTCTTTATTTGAGGTGAGAGGCTGGGGCACACTTTTGGTGGATTGCAGATGGTGGAAGCAATTGTGACTACATGTTAGGATTTGCTGCATTTTGTTACCGCACTTCTACTTATTGCCACTTGCATGATTTTTGGATTTGATATCTGCACTTGCACATCATGTATTTTTGATTTTTATTGATTGGACTATTTACAAGGACTTTGAATTTATATTTATTTATCTGTAGATTTTTGCACATGCACTTGATATTTGTCAACACTTATTTTGCACATATATTATATTATTATTATTGTTTAGAGTTAGCACCACATTAATATTATTAATTCATCAGTATACTGTGACCCATGATCTGTGACCTGATTTGCTATTTTGCCTCCTGTTACTGTCCCTTTCTTTGAGTTTGTTTTGTTCTGGTGTTCTATATCTCTGCCTACTGACTACACATCATTGCACGGCCGACTCTGGTCTGTGTTGTGATCTTGCTCTTACTGTGTAGCCTTCTGTCCATCAGTTCTACAGCTGTCATGGTTCTGTTATCATCTGCATCAGAGCCTCCAATTTTTATTGAACTCTGTAACACACCATTAGTATTTATGCAGATCCATTTTTCTTGCACCACCTGTCATATCACTCAGTGTTTGAGCTGTAGTTGCTATTGAGAAATGGCTCACAGGCACCAAATATATTAAAACCTGCCTTGCATTTGTAGCAAAGAGGGATCAATACATAGCACAGACACACACAGAACATACTGTGCAAGGGGCTCTGAAAGTGCTTTTAAAATAATCAAGTTGTAAAGAATGAATTGGACCACAGTCATTTCTGAAGCTAAAACTTCAGACTAAAACAATTATTGAGCCCTCCTTTTTTTATAGGTTAATACATTGAGCACAATAAAATAAATATACTCTTGTAAGCTATTTTTTTTTAATTCTTACCCAAGTACTTGCCTTTTACAACTTTCAATGCTGCTGGCTCATGCTTTCTCAGTGCTGCTTCCCTGAGCTTTCAGCCCCCCCACAGTAAAAAGTTAACAGTGCAGTTTCTAAGCCAGTCTGATAGCTTGGACAAGGAAGGGGGAGTGAGGAGCAGGGCAGTTCTTTGCCATCCTCAGCTACTGGGCTGTGTGTTTCTATTGATGCACACAGTGTAGGGAGACACAAACCTATCGCTTCATATCGCTTTGTTTCATATCGCTTTCATGTTTAATATTGCATAAAGTAGGGTATGGTTATATAGTGCAATCCCCCATATGACCTGCTGGGTAGATAGACCCTCTATTCTTTGCCTCAACCTTCCCAAGGGCCTCAGCACCTCTGACAAATCAAGTTGAGATGGAGAGCAGATAAAGATAGTGAAACACTGCAATAATTCCTATTCCTAGGCCTAAGCCACCTTGGAAAGCACAGTTAGATTTAAAAAATATAAATAAAATAGGGGAATGTAAAGGAACCCTGTAAGGTGAATATTAGGGGCAGTCCTCCAAGTAGTCTTCTGCCGGTTTTAAATGAGTGTTGGTGCACTTAGGATAGTCCTGTAACCCTGCAAGCAGTAAGGTGACAACAGGTGCTGGAGATAAGAATAATGATGCAGTATGGCCATAGTCCTGAGCTGAGTTGGTAGTGATGCAGTACAGACTTAAATGCGACAGAGTACCAGATTGCTATAAATGAATGTTTGTTGGGTGCTATGATTGTCCTGCTTTCCGTGGCTTATCTACTGCTAACAGTACAAGGTGGGCTGATGGCCCTCTCACAAAGACCTGATTAGGCAATGGGCTCTTGCGATGGAAGGAGCCCCTTCAGTCTGGTTCTGGAATGGCTGTAACTTGAATGGTAGGAGCAGAAGGTCTCGTGAATGCTCTAGACCCCAAAAGATGGACTAGACCAGTGGTTCTCAACTCCTGTCCTCAGGACCCACTAATAGGCCAGATTTTAAGTATTACCTTGGGGAAATGCAGACTAGAACACTGCAATCACTGAGCAGCAAATTATATCACCTGTGATGTATTTCAGTTATCTTGCAAACCTGGCCTGTTAGTGGATCCTGAGGACAGGAGTTGAGAACCACTGGACTAGACTAACAGAGTTGCTGATCCCCGGCGTGCTCCTCTCCACCTTAGGCTTTCACGAGTTGCCTCGTCTACAGGTCTGTATGCTTTGACTCCGGCTGCTATAAGAGAGCGGGCTTTCCCGCTCTCTTAGGCTCCTCCTACTTGCACAAGATCTTGTGGGGCCTGTAGTTCAGAAAGTTGGTTATGTCAACATATGGTTGCGGCCTCCAACTACAACTCCCAAGGTTCCAGGCTAGGGTGCCCACGTGTCCCAGATTGCCCGGGACTATCCCGTAATTGACATCTCTGTCCCCGGTCCCGGGCACCTTCATTCCAGGACAATACAGTGTCCTGGAATGAAACTGGCACTGGGAACATTCAGGAATTCATGGGACAGGGGCGGACTGAGCCGCCATATCACTGGCTCTGGCTCCACCTCCACCTGCCTGTACTCCTGATCACTGGTTGCTATAGCCGCCTGGCGTGTAGCAACCAGTGATGTCACGGCCGTGACTCCCTGCCTGCCCAGTGTTGAAAGCGGAGGAGGATTTCACTTCCTCCTCCGCGCTAGTGCTCCTGCGGCCCAAAGCAGCTGCCCTTTGAGCTGAGCCCTGCAGCGAACACCCTCTTGTAATGCTATGGAGTGACAGCCCCGCTGGTCTAGTGGCGGCGGGTATGCAGTGCAGGGCAGCGGAGCTAAAGCTGGCGCTGACACTAGCAGCCTCCCTCCCTCTCCCTCCCCCATCCCACCCTCCCTCTCCCCCCTCCCTCTCCTTCTCTCTCTCCCCCTCTCTCTCTCCCCCCTCTCTCTCCCCCCTCCCTCCCTCTCTCTCCCACCCCCTCCATCTCTCTCCCCCCTCCCTCTCTCTCCCCCTCCCTCTCTCTCCCCCCCCTCCCTCTCTCTCTCCCCCTCTCCCTCTCTCTCTCCCCGTCCCACCCTCTCTCTCTCCCCGTCACACCCTCTCTCTCTCCCATCCCCCCCTCCCTCTCTCTCTCCCCCCCTCTATCTCTCTCTCTCCCCCTCTCTCTCTCCCCCCCCCTCTCTCCCCCCCTCTCTCACTCTCTCCCCCCTCTCTCACTCTCTCCCCCCTCTCACTCTCTCTCCCCCCTCTCTCTCTCCCCCGTCTGCCCCTCCCCCTCTCTCTCCCATCCCCCCTCCCCCTCTCTCCTCCCAAGTGGACACTGACTAGAGTTTGTTATCCCATCCACCCTCACCACTGCCACTGACCTCATCCTCCTAATGAAGGACTACAGGTCCCAGCATGAGCCCCTCATAGCTGAGGATGTGACAAGCACCCACGGTAAGTCAGTGTAGGGATCAGGTAGGTCAGTTTAATGGTCAGTGTAGGGGTCAGGTAGGTCAGTGTAGGGATCAGGTAGGTCAGTTTAATGGTCAGTGTAGGGGTCAGGTAGGTCAGTGTAGTGGTCTGGTAGGTCAATGTAGTGGTCAGGTAGGTCAGTTTAGGGATCAGGTAGGTCAGTGCAGTGGTCAGGTAGGTCAGTGTAGTGGTCAGGTCGGTCAGTGTAGTGGTCAGGTAGGTCAGTTTAGGGATCAGGTAGGTCAGTTTAGGGATCAGGTAGGTCAGTGTATGTCCAGTTTTTACTCCAGATCCCTCAGGTTATTTGTATTCTCTTTGTAGTATAAAGTACGGGTTTTATATACAACTTTAGTGCCTTCGATATAAAAAACATTTGATTTATGTATGTTAGCCCAACATTGTAAGAACAATTACACTCTGTGACTCTAAGTGGCCGTCTGCAATGTTGGGCTAACATACATGAAACAAATGCTTAAATAGGTAAGGAGCGGGCACCCAGTGACATCACATGGTGGCACAGCCCCCTTGTGATGTCACCGACCGGTGCATGCTGAGGGGTGTCCCTGAATGGCAGTTTGGAAATGTAGTCACCCTATTCCAGGCATGCATCAAGGTCAATGAGTTCACTGGATTTGGATCTCCCCCTGCTGGATGGAGGAGTGTTGTGTAGTTCAACATTATCAAAACAAAGAGGGGAAGTAAATAAGTCTCCTCCAATATGTCTCCTCCATACTGTGGTAGTCCAACATCTGGGTACAAGTAAACCTCTTTCAGTTTTCTGCCACCAGTAGATAGACCTTCACTTCCTGTCCTGTAGGCACAACAGGAAGTGAGACCAAACTTCTGCAATTGGAAGATCTCCCCATTTTTCTGTTCTGATTGCAATTCAAAATTGAATATTTCCTCCCCACTTTTAGTCTCAGCAACATTCGTCACCAGGAAACATAGAGATAGTAAATCTCCCTATTCTGTTCCAGACAAAAAAAGTTTTGCCTTCGGATATACTTTGTTATTTTTCTCTAATAAACATGGAACACTCAGTACTTCATAGTTGTGAGCTGGCGAAAGATTTTACATTTAAGCATTTCCAATCTCTGATGAACTTTGCATCTTTAAAACCATGTTCTTGAAGCACATTCAAAATCTGTATCTGGAAACTAAATTTGCAAACATGTCTATGATTTCCCTAATGACCTTTAGGGGATACTTAGTTGATATCAAAGAACATCATAAAATTGAAAGATAGGACATGAGTGTAAACTTTTATAATGCATTTGTCCTCAAGGCCAGGAGCCAAGTGCTCATAGTTTTGGCACTCGGCTCCTGGCAATGACACCATGGGAAAATCTGCAGTTCCTCTTATTTCCCCTACTGAATGCCATCTCTGTAATAGATCTTTACTGGGACACTAAACTCTGCTTTAAAAAAATTCAATTACGTATGTATTCCTAAAGAATAACTATAGGCAAAACCTTTATTTTTTAGTTTTAGATTTTAGGTTTATAGATTAGAACACCTGTTAGTTTTTTATTGCTGTTTGTGTCCCCATTAGGGAGATTCACTCTCTCTGTTTGTCATGTTTACCATTGTCAACAAAAGTGGAAGTAAAGGAAAATCCCACATTTTGGGTTGTCCCCAGAACAGGAATAGTGAAGAAACCCTCCGAAGGGGACATAGTTCTGGTTACCCTAATGACAGTCAGGGATTCCCTCACTCTGGAAGTTCAGCTTTGTGAAAAAAATTATAGAGGCACATATTTTTACAGGTGCCTGCAGAGCATTGCACCCATGATCAATAGATCAATTATAGGCAGCGGCTGAGTCATGTGACGTCACCACGCCCGGAAGTTGTGTAGCGGCCATTGTAACATGTGGTCTCCAGATGTCCATGCTTAAGGGGGCAATATACATGTAATAACTTCTTGCTTTTAAAGTTGTGTGCAGGATTCATAGTGCACTTTGAGTATTTTTTAATATTTTGCTGAATAAATGGTTTTGATCTAAACATATTACACTATGGAAGTTATTTTCTTTCATTTATGCTACTGAGTGATACGTATCCTGAGGCATTGTTTGGGGATCTGATCTCACCTGTTCTTTGGAGGATTGCTGCAAACATTTAAAACCAGGTGTCTGGGACAGCTCTGGTTGACCTTAGCACTGTGTAGGTCAGCTGTGGAGGTAATGTACACGGGCGGACTTTTCGGCCGGACTGGTCCGACAAACTTTCCAGCGGACTTTCGACGGACTTTTGACGGACTTCCGACGGACTTTCTAACGAACGGACTTGCCTACACACGATCACACCAAAGTCCGACGAATTCGTACATGATGACGTACACCAGACTAAAATAAGGAACCTGAAGGTTGAAGGTCCAGTGAAGCCCACACACGATCGGATTGTTCGCTGGATTTGGTCCGTCGGCGTCTGTCAGACCAGTCCGGTCGAAAAGTCCGACCGTGTTTACGCCCCATAAGAGGCAGCAGAGCCTGGTGGTGAATACACAGAGGTTGAGCATGTTATTAAGTTGCTTTGCACATGAGATTTGGAATATGGTCACGTTTGTCATTTAGAGCATCTATGCAATATTAACGCAGGACATTTTTTTATTGATGAGGATTTTTTGTTTATGGTCTTCCCAATTTGTTTTGCACTTTGTGTGTAGTTACATAGTTACATAGTTACATAGTAGGTGAGGTTGAAAAAAGACACAAATCCATCAAGTCCAACCTATGTGTGTGATTATGTGTCAGTATTACATTACATATCCCTGTATGTTGCGGTCATTTGGGTGATTATCTAATAGTTTCTTGAAGCTATCAATGCTCCCCGCTGAGACCACCGCCTGTGGAAGGGAATTCCACATCCTTGCCGCTCTTACAGTAAAGAACCCTCTACGTAGTTTAAGGTTAAACCTCTTTTCCTCTAATTGTAATGAGTGGCCACGTGTCTTATTAAACTCTCTTCTACGAAAAAGTTTTATCCCTATTGTGGGTTCACTAGTACAGTATTTGTAAATTGAAATCATATCCCCTCTCAAGCGTCTCTTCTCCAGAGAGAATAAGTTCAGCGCTCGCAACCTTTCCTCATAACTAAGATCCTCCAGACCCTTTATTAGCTTTGTTGCCCTTCTTTGTACTCGCTCCATTTCCAGTACATCCTTCCTGAGGACTGGTGCCCAGAACTGGACAGCATACTCCAGGTGCGGCCGGACCAGAGTCTTGTAGAGCGGGAGAATTATCGTTTTATCTCTGGAGTTGATCCCCCTTTTAATGCATGCCAATATTCTGTTTGCTTTATTAGCAGCAGCTTGGCATTGCATGCCATTGCTGAGCCTATCATCTACTAGGACCCCCAGGTCCTTTTCCATCCTAGATTCCCCCAGAGGTTCTCCCCCCAGTGTATAGATTGCATTCATATTTTTGCCACCCAAATGCATTATTTTACATTTTTCTACATTGAACCTCATTTGCCATGTAGTCGCCCACCCCATTAATTTGTTCAGGTCTTTTTGCAAGGTTTCCACATCCTGCGGAGAAGTTATTGCCCTGCTTAGCTTAGTATCGTCTGCAAATACAGAGATTGAACAGTTTATCCCATCCTCCAGGTCGTTTATAAACAAATTAAATAGGATTGGTCCCAGCACAGAACCCTGGGGAACCCCACTACCCACCCCTGACCATTCTGAGTACTCCCCATTTATCACCATCCTCTGAACTCGCCCTTGTAGCCAGTTTTCAATCCATGTACTCACCCTGTGGTCCATGCCAACGGACCTTATTTTGTACAGTAAACGTTTAAGGGGAACTGTGTCAAATGCTTTTGCAAAATCCAGATACACCACGTCTACGGGCCTTCCTTTATCTAGATGGCAACTCACCTCCTCATAGAAGGTTAATAGATTGGTTTGGCAAGAACGATTCTTCATGAATCCATGCTGATTACTGCTAATGATATCGTTCTTATTACTAAAATCTTGTATATAGTCCCTTATCATCCCCTCCAAGAGTTTACATACTATTGATGTTAGGCTAACTGGTCTGTAATTCCCAGGGATGTATTTTGGGCCCTTTTTAAATATTGGTGCTACATTGGCTTTTCTTCAATCAGCTGGTACCATTCCAGTCAATAGACTGTCTGTAAAAATTAGGAACAACGGTCTGGCAATCACTTGACTGAGTTCCTAAGTACCCTCGGATGCAAGCCATCTGGTCCCGGTGATTTATTAATGTTAAGTTTCTCAAGTCTAATTTTAATTCCGTCCTCTGTTAACCATGGAGGTGCTTCCTGTGTTGTGTCATGAGGATAAACACTGCAGTTTTGGTTACTGAAGCCCCCGATTCACTCGTGAAGACTGAGGAGAAGAATAAATTCAATACCTTTGCCATCTCCCCATCCTTTGTAACCAGATGTCCTTCCTCATTCTTTATGGGGCCAATATGGTCTGTCCTCCCTTTTTTACTGTTTACATACTTAAAGAATTTCTTGGGATTTTTTTTGCTCTCCTCCGCTATGTGTCTTTCATGTTCTATCTTAGCCGTCCTAATTGCACCCTTACATTTCTTATTGCATTCTTTATAAAGTCTGAATGCTGAGGATGATCCCTCAACTTTGCATTTTTTGAAGGCCTTCTCCTTTGCTTTAATATGCATTTTTACATTGGAGTTAAGCCATCCAAGATTTCTGTTCGCTCTTTTAAATTTATTACCCAATGGGATACATTGGCTAATGCCCTTATTTAATATGCTCTTAAAGCAAACCCATCTCTCTTCCGTATTCTTTGTTCCTAATATTTTATCCTAATTTATGCCTTTTAGCAAGGTTTATAGTTTAGGGAAGTTGGCTCTTTTGAAATTCAGTGTCTTTGTGTTCCTTTCATGTTTCCTATTTGTGTGATTTATACTGAAACTAATTGACCTGTGATCGCTGTTACCTAAATTGCCCCGTATTTCCACATCTGTGATCAGGTCTGTATTGTTGGTAATCAGTAGATCCAGTAATGTTTTATTTCTAGTTGGTGCGTCTACCATCTGACCCATAAAATTGTCCTGCAAGACATTAAGGAACTGGCGAGCCTTAAATGAATGCGCGGTTCCCCCATCCCCCATTATGATAACACTTCCCATCCTTGCTGCTAATCCAATTTGTGATAGGAGATCCGTTTCCACTTCCTCCCTCAGGTTAGGGGGCCTATAGCATACTCCCAGTATTATTTTCCCCTTAGCTTCATCCCTTTGGAGATCTACCAATAAGGATTCCACCTCCTCTCTAGCTCCCTCAGTGATGTCATCTCTCACATTCGCTTGTACATTATTCTTGATTTATAGGCATACCCCTCCTCCTTTTTTACCCTCTCTATCATTTAGAGCATCTATGCAATATTAACGCAGGACATTTTTTTATTGATGAGGATTTTTTGTTTATGGTCTTCCCGATTTGTTTTGCACTTTGTGTGTAGTTCATTGCACATTTATACCACGTATGTAAGTCATGATATTGTGTTTCACTATTAAGTATCAATGCGTTTATATGAGGAGCGTGATTACATGAATATGAGGTATTTCTATTTGAGATTTTGATATTAGAAGTCTGATATATATAGTTTACACAATCAATTTCTATCAGTGCTGTTGCACTTTACTTTTTTGTTTTATATGTCCCCTATTGTGCAGGCAGTTGGATCTTTATAGAAATCTTCTGTGCAGGGTTTCTGGTTGGAGATGGGATGGTTGATAGCTCTTTTGTGAAGCTGCAGTGAACAAAATACTAATAAGGACCCTCCTCCTCCTCTGTCCTCCTCCATTGGGAACATTTCTTTCATAGTGCACACTGTCTGTAATACGGTCTGTGATTTGGGAGAGGATCCTGGGGCCAATCTGACTCTCCCAATTCAGAGGTCATGTTAACGGCAGTGTACACTGGAGGTCTGTACTGAGGGTTAGGCTAGGGAGTGGGTTGTACTGGGGGTTAGACTGGGAAGATGGGGCCTTTACTGGGAGTTATGCCGCGTACACACGAGCGGACTTTACGGCAGACTTTGTCCGGCGTACTTTTCGACGGACTTTACGACAGACTTTCCGAATGAACGGACTCGCCTACACACAATCAACCAAAGTCCGACGGATTCGTACGTGATGACGTATGACCGGACTAAAATAAGGAAGTTCATAGCCAGTAGCCAATAGCTGCCCTAGCGTCGGTTTTTGTCCGTCGGACTAGCATACAGATGAGCGGACTTTTCGACCGGACTCGAGTCCATCGGATAGATTTGAAACATGTTTCAAATCTAAGTCCGTCAAACTTTTGTGAAAAAAAAGTCCGCTGGAGCCCACACACGATCGAATTGTCCGACGGACTCCGGTACGCCGGACCAAGTATGCCGGAAAGTCCGCTCATGTGTACACGGCATTAGGCTGGGAAGGGAGTTTGTACTGGTGAGGTTTCTACTGGACTATACTAGGGTTTAGGCTAGGACGGGGCTATACTGTGTATTAGTCTGAGAGGAGGGTCTGTACTTAGGAGTTGGATTAGGAGGGGTGATTTAGAGCTATTGGTGGAGATATGTACTGTGGGGGATATGGGCTTTGGGAATTTGTACTGGAAATAGGGAGTAATTTTTGTTTGTGTTCTGTATAGTGGCCTTTGTGATCATCACCTCCAAACCTTGTACTCTGTGATACATGCTCCTAACCTCTGTACTCTCCACATTACTCATTTCTGACCCCTGATAACTCTCCATGATACGTGTGTCTGTGCCCTGCTTTCTCTGTATTATGTGCACCTGTGCCTTGCATTCTCTGCGTTACACACTCCTGTGCCTTGGATTCTCTGCATTACACACTCCTGTGCCCTGCATTCTCTGCGTTATTCACTCCTGAGTCCTGAATTCTTTAAATTATGCATTCCTGAGCCCTGCGTTTTCTGCATTATGCACTCTTGAGCAATTTACTTTGTGCGTTACCCATTTATTACCTTTACACCCTCTGCATTATGCATTCCTGAAACCTGCGTTGTTCCCCATTATACATTTCTTACCCCTGCATTTTCTGCATCATGCACTCCTGATCTCTTCACTCTGCCTTACAATTCCTGAGCCCTGCAGTATTGACACTATGGGTTTGATTTACTAAAGGCCAATAGACTGTGCATTTTGGAAAGTGCAATTGCACTCTGCAAGTGCAGCTGCTCCAGAGCTTAGTAAATGAGGTAAAGCTTCACTTTGCAAAGAATACCCAATCACATGCAAGGAAAATAAAAAAACAGCATTTTTGTTTGCACATGATTGGTTGATGAAAGTCAGCAGAGCTTCTGCTCATTTACTAAGCTCTGGAGCAACTGCTCTTGCAGTGTGCAACTGCACTTTCCAAAGTGCACAGTTATTTTGCCTTTAGTAAATCAACCCCTGTGTTTTACATTTCATACTCCTGACCCCTGCATGCAGTACACTGGGCTGTAAAAGACATACTCCTGACCATTGCACTCTAAGTACATTAAATACTCCTGAATAGGGATGAGCCGAACACCCCCCGGTTCAGTTTGCACCAGAACTTGCGAACGGACCGAAAATTCGCACGAACGTTAGAACCCCATTGACGTTTATAGGACTCGAACGTTCGAAATCAAAAGTGCTCATTTTAAAGGCAAATTTGCATGGTATTGTCCTAAAAAGGGTTTGGGGACCCGTGTCCTGCCCCAGGGGATATGTATCAATGCGAAAAAAACTTTTAAAAACGTCTGTTTTTTCAGGAGCAGTGATTTTAATGATGCTTAAAGTAAAAAAAAAAAAAAAAAGTGAAATATTCCTTTAAATATCTACCTGGGGGTGTCTATAGTATGCCTGTAAAGTGGCGTGTGTTTCCCGTGCTTAGAACAAAATGTCATTTTTAAAGGAAAAAAAGTCATTTAAAACTGCTTGCGGCTTTAATGTAATGTCGGGTCCTGGCAATATGGATGAAAATCAGTGAGACAAACGGCATGGGTACCCCCCAGTCCATTACCAGGCCCTTTGGGTCTTGTATGGATATTAAGGGGAACCCCGCACACAAATTAAAAAAGGAAACAGCAGTATACAGGCTCTGTACTCTGAACAGCAGTATACAGGCGGGGCAAACAAGACAGGGACTGTAGGTTTGTTGTTAAGTAGAATCTGTTTGTAATTTTGAACTGGTACATTTTTAACGTGTTTAGCTCCAGCCAAAAAATCTATTTTAAGCTTTTTGGAAATCTTAGGGAAGGGTTATCACCCCTGTGACATTTGTTTTGCTGTCTGTGCTCCTCTTCAGAAGATTTCACCTCACTTTTTGTCCCAATGGCAAATGTTTTTTGAAAATTTGGGGTTTTTTGTGAAACAAGGATTGGTGATAAAGCATCAGTGGAAAGGAGAAATGTTTTTCCCATATTAACTCTTATGCCGCGTACACACGATTGGACTTTACGGCATACTTGGTCCGGCGTACCGGATTTCGTCAGACAATTCGATCGTGTGTGGGCTCCAGCGGAATTTGTTTTCTCAAAAGTTTGATGGACTTAGATTTGAAACATGTTTCAAATCTGTCTGACGGACTCGAGTCCGGTCGAAAAGTCCGCTTGTCTGTATGCTAGTCCGCCAGACAAAAACCGACGCTAGGGCAGCTATTGGCTACTGGCTATGAACTTCCTTGTTTTAGTCCGGTCGTACGTCATCACGTACGAATCCGTCAGACTTTGGTTGATTGTGTGTAGGCAAGTCCGTTCATTCGGAAAGTCCGTCGTAAAGTCCGTTGAAAAGTACGCCGGACAAAGTCTGCCGTAAAGTCCGCTCGTGTGTACGCGGCATTACAGGAGAGAATTTCCCTTCCTAGGGGTAGATTTCATCTCACTTCCTGTTGTCTCCTTCTGTTTGCAAGTAGGAGTCGTTTGTAAGTTGGATGTTTGAAAGTAGGGGCCTGCCCTATATACTCAGCAGAAATTTGGGCCTTAGGTGTTGTTGTGGCCACAACACTGTAAGCCCTCACTCACAGGGCCCTGCTGTGAAATATTAGATCAAGAATTGTAATTACATGCCCCTGTTGAACAGGGGCAGAAAATCTGGGCCTTTGGTGGTGGTGGTGGTGCTGGTGCCACAACACTCGCTCGGTGTCCTCACTCGCTCTTGGCGGGCACAGAAACGGGCCCTGCTGTGAAATATTAGATCAAGAATTGTAATTATATGCCCCTATTGAACAGGGGCTGAAAAATTGGGCCTTAGGCACTGGTGCTGGTGCCACAACACTGCAACCCCTCACAGATACTCTAGTTGGAATGCAGAAACGAGCCCTGCTGCAAAGTATTGCATCAAAAATTGTAATTACATGCCCCTGTTAAACAGGGGCTGAAAAATTGGGCCTTAGGCACTGGTGGCGGCGCCCAGAACCAAAAATGTTCTTACAAGCTATCAGAGGATAATAACTCAGGATAGTCACTCAGCATCAGCATAGGCAGTCTTTGAAGGGATCTGAGATTTAAAAAAAAAAAAAAAATTGGTTACATCAGCATCAGGTGCTTAGTAGCTGGTGGTGATCCAAGACTGATTCATTATTATGAAGGTCAGTTGATCGACCGAGTCGGTGGACAGACGCACCCTGTGATCAGTTACAAAGCCTCCAGCAGCACTGAATGTGCGTTCCGAAAGAACACTGGATGAAGGACAGGCCAGTAGCTCAATTGCATACTTTGCAAGCTCTGGCCAGTGATCCATCCTCAAGACCCAGTAACCCAGAGGATTTTCGGTGGGAAAGGTGTCCAAGTCAGATCTTGCCCCTAGGTATTCCTGCACCATGTAAAACAGACGCTGGCGATGGTTGCTGGAACCGATCATACCTTGGGGCTGCGGACTAAAAAATTGTCTGAACACATCAGTCAGACGGCCACCTTCTCCACCGCTCCTTCTTTGACTGACCGAAGCCTCAGCAACACGTTGTCCAGAAACAGGAGTTTGTAACCTCCCAGTCTTTGGGAACGCGTTGCACAGACCTTTCTGCAAGGCCTCCGAAGATGTTTCATCCTCTGCTCCCTCTGCGACGGCAAGATAAGGTCCGCAACCATACCCTTGTAACGTGGATCAAGGAGGGTTGCCAGCCAGTATTGGTACTTCTCCTTGATACCACGAATACGAGGATCCTTACGCAGGCTTTGCAGGATCAGGGAGTCCATGCAGCGTAGGTTTGCTGAGGCATTCGGTCCGGAGTCCTCTGGGTCACTAAGGACGACATGGTCCGCAGCCACCTCCTCCCAGCCACGTACAAGTCCATGTGTTTCTTGGGACTGATCCCTTAAAGACTGCTACTGATGCTGAGTGCCAGGCTCCACCTCCATACTGACCTCCTCTCCTCCTCGTCCTCTTCCTGTGTGATCGGCGGGCACGCAGGAACACTGTCTGGATAAAGGGGGCCTTGAGAGCTAAGGAAGTCCTCCTCTTCCTGCCTCTGTTCTGCCTCAAGTGCCCTTTCCATTATTCCACGCAGCGTGTGCTCCAACAGGTGGACAAGGGGGACAGTGTCACTGATGCATGCACTGTCACTGCTCACCATCCTTGTGGCCTCCTCAAATGGTGACAGGACAGTGCATGCATTCCTGATCATGGCCCACTGGCGTGGGGAAAAAAAAACAAGCTCCCCTGACCCTGTCCTGGTGCCATAGTCGCACAGGTACTCATTGATGGCCCTCTGCTGCAAGTGCAGCCGCTGCAGCATGGCCAACGTTGAGTTCCACCTGGTGGGCATGTCACAGATTAGGCGGTTCTTGGGCAGGTAAACTCCTTTTGGAGGTCTGCCAGTCAAGCACTGGCATTATATGACCGGCGGACATGCACACAGACTTTCCTGGCCTGCCTCAGGACATCCTGTAAGCCCGGGTACCTGCCCAAGAACCGCTGCACCACCAAGTTAAGGACGTGAGCCAAACAGGGCACATGGGTCATTTGTCCCTGTCGGAGGGCGGAGAGGAGGTTGGTGCCATTGTCGCAAACCACCATTCCTGCCTTAAGTTGGCGTGGCGTCAACCACCTCTGAACCTGCCCCTGCAGAGCTGATAGAACCTCTGCCCCAGTGTGGCTCCTGTCCCCCAAGCACACCAGCTCAAGCACCGCATGGCATCTTTTGGCCTGCATACTTGCGTAGCCCCTTGAACAGCTACGGAGCACCGCTGTTTCCGAGGACAAAGCACAGGAAGAGGCCATGGAGGAAGAAGAAGAGGAGGGGGTGGAGGAGAGAGGTGTGTCACAATCATTAGTAGTGGTATTTTGGAGGCGTGGTGGCGGAACAACCTCCAACACTACTGCACCTTGTCCAGCATCCTTCCCAGCTGCCAGCAGAGTCACCCAATGCGCGGTGAAACTTAGGTAACGTCCCTGTCCATGCCTGCTGGACCATGAGTCAGCGGTAATATGCACCTTACCACTGACCGCCCTGTCCAGCGAGGCCAAGACATTGCCTTCCACATGCCGGTAGAGAGCCGGAATCGCCTTCCGTGAGAAAAAGTGGCGTTTGGTTACCTGCCACTGAGGAACCGCGCATTCCACAAACTCACGGAAGGGGGCAGAGTCTGAAAACTGAAAAGGCAGCAGTTGAAGTGCTAGCAATTTTGCCAAGCTAGCATTCAACCGCTGGGCATGTGGATGCCTGGGAGCAAAATTCTTTCGGCGGTGCAGCCGCTGGGGCAGGGAAATTTGCCTGGTACAATCTAATGTTGGTGTACCGAAAGCAGATTGCCCACAAGTACTTGGCTGTGACACACCTAATTCTACACCTTCATTCCTCTCAGTGCAGGTCTCAGAGAGGACTGAATGTATAGTGGGGTTGGAGATCTCAGCTGATGAGGAGCAAGGAGAGGTCCTCTTTGTTCTTTGGTGTGGGTCTTTTAGATACGCTTGCCAACGAACTGCATGGCAGGTCAACATATGTCTGGTCAAGCATGTGGTGCCCAAGCGGGAGATGTTTTGGCCACGCGAGATACGCTTGAGACATATGTTGCAAATAGCAGCGGTGCGATCTGATGCACTCATCTCAAAAAAGGCCCACACCAAAGAACTTTTGGAATAATGTGCAGAGACAGCAACGCCCTGCACATGTGGAGCTTTGGGGTGTGATGCAGTCAGTGTGCTGCCCTTAGGCTGGCCCCTGGAGGGCATCCTGCCTCGTTGGTGATGTGCCTCCTCCTCCTCTCTCCTCTCTCCTATCAGGCACCCACGTTATGTCAGTGACCTCATCATCCCTTCCCTCCTTATCACTGGAGCAAACCTGGCAGTATGCTGCAGAAGGGGGAGCATGACTGCCAGATTGCTGTCCTTCTTGGGCACCCCCTCTGTCCGTGCTCACGTTACTGCCTTCATCTAGCTCAGTATCATCATCAGAGCCTTCTAAATGCTGGGCATCCTCCTGGAGCATGTACCCAACACTGTGGTCAAACAGTTCGAGGGACTCCTCAGGAGGACATGGTGGGGCTAGGGAAGGAGTCACTAATGCCATTGAGCCGAGACCGCGTTGGCAGCTGCTTTGCCAGACAAAGTACCCTGAACATGGGTGAGAGAGGATGGGGAGGATGAGAACGGCTTGGTCATCCACGCGACCAAGTCTTCCGCATGTTGCGGCTCAACACAGCCAGCTGCCAAAAAAAAGGCCAAGCGTGACCCACGGCCACGTGCTGATGAGGATGCACCGTCCCACGACCAGCACTGTTGCCTCTAGACACAGAGCCTGCTTGTCCTCTTTTATTGGCTTGTGACTGTCTGCCTCTCCTTGTTGGCCTTCCAGACATACTAATGTGGCCTGTAGCTGCACTAAGTTGGGAGATATATATATATATATATATATATATATATATATATATATATATATATATATATATATATATATATATATATATACATATATATATATATATACATACATATACATATATACATACATATATATATATATACATATATATATATATATATATATATATATATATATATATATACTGATACTGCAGCTAGCAAAATCAACTGCCTGCCTGTAGTATGAGAACACCACCAACCTTCTACAGGTAGCTTTAGGTGAACACTGTGCAGAGCTTGCAAAAAACTAACTTGTAGCTTATTTAGCTGCCTGCGGTAGTGATAGTATCAGGAAAACACCACCAATCTTCTACATGTAGCTTTAGGTGAACACTGTGCAGAGCTCGCAAAAAACTAACTTGTAGCTTATTTAGCTGCCTGCGGTAGTGATAGGATCAGGAAAACACCACCAACCTTCTACAGGTAGTTTTAGCTGAACACTGTGCAGAGCTCGCAAAAAAACTAACTTGTAGCTTATTTAGCTGCCTGCGGTAGTGATAGGATCAGGAAAACACCACCAACCTTCTACAGGTAGCTTTAGGTGAACACTGTCCAGAGCTCGCAAAAAACTAACTTGTAGCTTATTTAGCTGCCTGCGGTAGTGATAGGATCAGGAAAACACCACCAACCTTCTACAGGTAGCTTTAGGTGAACACTGTGCAGAGCTCGCAAAAAACTAACTTGTAGCTTATTTAGCTGCCTGCGGTAGTGATAGGATCAGGAAAACACCACCAACCTTCTACAGGTAGCTTTAGGTGAACACTGTGCAGAGCTCACAAAAAAATAACTTGTAGCTTATTTAGCTGCCTGCGGTAGTGATAGGATCAGGAAAACACCACCAACCTTCTACAGGTAGCTTTAGGTGAACACTGTGCAGAGCTCGCAAAAAACTAACTTGTAGCTTATTTAGCTGCCTGCGGTAGTGATAGGATCAGGAAAACACCACCAACCTTCTACAGGTAGCTTTAGGTGAACACTGTGCAGAGCTCCCAAAAAAATAACTTGTAGCTTATTTAGCTGCCTGCGGTAGTGATAGGATCAGGAAAACACCACCAACCTTCTACAGGTAGCTTTAGCTGAACACTATGCAGAGCTCGTACTACACTAACTTGTAGTTTTAGCTGAACACTGTGCAGAGGTCGCACTACACTAACTTGTAGTTTTAGCTGAACACTGTGCAGAGCTTGCAAAAAACTAACTTGTAACTTATTTAGCTGCCTGCGGTAGTGATAGGATCAGGAAAACACCACCAACCTTCTACAGGTAGCTTTAGGTGAACACTGTGCAGAGATCGCACTACACTAACTTGTAGTTGTAGCTGAACACTGTGCAGAGCTCGCAAAAAACTAACTTGTAGCTTATTTAGCTGCCTGTGGTAGTGATAGGATCAGGAAAACACCACCAACCTTCTACAGGTAGCTTTAGGTGAACACTGTGCAGAGCTCCCAAAAAATAACTTGTAGCTTATTTAGCTACCTGCGGTAGTGATAGCATCAGGAAAACACCACCAACCTTCTACAGGTAGCTTTAGCTGAACACTGTGCAGAGCTCGTACTACACTAACTTGTAGCTTTAGCTGAACACTGTGCAGAGGTCGCACTACACTAAGTTGTAGTTTTAGCTGAACACTGTGCAGAGCTTGCAAAAAACTAACTTGTAGCTGATTTAGCTGCCTGCGGTAGTGATAGGATCAGGAAATCACCACCAAACTTTTACAGGTAGCTTTAGGTGAACACTGTGCAGAGCTTGCAAAAAACTAACTTGTAGCTTATTTAGCTGCCTGCGGTAGTGATAGCATCAGGAAAACACCACCAACCTTCTACAGGTAGGTTTAGGTGAACACTGTGCAGGGCTCGCAAAAAATAACTTGTAGCTTATTTAGCTGCCTGTGGTAGTGATAGGATCAGGAAAACACCACCAACCTTCTACAGGTAGCTTTAGGTGAACACTGTGCAGATCTCGCAAAAAACTAACTTGTAGCTTATTTAGTTGCCTGCGGTAGTGATAGGATCAGGAAAACACCACCAACCTTCTACAGGTAGCTTTAGCTGAACATTGTGCAGAGCTCGCAAAAAACAAACTTGTAGTTTTAGCTGAACACTGTAAGGAGGACGCACTACACTAACTTGTAGCTTTAGCTGAACACTGTTCAGAGGACGCACTGTACTAACTTGTAGCTTTAGCTGAACACTGTGCAGAGGTCGCACTACACAAACTTGTAGTTTTAGCTGAACACTGTGCAGAGGTCGCACTACATCAACTTGTAGTTTTAGCTGAACACTGTGAGGAGGACGCACTACACTAACTTTTAGCTTTAGCTGAACACTGTGAGGAGGACGCACTACCCTAACTTGTAGCTTTAGCTGAACACTGTGCAGAGGTTACACTAAACTAACTTGTAGCTTTAGCTGAACACTGTGAGGAGGACGCACTACACTAACTTGTAGCTTTAGCTGAACCATGTGCAGAGGTTGCACTATACTAACTTGTAGTTGTAGCTGAACACTGTGAGGAGGACGCACTACACTAACTTGTAGCTTTAGCTTAACACTGTGCAGAGGTCGTACTACACTAACTTGTAGTTTTAGCTGAACACTGTTCAGAGGACACACTACACTAACTTGTAGCTTTAGCTGAACACTGTGCAGAGGTCGCACTACACTAACTTGTAGTTTTAGCTGAACACTGTGAGGAGGACGCACTACACTAACTTGTAGCTTTAGCTGAACACTGTGCAGAGGTCGCACTACACTAACTTGTAGTTTTAGCTAAACACTGTGCAGAGCTTGCAAAAAACTAACTTGTAGCTGATTTAGCTGCCTGCGGTAGTGATAGGATCAGGAAAACACCACCAACCTTCTACAGGTAGCTTTAGCTGAACACTGTGCAGAGCTCGCAAAAAAATAACTTGTAGCCTATTTAGCTGCCTGCAGGTAGTGATAGGATCAGGAAAACACCACCAACCTTCTACAGGTAGCTTTAGCTTAACACTGTGCAGAGCTCGCAAAAAAAAAACTTGTAGCTTATTTAGCTGCCTGCGGTAGTGATAGGATCAGGAAAACACCACCAACCTTCTACAGGTAGCTTTAGGTGAACACTGTGCAGAGCTCCCAAAAAAATAACTTGTAGCTTATTTAGCTGCCTGCGGTAGTGATAGGATCAGGAAAACACCACCAACCTTCTACAGGTAGCTTTAGCTGAACACTATGCAGAGCTCGTACTACACTAACTTGTAGCTTTAGCTGAACACTGTGCAGAGGTCGCACTACGCTAACTTGTAGTTTTAGCTAAACACTGTGCAGAGCTAGCAAAAAACTAACTTGTAGCTGATTTAGCTGCCTGCGGTAGTGATAGGATCAGGAAAACACCACCAACCTTCTACATGTAGCTTTAGGCGAACACTGTGCAGAGCTCCCAAAAAAATAACTTGTAGCTTATTTAGCTGCCTGTGGTAGTGATAGGAGCAGGAAAACACCACCAACCTTCTACAGGTAGCTTTAGCTGAACACTGTGCAGAGCTCGTACTACACTAACTTGTAGCTTTAGCTGAACACTGTGCAGAGGTCGCACTACACTAACTTGTAGTTTTAGCTGAACACTGTGCAGAGCTCGCAAAAAACTAACTTGTAGCTTATTTAGCTGCCTGCGGTAGTGATAGGATCAGGAAAACACCACCAACCTTCTACAGGTAGCTTTAGGTGAACACTGTGCAGAGCTCGCAAAAAATAACTTGTAGCTTATTTAGCTGCCTGCGGTAGTGATAGGATCAGGAAAACACCACCAACCTTCTACAGGTAGCTTTAGCTGAACACTGTGCAGAGCTCGCAAAAAACAAACTTGTAGTTTTAGCTGAACACTGTGAGGAGGACGCACTACACTAACTTGTAGCTTTAGCTGAACACTGTTCAGAGGACGCACTGCACTAACTTGTAGCTTTAGCTGAACACTGTGCAGAGGTCGCACTAAACTAACTTGTAGTTTTAGCTGAACACTGTGCAGAGGTCGCACTACACTAACTTGTAGTTTTAGCTGAACACTGTGAGGAGGACGCACTACACTAACTTGTAGCTTTAGCTGAACACTGTGAGGAGGACGCACTACCCTAACTTGTAGCTTTAGCTGAACACTGTGCAGAGGTCACACTAAACTAACTTGTAGTTTTAGCTGAACACTGTGAGGAGGACGCACTACACTATCTTGTAGCTTTAGCTGAACACTGTGAGGAGGACACACTACCCTAACTTGTAGCTTTAGCTGAACACTGTGCAGAGGTCACACTAAACTAACTTGTAGCTTTAGCTGAACACTGTGAGGAGGACGCACTACACTAACTTGTAGCTTTAGCTGAACACTGTGCAGAGGTTGCACTATACTAACTTGTAGTTGTAGCTGAACACTGTGCAGAGGTCACACTACACTAACTTGTAGCTTTAGCTGAACACTGTGCAGAGGTCACATTACACTAACTTGTAGCTTTAGCTGAACACTGTGAGGAGGAAGCACTACCCTAACTTGTAGTTTTAGCTGAACACTGTGCAGAAGTCACACTAAACTAACTTGTAGCTTTAACTGAACACTGTGAGAAGGACGCACTACACTAACTGTAAATAGTCTAGCTGCCTGACTGTGGTACTAATAGGATCAAAAGAACCCCAGCAATTTTCTTCAGGTAGCTGTAAATACTGTAACAAGACAAGCCTGCCTGTCAGTATGAATTTAACAGGAACAGATCTAGCTAAACTGAATACAGTGTATATATATATATATATATATATATATATATATATATATATATATATATATATATATATATATTGTAACATAGGGGGTTGGTTTAGCTTAAAGGTAGAGCTTACCAGTGAGCCGAGTCCACGCCAGATACGCAGTTTTAAGGGCTTGTAGGCCCACTTTTATTAAAGAAAGAAAATGTCCGATAACAGAAGTGTTGCCCACACAGGGGTTTCAGCTTTCCACAGCAACAATGTAAGTTCAATCAAAAATACCAAGCCACCTGGCTCTCTTTAGCAGCACTGCTGCTCAGACTTATGCTTCAGCCCTCTCGGCTCTATAACAGAGTTCCTGTAAACCCAGTACCTCAGCACTCTTTTCCAGCCCACAGGCTTAGACCCTCTGTCTGCTCAGACAGACAGACAGACAGACCTGTGCAGACATGCACACTTCTCCCTTGCTTGCCTGGACTCCTCGGGAGGGTGGAGCCCAGAACTATGGTCAGGTGTCTACAAATAGCCCAACACACACCTGACCAGTCAATATGCTGGTGGATCTCAAAATCTGGAGAAAGCTGCGAAAGCAGTTTTCTCCAGTCCACATTTATGCTCTGTAGCCTTGCACCAAGCAAATGTGCATATTCTGTGTCCACTTTAACCCCATTTTCATAGTGACAGGGACTCTCACCATTACAATATATATATATACACATACAACACCTCGGATGCATATATATATATACACAATACACTGTAAGTGCAGCTAACTCACTGACTGCCCTGCCTAATCTAGCTAACTCAAATGAAATGACACTGTCTCTCTCTCTCTCTCTAAGCACGCCGGAACACACTACACAGGGCCGCCGTGCAGGCGGCCTTATATAGCGCGGGGCGTGTTCTAAACCCCCTGAGCCATAATTGGCTAAAGCCACCCTGGCTTTGGCCAATTACAGCTCTCTCTACTGACGGCGCTGTGATTGGCCAAGCATGCAGGTCATAGTGCATGTTTGGCCAATCATCAGCCAGCAATGCACTGCCGCAGTGAATTATGGGCCATGACGCGCCACACGAATTTGGCGTGAACGGCCCATATCGTTCCCAATTCAGCGAACGATTGAACAGATGATGTTCAAGTCGAACATGGGTTTGACTCGAACACGAAGCTCATCCCTACTCCTGAAGTTCTTTTTAAGGTAGGCTGTGTGTAACCGTTTAATTTTTTTAACAACTGGTGTGTGTAGGTTTGAGGACTCTGACCTGTGGTGTTGTGGCAGTTGTGTTCTGTGTATACATTGAGTAGCCTCAGGTTTTATTTAACCGTGCCCCTTTAAGTCCCTTCCACTGCTAGCACCTCTTTATTCATACAATCCTTTATTTTGGTGGAGAGCTGCATTAAAGTGTGTCTTTTGTTTCTTCCTTGATGCTAGCTTATGTATATTTACTCTTTACTTCTGTTTTTAAACATGCCTTGAGTTTAGCTTTATAGCAGTACCATACTGTTTCATGCCCCATATAGCAGAAAATGAGCTACAGTTATTGTAGAACTGCAATCATGTCAATGTCCAGCAAAACTATCATTTTTTTTTAGCAATCTTTTATTTATGTAACACCAACCAATATATGTCTAATTTATTAGCAGAATGCTTAATGTTTGGATCCAAGGACATCAAAGATATATGAAAACAGTATGAAGGTCATAATATGGATTGCAGGTCTTTCCTTTAGAGGCATCATTAAATAACTTGATATTACTAATCCTGCAACTAGTTACTAACTCCTTCAGCAAAGCCTATAAGACAGACATGACAGCTGATTTAAAAAAAAATTATAAAATAGACATGTGTAGAACGAAAAAATTTGTTTAGTTTCGTTTCCTTATTTACATAAATGAGTTTAGTTAAATTTGTTTAATCTGTTTAATTCGTTTTCAGAATTTGTTTTGTTTATTCATATTCCGAACGATTTGAATTTTCAAATTCGGATCGATTCGAAAAGTTTTCGAATCAATTTAAAATAAATTTTCGAATTCGAATAGTTTTCCAATTTCCAAAGAGAATAAAATAGAATAGAAAATAAAGGAATAGAATAGAAAAAAATAGAATAGAAAATAATATAACAGAAAATAAAAGAATAAAGTATAAGGGCTCTTATAGAAAATAACACAATAGTATAGAAAAAACAACAGAATAGAATAAAATAGAATGAATATAACCATCTTCCTATTTGAATCTATTCTTTTCTATTCTATTCAAATTCGAAAATTCGTATTTGATT
Source organism: Lithobates septentrionalis (assembly GCA_037952835.1). Classification (NCBI taxonomy): domain Eukaryota; kingdom Metazoa; phylum Chordata; class Amphibia; order Anura; family Ranidae; genus Lithobates; species Lithobates septentrionalis. Next base: position 5,333,302 of record JBBDGP010000447.1, on the reverse strand, counting down.
CTATTTGAATTTTTGGAAATGGTTATATTCTTTCTATTCTATTTTATTGTTTTTTTTATTATATTCTTTTTCTATTTGTTTATTCTAATCTTTTTTCTATTCTGTTATTTTTTTTTTTAACTTATTCTTTTCTATTCATTTCTATTCTTTTCTATTCAAATTCAAATTTATTCTATTAGAAATTCGAATTTCGGACGATCGTTATATTCCTTGTGTTCTATTCCATTCTGTTGTTTTTTCTATACTATTCTGTTATTTTCTATTCTATTCTGATCTATTCTTTTCTATTCAAATTCAAATTATATATAATTTATATTGATTATATTTGAAAACAATTCTAATTCAAATTTCGTCTAAATTTTTTTTCGTTATTTGTTTAAATTCTATAATACACACGCACATGTCTAATATAAAACTTAAAAAGTCTGACTTTTTTTTTGTTTGCAAAAAAGCACAACATTATGCTTGTCTCTTTGTACTTAAACATTGACAACAATAATGTAGGGATCTGCTGCCCTCTACTGTCTGTAAGTGGCTCTGCTGCTTAATGTTCACAGAGATTATTTATGTACATCACTTTCTGTCTCTGGAGTATGGGTCAGAAACTCCAGAAGTTGGAAGTGGAAAGAGAGACAGAGAACTGAGCCACATGGCCTTAAACACACAGGGGCTTCTACTGCTACTGTATTTTCACGCAAACCAGAAGCAGAGACTGTTAGGCAAGTAGTCTGGAATTTTATAGCTAGTTTTTATCTCAGGGCTCAATAACCAGAGATTATTTATGTACATCACTTTCTGTCTCTGGGGTATGGGTCAGAAACCCCAGAAGTTGGAAGTGGAAAGAGTGACAGAGAACTGAGCCACATGGCCTTAAACACACAGGGGCTTCTACTGCTGCTGTATTTTCACGCAAACCAGAAGCAGAGACTGTTAGGCAAGTAGTCTGGGATTTTATAGCTAGTTTTATCTCAGGGCTCAATAACCAGTATAGTCTAGAGCCAGGTTAGGCATCTGACAGCCACTATAAAAATATAACTGGGAAGGCTCCCAAAAAAGTAGATACTAAAGGTAATACCATTAGTCTGCTAGGTAACATCTGAGTCCGCTTATTTACAGTATCTTACATAAGTGAGTACACCCCTCACATTTTTGGAAATATTTTATTATACCTTTTCATGTGACAACACTGAAGAAATGACACTTTGCTACAATGTAAAGTAGTAAGTGTACAGCTTGTATAACAGTGTAAATTTGCTGTCCCCTCAAAATAACTCAACACACAGCCATTCATGTCTAAACCGCTGGCAACAAAAGTGAGTACACCCCTAAGTGAAAATGTCCAAATTGGGGCCAATTAGCCATTTTCCCTCCCCGGTGTCATGTGACTCGTTAGTGTTACAAGGTCTCAGGTGTGAATGGGGAGCAGGTGTGTTACATTTGGTGTTCTCTCTGTCACTCTCTCATACTTGTGTAGTGAGCATACCCCTAAGTGAAAATGTCCTAATTGGGCCCAAAATGTCAATATTTTGTTTGGCCACCATTATTTACCACCATTGCCTTAACCCTCTTGGGCATGTAGTTCACCAGAGCTTGACAGGTTTCCACTGGAGTCCTCTTCTACTCCTCCATGACGACATTACGGAGCTGGTGGATGTTAGAGATAATAGAGACCTTGCGCTCCTCAACCTTCCATTTGAGGATGCCCTACAGATGCTCAATAGCATCTATATGCAGCTTATGGTTAACCACTTGCCAACCAGCCACTGTAGTTATACTGCGGCAGGCCGGCTCTCTTGCACAAACAGCTGTACATGTATGGCAGTCCATGCATGTGAAACTCGATGTCCGCCAGGGACCCGTCATCGCGGTACACAGAGGCAGAATGGGGATGTAAACAAGGCGATCCCCGTTCTAACAGGAGACATCTCAGAGATCTGCTGTTCCCAGTGATCGGGAACAGCGATCTCTGTCATGTCCCTGGCAGTCCATCCCCCCTACAGAGATTATTTATGTACATCACTTTCTGTCTCTGGGGTATGGGTCAGAAACCCCAGAAGTTGGAAGTGGAAAGAGTGACAGAGAACTGAGCCACATGGCCTTAAACACACAGGGGCTTCTACTGCTGCTGTATTTTCACGCAAACCAGAAGCAGAGACTGTTAGGCAAGTAGTCTGGGATTTTATAGCTAGTTTTATCTCAGGGCTCAATAACCAGTATAGTCTAGAGCCAGGTTAGGCATCTGACGGCCACTATAAAAATATAACTGGGAAGGCTCCCAAAAAAGTAGATACTAAAGGTAATACCATTAGTCTGCTAGGTAACATCTGAGTCCGCTTATTTACAGTATCTTACATAAGTGAGTACACCCCTCACATTTTTGGAAATATTTTATTATACCTTTTCATGTGACAACACTGAAGAAATGACACTTTGCTACAATGTAAAGTAGTAAGTGTACAGCTTGTATAACAGTGTAAATTTGCTGTCCCCTCAAAATAACTCAACACACAGCCATCCATGTCTAAACCGCTGGCAACAAAAGTGAGTACACCCCTAAGTGAAAATGTCCAAATTGGGGCCAATTAGCCATTTTCCCTCCCCGGTGTCATGTGACTCGTTAGTGTTACAAGGTCTCAGGTGTGAATGGGGAGCAGGTGTGTTACATTTGGTGTTCTCGCTGTCACTCTCTCATACTTGTGTAGTCAGCATACCCCTAAGTGAAAATGTCCTAATTGGGCCCAAAATGTCAATATTTTGTTTGGCCACCATTATTTACCACCATTGCCTTAACCCTCTTGGGCATGTAGTTCACCAGAGCTTTACAGGTTTCCACTGGAGTCCTCTTCTACTCCTCCATGACGACATTACGGAGCTGGTGGTTGTTAGAGATAATAGAGACCTTGCGCTCCTCAACCTTCCATTTGAGGATGCCCTACAGATGCTCAATAGGGTTTGGGTCTGCTTGGCCAGTCCATCACCTTTACCCTCAGCTTCTTCAGCATGGCAGTGGTCATCTTGTAGGTGTGTTTGAGGTCGTTATCTTGTTGGAATACATTGTACCAAAGTGTCATTTCTTCAGTGTTGTCACATAAAAAGGTATAATAAAATATTTACAAAAATGTAAGGGGTGTACTCACTTTTGTGAGATACTGTATGTATGACAACATTGTCATTTTTAACTTGGTGGAAATCAATCATTTATTGAGTTTTGTATACTGTCTAACATCCTGTAATAAAGTTTTTTTGAACAAGTCAAACTAATAGTATTACCTATGGTACCTACTTTTTTGTACTTTTTATAGTTTTGTGTCTGGGTACAGTAATCAACATCATACTGGTGGCATAGTGGACTACATAAATTATTGGTCCTCTTGAGTAGGGAAGTTCTTTAGATATTCACTACTCTTTGTATTATTTTCTAATCTGACAGCCACTATTGGTAGTTAGAGGTCCAGTTGCATGCCAGATTAGAAACTTCTAGGCGCTAGTAGATAGGCTGACTTTGAATTCTATTGCCACACCAAGGTTTTGGCTAATGAGAATCTGTGTTCTAGGCTGGTTGGCCAAAGGTTGGAGGATCTCTTCATCACCGCTGATCTTGTCTTCAGGTCTCCGACACAAAGACAGATTCCGCATTGCAATCATTCTCAGGGCCCCTGCAACTTGACTTTGCTGCAACATTCATCTGGAGCTATTTCTATTAATAACTATATATACCTGGGTACATGTGTACAATTCCACCAGAACTCCTATTGGGCCCTTTGCTAATACCTGTTTGTACATTGGATGTATGTACTATTATTAATCTCTTCTTATATAAAGCTTGTATTATTTCTTTTCTGGTGTGCATCTATATGCAGCATATGGTTAACCACTTGCCAACCAGCCACTGTAGTTATACTGCGGCAGGCCGGCTCTCTTGCACAAACAGCTGTACATGTATGGCAGTCCATGCATGTGAAACTCGATGTCCGCCAGGGACCCATCATCGCGGTACACAGAGGCAGAATGGGGATGTAAACAAGGCGATCCCCGTTCTAACAGGAGACATCTCAGAGATCTGCTGTTCCCAGTGATCGGGAACAGCGATCTCTGTCATGTCCCTGGCAGTCCATCCCCCCTACAGTTAGAACACACCCAGGGAACACACTTAACCCCTTGATCGCCCCTAGTGCTAACCCCTTCCCTGCCAGTGGCATTTATACATTGATCAGTGCATTTGTTTTAGCACTGATCTCTGTAATAATGTCACTGGTCCCCAAAATTGTCACATAGGATCAGATTTGTCCGCCGCAATGTCGCAGTCCCGCTAAAAATCGCAGATCGCCACCATTACTGGTAAAAACATTAAAAAAAATAAAAGTCCATAAATTTATTCCCTATTTTGTAGATGCTATAACTTTTGCGCAAACCGCTCAATATACACTTATTGCGATATTTTTTTTTTTTTTTACCAAAAATATGTAGAAGAATACACATTGGCCTAAACTGATGAATACATTTGTTTTATTTTTTTTGGATATGTAATATACCAACAAGTAAAAAATATTGGTTTTTTTTCCAAAATTGGCACTCTTTTTTTGTATATAGCGCACAAAATAAAAACCTGCAGAGGTGATCAAATACCACCAAAAGAAAGCTCTGTTTGTGGGGAAATAAAGGACATCAATTTTATTTGGGTACAATTTCCAATTACCGCGCAATTGTCAGTTAAATCAACGCAGTGTCGTATCGCAAAAAATGGCCTGGTCAGGAAGTGGGTAAAACCTTCCGGGGCTGAAGTGGTTAAAGTATAACTAAAGGCAAACGTTTTTTGGGGGGTTTTGGATAGAGCAGAGAGAGATTAGAATGATTGTCAGGTTTTTATTACTCTCTGTGACCCTGTTAAGGAGATTCCCCCTCTCTATGTGTCCTGTTTACCATTATCATTGAAAGTGAAAGTAAAAGAAAATCCCAAATTTTGGGTTGTCCCCAGAATAATAATAAAGTATTAGAGGGTAAATCTTTCAATGGGGACACAAATTCTGGTGACCTGGGGGTCCTCAAGGAATTCCCTTAATTTACAGGGATTTCCTCTCACTTCCTGTTTGGCTATGGGACAGGAAGTTTAGGTAAATCTTTGCAATGGGACACAGATGGTGAAAAAAAATCTGACAGGAGTTATAACCCTTCCTTGCTCTATCCAAAATGAAAAAAAAAAGATTATAGCAATGTGATAGGTTGTGTAACCATAAAATGTCCATCCACAAATGGAAGCCTCCACAAGGGGATTAGAAGCAAAATACAGCAGGAGCTGGAGAGTATAAAAGAGAAGAGAGGCGCCTCTAAGTCTAGCAATATGTTGCTAAATGTTGTACCTTCATTAAATGTAACCATATTGCTACACTTAGAGGCGCCTCTCTTCTCTTTTATACTCAGTTGTGACATGACGCTACTTGTATATCAAGACATCGCTTGTATATCAAGTCAAAATTTATTTTAAAATGTTGCTTGTCTTGCAAAACGCTCTCAAACCAAGTTACTCTCAAAGCAAGGTTTTACTGTATATCACGACATCAATGACATAAAAACATATGGCTACTACAACCCCTTGCAAATAGTCACTGCTGCTGTCAATCAAATCCAGTGACACGGAAGTGGGGGGGCGGGGCCAAGTCCCGCTGTCTGTGTCAATGGCCGCAGCAGCGGGACTCAGGAGCGAGCCTGCATGGGTGCCACCTGGGAATGTGGCTCCCCATGGGGGCACCCCATGAAGGGGAGGAGCCAGGAGCGCCGGCGGTGCACCCCAGAAGAGGAGAATCAGGGCTGCTCTGTGCTAAACCCTTGCACAGAGCAGGCAAGTATAACATGTTTGTTTTTTTATTTTAAAAAAATTACCCTTTACAACCCCTTTAGCCACTTAAATCCCTTTCCTAACCAGACCAATTTTCAGTTTTCGGTGCTCTCACATTTTGAATGACAATTACTCAGTCATGCAACACTGAACCTATATGAAATGTTTGTCCTTTTTTTCACACAAATAGAGCTTTCTTTTGGTGGTATTTAGTTACCGCTGGGTATTTTATTTTTTGTGCTATAAAAGAAAAAAGACTGAAAATTCTGTAAAAAAATGTATTTTTCTTCGTTTCTGTTATAAAATTTTGCAAATTTGTAATTTTTCTTCATACATTTTGGGCAAAATGTATAATGCTATATATCTTTGGTAAAAATAACCCAAATTGGTGTATATTATTTGGTCTTTGTGAAAGTTATAGAGTCTACAAGCTATAGTGCCAATCTCTGAAAATTGATCACACCTGAAGTACTGACGGCCTATCTAATTTCTTAAGACCCTAACAAGCCAGGAAAGTACAAATACCCCCCAAATGACCCTTTTTTGGAAAGTAGACACTCCAAGGTATTTAGTAAGAGGCATGGTGAGTTTTTAGAAGTTGTAATTTTTTCCCACAATTCTTTGCAAAATCAAGAATTTTTTTTCTTTTTTTTTTTTTACAAAATTGTTATATTAGCAGGTTATTTCCCACACACAGCATATGCATAGCACAAATTACACCCCAAAACACATTCTGCTACTCCTCCTGAGTATGGTGATACCACATGTGTCAGACTTTTACACGGGCGTGGCCACATACAGAGGCGCAACATGCAGGGAGCACCGTCAGGGGTTCTTGGAGTATAAATTATACATACAGTATAATTTCTTGACTACCTCTTACACTTTTGAAGGCTCTGGAGCACCAGGACAATGGAAACGCTCCAAAAATGACCCCATTTTGGAAAGAAAACAACCCAATGCATAATCTATGAGGCATAATGAGTCTTTTTAACATGTCATTTTTTTCTACAAGTTTTTGGAAAATGTGTAAAGAAAATGAAAACGCATTTTTTTTACACAAAGTTGTCCATTTACACAATATTTCTAACACTTAGCATGTACATAGCAAAAATTACACCCCAAAATAGATTCTCCTACTCCTCCTGAGTACGGTGATACCACATATATGAGACTTTTACACAGCCTGGCCACATAGAGAGACCCAACATGCAGGGAGCACCGTCAGGTGTTCTAGGGGCATAAATGTCAAATCTAATTTGACTACCTATTACACTTTTGTGAGACACTCTAGTGGCATGGATGTGGCATGGATGAGAACTGATGTGGCATGGATGAGCATGAATGGGGATGGATGAGTACGGCCGGGTACTGTTGGGTACGGCTGATTATGACTGGGTATGGCTGGGCATGGCTGAGTATGGATGGGATGACTGAGCATGAATGAGTATGGCTGAGTACGGCCGGGTACTGCTGAGTATGACTGGGTATGGCTGGGCAAGGCTGAGTATGGCTGGGCATGGCTGAGTATGGCTGGGCATGGCTGAGTATGGCTGGGTATGGCTGGGTATGGCTGAGTATGGCTGGGCATGGCTGAGTATGGCTGGGTATGACTGGGCATGGCTGAGTATGGCTGGGCATGGCTGAGTATGGCTGGGTATGGCTGGGTATGGCTGAGTATGACTGGGTATGGATGGGAGTGGATGGGATGGCTTAGCATGGATGGATGGATGAGTATTGCTGATTATGGATGGATGGCTGAGCATGGATGAGTATTTCTGATTAGGGATGGATGGATGAGTATTGCTGAGTATGGATGGATGGATGAGTATTGCTGAGTATGGATGGATGGATCAGTATTGCTGAGTATGGATGGATGGATGAGTATTGTTGAGTATGGATGGATGGCTGAGCATGGATGAGTATTGCTGATTAGGGATGGATGGCTGAGCATGGATGGATGCGTATTGTTGAGTATGGATGGATGGATGGATGAGTATTGCTGAGTATGGATGGATGGCTGAGCATGGATGGATAAGTATTGATGAGGATGGATGGGGATAGATGGGATGGCTGAGCATGGATGGATGAGTATTGATGAGGATGGATGGATGAGCATGGATGGATGAGTATTGATGAGGATGGATGGATGGCTGAGCATGGATGGATGAGTATTGATGAGGATGGATGGGGATAGATGGGATGGCTGAGCATGGATGGATGGCTGATGCAGGAATTGTTACATATCAGCGCTGATGGCATCCAGCCCAGCCCCGCTCTTCTGCATCTGATCTCTCCCTTCTCCACTCACACTGATTGGTACAGAGAGGGCAGAGATGAACCAGACATGAAGCCGGTTTGTTTACAAGTGATCGCTCCGTCATTTGACGGAGCGATCACGTGGTAAACGGCCGCTGTCAGCGGCCATTTACCGTGATCCGTGATGCGCCAGGTCCTGTGGACCCGGTGGTCACGGATATTCCCGGGTGCGCGACCCAGCGCCCACATCTATGTACACCCTCCCAGAGTTATTGAGCCGCGCTGTAGCCGTCATTTGGCTATGGCGCGTTTGGCAAGCGGTTAAAGAAATAATTTCTAATATTTAGCATTTTGTTGCTGTAAAGAGAGGGATTGAGATTAAAGGTAGCCATAAACTGTTAGATTTTTTTTTTTCATTCAACCTGCAGACTGAACAAAAGAAATTTAATAGATTTCCACAAATTGCTGAATCTTCTGTTGACTGAATGCAGCCGCTGTTTGGTCGAAAAATTTTTGTTTGGCTCCTACCATTTTTCATTCAAAGTATGTCAGGCAGAAGAGGCCAACAGAGCCACCAATGGAGTGAATATCAGCTGATATGTATGGCCAGCTTTAAGTTACTTGGAAAATAAAGCATGTCAGCCATGATACATTTTACCATTATGTTTTAAAATCTGTTTTTCAACATTTGGTATTTTAAAGGCTAAGTCCATTTAAAGCGGAGTTCCACACAAAAATGGAACTTCCGCTTTTCGGAACCCTCCCCCCCTCCGGTGTCACATTTGGCACCTTTCAGGGGGGAGGGGGGTGCAGATACCTGTCAAAGACAGGTATTTGCACCCACTTCCGTCATAGACTCCCATGGGAGTCTATGCCTCTTCCCGTCCCGACCGCGCTGTCTGCTGGGAACACACAGCTCCCAGCAGAGAGCAGGGACCACTAGGGACGCGCAGCGCGACTTGCGCATGCGCAGTAGGGAACCGGGAAGTGAAGCGGCAACGCTTCACTTCCTGATTCCCTCACCCAGGATGGCGGCGGCAGCTGCCGAGAACCGAGCGGGTTCTCAGCGTCCCCTGCCGACATCGCTGGACCCCGGGACAGGTAAGTGGCCATGTATTAAAAGTCAGCAGCTGCAGTATTTGTAGCTGCTGGCTTTTAATATATATTTTTTTGGCGGTGTGGGTGAACCCCCGCTTTAATAAAAAAATAAAAATAACAGCACATATTTTTGCAAGAAAACAAATGTGCATGGATTGTTTTTTTCACAAGAGGATGCACCTGTGATTAGATAAAGTTAGCCTTTAATGTATGTATGTATAGTATTATAGAAAAAAAACATTACATGTCACAGTTTCTATTAACATAGCAAAAAAAATAAAACAACTTTTGTTATTTCTGTCGACTGATTTATAATATAGTCAATAGTTAGTAAATAGTAATGTATTTATTTACCAACTCTTCTTATAGCTGCATTCGTTTTCACATTTTAGGCTAAGAACATTTTCAGGAAGTACAGAAAATACCTGTTGATCTTGCCAGAAATGCAGTATCGTTGTCACTCCCTATTAACCTGAAAGAAAGCACAAAATACGTTATCTTTATTGTGCAAACTACTAGTCCCATCAATCAACTATGTAAAGGAGAAGAACAAAAGCAGATTTACTTAAAGTCCAGCTTGTCTGGTAACCATGGCTCTCTCTATAGATAGAATAAAGTAAAAAGGGTATACATGAGGGGACAGAAAATGTGATATTATAAGAATAACCAGGTGAAAATAAAGCTGAAATATAAATCTAATAAAGCCACTACATCTTTGTACTGGTAAGGTGCTAGGCCAGTCATTTTTTTAAAATAAAAACTTAATGGGTAACTCCACTTTTGTGGGGAAAAATAAACAAATTAAAAAAATATATCATATACTATTGCTACACAAGCCATTAATTAATTTATTGTTTTTACAACTTACCTTTCCTTTTCATTCCTTTTCAATCTGCAGCACTGTAATTTTCTATAAAATGCAATGCAATGTGGCAACCTGGAGGCGTTCCCAGAAATGCCATTTCCTGCTTGTGTGATTGGCTCACTGAATTTCCCTGAAGTCTGCACAAAGATACAAGTCAGATTTTAGGCATCCTCTGCAACAAAAAAAATCATTTTTGGTAAAATACTCAAAAATAGAGATGGGCGAACTGCTTGGTGTGAGCATCGGTTTGGCCCTGAACAGCACTTGTTTGGATGAATAGCTGCTGGTTGTTAAGGAGCGGGCCGGGAAGCTGGCCGCCGCGTCCTTAACAATGGATGAGTCATCAGCTGTCAGCAGGCTTCCCCGCTGACAGTTGAATGAAATTTTTTATTTTTTTTTAAATGGCGTGGGGTCCCCCCCAAAATCCATAGAAGACCCTTACCTGAGCATGCAGCCTGGCAGGCCAAGAAAGGGGGGACGAGTGAGCGCCCCCCTCCTTAACCATTTCAGGCCACATGCCCTCAACATGGGGGGGTGCTTTGCGGCAGGGAGACTCTGATCCATCATCAATCACGATGCCCGCTGCACCGCTGGACCCAAAAACAGGAAAAAAAAGCTGCGCCCCCGACAAAGGTTCCCTGCTGACTACCTGCTATGCCATCTGACAGTTCTTAAAAAGGTAATGGGGCCACCTGGCAATGTCACCTGGTGGCATCGCCCCCATGTGACATCACCGACCCAGCATGCACCAGTTGGTGACATCACAAGGGGGTGGTGTCACCAGGTGAACTCACCCCTTACCTATTTAAGAAATGTCAGAGAGCGGAGCAGGCAGTCTGCGATTAGTCTTCATCGCGAGCGGAGCTTCTTTTTTTTCAGGTCTGGCGGTGTGGTGTGCGTCATGATTGAGGATGGATCTACATCGGGGGACATTATTTTTTCATTTTTAGTAAAGGAAGTGTCAAAAACTGTGTGTGTGTTTTATCTCTTTTTGACACTTTTTTGGGTAAATGAGTAGGGGTACAATGTACCCCTACTCATTCACATGGGGGGGGGCAGGATCTGGGGGCCCATTTTTTAAAGGGGGCTTCCAGATTCTGATAAGCCCCCTGTCCGCAAACTCCCACAATCACCACCCAGGGTTGTGGGGAAGAGGCCCTTGTCCCCATCAACATGGGAACAAGGTGCTTTGGGGCAAGGGATACAGAGCCCCCTGCCCCAAAGCTTCCCCCCCATGTTGAGGGCATGTGGCCAGGTATGGTTCAGGAGGGGGAGCTCGCTCGTCCCCCTCCTTTCCTGGCATGCCAGGCTGCATGTTCAGATAAGGGTCTGGTATGGATGAAAACCCATACTAACCCCACAGCGTGAAGACATAAGTGGTTACTTAGGGTAACGAAGGTTTCTCAAGTAGCCTGTTGTAAGCGTGTATATGAGACAGATGGGATAGCCTCTTGCAGGAGGAGTTGTCAGCACTCTCTCCATGAGCAGGCCCATCTTCCATAGCAACAGGAGCAGATCAGCACGGCAGAGGTCCTCAGCCTGTGTACAGGTACGGAAGAAAAAGAGTTAAGTGAGTGCATACATGGAGCCCGTGCTAGGTGCACGGCAGGACCCCATTCCTCTGTGCGAGTGAAGTAGCGAAGGTACTCTGGACAGGTTGAGAGGGATTTGGCTCTGCGTGTCCCTCCTAATTGCAACAGTGATCGTGGTGGTGCAAGTTAACATCAAGAGAGTTTACTAAGTTCAGACGCCTGTTCAAATTAAGGTACCCCATGTGTAAGGCAGTGACCCTATCCAAAGTGCCCAGTGGAGCCAAGAGGAACCCACCCTGGGGTAGGTCTCTTATGTGACCCTTTCTTGGCACCCAATGAGGAGGGGAACAAGGAGGGAGTGTCACCCACCTGCTCTACACGCTGCCAGTGTATACTGGGACTGTCTGTGAAATTCATACTATTCAACACCACATACAGCTTTAAGGCACCCCACAAGCATGTTATTTAACCCTTTTGCTGCAGGAGCCATTTTTTGCACACATGTTAAAAAGCACATTTTAGGCCTGAAGATTATTTTAAACCGCCAAAACATTATACATGTTTTGCAAGCAGAGACCCTGTAGAATAAAATAGTGCATGTGCAATTTTTTATGTCATGCTAGAATTGCACTACTGTTTATTAAATCTCTTTACGAAACAATACAATAAAATTTGTTTTAACATGCAAAAACAGCATAGTACCCATTTTTCTGTAAAATATAAAAGCTGAGGTTACATGAAGGGTCCATGCACACTAGGAGCAGAAAAAATGCCAGAACCTCTGGCAGAAAAAAGTGGCATGAAAAATGCTCACAGTGGTTCATACCGCGCAAGAGTTTATGAGAGTTAATGAAAGTTTATGGGCATTTTCAGTTCCAAAACATTCACCTCTGCTCATTTTTTAGTGCACACTTGAAAACGCCAAACGCTCCTAAACGCCATGTCTTTGCACATTTGCTCCTCTCAAAAACGCAATTCTGAAGAGTTTTTTTTTCTCTGCCTCTAAACGCTCCTCAGAAAATATGCCTGTAAACTCCCTAATGTACATGGACACATAGGCTAACATAGAGCTGCTTCTACAGGATGAAGAAAAAACGCAAAGCGCCCGTATAAGCAGAATTTTTATGCCCAGTGTGCATGGACCTTAAATAGATACAAAATATGTCTGAAAACTGCACGCATGCTTGAAATGGCAATAAACAACTCAAACTTGTCCATAGGGGACACTTTACAGCTTATCAATTTAGGCCTCATGCACACAGGACTTTTGGAAAGTGTCCTAAAAGCCTTTCCTCCTGGCAGCAGCGTTTTGGCAGAAAAAACGCCTGACACTTGTAAAAGTGTGTAATGCGTCAAGGCGCATTTACAGGCGTGAAACGTTTGGACGTTAGGGAGATCATACTTCTCATCCTGACACCCACCATGGAAGTCCAAGCAGAAGTCCTTTGCCCAGGACACGTAAGAGGGGTGTCAGGCAGGGTGTGCAGCTGCATTACTAGTGTAGCTATAAAGCCACCTGAATTACTTTTTATGTAAAAGCTGGCAATTTACTGTGAAAATATAAATAAACTCCCAACTGCTACATATGCCAGGAAATTGTGTACACACAGGCGCTGCTGTCAATGTAATAGTTATGTCAGCAGCAATGAAAGCGTTAAAGGATTTGTGTATTTTCAGTGTTGACCTTGAACTATGTACCTAATAGCAGTGCACAGCTTTCCATATTTTTTCTTTTTTACAGTAGTAGCCTTAAATTGACCATTTACTAACAGGATTCAGCCCCCATAGACTTAATGCAAAACCCCAAATTAAAGTGTAACTAAACCCACAACAGTAAAATCTATTTGTATATGCAGTAAAGCATGCTTGTTACAGTCACAGTGGAACCTGAAGGGTTAATACTTTGCATTGTGTAAAAAGGCTGTTTGATCCTGTCTTCTCTGATCCTCCCCTTCTTCCACTGTCCCCAATCCATCTCCTGATAAGAGAGCGTTTGGAGTCACTCTGCACATGCTCAGTTTGGTGTGTATTGCTAGAGGTTTTTTTTTGCTTCGGAGGATGCATGTGATCAGCACGGAGCCAATCAGCACTGTCCAAACAGAGGGTCAGGGGTCCTGCAGGCTCATAGGACAGTCAGAGTATAATGAAACCTCCTCCTACAAGCTTTAACCAGACACTGATAGCAGTCCCAAGACTGCTATATACTGCTGATGAGAAAATGTATTTAGCAGTTTATATTTACTAAAATAATTGCATTTCAATATTCAGTGTACTGTGGGAGACCAGATATAATGAATGCAGGGTCCTGGGTTTAGTAACACTTTAAACCCAGACTTTGTGCAAACAACAGGTTGGACTCCCAGGCAATGGGCAGAAAGATGCAAGTGTCATTCTGCCCTAAGAAGACCACCAGCACTAGACCGAAGAGAAAGTCAGGGACAGCTTTGCAGCGTGGCAAGGGTAAGTGGAGATTAGCAATGTTGTTTTTTTTTTAGATTTTATTATGGCAGGAGGATCTGAAAAATAAAAATAATCTTGCAGTTATACTTTAAGGGATTTGCCACTTATGAGGGTTCGCCAGATTTAAACAGAATCAACAAGTCGCATCCAGACAGATTCACTCATATGTATAAAGTACAAAGCTATATAGATTGCTGGTAGAATTTTGCAAACATACCTGTAACAAACAACAGATATTGCCTTATAATTCTGAGTTGAAATGGACTTACTGTTGAGTCCTTAGATTTTAGTAGTGTAGCACCCTGATCCTAAACAGGGCTGCTAAAGATTCTAGTTGTGCTAGGTGGTAACTAACCTGGCTAATTGGTAGTCTTTGATCCACTGATTTCTGTCTTAAGTCTGAGTTTAATTTGTAGTCTCTCTCTTCTGTGAATAGGTGGCACTGTTGCCTTTAGCATTAGGATGATGGATTACAGTGAATTCAGGTGATGGGAAAATAAGTTGTCTCAGCCAATTAGCAGGAATTTCTTTGGCCGATTTGCATGCTGGGATAGGTTATTTATTCAGGAAGAGTCAGGTGATTGGGGTTCTTCCCGCCCGGGGCCGCAGCCTGGGTGGATGTGTGCCAAACAGCTCCTGGCTGCTGGGCCTGAATCCTGAGGCTTATCTAGGAGTCCTACTTGTTGCTACGCATACGTGAGGCCTATCCAGTAATTCAAAATTCCACAAAGGAGGAGGAGCAGAGGTTAGGCCCGAAGCCTGGGGCAGAACCACGTTAGAGGGTCAGCCCGAGGGGAGCCTGATTGTTGCAGGTGGTAAAGGAGAAGCAGTTGCCAGAGGGACGACCATTCCTGTTACCAGAGGCAAGTTTGGAAGGGATGAAGTTCTGATTACCAGAGCAGAAGCTTCACTAGCCGGGAACTGTGAAGTACTTACTGTGAAGTAAGTGGGAAATCTTCAGCGGAGACTCATTCATGAATACAGCGGGTAGCTGTAAGTAAAGCTTGAAGATAAGTACAGCGGTTAGCTGTGGGTGAAGCTCGAGGGATCCAGCAGGTAGCTGAGAGTCCAAGAAGTCTAGTGAGAGATGACGAGCCAAGCTTGAGGATCTACAGTGGGATACTGTGAGTTAAGCTGGAAGATCTACAGGGGGATACTGTAAATTAAACTGGAAGATCTACAGTAGGATACTGTGCGAGAAGTTGTTGCTATAGGAGACAGCAGTTGCTACAAGATACAGATTGCTGCATTCAGCTTAAATGCCTCTTCTGTATTGCTGTTTGCCTAGTTCTATTTTTGTCTGTGGAGTTTGCCTGATTGCTATTGCATTTGCCTAAAGGTGTCCTGTGCCCTAACCCTCTCTCCCACTGTTCCTGTTAAGAGAAATAAAATCTCTTTGTTAATTTTTTTTTTTTGAAAAATATTTATTGGGTTTTATGACATATAAAAGTACAGGACTTAGTGTCACAAAAGTCACAGAGTAATAATCGTACAATCTATAAGTTGCATGACTTCCCATGGTAGTAGAAGTAAACTCTTGTCATATCAGTTGGACCAGATGAGAAGTAACAGAAAGACAAAAATAACATAAAAATAAAAATAAAAGGAAAAAGAAAAATTAAGGGAAAGGGAAGATGGGGGGGTTCATGTTTGCCATCCTATCAACATTATGGGTAAAACTTTTCTCGACACATAAAATCTTAACATCTAAGTACCTTCAGGAGTGGAGGCAGCGTCTGACTAAACTCAAGAGGGTGGATGTCAAGGGGCACAATGGACTTATGGATAACCTACGGTGGGTTAAAAATAAAGGAATCTGGGGTGGGGGGTATCTTGAGTCGACCTAGGGAATTGGTGACATCATTTGTTAAGTACCATTTCGAGTATCGAAATGGGTTCATTATTTCGACCAGAGCCTGTGGAGCGAATGTAGCTTCAATGTATTTTCTCCATCTTTTGAAAAAACGGGAAGTTGATCGGAAATTAAGGGTGATGGTGTCCAGCCTTTCTAGATTAAAAAGTGATGCTAAGGCTGTTTTAAACGTTGTTAGGGAAGGAGGAGTAGCTGATATCCAGTGAGACATGATAGTCCTGCGGGCCACTAGAAGACACAGGTGAGCCCAGTGTGGAATATTTTGTGAGACCCTCGTTGGTGATGAGGGTGAAGGGGGTATGCTGAACAGGCATAGTAAGCGGTCCTTTGTGCACTGAAGTTTGTGGACCTCGTTGATGTAGTTGATCACCTTAGTCCAGTAAGCATCGATCTTGTTGCAGTCCCAGAGTCTGTGTAGTAACGTGGGGCGAGGCATGTTACACCAGGAACATTGAGCTTGGGTGGGGTCCTTCTTGTTGTAGCGGAAGGGGAAATAAGCTCTGTGAATGATCTTGTATTGCGTTTCCCTCCAAGATTCAGAAGAAGTAAGGTTGCGGACTGTCTTGTACCCCTCAAGGATTTTTTCTGGCAGAGATTCGTCACCCAAGACGTGTGCCCATTTTTGAAAGGGTTTGAGGGCATACTTCCGTGTTTGATGTTGTATAAGATAGAAGTAAATATTGGAGATGGAGTAGTTATTACTTTTAATGAGAGTATCAATGCAGGATGTTTCAAGTGGGTTGGTATGAGGACCAGAACATGATTTGAGATAATTGATGAGTTGGTGATAGAAGAAAGCATGTGTTGGTGGTAGGGAATATTCCCGCATTAGGGTATGAAATGGTTTGAATTTGCCTGGCTTGTTGAGGTAACAGGAGGAGACATCTGTGAGGCCTTTAAGTTTCCATTGGCCAAAAGCTTTATGTATGAGAGATGGAAGGAACATAGGGTTGCCTTGTATTTTGAGGTATTTGGAGATGCTGGATGGAACTTTAAGCAATTTTCTGACTTCTCTCCATGCAATAACCGTATCTTTAATTATTACACTTGTTTTGAGGTGAGGGGGTAATGTATTGGGGTTAGAATGGAGGATGGCCGAGAGGGTATATGGGTGTGCCATAGCCTCTTCCACGTATAGGTTAGAGTACCTAGAACCACCAGTTAGCCAGTCTAAGCCCTGTCTAAGTAAACATGCCAGGTTGTAAAAACGCATATTGGGCAGTCCCGCCCCACCCTCGCCCTTCGGGAGACTTAATTTCTGTAGCGCTATGCGAGGTTTTTTGTGAGACCATATAAAGGTAGTTAGGGCCCTCTGGATTTTTTGGATGTCAGAATGTTTAATTAGAAGAGGTATGGTCTGCATTGGGTAGAGTAGGCGCGCAAAGGACACCATTTTGAATAGATGGCATCTCCCAAAGAGCGAGAGAGGTAGGGACCCCCAAGCCTCCAACTCCTTTACAATTTTGGTTATCAAAGGGGGGTAGTTCAAAGAATATAGAGAGGATGGCTCACGTCCTATTTTAATGCCCAGGTATGTAATATGTTGGTTGGCTATGGCCAAGGGGGATAGGTGTTTCCATTTACTGGAGAGATGGGGGTGTAATGCTAGGATCTCACTCTTGTCAAAATTGATTCTGAATCCCGAGCAGAGTCTAAAGT
Source organism: Lithobates septentrionalis (assembly GCA_037952835.1). Taxonomy (NCBI): domain Eukaryota; kingdom Metazoa; phylum Chordata; class Amphibia; order Anura; family Ranidae; genus Lithobates; species Lithobates septentrionalis. Next base: position 5,315,723 of record JBBDGP010000447.1, on the reverse strand, counting down.
CTGAAAAAAGTCGTTTGAGTCTGTCAAAGTCTGTGATAGGGTCGGGGGAGAATAGCAGTATGTCGTCTGCGAATAGTGCCGAACGAAGAGTGTGGTTCTCCAGAGTGATGCCACTGATTCCATCAGCCGAATTTAGTATTCTGGACAGGGGTTCGATTGCTAGATTGAACAGGAGTGGAGACAGGGGGCACCCCTGTCTCGTTCCTTTTGTTAATGGAATCGTGCCCGAAATGAAATCAGGGGTGACAAGACGTGCGGTAGGGGATGCATACATTTGAAGCAAGAATCGCATAATCGGTCCTGAGAATCCAAATTGTGTCATCACTCTAAAGAGCCAAGAGAAACTGATGTTGTCAAAGGCCTTTTCCGCGTCTAATGACATGATGGCAATGTCTTGGTTAGGGTGAGTTTTGGCGTATTCTAGAGCCATTAATACCTTACGGATGTTTAGGGTGGCCGATCTGCCCGAAACAAAGCCAGATTGAGCTGGGTGCAATAGAGATGGAAGTAAGGGAGCTAGCCGTGACGCGATTATTTTGGATAAGATTTTGACATCAACATTTATTAATGAAATTGGTCGGTATGAGCCCGGTAATAGGGGGTCTTTCCCTTTTTTAGAGATTAATTTGATGTGGGCCTGTGTTCCCGTAGGAAGGTAGGGCCCTCCGTCCCACATAGCTGCGTAAACATGTTTTAAAGTATCAGGGATGAATTCTCTAGTCATTTTATAGAATTCAGCGGTATAACCGTCGGGTCCCGGGGCTTTGGCCGAGGCCATGTTTTTGATCGTGAACCGAATATCATCAACAGTGATGGGGGCATTAATCGTCTCTAATTGTGTGTGGTGGAGTTTGGGTAAGCGTATTTTGTCGAGCAGTAAGTCAGTGGTAGGCAAGTCAGTCGGGTCAGCTTTGTATAGATTGGTATAGTATTCCACGAGTAGGTTGCTAATTTCAGCTGGGGAGGTGATCAAAGACCCTGTCTCAGCTCTAAGAGCTGAGATACGGGTGGGATGCCTGGGGCCTGAGCACATCTTGGCCAGGAGCCTACCAGCCTTGTTTCCAAATCTATGAAAATGTAATTGAGAGTAAGATGTTTTGGCCGCTTCATGTTGTTCTGCCCACAGGTCAAAGGTGCTTTTGGCCTGTCTCCATTTTTGTATGTTTTCTATGGTGCGGTTTAATGTGAGCTGCTCATGAGCCAGTCGTAGGGCTTCGCTTGATTTACTATACTGTTGCTTGGCTTTCTTTTTAAACTGGGTTGTGTACGAAATTATTTTACCTCTTAAGAAGGCCTTGCCTGCTTCCCAGAACAGGTTAGGATCCGTAATGTGAGCTCCATTAGTGGAGATGTATTCCTCCCAGGCGCAGTATAATGTATGTTTAAAGTCCTCATTGTCAATTAAATAGGAGGGGAAGCGCCAAGTAGGGGAGGGAGATGAGCGAGCTGTTTGGGTGAGATGAATCACGATTGGGCTGTGGTCTGAGATCACTGCGTCTTGTATGTCTGGTGCACTGATTATGGAGCTCAGGGATGGGGAGGCAAAAAAATAGTCTATACGTGAAAACGTGTTGTGCGGGGGCGAGAAAAAGGAGTATTCCCGTTCCGTTGGGTGCATTAGGCGCCATACATCCTCAAATTGTATGGAGGCAATGGCTTGTGCCAATAGGGTGGCTGTAGATGATGAGGAAGTACGGGTGTGTGTTCTGTGTGTAGGGGGGCCCGAGCGATCAGCCAAGGGGGACATGACTGAATTAAAGTCCCCACCCAATAGGTGTAGCGTCTCTGGTGTAGTTAGCACCCATTTCACTAAGTCCTGGAAGAAGGAGGTGTCAGGAGAGTTGGGAGCATAAATGTTAGTAAGTGCTATGTATTTGTCATCTATGGTCAGATGTAGAGTCATTTTTCTTCCCTCTGAGTCAACCCTGATATCTCTGACTTTGTGTTGTAGATTTTTATGCAGGAGGATAGCAACCCCTGCTTTACGCCCCACTGCTGGTGAGCCATAAACAGAGCCCACCCACAATCTACGTAGACGTTGCAAATCGTCTGCAGCCAGATGCGTCTCCTGAAGTAGAGCCACATCTGCCCGGAGACGCCGCAGGTGTCTGAGAATGGACATACGTTTGTTAGGGGAACGCAACCCCTTAACATTCCATGAGACAAACTTTAGGTGACTCCCCGGTGTAGACTGTGACATACTTGGCATTTGAAAGTGTTTTGGTTTAGGAGCTTGCATAGAAGCCCTTGAGTGGATGTATTATCTACCTCCTGGGAGCCGCCAAAGCGCCTCGGAACCCCTGAAGACATAGGAATTAGGCTGGCAAACATGAACTTAAACTTCTCTAAGCAACGATAATATGTAAACATTAGTAAGGCAGTATATCGTGTAAGGAAATACAAATCTCGAGTTGTGGACTTCTCTTTTTTCCACATGAGGTCTCACCTATCTAGCCAGCGTAGCTCCCATTGATTGCCAGCTCCTCAGCTAGGGGCAGGGCGGTAGCAACGGGGGGTGGGGATAGGGAGGGTGAGGGAGAGGAAAGGGGAATAGGGAGGGGGGGGTGTAGGATAGGAAGGGGGAGTGGTCTGGGGGGGGATCTCCTGAGGAGGTAGTGCAGGCTTAAAGTAATCAATGGCGAGGTATACTGAACATAGGGGAGAGCCCTCCTCTTGAAATTAGGCTTAAGTAACCGGAAAATAGAAAATACAAACAAACATAACATTTCAAGTGTCTTTGTAAAGGAAGGTTTCCCAGGTAGTGGGGGGTTATGGCAGTCATTGAATAACATGACTATAACATTATAACGTTATAATTCTTAACTGTGTAAATTTCAGCTACAGGCTGGAAGGGGTAGTGCTCTATAGGGAGCATGTACGGGAGTTTATAGAACCCTCAAAAACATCCTCATCTTAATGATAAAGATTTTTATAAGAAAAAATATAAGATGGGTTGATACTTCCCGTCCTAAGATGACGATGCAAAAAGGGTGGTGATGTGGAGTCCACCATCAGTTCCTTCAACGATTCCCAGAACGGTCTTCCTGGTTGGTGAAGCGGCTGCGCTTATATGGAGGTTTGGTTGGGCTTCGGGGGTGTTTAGGGGGTCCATAGGTATGCTGTGAAGATGACGATGGTGACCCCTCTGCTGCGGCACTGTGTTCCATTTCGGAGCTTCTGTTGGTTAGGTAGGTCTCCGCCTCTTCTGGTGTATGAAAGGTGAGTTGCTCCCCTTCAGATGTTTGAACGCGGAGGACAGCTGGATAGGCTAGGGAGAATCGGATCTGATTGTGGTGCAGAGTGGAGCATACCGAGGAGAATGCCTTGCGTTGTTTCATTACCTCTATGGAATAGTCCGCGAAGAGTAGCAGTTTCGCGCCATCCACCACCAGGGAGCGTGTGCGACGAAATTTTTGCATTATGGCGTTTTTGTCGGCGTAGTTTAAGTATTTCACTATCACATGCCGGGGTTTAGCGTGTGTGTCAGAATATTGGCCCATGCGGTGTGCTCGTTCAACCGTACACGGTATGCGGAGGCCAAGTTGCTCTGGGATGGTTTTCACACAAATGTTTGTAAGGTGGGAAGCTGGGATCGACTCTGGCAGGCCAATGATGCGCAGATTGTTTCTTCTTGAGCGATTTTCCAAATCGTCTAGTTTGTCCCATATGTCTCTGTGGGAAGCATTTATGCGTGCAAGTGCTGCAGATGAGGCAGTGCAGTCATCTTCTAATATTGAAATTCTTTCCTCCGTCTGGGAGATGCGCTGGGCCTGGGCCTGGAGTTCTATGTGCAGCTGTTCAAGCCCCCTGTGTACCGCTGCGTCCACAGTGGCTGTAAGGGATGGCCCCAGTAGTTGAACTACAGCCTGGGCAATGTTGGCAGGGGATGCGGGGTCGGTTTCTGTCACAGCTGGGGCAGGGAGAGGCTGTGGCTGCTGCTGAGGCCGCTCTGTTAAGTCCGGAGCGGCCGCCATCTTAGCTGTTTCGTCCGCTATGTCTCCCGCCGGCGGAGCTGTGGAGGGGGGCGAGGACAGCGCCCGAGCGTATGATCGCTCCACAAAGCGATCCATACCTGCCTGGGATGGAGCGGAGGCGGTGGGGGTTTCCCCGGTGCTGTGACAGGCTTATATGCCGGTTTTGTGAGGAGCTGTGCGGGAGCTGGAGCCGCTTACCTCCTCCTCATGTGGCGCCGGAACCGGAAGTCGATTGTTAATTTTTACTTGGCGCCCAATCTTTCCACCTTGCACAACACCCACTATGCCTTGTAACCTGCACCCTGAGGAGGAATGTCAGTTCTCCCTGGCTCTGGGGGTCACAAAAAAGGCCCTTGGAAGTCGGGGAGACCACTACAGTAGTATAAATGCTACAAAGATATTGCGGCATCTAATTTTGACTGGTGAAAAGATGCTAGATGCTATAGGGTATTTTTAGCTGTTATAGGTCTTATTTTGTTCGGGCTCAGGAATTAGTACCATTAGAGAAGATGAGTTAAGCAATTTGTTAGATAGCATTAGGTCAGATACAAAAGAAAAAGCCATTAATGCGCTGGAAGAAGCTAAAGAGATATAGCAAAACACAAAACATTAGAGAAGGGGGAATTAAAGTCATTATATATTGCTCAAGCGTGCTTGTTTTTTTCATCACAGTGAAGGGAAAAGCAGAAGCTAAAAATACAGCGAATGTTCTACTATGTTGTGGAGAAATTGGAGAAAATTACACATATGGAATTGTTTGTCTCAGGGACAGTTTCAGACAAAATGGGTAAAAACAAAAATGGCAAGCCCCCAATTTACAACTAGCTTTTAAAGTAGTTGCACCAGGAAGGGCTTTGCACTGGGCAATAAACAAAACATATTTTCCAGCACACTTACTAGCTATCCAGCAGAAAAAAAAAAAAATGAAACTGTCTTGTTTAACAATTGTCATTAAAAACAGAGGTTTTAGTTGCACAACATTTGCAAATCAATGTGTAAGCCACACACTGCCTCATCCAGGCCCTTTTTTATAGCGTGGTCAATAACTCTAGTCTATGAGGGCCTCGATTTTTAAGCATATAGGGGAATAGATAAATTGAAGGCAGGTATGCTTGAAGGCAGCCCATTCCTTCTTGAAGTCAAAGGGATATACCAGAAGCCCAGTACCAAATCCAGCAAGCTAAATCAAAATGGCAACCGCCCCATCTACAATTAGCTTATAAAGTAAGATGAACATGTAAGACAGAATGGGGCCCTAGGCCAGGTAACAGCTCTGCCCCGCCCCCCCCCCCCATTCCAACCCATCAACTGTTTTTAATAAGGGCTGAAATAGGCACAAAGAAGCCACTCCATCTGCATGGTGTATAGTGGCATGACCTGCTCCATCAGACACCCATAGCCTTATAAGTACATCTTCCCTTGTAGAGTGACATGCAGGTATACAGTTTAGATCCTTTGTTCTATCCCCTGGTTAACTATAGGAGCATAAATGTTATAATATATATTTAGCTATGCCTCTTGGACACCCTTTGCTCCCTAGGCACCTTCCTTGAGATGAACCAGTTCTGCTCTGTGTATGCAATTATTCCATAAACCAGTAGTATAAAACTATGGGTTTGCACTCTTTCACATTTTGTGGTCTACAGAAAAAAATAAATTCCTTTCATTCCCTATGCTTCTGTAGTGCTATCCCCGTAGGGGTCGCTGGTTAAGATGAGTCTACTGCACATGTACCAAGCCTATAGGTTTGCTTGGCTTTAGCACTCCCCCTGCTGGCCAGAGGGGAATGGTGCAGAACAATATCAGTATCTCAGTTGAAATTAAAGTGGTTGTAGCTACCCCGGATATCTCCTAAACCTGCATGGTTTAGGAGATATCCCCTGTATCTGCATGTGCCGACGTCATCGGCATATGCGCACTGAAGCAATGGCACGTTACCGGCGGTTCCCACGTGTATGCGCGGGACTGACGTTATTGCGGCTCCGGCCAATCACAGTGCCTGAGCCGCGATACCCGGAAGTAACTCCGGGGAGAAATGTCGCCGGCCGCTGCTGTGTACAGGCACTGCAGCGAGGGCTTCGGTCTCAGGTGAGTATTAGCTAATGAGCTAGCAAGCTATGCATACTAGCTCATTATGCCTTTGTCTTGCAGGCAGGGGCGGACTGACCATTCGGTCACTCGGTCGCCGACCGAGGGCCCGGCGTCAGGAGGGGCCCCATGAGCGGCTCAGTCAGCAGCGGAAAAAAGCCGCCCGCCGCACCGCACGAAAACCCCGTCCTCCCGGATTGTTTCAGCTCCCAGCACCGCGGCCAGCCCCCTGCCAAGCAGACCTCGGCTTAGGCTGAGAGAGGCTGTCAGCAGGGAGGGGCGGGGCAGGGAGCTCCACTGACGCTCTGACCCTGCCCTGCCCCGCCCCTCCTCATGTAGTCTGAGTCTGTTCCTAATTAGAGCGTATCTCCCGTACTTCTGAGAGCTCCGCTCTGGACCACAAAGATCACCGCCCCTACCGCCGAAAGCTCCGCCCCCTACAGACGGAAGCCCCGCCCCCTAATGGCGAAAGCTCCGCCCCCTAACGGCGAAAGCTCCACCCCCTACCGACGAAAGCTCCGCCCCTGGACCTCTGAGAGCGGGAGGTGAGCCCGACTGGTCAGGTAGGTCCTTCTGCCTACATTATATACACGGCCTGTAGACCCCTTTTTTCCCTAAACCATCCCTGGAAATGTTGTTTACCCCCCTGTATAGCTGTGCATTGCTGAAAGTTTAAATTTTAAAACTGGCTACCTGGTCATCTCCTGTAGTCGCATCCCCAGTCTCTGGTCATTTCCTGTAGTCGCATCCCCAGTCTCTGGTCATCTCCTGTAGTCGCATCCCCAGTCTCTGGTTATCTCCTGTAGTCGCATCCCCAGTCTCTGGTTATCTCCTATAGTCGCATTCGCAGTCTGGTCATTTCCCGTAGTCGCATTCGCAGTCTCTGGTTATCTCCTGTAGTCGCATTCGCAGTCTGGTCATTTCCTGTAGTCGCATTCGCAGTCTGGTCATTTCCTGTAGTCGCATTCGCAGTCTGGTCATTTCCCGTAGTCGCATTCGCAGTCTCTGGTTATCTCCTGTAGTCGCATTCGCAGTCTGGTCATTTCCTGTAGTCGCATTCGCAGTCTGGTCATTTCCTGTAGTCGCATTCGCAGTCTGGTCATTTCCTGTAGCCGCATCCCCAGTCTCTGGTTATTTCCTGTAGTCGCATTCGCAGTCTGGTCATTTCCTGTAGTCGCATTCGCAGTCTGGTCATTTCCTGTAGTCTCATTCGCAGTCTCTGGTTATCTCCTGTAGTCGCATTCGCAGTCTGGTCATTTCCTGTAGTTGCATTCGCAGTCTCTGGTTATCTCCTGTAGTCGCATTCACAGTCTCTGGTTATCTCCTGTAGTCGCATTCGCAGTCTGGTTATTTCCTGTAGTCGCATTCGCAGTCTGGTCATTTCCTGTAGTCGCATTCGCAGTCTGGTCATTTCCTGTAGTCGCATCCCCAGTCTGGTCATTACCTGTAGTCGCATCCCCAGTCTCTGGTTATTTCCTGTAGTCGCATTCGCAGTCTGGTTATTTCCTGTAGTCGCATTCCCAGTCTGGTCATTACCTGTAGTCGCATCCCCAGTCTCTGGTTATTTCCTGTAGTCGCATTCGCAGTCTGGTCATTTCCTGTAGTCGCATCCCCAGTCTGGTCATTACCTGTAGTCGCATCCCCAGTCTCTGGTTATTTCCTGTAGTCGCATTCGCAGTCTGGTCATTTCCTGTAGTCGCATTCGCAGTCTCTGGTTATCTCCTGTAGTCGCATTCGCAGTCTCTGGTTATCTCCTGTAGTCGCATCCCCAGTCTCTGGTTATTTCCTGTAGTCGCATTCGCAGTCTGGTTATTTCCTGTAGTCGCATTCGCAGTCTCTGGTTGTCTCCTGTAGTCGCATCCCCAGTCTCTGGTTATTTCCTGTAGTCGCATTCGCAGTCTTTGGTCATCTCCTGTAGTTGCATCCGTAGTCTCTGGTTATCTCCTGTAGTCATTTATGATATCTATGGCTATGAATATTTCTTGAATCCATATTGAGCACTATATTTGATTGGCTGTTTGCTTCTGCTTAGGCCTGGCAAACACGCACAATCGCACATGATGATGACTTCATCATCATGTGCGTGATTGTGATTGTGCGTGTGTGCCAAGCAGAAGCAGCCAATCAAATATAGTGCTCAATATGGATTAAATAAATAGTGGGAAGAATGCTCCTTACATTGGTGGTCAGTGGGAAGAATGTTCCTTACATTGGTGATCAGTGAGAAGAATGTTCCTTACATTGGTGATCAGTGAGATGAATGTTCCTTACATTGGTGGTCAGTGAGAAGAATGTTCCTTACATTGGTGGTCAGTGGGAAGAATGTTCCTTACATTGGTGATCAGTGGGAAGAATGTCCCTTACATTGGTGATCAGTGAGAAGAATGTTCCTGACATTGGTGGTCAGTGGGAAGAATGTTCCTTACATTGGTGGTCAGTGAGAAGAATGTTCCTTACATTGGTGACCAGTAGGAAGAATGTTCCTTACATTGGTGATCAGTGAGAAGAATGTTCCTTACATTGGTGGTCAGTGGGAAGAATGTTCCTTACATTGGTGATCAGTGAGAAGAATGTTCCTTACATTGGTGATCAGTGAGAAGAATGTTCCTTACATTGGTGATCAGTGAGAAGAATGTTCCTTACATTGGTGGTCAGTGAGAAGAATGTTCCTTACATTGGTGATCAGTGAGAAGAATGTTCCTTACATTGGTGATCAGTGAGAAGAATGTTCCTTACATTGGTGATCAGTGAGAAGAATGTTCTTTACATTGGTGATCAGTGAGAAGAATGTTCCTTACATTGGTGACCAGTAGGAAGAATGTTCCTTACATTGGTGATCAGTGAGAAGAATGGTCCTTACATTGGTGATCAGTGAGAAGAATGTTCCTTACATTGGTGATCAGTGAGAAGAATGTTCCTTACATTGGTGATCAGTGAGAAGAATGTTCCTTACATTGGTGGTCAGTGAGAAGAATGTTCCTTACATTGGTGATCAGTGAGAAGAATGTTCCTTACATTGGTGATCAGTGAGAAGAATGTTCCTTACATTGGTGATCAGTGAGAAGAATGTTCCTTACATTGGTGATCAGTGAGAAGAATGTTCCTTACATTGGTGATCAGTGAGAAGAATGGTCCTTACATTGGTGGTCAGTGAGAAGAATGGTCCTTACATTGGTGATCAGTGAGAAGAATGTTCCTTACATTGGTGATCAGTGAGAAGAATGTTCCTTACATTGGTGATCAGTGAGAAGAATGTTCCTTACATTGGTGATCAGTGAGAAGAATGTTCCTTACATTGGTGATCAGTGAGAAGAATGGTCCTTACATTGGTGGTCAGTGAGAAGAATGGTCCTTACATTGGTGATCAGTGAGAAGAATGGTCCTTACATTGGTGATCAGTGAGAAGAATGGTCCTTACATTGGTGATCAGTGAGAAGAATGTTCCTTACATTGGTGATCAGTGAGAAGAATGTTCCTTACATTGGTGATCAGTGAGAAGAATGCTCCTTACATTGGTGATCAGTGGGAAGAATGTTCCTTACATTGGTGATCAGTGAGAAGAATGGTCCTTACATTGGTGATCAGTGGGAAGAATGTTCCTTACATTGGTGATCAGTGAGAAGAATGTTCCTTACATTGGGGGTCAGTGGGAAGAATGTTCCTTACATTGGTGATCAGTGAGAAGAATGTTCTTTACATTGGTGATCAGTGAGAAGAATGTTCCTTACATTGGTGATCAGTGAAAATTATATAAAGTTAAGAAAAATAATTAAAAAAAAAATGTAAAGCACCCCCATGATCCCCGCACATGCTCTATATGAAAAGCTTTATTTAGGATGAGCACATGTATGTAAACATGTGTCTATAGACGCAAATGCTGGACACGGGAGCCCACCTGCAAGGTAACCCCCCCCGGGAGAACGCTTCTCCTAGGGAGTTATCTGATGTGGGGAGGAGCCGCGAGAGCCACCCCCAGATGTCGAGGTTCGGGGCCACTCTGTGCGAAACGAGCTGCACAGTGAATGTAAGTATGATATGTTTGTTATTTTAAAAAAAACAAAAAAAAACGAGCCTTTACAATCACTTTAATTTTGGAAAGGTACCGTTGTTGCACTTTCTTTAATGTAATTCTGTGACGAACGCATGTAGTGTGGGCAGTGCAAAATGTAGGTGGGGATTTGTGTGGGTGTGGCTTGAGTGTGGGTGGGAACACATGAGCGGGGACAGGGGGCCCCAGGATCTCCTATTGCCCGGGGGCCCCATGAGTTGTCAGTCCGCCCCTGCTTGCAGGTCTTTTTTTTTTTTTTCATGTGAGTTTACAATCACTTTAAAAGCTAACTGATTATAACAGGAGAAATGTCTCCTTCTACATGTTTCTGTAGTCCAGCACATGGGTATGCTCCTCTTGGGAGCAATAAATTATTGAGAACCACAACAATGTCAAAGTTACAGTTAAGATTATTAATTTTTTTTATGAACATTTAGGATCCCATCATAAAAACTTTAAGCACTGCTGCCATGTTGTACATAACTGTGCACAGTCTTAACACAGTAATCTAAATCTAGCCACTTTAAACATAGCCAACCCGTTAGTGGCTGGATGATTGAAGATGAGACCTAAACTCCACATGATCTCCCCCTCGCAACTATCAAGTAAACATTCAAGCTCAGATCTCATGAGAATGACTGCTTATGAGCATTACAGATGCCCCTGACATTCCGTTGATCACTGGAAACAAAATGCCACTAAAAACATTCCAACATACTTGAAAGCAATTTTTTAACTAAACATAGACTAAAAAACATATTGTTTGCATTTCAACATATTTTGTTTTTTATACAGTATGCATTTATGATATGATAAAAGGATAACTCAAATTATTAGGTTTGTCTTGCTAAAAAAACACCACCGCATGCTGAAGCAGAGAAAATATGGAATCATTTTAAGAACTGTACTAAATATTATTTGTATCTAAAACCCTCAACATCATATAACTCTTATAATTCTGAAGTACAATACCAACCAAAACATTTGTGTTTAGTTTTGGATAGAGATGTGAAAGGTCAGAACTTTGGTCAGGTTTTACTACTGTTTGTGACCACACTGTCCTGTCCTGAGAACAGAATTGAGAGTAACAGGAAGTGATATGAAATCTCTCCAGTGGGAACAGGGACAGAAAAAAGAACACTTTTTACACTTTAGTGCAGTTATCCTTTAAATGTCGCACCACAAATTCGCCAAAAGTCTCTTGGCTGGGCCATACTTTTAACGCTCATGTGTGGAAGATTCTCTATTTATTCCTATGGAAAAGTGTAAAATTACATCCGCGCTTAGTAAAAATTAAACAAAAACAGCAGCTGAACACTATAACCCAGATATTGGGCACTAAGTCAAATGTGAAAATATAAAGTGCAGCGCTAAAAATACAATTCAAAATAATGCAAATGTGAATATAGCATATAATAACTATAAAGTACAGATGTGCAAAAGTAGCTATGACTACTATACAATAATGATTTCATATGTGACCAACACAATACATAGATACACACGTTATATTATAAAGTGCAGTAACATATAAAGTGCCAAATAATAAATCATTCAACAGGGTGAATATGAAAAAGTTCATTAATGGCTGGAATTTAATGAAAAAGATCCCATGTGAGATATGAAGCCTGGATCAAAAGCTTGACCACGTGATACCTGTCACTAGGGATGGGCGAACGGTTGCTTTGGTTGTTCGGATGTTCTGCGAACACCGAACAATTTGTGGTGTCCAGGGCAAATTCGAAAACCGCCGGAACACTGTTAAAGTCTATGGGACATTAACATGAATAATCAAAAGTGTTCATTTTAAAGGCTTTTTTACAAGTTATTGTCATAAAAAGTGTTTGGGGACCCAGGTCCTGCCCCAGGGGACATGTATCAATGCAAAAAAAAGTTTTAAAAACGGACGTTTTTTTGGGAGCAGTGATTTTAATAATGCTTAAAGTGAAACAATAAAAGTGTAATATTTTCCTTTAAACTTCGTACCTGGGGGGGGGGGGGTGCATTTTTCCCATGTTTAGAACAGTCCCTGCACAAAATTACATTTCTAAAGGAGAAAAAGTAATTTAAAACTGCTCGCAGGTATAATGAATTGTCTATGGGAGAAATCAAAAGCGCTAATTTTAAAGGCTAATATGCATGGTATTGTCATAAAAAGTGTTTGGGGACCCGGGTCCTGCCCCAGAGGACATGTATCAATGCAAAAGAAAGTTTTAAAAACTGACGTTTTTCGGGAGCCATGATTTTAATAATGCTTACAGTGAAACAATAAAAGTGAAATATTCCTTTAAATTTCGTACCTGCAGGGTGTCTTTCAAAAAGTGTTTCCCAGTGCTAAACCTTTCATCGAATTTCAAAAATTGTTGCATTTGTAAATTTAAAGGCCAGTGTAAAGAAATAGTAGTGGTAAAAAAAGCACTTGTGGGTTTAACTAATATTTTTTTTTGTATAATTCTCCTTTAAGGGGTGTGGCAGGGGTATGTGTCCTAAGCCTACATACTTTTGCTAATAGGTGTCCCTCGTTCCCATCTCCAAAAAGTTGAGAGGTATTGGATACAGACTGGGGACATGAGGACCACAGGAGCAGGTTGGGAGTCACATGCTGGAGTACACAGGGATCACAAAGCTGGGATGAATGATGACACTGGGAAATTCTGGGACCACCGAGACATACAGGAGCTGGATACAGGCTGGATGAACACTGGGAACAAAGGTTCATAGAGACAATACTGGGAGGCACTAGGCAAGTCATTGAGAATACATGGGATCTGGTTGATAGGATGGGAAGACTAAGCAAACCGCATGCTAGCCCTTTAACATGGTGCCCCCTCTGTGATTGGCTGCCTAGCCGGCAGAAGCAGAACGCCATCAGCGGCACATAGAGGGGAATCCAGCAATGGAGCAAGAAACAGGTGAGGGTGACACTAATCTTCAGCATCTTACACTTCTATGTTCTGTAGTGGAATAGGGGCCAGTGGATAGGTTCACAGATGGATTCAGCCATTCAATATATTAGTAAGTGTCAGATGCTAAAGATTCTTAAGTCTTCAGCATCTGACACTTTTGTGTACTGTATGTCAGATTGTTAAACCCATCTGTGGTATGTGGTTCAATTCACTGGCCCCTACATCACTACAGGGCACAGAAGTCGGATGCTGAAGATTCTTTAGAAAGCATTAAATCTTTAACAGATTTTTTTTTTGTTTTTTTTTTTGTTATTATTATTATTATACAGGATTTATATAGCACCAACAGTTTACGCAGCGCTTTACAACATTAGGGAGGACAGTACAAGTACAATACAATTCAATACAGGAGGAATCAGAGGGCCCTGCTCGTTAGAGCTTACAATCTAGGAGGGAGGGTCAAGTTATACAAAAGGGTAATAGCTGTGGGGGATGAGCTAATGGAGAAAATAGTGCAGTTGTTAGATGGAGGCAGGATAGGCTTCTCTGAAGAGGAAAGTTTTCAGGGATCGCCTAAAAGTGGATAAATTTGGAGACAGTCTGACAGATTGGGTTAGGGAATTCCAGAGGATGGGCAAGGCTCGGGAGAAGTCCTGGAGGAGGATATGGGAGGAGGTGATGAGGGAGCTATAGAGCAGGAGGTCCTAGGAGGAACGAAGAGGCGATTAGATTGGTATTTTGAGACTAGGCTAGTGATTTAGCTGGGGGCAGAGTTGGGGATGGCTATGTAACTTATTGTTAGTATTTTGAATTTAATTTGTTGGGCGAGTGGCAGCCAATGGAGGGATTGGCAGAGAGAGGTAGCAGACACTGAGCGGTTTGTAAGGTGGATGAGTCTGGCAGCAGCATTCATGATGGACTGAAGGGGGGATAGTCTATTTAAAGGTAATCCAATGAGGAGGGAGTTGCAGTAGTCGAGGCGAGAGATAACCAGGGAGTGAATCAGGAGCTTTGTGGTTTCCTTGGTTAGAAAGGGACGTAGTTTAGAGATGTTGCGGAGGTTGAGGCGGCAAGCTTTGGAAAGTGATTGGATGTGGGGCCGAAAGGAGAGTTCAGAATCCAGGATAACACCTAGTACCCGGACATGTGAGGAAGGGTGGATGGTTGTGCCATTGCTCTTGACAGACAAGTCAGGGGAAGAGGCACGTGAGGGAGGAAATATTATAAGCTCGGTATTGGACATTTTGAGTTTGAGGAAGTGGTTGTGACATCCATACAGATATGTCGTTTAGTAAGTTAGTGATGCGTGAGGAGACTGATGGAGTGAGTTGAGGGGTGGAGAGATAGATTTGTGTGTCGTCAGCGTAGAAATGATATTGAAAGCCGTGAGAGGCTATCAGCTGACCCAGGGAAGAGGTGTAGATTGAAAATAAAAGAGGTCCAAGAACAGAACCTTGGGGGACCCAGACAGAGAAGGGAAGAGGAGTGGAGGAAGTAGAATTGTAAGTGACACTGAAGGTGCGTTGGGATAGGTAGGATGAGAGCCACTGAAGAGCACAGTCACGGAGACCGAGGGAATAACGTTTTTTGAGGAGGAGGGGGTGGTCAACCGTGTCAAAGGCAGCTGAAAGATCCAGAAGTAGGAGTACAGAATAGTGTCCGTTGGTTTTTGCAATTAGTAGGTCATTTGTGAGTTTTAAAAGAGCAGTTTCTGTGGAGTGTTGAGGGCGCAATGCAGATTGAAGGGGATCAAGAAGGTTGTTTTTAATGAGGTGGTCACGCAGTTGGTTGTAAACCAGGCTTTCAAGGAGTTTAGAGGAAAAGGGGAGCAAGGAGATAGGGCGTAGGTTGTTAAGATTGGTAGGGTCCAAGGACAGCTTTTTAAGTATGGGGGTGACCAGTGCATGTTTTAGAGCATTGGGGAAGATGCCAGAGGTGAGGGAGAGATTGAAGATGTGGGTTAGAGAGTGTAGGATGGAGTCAATGGGCGACCATAGCATATGAGAGGGAATAGAGTCCAGGGGACAGGTGGTTAGGTGGGCGATAGAAAGGAGTTTAGCAACTTCGTCTGTAGTAGCAGATTTGAATAGGGGGAGTGTCAGTTGTGCCTGTTGACATGGGGTCTTAGCTGGGGGAGATACCTGTAGAGCGGAGATTTCATAGCGGATTGTATCTTGTTTTTGAAGTGATTAGCGATCTCCTGGGCAGTGAGTGAGTCAGTGGGTGGAGGCGGTGGAGGACAAAGTAGAGAGTTGAAGGTAGAGAAGAGTTTACGGGGACTAGATGAGAAGGTGTTAATAAGAGCTGTAAAATAGGTTTGCTTGGCAGTGTGGAGGGAAGAATAGTATTTTTGGAGGGCAGATTTGTATTGGTTGAAGTCTTTGAGAGACTTAGTCTTGTGCCACAGACGCTCAAGAGTGCGACTACGTTTTTTGAGAATTTTAGTGTCACCTGTCATTTGTTTTTTTTGGTTTGTTTGGGTTTGTTTATGTTATTTTCTATAATGTATTTGTAAGATGTTTTGGTGGTATGACAATACTATTAATGTATGTATATATGTTATTTGTCTAATAACTTTTCAATAAAACTAAGATTGAATATAAACAGATTAAAGCTTAGCAGTGCAAATCATGTCATGGGTAAGTATTATTTTTTCTTTACAGGGTGTGCTTATTTTTAAGTTTTCATCCAAGTAACAGATCACTTTAATTTATTATAATTAGGGAAGTCAATATCCTATTTTAAAAATGTCCTGCTTCTCAATTAGCCCAGGGTTCTTTAAAGGGCTGAGAAAGGTGTTCTAGCTCTTAGAAGATAAAGGGCAAAATGCCATATGAATTGCTAATAAATGCCTTTGGATTGATATTTTGCAGTCAATAAACTGAGCATGTGGATATCTGCAATGCTGATGGAAACACAAAGACACTTTGAAAATGTTCAGTAATGTCGTTTACACTGAAGACAAAGTGCTCTGTTTATCAATTTCAAATACTACAGTTTCTTCTGCTGATCATCTACACTGGAAAGCAACAGTAATAAATTATGCCATGTTTTCCATGCTTGCTTCCATTAGTGCAAAGTTTGACTTGTATCAGCAAATACTACGTAAAATTAGCAAACCACAATTTACTGCTTTACATGTCCAATTATGCATGTTATGCTCTGTTTTATTGAATACACAGAGGTGTTCAATAATGATTTATGCAGGGCTGGGCCAAGGGGTAGGTTGAAGAGGTAACTGCCTTGCACTCCTTAGTAGGAGGAAGGGTGCAAAAATGTTAGAACATGTACCTTTTGCTGCTGAAGTAGTTCACAGTTTATTGGGTGCGGGATTGCATTGTGGCTATTTTGCATTGGGCACTAAAGGATTTTGCCCTGGCACTGAGTATATGAAAATTGTCGCAATCCTTTTCTTCTGTAGATACATGTAGCATAAAGGCTGGGGCCCAAATTACACTGCTGTTTGTCAAGCATAGTTGTCCCCTAAGCATACAAATTGGGGCGTGGCCGGGATGTGAGCCGAGGAAGACGTGTGCCTGAAGAGCTCCGTGCAGATCCTGCCTTTATGCCCGTTTTACATCCTTGTTCTCCGCTAAAAGGACTCCTAGAACTCTGCTTGCCCTATGTCCCTCGGTGACCGGAATTATGTCAGCAAAAGGCCGGGGAAAGACACAGGAACCCGTAAAGACTCAGAAGTCGGGTAAGGGGCAGGCCGCCGGCTCTCCGGGCGCCATCTTAGGCTCTAACACCAGAGCACAACGTGGGGGGAGGAAGGAGCAGAGCCTGACACAGTCTCCTGTGGCGATGGCGGCCCCTGAGGAGGAGATAGAAGCCCCCCTCTCACCAGCACTGCTAGAAGCAACAACGGAGGCAATAACAAAACCCATCCTGGCTGCAATAGAGGGGTTTAAATCCATGCTGATGGTAAAAGTAGAACACCTGGCTTCTGAATGCACCCTCATTCGTCATGATTTGGACAAAATCCGGGGACGACTCTCTGAAGCTGAGGGCCGCATAAGCACTGTAGAAGATCAGCAGAGTTCTCATTCCTCACAGATAACTGAACTACAGTCCCTGGTACACAGGCTGGTACACAAAGTTGATGACGCAGAGAACAGACAAAGACGCAACAATATTCGCGTGGTGGGCCTGCCGGAAGGTGAGGAGGGCTCCCGCCCAACAATATTTGCGGAATCGCTGTTTAAGAATGTATTGAATTTGCCTGACATGCCACCCACATATGTGGTAGAAAGAACCCACAGAGTTCCAATGGGCCGTCGTCCTGAAGGGGCACCACCGCGACAGGGACATGATATTGGCTGAAGCAAGGAAGCACCCAGGGTTGCCTTATGAAAATACAAAGCTAATGTTTTTCCTGGACTTCTCGGCCAAGGTCCAGAAACGACGCAGATCATTTAATGAGGTGAGACGCAGGTTACGGGAGAAAGAAATCAAGTACAGCATGTTATACCCTAGCAGATTGAGGATTCCATACAAGGGCACCGTGCGATTCTTTGACACCCCTATGGAAGCCAGTGACTGGATTGACAGTTTGTGAGTAAAATGGCTACAAGCCGCTGGCTGAAGATATGTTGGTTCTTTTGCACCTGTTGATGTTGCTCGAAGGGTTTTTCTCTCCTGTCTAAAGTTTTTTGTTTGGGGGGGACTAGAAGAAATGCTGTTATGTGCATAGTTATGCATGCACGACTATATTTGCACAGACTCCTCTATCAGGAATGATGTGGGGCAGCTGGTCCCTTACATATATTCTTCATAAAGGACTTACAACATGCTTGGTGGAAGATAGGGGACTCATATATGCTGAATGGAAGAATATCCGCAACAGAGTCACGGAGCTTAAAAGGCACGGACACTATGTTTTTCGAATTGATGGACTCTAGGAGAGGTTTTTTGCTCTCTGTTTTACTTTTTTTATGTTTGTTTCTCAATTTTTTTGAGGCCACGTTTTTTAGGACTTTTTTTGGACAGGTTTTGGGTAAAAGCTGCGTGTACTGGTTGTGTTGGTTTGTTACACAGCAGCAGGGAGTTCTGGGGGTTCTGGGATTTGTCTTTTTTGGTAGTGCAGCTTCCCACTTTCAATTCATTGCTATACAAATTACTAGGTGGTTATATGAGATATGTAGTTTACCTGTATGTTCTATTTATAACTTGATGGCACCAGGTGTAATGTATATTGAATTGCAATACATTTTATGGCAGGATCAACAGTTAATTTGGTATCTTGGAATGTCAGAGGCTTAAATGACAAATTCCGTCGAGCCCTGATGTTCCAATACCTAAAGTCGGTCACTCCACACATGGTGTTTCTCCAAGAGACGCATTTGGATGGGAGCAGGGTGCTGTCCTTACGCAGAGCCTGGATACAACGGGCACTACATGCAACCTACTCTACCTATTCTAGGGGAGTCTCAATTCTGATCAGTAAGGCGGTCCCCTGCACCATACACCATGTGATCTCGGATCCGGGTGGCCGGTTCCTAATTGTTATAGCAGATATCAGCACATGTAAGATGGTTCTAGTGAATGTGTATGTGCCTCCACCTTTTCAGATTCAGATTCTCTATGATCTGTTAAGTAAATTAGCCCTGTATATGCATTTACCTCTTATTATAGCAGGGGATTTTAATGCCATTCTCTCTACTACTCTAGACTCATCTAATGCACACAGGGTGGCGTCTGCCGATCTTTCTGCCTGGGCGGCTACGGTCTCTCTGACAGAACTATGGCGGTGGAAAAACCCTAATACAGTAAGCTACTCACATTTATCAAAAACTCATAGGTCTTCCTCCAGGATAGATATGGCTTTTGCTAGTGCACCTATGTTACAATTAGTGGGAGGAGCAAATTATCTAGCTGGGGGTCTTTCAGATCATACACCACTATTAGTGCACATTGGTATCCCCTCGGCCTGTAAAAAGAGGGCTTGGAGGCTGAACCCAGGCTGGTTGGAGGTAGAAGAGGTATCATCTCAGGTAGCCCCACATTTCACGTGGTATTGGAAGGATAATGTAGGGTCCGCCAATCCAGAAGCAGTATGAGAGGCGTTTAAGGCTTGTATGCGGGGCCATTATATTTCAGCTATCAAACAGGTGCATAGGTCATATAATAAAAAGGAACAAGAACTACAAGAAAGGGAAAGGACGTGTGAAGTTGCACATGCAAACGACAACTCTGATGCAACCTATAATGACTTGTTAGAGGCACCACGCTTACTGGCTTTGCACTTCACTGACCTAACACATACGTCTAGGAAAAAGTATGCGGAGTCCATTTTTGAACAGGGTGATAAGAATGGTAAGTTACTGGCTATGCTAGTGGCAGATCAGAGAATACAGACGAACATACCGTGTATCAAAAACTGTAGGGGAGACATTCTCACAAACCCAGTAGACATTATGGACACCTTTGTGGAGTATTATAAAACCCTTTATACTCCTATCCCAGAGTATGACAAGCAACATCTGAACGCATTGTTATCGTTTCTGAACATTCCGGTCCTGTCTGTTTCGGATAGGGATGTTCTGGAGGCAGATATAACTGAAAAGGAAATTGAAACAGCTATCAGGGCTTTCCCTCCGCACAAGTCACCGGGACCAGATGGTTTCAGTGTAGAATGGTACAGGTTGCATATTAAGGACTTGGTCCCCAGACTGAAAGCTTTATTTCACTATTGTCTGGAACACAAGTGCTTGCCGAATTCCATGCTAGAGGCACAAGTAATTCTTTTACCGAAACCAGGCAAGGATCCGTTGTCTTGTTCTTCGTACAGAACTATAGCGCTTTTAAATCAAGATCTTAAAATTCTCACAAAAATTTTAGCTACAAGACTGTCACAGGTTCTCACTACCCTAGTGGACATAGATCAGACTGGTTTTATGCCTCAAAAATCGACAGACACTAACTTACGCAGACTATTCGCTCATTTGCAGATCGATCATGACAATGCGGGAACTAGGGCGGTAGTGTCTCTTGACATGGCTAAAGCCTTCGACTCAGTCGATTGGCATTATATGTTAGCAGTACTGTATCATATGGGATTTGGGGAAGTATTCATGACCTGGATTTCACTATTATATAGTACACCCCGGGCTGCCATAAAATTGGGTCCCTCATTGTCACATCAGTTCTCAGTGGGTAGAGGCACACGGCAGGGATGCCCACTATCCCCATCCTTGTTTGCGCTAGTTATAGAGCCTCTGGCTATAGCTTTGAGAAGGTCGCCTGAGGTGAGAGCATTGAAGGTGGGAGGTATATGGGAATGTACTGCTCTCTACGCGGATGATATGCTTCTGTTTCTGCAAGATGCTGGATCATCCCTGGAGGCAGTGTTTCAGATACTGGATAAATTTGCTGAGGTCTCCGGACTGCGGGTAAATTGGGAAAAATCTAATGTGATGGCCATTGACAGTGATGCCCAGACTTTGGCAACCAAAAGGGTTCCCATCCTCTGGGTATCGGAGTTCAAGTATTTGGGTATACGTATATCACCTAGGGTGGGGGATTTCATGTCCCTAAACTTGTTCCCTCTACTGAATAAAGTTAAGTTGCAGCTTGAGGCATGGAGACACCTGCCATTGTCCCTGATTGGCAGGGTTAACTTATTGAAAATGAAGATTCTTCCAGTTTTTTTGTATTTTTTAAGGAACTCTCCAGTCTGGATCCCCTGTTCTTTTTTCAGGAGGGTGAATGGCTTATTCAGTTCCTTTCTCTTGTCCGATGCACATCCTAGAATCAGCCTCCGGACTTTACAGGAGCTGTTGGGGCAGGGTGGACTGGCTCTACCTGATTTATTCAAATATTTCATAGCTGGACAAATGGTGTTTGCCAGACGTTGGCTGACTAGAGATGACGGGGACTCAGCGACGGTACTGGATGCAGCCCTTATGGGTTCGTATGAGAGTCTGTTTTACTTGGTACATAGAGGACCGCAGGCTTCTCCGTCTTTGACTCCCTCGATGCGCGTCACTGTTCTTGCATGGGACAAGGCACAGAAGTTAATGAAATCTCCAGAAGGGAGTTGGTCACAGGACACCCCTTTGTGGTTTAATCCTAGGATGCCTCACTTTGGTGTAATCCCTGACCCAATAATATGGGCTAGAGTCGGTATTAAGCAACTCAAACACTTAGTGGGCGGGCAAAAATTGCTAACATTTGACCAACTTAAAGAAAAATATAACTTAACCAACTGGTATTTTTTCCGATACATCCAGTTAGGACAGGCTTTCTTAACCCAATTCGGCTCAGATAAGCTGGAGTTGGGTTTATCACCATTGGAGAACAAGCTGCGGGCAGAAGACCTACAGTACCAAAAACGCTATCAGCAGTATACAAGGAATTATTTGTTGAAAGACCAAAAATGCTTGCTAAATGCAGGGATACCTGGAGTGCACTGGTGAAAGACTTCGGGGGGAAGATTGGGATGACATGTGGGATCACTCCTTCCAGACCTTAGTTTCGGCCAGAGATAGGCTCATTCAATTTAAATTATTGCACTGGGTCTACTATACCCCTGCAAGGATTGCTGGGATATATGGTACGAGTGCAGCTGAGTGCTGGCGCTGCACGGCCGATAATGCTGATTTTGACCATATATTCTGGTTGTGCCAGCCGATACAGGAATTCTGGAGGGAGGTGACACACACTATACAGAAGGTCCTTTTGGTGCAGGTCCCTGTAACAGTGGCAGTATGTTTGCTGGGCCTGGTGGAGGAGTTATTGCCGCGTAGGGCACAAAGATCCATGATTTCACTCTCTCTTTTTTATGCACGTAAAGCTATCTTATTGTGCTGGAAAAAACCTACTCCACCTACTATATCCTTCTGGAAAGAATTGATTAACAAAGCTCTCCCTTTCTATAAAGCAACATACCTGAGAAGGGGATGTCCAAAAAAATTTGAGAAAGTGTGGCAGTGCCGACTGGACGCCAGGTTCACTCTGAATTGATTCTGTTTAGGAGTAGAGGTACATGCACTGGTATATTTGGTTAGCACATAGGTAGGCGGTTTAAAAAAAAAAAAAATCTCAACTAGCTCATTTACTAGGTATGTGATGATTATGTACACCACTGACTCAATTGAGAACCTAATGCTGTTATTGGAAGTTAGAGCATAAGTATGACCTGTAACTAGTGGAAGCTGCACGGGAATAGGGTGAAGGAAGGGGGGTGGGAGAGGGAGGTGGGGGGGAGAGGGTTTTTGGTATATGTTGTACTGTTGTATTGTTATTGAAACATTTTTTTAAATAAAAATTGTTAAAAAAAAAAAAAAAGCATACAAATTAATTTGATGATGTTCTGGTTAATTGCATTATCTGCTTTTTTAGCCCGTTGCAGAATCTGTTACTTACGATACATCTTTGCAGGTTTTTCGAGAATTCTTCACTTGATAAATCACCTGAATTTCATAGTAGATCCAACATCAATAAAGATGAATGACAATTTTAGAGGGGGGAGGGAACACCCACGCCATTTTTTAAATTATCTTAGCTTGGGGTTCCCCTCAAATCTTTACCAGACCCAAGGGTCTGGTATGGATTTGGGGGGGACTCCACACCATTTAAAAAAATTGGGGAGTGAGGTTCCTCTTAAAATCCATACCAGACCCCAAGGGCCTGGTATGGATTGAGGGGGACCCCCTTGCTGTTATATTTCACATTTTTTTTATTACCGGCAATTCTTTTGTATACATTTAGACAGCTGATGAGTTATCCATTGTCAATAACATGGCGGCCTCCTGCATAGAAAAAAAAATGTGGAAACCTGCTCTTAGTAGCGGTTAGCAGAGTTTAGGAGAGTTTAGGAGCTGTTAGCATTTTTTTTCGACAAAGTGGTAGTGTTTTTTTTTCTGCCACTAAAATCTGCCACAAAGGGCTCCTCAAAGCCTATGTTTGCATAAACACATAGGATAACATGCAGGGGAGTTTAGAGGCAGGAAAAAAAAACCTAATATTCACTGTAATATATTTAAAAACAAAATTTGAAAGGTTTGTGTGGTTAAATAAGAAGAATACATTATATTATTTTAAACAAAATGGACGAAAAGAGGGCCCTGCTCTGCTTTATTCTCTCGGCAATCAAACTCTTAAGGGTCCAATAGTGCCAATTTATCCCAAACAAGGGTCATACTCGAAGAACTGTAATTTATCTATCTGCTTGTTATAAAAAAAAGATTCAAAAGAAAATGTAATCAACAATAACATTTTGGACCAAGATAAATTCAAACACTGATCACTCATTTAGGTTAGCTGTGCTTCCTAACACCCTAAAAAACTGATTTAAATTAAAAATTTCCACATGAAACAACAAATTCCACTTTTATACATCTTATAAATAATACATGTGTAAAAAATAGATTTTTAAAGTGCGACACAAAACTGAACCATAAATTCTTTAAAAGATTAATATTTATTTAACAATAGGCTAAAATATTATGTCCACATAAAAACATATACAGATATTACCCGTATAGTACAGTCCTTATATTTTTAGTGGCATTTATGTAGATCCCGACATGTTTCACCCTGAAACTGGGCTTCCTCAGGGTACTGTCACGTACCTGATAGGAGACTGAATTGATGAGGTCGGCCTCTCTTATATCTCCTGCCCTGGCCCCACTGAAGATGAAACAGAGGGTATCGAGAGACAGGTGGGACATGAGTGCCTGTAGATGTTGATTGCAGAACATGCAGCAGGGGATGCTACTTGTGACGTTGTCCTGGCTATGTCTTTCACACTACTCCAAGGAGACTGTGAAACCAGAGGAGCAGGAACAGCAGTAATGTTCAGAGGACTGGTCCAGACTAAAGGGGTACTCCGCTTATGCTGATGGTTCTGGATAGGCAGCTTGTCAGGACTCTGGAAGGTGGAAAATACAACGATGTAAAGAGCTGGTGCGGCAGACAGCCAGGCAAGCACTCGAGTAGTACAGTGAGCCAGGATCAGAGGCAGAAGCAGAGTTTCAGGAATAGCCAGGGTCATCAACAGGCGGGCAGTGAGGTACCAAGTCATGTGCAGAGCCAAAGTCATCAACGGAGCCGGCTCAAGGGTAAACAACGCAGCAAAAGTAGACTCCAAGATCAGGTCAAGAACACACCAGGTGAGCAACAGGGAGAACATGCAGGATCAATCAGGACACAGTGCACAAATGAAACTCAGTCAGCAAAGGATATGAGAATGAGCTCCCTTTAAAAAGCCCGTCTGGCACCAAGAGGGGTTGTGCATGCGCATCCGCAAATTTCTACGCGCATGCACGCGCCTGTTAGACGTTCTACGGGAAATACTGTGCGCATGCGCATATCTACGTGTTAGGCATCTCACTGTGATTCCCTGACAGGTACACTATACTCTTATGCCCCATACACACGATCCGACTTTCCAACAACAAAACCGTGTATTTTTGTTCGAAGGATGTTGACTCTAACTTGTCTTGCATACACACGGTCACACAAATGTTAGCCAACAATTACGAACGTAGTGATGTACAAGACGTACGTGATATCTCCATTATGAACGCTAGTTATAGCTCATGCTCATACTTGATTACAAGCATGCATGGACTTTTGTCCGATGGACTTGTGTACACACGATCAGAAAGTCCGACAACAAACATTTGTTGGCGGAAAATTTGAGAACCTACTAGCCAACATTTGTTGACGGAAAGTCCGCCAACAAATGTTCGATGGAGCATACACACGGTTGGACTTTCAGCCAACAAGCTCACATCCAACATTTGTTGTCGGAAAATCCGATCATGTGTACGGGGCATAAGAATCAGAGCCTTCTAATGAATAAAAAATACACTATGAATAACACAAAAACAACATTCAAAAAGGCTTTTACACTTACAAATATAGTACATGTGTGTATTAATCGCGATGATCCCACATGCTTACCCTGAAGTTTAGTAATGTCACATGAGTCTGAGGTAACTGATTATTCAATTGTTGTTGGTATGATGCCAGACCCATCATAGAGCTACAAGTGGCCACAGGAGGCAGACAGGGACCAGACTAAATAATAATAAAAATGCCATAAATCTATACCCTATTTTGTAGACGCTATAACTTTTACGCAAACCAATCAATATACGCTTATTGCGATTTTTTTACCAAAAATATGTAGAATACATATTGGCCAAAACTGATAAAGAAATGTTTTTGTTTTTTTTTTTGGGGGGGGGGGTATTTATTATAGCAAAAAGTAAAAAATATTGTTGTTTTTTTTTTTTTTTTCTAAATTTACGCCCTTTTTTTGTTTGTAGCACAAAAATAAAAACCGCAGAGGTAATCAAATACCACCAAAAGAAGGCTCTATTTGTGGGAAAAAAAGGACATCAATTTTGTTTGGGTACATCATCGCACGACCGCGCAATTGTCAGTTAAAGCAACGCAGTGCCGTATCGCAAAAAATGGCCTGGTCATTAAGGGGGAAAATGTTTCGGTCTGTAAGTGGTTAACCTAGTTGACAAACTGGAATAAACAACTTTAAATAAACACCTGACAGACCTTGAAATTATTATGTATGTTAAATTATCCTTACAACGTGTTTCATAAATATATAAAATTATTTTTTCAAATATTTATACATACCCCAGTTACATAAAACACAACCTTAAAATAAAGTTCTCAGGAATGCAGAAAAAAAACAACACAGAAATTATTAATAAAATGTCCATACTTACATATAACTGTTTATAGGAACACTGTTGTAAACTTACAGTGATTCATAACTCCAAGTGGTTAAACACTTTATATTGTTTATCTAACCCCACCATGCTAGAGGTGTAAACTAAGCACTGGAACCTACAGTACTTACGCATGTGGTTTACATATTCTGTAATTTATATTTTTGGAGCAAAAGTGATTTTTTACACAATTGTTTTAACACAATCGTCTTTTAAACTATTGCCAGCAATTGCTCTTTTAAATATAGAGTCTTATGCACACACGAGCGGAATTTCCAACGGAAAAATCTTGGATGGATGAACTTTCGACCATCAAGAACGTGGTGACGTACAACACTACGACGAGCCGAGAAAATGAAGTTCAATGCTTCCGAGCATGCGTCAAATTGTTTCCGAGCATGCGTAGGAGTTTTGAGCGTCGGAATTGGTACAGACGATCGGAATTTCAGATCAGAACTTTTTCCCGACCGAAAAATTAAGAACATGCTCTCAATCTTTTGCTGGCTGGAATTCCGCCAGCAAAAGTCCGATGGAGCATACACACGGTCGCATTTTCCGACCAAAAGCTCTCATCGGACTTTGGCTGGCGGAATTTCCGCTCGTGTGTATGGGGCATTAGAGTGAAAAATATAAAGTAATAAATTAGTAATTTTAGAATATTTGATCAACTAAGATCTTCACATTTGGATGATTGGCTAAAAGAAATAAATGTTTATAATGATCAGTTTTTATTCATTTATGTAAAAGAAAAAATGTTTGCTGTAACTGAATGAAAAGATGTAGTTGGAGTCTGGAGAGTTTGTTAGTGTATCCAAATCTGCTAGGACATCCAACTCACTCCTCCCCTCCAGATTAACAATGTTGCTGAGTGCTACTGCTGACCAAAGGTGCCTTCCTGTGCTCCTTTATCCAGAAGGGAGGCACTTTAAAGCGGGGGTCCACCCACACCGCCAAAAATAAATAAATATTAAAAGCCAGCAGCTACAAATACTGCAGCTGCTGACTTTTAATACATGGCCACTTACCTGTCCCAGGGTCCAGCGATGTCAGCAGGCGACGCCGAGAACCCGCTCGGTTCTCGGCAGCTGCCGCCGCCATCCTAGGTGAGCGAATCAGGAAGTGAAGCGTTGCGGCTTCACTTCCCGGTTCCCTACTGCACATGCGCGAGTCACACTGCGCGTCCCAAGTGGACCCCGCTCTCTCCTGGGAGCTGTGTGTTCCCATCAGACAGCGCAGTGGGGACGGGAAGAGGCGTAGACTCCCATGGGAGTCTATGGCGGAAGTGGGTGCAAGTTCCGAAAAGCGGAAGTTCCATTTTTGTGTGGAACTCCGCTTTAACCACTTACCATCTGGGCCATTTCTGACACTTTGCTCCTACAGGTAAAAATCTACTTTTTTTTTTGCTAGAAAATTACTTAGAACCCCCAAACATTATATATTTTATTTTTAGTAGAGACCCTAAAAAATAAAATGGTGGACGTTGCAATTTTTTTGTCAAACAGTATTTGCGCAGTTTTTTTTCAAAACATTTTTGGGAAAAAAAACCACTTTCATAAAAAATAAAAAAAACCACTAAAGTTAGCCCAATTTTTTTGTATAATGTGAAAGATGATGTTACGCTGAGTAAATAGATACCTAACATGTCACGCTTTAAAATTGCGTCTGTCCGTGGAATGGCGGCAAACTACAGTGCTTAAAATTCTCCATAGGCAATGCTTTAAACGCCTTTACAGGTTACCAGTTTAGAATTGCACAGGAGGTCTGGTCATAGAATTATTGCTCTTGCTCTGATATTCGCAACAATACCTCACATGTGTGGTTCGATCGTCGTTTACATATGCGTGCGGGAGTAACGTATGCGTTCGCATTTGCGTGTAGGCACGGTGGGATGGGGGCGCTTTACATTTTTTAAAATTATTTATTTATTTTATACTAAAATATTATTTTTTTACACTTTTTTTTGTACTAACTTTATTGCTGTCATAAAGGATGAACAACATCCCTTGTGATAGCATGGGTCGTGATAGGTCCTCTTTGTGAGAGATTTGGGGTCTGTTAGACCCCAAATCTCTCCTCTGGCCTCCCATGTAGCCGATCAGCCACATATTGGTCTGATCGGCTACTTACCTGGTCACCAACGGGGCGGAACAGGAAGTGACGAACTATGCGTCGCTCCCAGGTTTCCGGGGTTACAGAGAGAGGGGAAGGATGTCAGTTCCTCTCTCTCTGTACAGGGCAGCCATTGCCGCCAGCCGCATCGCTCCCAGCCTCTGCGATGGGACCAGAGACCCCGTGAGAGTCAACGGAAGGGGGTTCCAACTAATTAGCCACTCAGATTACTTCTGCCTACAGAATCACCAGGCTGAAAAGATTGATAATGGGATGATGCCTGTAGGTGCAGGTATCATCCCGGTATAACCACTATAATCGGAGGACGTCCATGTACGCCCTGCTGGCGGGAAGTGGTTAACACAGGAAGTGTGTTACTGGCCAGATCACTAAGTGAAAAGGGAAAGCCTAAAAAAAGAAAACAAATGCAAAAGCCACATCTAATAATTGGTAAGCTGCAAGCTGCAATATATTACATTTTTGGTTTGGCAATTAATACCACTTTAAAGTCAAAATATCTTTTTGTCTTTTAAATAAAATAAATAAACTCAATTAAATACCAGACCTATTTTATTACACTATAGAAACAATTAGAATATGTTTCATAAATGACTGTGCGTCGGCGGTAAAGCGCCGCTGTTTTTAGCAGCGCTTTACTGTAAATTTCGCTGCGCTATTCGAGAAAGGGTTAAAACCACCCGGCCGAGAAAGGGTTAAAACCACCCGCAAATCGCTGTTGCAGCAGCGCTTTGCCGGCGGTATAGCCGCGCTGCCCATGGATTTCAATGGGCAGGAGTTTACACAACGCTCCTTCACCGCTCCGAAGATGCTGCTAGCAGGACTTTTTTTAGTGTCCTGCCAGCGCACCACTCCAGTGTGAAAGCCCTCGAGGCTTTCGCATTGGAGACACAGGAGCGGCTCTTTCAGGGCGCTTTGCAGGCGCTATTTTTATTTTTTTTATTTATTATTTTTTTTAGCTCCTGCAAAGCGCCCCAGTGTGAAAGGGGTCTAAGTATTATGAGCAGCAGTGTGAGGTAGGTAGGAGGACCTGAGAGGTACAGCAGAAGAAACATCTGCAGAGGATGTAGCAGGGTGACAGGAAAGATCATGTGCTGAGGGAAGTAGGGTTGCCACCTTTTTATTAAGTCAAACCCGAACACAGAAGTTTTTTTTTTTATAGTATAAACTATACATATAATTTTCTATTAAATAACATTTCTAATCATATGAAGTTAACAACAAGAGTCCTCCTTTATGTCAGAGTCCACAGAGTTCCCCTTTTACATCTGAACTCGCAGAGTTCCCTTTCACTGTAAGGGAGGACTCTGCAGACTCTGATGTAAGGGGGAACACTGAGAACTCTGATGTACGGAGTGGACTCTGATGTAAGGGGGAACACTGTGGCTTCTGGTGTAAAAGGGAACACTGATGCAAGGGCTGCTCTGAGAAGCCTGATTTACCTTAGTGTACTCACTCAGAGGCAGGAGAGAGAAGGGGGGAGACTTCAATCACAGACGGGGATGGGTGGTGAGCTCACTCACCCCTTGGCAGTCAGCACCTCTCATCCAGATGTATCTTAGGCTGCTGGACTTCAAATTTTCAGCCCACACTTTCCTTTTCTAAGTAGTGTGGGCAGACACAGAGAGGTTGGACCAGGAGAAAGAGGTGCAGATTGAGCCCTCTCTCCTCTCCCGTCTGTGTGTGTATTTGGGGGGGGGGATTGTTAGTGCTGGCTTTAGGCAGCATGAAAGAGAGTGTAATGCCGCGTACACACGGTCGGACTTTATGGCAGACTTTGCCCGGCGGACTTTTCGACGGACTTTACGACGGACTTTCTGAATGAACGGACTTGCCTACACACAATCCACCAAAGTCTGTCGAATTCGTACGTGATGACGTACGACCGGACTAAAACAAGGAAGTTCATAGCCAGTAGCCAATAGCTGCCCTAGCGTGGCTTTTTGTCCGTCAAACTAGCATACAGACGAGTGGACTTTTCGACCGGACTCGAGTCCGTCGGATAGATTTGAAACATGTTTCAAATCTAAGTCCGTCCAACTTTTGAGAAAACAAAGTCCGCTGGAGCCCACACACGATCGAATTGTCCGACGAAATCCCGTCCACCGGGCAAAGTCTGCCGTAAAGTATGACCGTGTGTACGCGGCATAACACACACTCTCGGCTTAGACAACTGCTGGGAAGCCATAGTCCAATCTGAATTATGTGTCCAGGTTTCAGGCAGTCTGAAACCCGGACACATGATTCCAAACCCAAACTGTCTGGGTGAATCCTGGACAGGTGGCAACACTAGAGGGAAGCCATTTGACTGCTGATTGATCCCCAGTACATAGCACACTTACTAATTTCAAATGGTACTGTTTATACAGTTTGCAAGCTGAGAAAATTATCCCTTTAATTTGCTCTCAAATTATTGTTTTGTCTTCTCACCACACAATGCCTTATACAGTATGTCGTTATTTCACAAAAAAAGTTTTGGTTAGTTAGCAACAATATCAAGTCACAGGGGTTAATTTACTAATGGCATATAGGATGTTCAATTTGCAAGGGAATTTCCCCTAAGCTTAGTGAATGGGATGAAGTTCTGCTGAATGTTCCCTTAGCTTAATGAATGTGGTAAAAATTGGCTTTGAATACCCAAAAACATGCAAGAAAAAAAGCTGTTTTGTACTTATCTGCATCTACATGATTGGATAATGGAAGTCAGCAGAACTTCATCCCATTCACTAAGCTAAGGAAAAATTCCCCTGCAAAGTGAATTGCCTATTTGCCTTTAGTAAATCAACCCCATAGCCAGGGCCGTCTTTAAAGCAGGGCAAAAGGAGCATCTGCCCTGGGCCCCATCATTGTTGTGGGGCCCAAAGCAGCTGCATCATACTTGCCAACTATCCCAGTTTAAATTCACTTGTCCCTTGAAATTTCAGTCCTGTGCTGTGTCCTGATATCTCAGTGTGAAGTGCTGCTACTAATGCTGCCCAGCTTTACACTATTGTTGTGTACAGATGCCTCACCTGCAGACCCTGTGTTTACATGTAAATAACCGACATTGATATGTAAATAGAAACGGCATTCATATGTATTTAGCGGCGGGCCAGCAGCATTCATATGTGAATAGAGGCGGTGTTCATATGTCTATCATGCCCCCCTGAGGTCATATCCACCATCACCTCTGCTGAATGCTGCCCACTGGGGAGACAAAGGGGCATGCTGGAAAGTCCTGCCTACAACTGTGGTCATTCAGCCTACAGGTGATAGGTAGTAAAGTTAACCGCTTCAACCCCGGAAGATTTTACCTCTTTCCTGACCAGAGCACTTTTTGCGATTCGGCACTGCGTCGCTTTAACTGACAATTGCACGGCCCTACCGTTACACCCAAACGAAATTGACGTCCTTTTTCCGCACAATTAGAGCTTTCTTTTGGTGGTATTTGATCAACTCTGCGTTTTTTATTTTTTGCGCTATAAACAAAAGAAGAGGGACAAGTTTGAAAAAACACAATATTTTTTACTTTTTGCTATAATAAATATCCAAATTTTTTTTTTTAAACAAATTTTTTCCTCAGTTTAGGCCAATATGTATATTTCTACATATTTTTGGTAAAAAAATCGCAATAAGCGTATATTGATTGGTTTGTGCAAAAGTTATAGCGTCTACAAAATAGGGGATAGATTTATAGCATTTTTATTATTTTTATTTTTTTTACTAGTAATGGCGGCGATCTGCAATTTTTATTGTGACTGCGATATTGCGGCGGACATATCGGACACTTTTGACACATTTTTGGGACCATTCACATTTATACAGCGATCCGCGCTATAAAAATGCATTGATTACTGTGTAAATGACACTGGCAGGGAAGGGGTTAAACACTAGGGGGCGATCAAGGGGTTAAGCATACCTCCCAACAGTCCCGGATTGGGCGGGACTTTCCCGCTTTGACACCTCTGTCCCGCTATCCCGCCATACAGGTGATTTGTCCCGCATAATGCTGTTGACTACAAGCTAATTTTTCTCTCAATGGGACCTGCAGCAGTGTGTACATCCAGTACAGCCAGGGATTGCCTAACAAGTCAGCTGGATGTGCACTGTGCAGCCCCAATGAGAGACTTCACCTGTCAAAAAGAGAGTGTGATGTCGGGTAGGGGCGGGACTGCTATCCAGACCCGCCCCTCTGTCAAACCAGTGCATAGCGAAAGAGCCGGTGACACAACACCGGCATTCATAGATTGCTGGCCGGGATCAGCTATCTATTCCTCTCCCCCAGAGTTTTTTCAGCCTCCATTAGCCCTGCACTCACAGGCAGCTCCCCACTTTCACCTAAATACATAAGCCTGACTTCTGCAGTTGAAAGTGAAAGTAACAGCTCAGCTCGGCTCCTTCAACAGGCTCTCTGCTCTGCAGTCTGCACTAAAGTCGGGACAAGTGAAAGTCTGACTGCAGCGTGTGTGAGGAGGGAGGAGGGAGGAGGGGGGAGGGGGGTGAGCTGCCCCCTAATCATTATCTCCTTCCTGCTCCAGGAGTCGAAGATACCCAGTGCACTGAAAGGAGAAGGAAGCTGTGGCTGCACTGGATAGAAGACATCTACAGAAAGGTGCTACTTTTACAAAAGTGTGTGTTATGTGTGTGTGGTGTGTGTTGTATGTGTGTGTGGTGTGGTGTGTGTTGTATGTGTGTGTGTGTTATGTGTGTGTGTGGTGTGGTGTGTGTTTGGTGTGGTGTGTGTTATATCTGTGTGTGTGTGGTGTGTGTTATATCTGTGTGTGTGTGTGGTGTGTGTTGTATGTGTGTGTGTGTTGTGTGTGTGTGGAGTTGTGTGTGTTATGTGTGTGGTGTGTGTTATATGTGTGTGTGGTGTGGTGTGTGTTGTATGTGTGTGTGTGTTATGTGTGTGGTGTGTGTGGTGTGGTGTGTGTTATATCTGTGTGTGTGTGTGGTGCGTGTTGTATGTGTGTGTGTTATGTATGTGTGTGTGTGGTGTGGTGTGTGTTGTATGTGTGTGTGTGTGTTATGTATGTGTGTGTGTTATGTGTGTGTCGTGTGGTGTGTGTTATGTGTGTGTGTGGTGTGGTGTGTGTTATATCTGTGTGTGTGTGGTGTGGTGTGTGTTGTATGTGTGTGTGTGTGTTATGTATGTGTGTGTGTTATGTGTGTGTGGTGTGGTGTGTGTTATATATATGTGTGTGTGTGTGTAGGGAGGGGGGTTTCAGATGTTATAGTTGAGGAGAAGGGCAATAGTGACATGTGGATGGATGACTGCACTCTGTACCTAGCACTCTTGAACCCTTGCACTCTGTACGTAACGCACTCCAGAACCATGCACTGTGCCTGCACTCTGTACATAACACATGTCAATACCCTGCACTCTATATGTAACTCCAGAACCCTGCACCTTGTGCATAACACACTCCAGAACCATGCACTCTGTATCTAGCCCTATCCTGAACCCTGCACTCTGTACATAATGCACTCCTGAATCCTTCCACACTTTGTGTAATGCACACTTCCATAGTTTATGCAAAATCATTTGTAATGGAAGCTTTTTATTCCTATTTTTTGAAATGACTGTGCTGGGGTTTTTGTATGCATTAGTGAGAATCTTTCTTTTTGCCGCAGTGCACATAGCGCGCGTTCAGTCGCCTCCTCCCATAAGTGTCCCTCTTTCTGAAGTTCAAAAGTTGGGAGGTATGGGTTAAGTGTGTCCTAGGAAGTGATTCTAACTGTGTGGGGATGGGCTATCACTGACATAACAGGGATCACTGCTCCCGATGACAGGGAGCAGTGGATCCCTTTCATGTCACTAGGCAGAACAGGGAAATGCCTTGTTTACATAGGTATCTTCCCATTCTATGGCTCCGTGACACGATCGTCGGGAGACTGGCGGACATCGAGTCCGCAGGTCCCGCCAATTAAAGGGGATGTACAGGTGCCACATTTGCTATCACTCTTTGAGTGACACTAGGATAGCACAGTAAAATATTTTGTTCATTTTAATTTTTTTTTTACTAGTAATGGCAGTAATCTGCAACATTGCGAGGGACAGATCGGACACTTTTAACACATTTTTGGGACCATTGACATTTATACGGCGATCAGTGCTATAAATATGCATTGATTACTGTGTAAATGTCACTGATAGGGAAGGGGTTAACACTAGGGGGCGATCAAGGGGTTAACTGTATGTCCCCTACATGTGTTCTAACTGTATGGGAATAGGACTGACTGGGGGAGGAGACATATCATTGTTCCTACTTAGTAGGAACAAACAATATGTCTCCTCTCCCCTGACAGAACACAAATCCTCATGCTGGCTCTCGTGCACATGATCGCACGTGGCCGGCGGCAATTGCACTCACAGACCACACACATCGGGTCCTCCGCTGTGCAGCGGGCACGCGCCCGCTCTCTGGCGGTTCTTAAGGGGAAAGCCCTACCCGTACGGGGTTTCGCCCAGGAGAGCCATTCTGCAGCAGTATATCTACGTGAGCCGGTCGGGAACCGGTTAATGAATTTACCTGCACAAAAACACAATATAATAACCAATTGTTTGGTAAAAAATAAAAGCTGGTACCAAACTATGGTACTTAAAAACCTCCATAGGTGACACTTTAAAAGCCTTTACAGGTTATGAGTTTAGAGTTACACAGGAGGTCTGGTGATAGAATTATTGCTCTCGCTATGAAGTTCACGGCGATACCTCACATGTGTGGAGCAAACACAAGGGGGTGAGGGTGCTTTAAAAAATGTTTTTATTATTTATTTTATTACATTTTTTTTTTACACTCTCTCTTTACATTTTTTTTTAATCACTTTATTTGTTATCGCAAGGAATGTAAACATCCCTTGTGATAACAATAGCCAGTGACAGTTCCTCTTTACTGAGACATCTGGAGTCTATCAGACCCCAGATTTCTCCTCTGCCCTTGAAAGCTTCGGATCAAACTCAGTCTCATATTGGTTCTATCCGAAGCTTTCCCTTGCCGGTAATGGCCGGTAAACAAAAGGCCAAAACCAGAAGTGACAAAATACTTGTGGCTTCTGGTTTCGTATACCATAGAGATGATGGGGAACGTTTCGGTCCCCGATCAGCTCTATGGTAAGCTGGCGGAACAGTGCGTGGAATGGAAGAGCCCGAAAAAGGAGCGGTAAGAGGCGGGGACAACCCCTCTAGCCACTTGTAAAAGGGATCCTTATCATGATCATTAGCTGCTTGGATTGCTTTTACCAGATAGAGAATCGCCTGCAATTGTGACAAACAACATCGTGCGAAGCTTGTCGCCCAAAAGAAACTCCTGCTCCTTTTTAAGCGACAAGCTTCACGTGATGTGGTTTTGCCGAGATTGCAGCGTGATTTGTCGCACAACAATCGCAGAAAAATCACACCACGTTTAGGTGCTATTGAAAACGAATGGCACGTGAATAAGAGTGCTGCATTTTGCCAGCATTGCAGTGCGATTTGGATTTGCGGGCAGAATCATGGCAATTACGCTCGCGATCCCAAATCGCTGGATGTGCACAGGGCCTAACACAGCTGATGTTTTGACGCATCTGGAATGTATTTAGGCTGATTTAAAAAGTTCAGTTGGGCTTTAAAGATTACTGACTTATTTATGTAAGACTTCTATAAAATAATACATTTCTGCAGACTGTTTATAAGAAATATAGAAAATTGCAGAAGTTGCTGTATGTAGTTTTTTTTTTATTTCATGTAGATTGTGTTGTATATATTAATAATATTACGCAGAATTTGGTTGATAGGAAACATACGGAATTTGGCCTGCAAAAATACACTTTCTGCCTTGTTGCTAGGAACCTTCGTTTTCCTAAAAAGAAAAATCTATTTATTATAGTTTTGAGCATCATGGCAGCTGTGCAATTGTATATATTCGCATTGAATAAACCTATGAAACAAGACATATGGGCCCTTCAGAAAAATGCCTAAGTTGGATCATAACACCCATAAATACAACAATAAATGTCTCTCATTTCTAAATCACATTCATCTTATATAAATATAGGGATCTAAAACTTGTGGGAAAGTGTAGCATCCATTTCATTATCCTACACATTCATTGTTTCTATCCACATAAAGACTCCGACATCCATCACTGCCTGCGGGGAAATCTTCAATCCTTGTTAGATGTAAAGACCTTTCTATATGGACAAGAAATCTTTAATCTTCTCAGTGTCAGGGGTCTCTGTTGTTTAATCTACATAATGTATCTATTATTTCTGAGAAATCTGCTTATCCAATCAGCATACAATTAGGATAAACCCAAAGTGAAGGCTTGGCAATGAGCTGGCTATTGTATATGTTGCTCCTTCAATCATACTCAAATTAGAGATTTTACTGCAAGGATGGCAAATTGAAAATGTTTGAATAGAAACTACTTTATTTTAAAATTGCCATTTTTTTTTAATAAATGTATTAATTGAAGCGGCTTTTTCAGCCTTGAACTGATCCTTTAGGTTTTATAATAGACATAGTACAGCAATAAACTGGTAAAGCTGTCTGTTTGTACTAAAGATATGTGGCCATTTTCAGAGTCAATGATGGTACTGATTGGATTGTAATATGCAGTGCCTGAAAATTATTATAGATGTGGGAACTGATCTGCTGCCTTATGGTTCCAATTTGGATTTGACTAATGAATGGCTTGAGAATATCCACAACAAATTGACATTTTTTTCAGGATTCTGTGCACAGGGATTTGTTTATCTTTTGAGCTTTTTTTTTTTTTTTTTACTGCCCATTACATTTATTACATCAGACACAGGGGCTGAAATTCCTATAGCAGGAAGCTACATCAATGTGAACGCAATGCTTTGTTAATATCAGCCTATATACTGTTTAAAATTGGGCACGTATAATAACAAACATTAGGCCGGACATACACGGTTTGAACCGTTAATGGACAGGCTGAATGTACCCAGTGGATCGATCAACTTGGGTACAACCAGCCTGCCGGATTCGCTTTTGATTATCGCAAGCAGCTGCTATACCCGCTCTCTGTCTTCTCCCGGCCGGGATGGGTTTTCCCGCCCCTCCCCGCCAGGAGGAGACAATTACTGATTCCCCTGTCTGCACTGTCTGTGTTGATGGGAAAATCTTGTGAATTTCTTTCCTGCAGGAAAGAAATTTGCACGGTGTATGGCCGGCCTTAGCCTCTTTTACACTAAAAGATGGTGTGGAGATTGGAAGGATTTATGTAGAACTCCCTCCTAAGCGCTATCCTCTGTTTATGTGAAAAGGCACTACTACTTCCTTAAAGGGAACTACTTACCCAGGGATCCTTAAACTACGGCCCTACAGCTGTTGCGGAACTACACATCCCATGAGGCATTGTAAAACTGACATTCACAGACATGACTGGGCATTATGAGAATTTAGTTCCTGAAAAACTGGAGGGTCATAGTTTGAAGACCCCTGCATTTACCCGTTCCCCTAAAACCATGTGAATGTGTAGAAACAGATTTGGTAAAAAAACAACCTTAGTTTCAATAATGGAAAACCACCATCTTCACTGTTACTTAATGATTTATTAAAGTGACTCAGACACTAAAAGAAAGTAGTTAAAGAAATTAAAGTGATTGTAAAAGGTATTTTTTTTTAAATAACAAACATGTGATACTTACCTGCTCTGTCCAATGGTTTTGCACAGAGCAGCCCTGATCCTCCTCTTCTGGGGTCTCCCACCGGTGCTCCTGGCTCCTACCCCCTTTCGAGAGCCCCCGTAGAAAACCACTTGCTATATGGGCAATCATGTGGGCATGATCCTGAGCCAGGCTCTGTGTGTCCATTGACACACACAGTTCAGCCTGGCCCCACCTCCCCCTCCTCACTTACTGTGATTGACAGCAGCAGGAGCCAGTGCCTCCCGCTGCTGCCTCCAAGTCCAGTGAGAAGAGAGAGAGCTGCTGCTCGCTGGAACAGTGCTGGTTTGAGATTGGGCTCAGAATTTAGGAAGGGCTTGGGGGGAGCTGAGCACAGAAGTGTTTTTATCTTAATGCAGATAAATAAAAAAACCATCTGCCTTTACAACCACTTTAATAATCACCTTTTCTGCACCATTGTTATCGTCTGTATTAAAAGAGAAGCAATCACTTGAGTCTTTGCAATCTACTATGTTGTGGAGTGGCAGATTTCTTGTTTCCCATGGTGCGCAAGGTTCCTCCCACTGGCACCTACATCACTATAGGACAAATTAGTGACATAGGGGTTGGTGGTTTGAAGCACCAAGCTCAGCCCCATGTCATTTTTCAGATGGGCCTCCAGAGAAATGGGAGGAGGGGGGGGGGGGGGGGGTTCTGCAGGCAGTAGAAATGATAAGGTGGTTTTACAGCTCCTTAGATCACTTCTACAATACAGCATTGACCAAGATATAAACACAAGCTCATCACAGCTATTGTAACCATGAGGTTGTTTTCATCCCTTTACTGCCATGCTTTAGAATTTATAATGGTAGCAGTAAAAGAGTAAAGTGGCCCATAGATGGAATTAAATTCAGCTGATTCAGCAGGGACCGACTGAATTTCGATCCATATATGTGCACATTGGTTGTTCCACCAATTGACTTCTGTACAACCTCCCTGCTAAAATATTTCTATTTATCAGCACTGCAGGTTAATAATAGAATTCTGGGATGTAGCGCAGCTGATTTACCCAGCGTGCACCTCCCGATCTCGTGCATGCACACTAGTGACAGTGCTCACATCACATAGACAGTCCCTGGATTACAGTGTCCACTTACAGTGCTCAATTAAACATGTGATGTCCTGTTTACAGAGCATGTACTTCCTACTGGCAGATCCCCTTCTTCAAAAATGGCGCCTAACTCTCAAAATACCGTGAGAGTACACTATTAGGCCTCATGTACACTACTGCTGCTAAACAGATGTTTAGGAGCATTTGGGCATTTTTTTCAACTGCTCCTGAACTCTCCTCTATGTTATCTTATCAGTACATGTACACAGGGTCGTTTATAGTCGTTTCTAGGCCTTTTTTGTTCAGGTGCTGAGTTTAGAGGTAAACGCGGCTAAGCGTTTAATTTACACGTGTTTTTCATTTTTCGCTAGTTTAAAAGAATAACATTTTTTTTTTCAAACGCTTCTAAACGCAAACGTGCCAAAATGCCGCAAAATGGACGTTTTAAAAGTGGGTTACTATCTGTCAAGTTAAATCATTCAGGAGTAGGGATGAGCTTCGTGTTCGAGTCGAACCCATGTTCGACTCGAACATCGGCTGTTCGGTCGTTCGCCGAATTGCGAACGATATGGGCCGTTCGCGCCAAATTCGTGTGGCGCGTCACGGCCCATAATTCACTGCGGCATCGCTGTGCATTGCTGGCTGATGATTGGCCAAGCATGCACTATGACCCGCATGCTTGGCCAATCACAGCGCCGTCAGTAGAGAGAGCTGTAATTGGCCAAAGCCAGGGTGGGGGGATTTAGTACACGCCCCACACTATATAAGGCCGCCTGCACGGCGGCCCTGTGTAGTGTGTGTTCCGGTGTGCTGAGAGATAGAGAGAGAGAGAGACAGTGTCATTTGATTTGAGTTAGATAGATTAGGCAGAACAGTCAGTCAGTTAGCTGCACTTACAGTGTATTGTGTATATATATGCATCCCAGGTGTTGCATATATATATATACACTGTATTCAGTTTAGCTAGATCCGTTCCTGTTATCTTCTAGACCATTTACATTTAGTGCAGTGCGTCCTGCTCACAGTGTTCAGCTAGATCCGTTCCTGTTATCTTCTAGACTATTTTACATTTAGTGCAGTGCGTCCTGCTCACAGTGTTCAGCTAGATCCTGTTCCTGTTATCTTCTAGACTATTTACATTTAGTGCAGTGCGTCCTGCTCACCGTGTTCAGCTAGATCCGTTCCTGTTATCTTCTAGACTATTTACATTTAGTGCAGTGCGTCCTGCTCACAGTGTTCAGCTAGATCCGTTCCTGTTATCTTCTAGACTATTTACATTTAGTGCAGTGCGTCCTGCTCACAGTGTTCAGCTAGATCCGTTCCTGTTATCTTCTAGACTATTTACATTTAGTGCAGTGTGTCCTGCTCACAGTGTTCAGCTAGATCCGTTCCTGTTATCTTCCTACTGACAGGCAGGCTTGTCTGGTTACAGTATATAAAGCTACCTGAAGAAAATTACAGGTGTTCTATTTGATCCTATTAGTACCACGGTCAGGCAGCTAGACTATTTACATTTAGTACAGTGCGTCCTGCTCACAGTGTTCAGCTAGATCCGTTCCTGTTATCTTCCTACTGACAGGCAGGCTTGTCTGGTTACAGTATATAAAGCTACCTGAAGAAAATTACAGGTGTTCTATTTGATCCTATTAGTACCACGGTCAGGCAGCTAGACTATTTACATTTAGTACAGTGCGTCCTGCTCACAGTGTTCAGCTAGATCCGTTCCTGTTATCTTCCTACTGACAGGCAGGCTTGTCTGGTTACAGTATATAAAGCTACCTGAAGAAAATTACAGGTGTTCTATTTGATCCTATTAGTACCACGGTCAGGCAGCTAGACTATTTACATTTAGTACAGTGCGTCCTGCTCACAGTGTTCAGCTAGATCCGTTCCTGTTATCTTCCTACTGACAGGCAGGCTTGTCTGGTTACAGTATATAAAGCTACCTGAAGAAAATTACAGGTGTTCTATTTGATCCTATTAGTACCACGGTCAGGCAGCTGGACTATTTACATTTAGTACAGTGCGTCCTGCTCACAGTGTTCAGCTAGATCCGTTCCTGTTATCTTCCTACTGACAGGCAGGCTTGTCTGGTTACAGTATATAAAGCTACCTGAAGAAAATTACAGGTGTTCTATTTGACCCTATTAGTACCACGGTCAGGCAGCTAGACTATTTACATTTAGTACAGTGCGTCCTGCTCACAGTGTTCAGCTAGATCCGTTCCTGTTATCTTCCTACTGACAGGCAGGCTTGTCTGGTTACAGTATATAAAGCTACCTGAAGAAAATTACTGGTGTTCTATCCCAGCTTAGTGCAGCTACAGGCCATTAGTATGTCTGGAAGGCCAAGAAGGAGAGGCAGACAGTCACAAGCCAATAAGAGAGGGCAAGCAGGCTCTGTGTCTAGTGCTGGTCGTGGAGACGGTGCATCCTCATCAGCACGTGGCCATGGGACACGCTTGGCCTTTTTTTCGGCAGCTGGCCGTGTTGAGCCGCAACATGTGGAAGACTTGGTCGAGTGGATGACCAAGCCGTCCTCATCCTCCTCATCCTCTCTCACCCATGCCCAGGGTGCTTTGTCTGGCAAAGCAGCGGCCTCTTCCCTCAGCTCAATGTCATCAGTGACTCCTTCCCTAGCTCCACCATGTCCTCCTGAGGATTCCCTCGAACTGTTTGACCACAGTGTTGGGTACATGCTCCAGGAGGATGCCCAGCGTTTGGAAGGCTCTGATGATGATACTGAGCTCGATGAAGGCAGTAACATGAGCACGGACAGAGGGGGTGCCCAAGAAGGACAGCAATCTGGCAGTCATGCTCCCCCTGCTGCAGCATACTGCCAGGTTTGCTCCAGTGATGAGGAGGGAGGGGATGATGAGGTCACTGACTCAACGTGGGTGCCTGATAGGAGAGAGGAGGAGGAGGAGGAGGAGGAGGAGGCGGCACATCACCAACGAGGCAGGATGCCCTCCAGGGGCCAGCCTAAGGGCAGCACATTGACTGCATCACACCCCAAAGCTCCACATGTGCAGGGCGCTGCAGTCTCTGCGCGTTATTCAAAAAGTTCTTTGGTGTGGGCCTTTTTTGAGACGAGTGCATCAGATCGCACTGCTGCTATTTGCAACATATGTCTCAAGCGTATCTCGCGTGGCCAAAACATCTCCCGCTTGGGTACCACATGCTTGACCAGACATATGTTGACCTGCCATGCAGTTCGTTGGCAAGCGTATCTAAAAGACCCACACCAAAGAACAAAGAGGATCTCTCCTTGCTCCTCATCAGCTGAGATTTCCAACCCCACTAGACCTCCAGTCCTCTCTGAGACCTGCACTGAGAGGAATGAAGGTGTAGAATTAGGTGTGTCACAGCCAAGTACTTGTGGGCAATCTGCTTTCGGTACACCGACGTCAGATTGTACCAGGCAAATTTCCCTGCCCCAGCTGCTGCACCGCCGAAAGAGGTTTGCTCCCAGCCATCCACATGCCCAGCGGTTGAATGCTAGCTTGGCAAAATTGCTAGCACTTCAACTGCTGCCTTTTCAGTTGGTAGACTCTGCCTCCTTCCGTGAGTTTGTGGAATGTGCGGTTCCTCAGTGGCAGGTACCCAAACGCCACTTTTTCTCACGGAAGGCGATTCCGGCTCTCTACCGGCATGTGGAAGGCAATGTCCATGCCTCGCTGGACAGGGCGGTCAGCGGTAAGGTGCATATTACCGCTGACTCATGGTCCAGCAGGCATGGACAGGGACGTTACCTAAGTTTCACGGCGCATTGGGTGACTCTGCTGGCAGCTGGGAAGGATGCAGGACAAGGTGCAGTAGTGTTGGAGGTTGTTCCGCCACCACGCCTCCAAAATGCTGATTGTGACACACCTCTCTCCTCCACCCCCTCCTCTTCTTCTTCCTCCATGGCCTCTTCCTCGGAACCAGCGGTGCTCCGTAGGCGTTCAAGGGGCTACGCAAGTACGCAGGCCAAAAGATGCCATGCGGTCCTTGAGCTGGTGTGCTTGGGGGACAGGAGCCACACTGGGGCAGAGGTTCTGTCAGCTCTGCAGGGGCAGGTTCAGAGGTGGTTAACGCCACGCCAACTTAAGGCAGGAATGGTGGTTTGCGACACTGGCACCAACCTCCTCTCTGCCCTCCGACAGGGACAAATGACCCATGTGCCCTGTTTGGCTCACGTCCTTAACTTGGTGGTGCAGCGGTTCTTGGGCAGGTACCCGGGCTTACAGGATGTCCTGAGACAGGCCAGGAAAGTCTGTGTGCATTTCCGCCGGTCATATAATGCCAGTGCTCGGCTGACGGACCTCCAAAAGGAGTTTAACCTGCCCAAGAACCGCCTAATCTGTGACATGCCCACCAGGTGGAACTCAACGTTGGCCATGCTGCAGCGGCTGCACACGCAGCAGAGGGCCATCAATGAGTACCTGTGCGACTATGGCACCAGGACAGGGTCAGGAGAGCTT
The DNA here is from genome assembly GCA_037952835.1 of Lithobates septentrionalis. Taxonomy (NCBI): domain Eukaryota; kingdom Metazoa; phylum Chordata; class Amphibia; order Anura; family Ranidae; genus Lithobates; species Lithobates septentrionalis. The sequence continues at coordinate 5,272,715 of JBBDGP010000447.1, read as the reverse complement.
GTTTTTTTTTCCCCACGCCAGTGGGCCATGATCAGGGATGCATGCACTGTCCTGTCACCATTCGAGGAGGCCACGAGGATGGTGAGCACTGACAGTGCATGCATCAGTGACACTGTCCCCCTTGTCCACCTGTTGGAGCACACGCTGCGTGGAATAATGGACAGGGCACTTGAGGCAGAACAGAGGCAGGAAGAGGAGGACTTCCTTAGCTCTCAAGGCCCCCTTTATCCAGACAGTGTTCCTGCGTGCCCGCCGATCACACAGGAAGAGGACGAGGAGGAGGAGGAGGAGGAGGAAGATTGTGTCAGTATGGAGGTGGAGCCTGGCACTCAGCATCAGCAGGAGTCTTTAAGGGATCAGTCCCAAGGAACACATGGACTTGTACGTGGCTGGGAGGAGGTGGCTGCGGACGTTGTCGTCCTTAGTGACCCAGAGGACTCCGGACCGAATGCCTCAGCAAACCTACGCTGCATGGCCTCCCTGATCCTGCAAAGCCTGCGTAAGGATCCTCGTATTCGTGGTATCAAGGAGAAGGACCAATACTGGCTGGCAACCCTCCTTGATCCACGTTACAAGGGTAAGGTTGCGGACCTTATCTTGCCATCGCAGAGGGAGCAGAGGATGAAACATCTTCGGGAGGCCTTGCAGAAAGGTCTGTGCAACGCGTTCCCAGAGACTGGGAGGTTACAAACTCCTGTTTCTGGACAACGTGTTGCTGAGGCTTCGGTCAGTCAAAGAAGGAGCGGTGGAGAAGGTGGCCATCTGACCAATGCGTTCAGACAATTTTTTGGTCCGCAGCCCCAAGGTATGATCGGTTCCAGCAACCATCGCCAGCGTCTGTTTTACATGGTGCAGGAATACCTAGGGGCAAGATCAGACTTGGACACCTTTCCCACCGAAAATCCTCTGGGTTACTGGGTCTTGAGGATGGATCACTGGCCAGAGCTTGCACAGTATGCAATTGAGCTACTGGCCTGTCCTGCATCCAGCGTTCTTTCGGAACGCACATTCAGTGCTGCTGGAGGCGTGGTAACCGATCACAGGGTGCGTCTGTTCACCGACTCGGTCGATCGGCTGACCTTCATAAAAATGAATCAGTCTTGGATCACCACCAGCTACCAAGCACCTGATGCTGATGTAACCGAATAATTTTTTTTGAAATCTCAGATCCCTTCAAAGACTGCCTATGCTGATGCTGAGTGACTATCCCTGAGTAATTATCCTCTTCCTCCTCAATCATCACGCTGATAGCTTGTAAGAACATTTTTGGTTCTGGGCGCCACCACCAGTGCCTAAGGCACAATTTTTCAGCCCCTGTTTAACAGGGGCGTGTAATTACAATTTTTGATGTAATACTTTGCAGCAGGGCTCGTTCCTGCATTCCAACTAGAGTGTCTGTGAGGGGTTGCAGTGTTGTGGCACCAGCACCAGTGCCTAAGGCCCAATTTTTCTGCCCCTGTCTAACAGTGTCTAGCAGTGACAGGGCTTACAGTGTTGTGGCCACAGCAACACCTAAGGCCCAAATTTCTGCTGAGTATATAGGGCAGGACCCTACTTTCAAACATCTAACTTACAAACGACTCCTACTTGCAAACGGAAGGAGACAACAGGAAGTGAGATGAAATCTACCCCTAGGAAGGGAAATTCTCTCCTGTAAGAGTTAATATGGGAAAACAATTTCTCCTTTCCACTGATGCTTTCCAATCCTTGTTCCACAAAAAAACCCAAATTTTCAAAAAACATTTTTCATTGGGACAAAAAAGTGAGGTGAAATCTTCTGAAGAGGAGGAAAGACAGCAAAACAAATGTCACAGGGGTGATAACCCTTCCCTATGTTTTCCAAAAAGCTTAAAAAAGATTTTTTGGCTGGAGCTAAACATGTTAAAAATGTACCCGTTCAAAATTACAAAGAGATTCTACTTAACAACAAACCTACAGTCCCTGTCTTGTTTGCACCGCCTGTATACTGCTGTTCAGAGTATATAGGACCTGGTGGCCCCACACCTTTCCTTATTTTAATTTGGGTGCGGGGTTCCCCTTAATATCCATACAAGACCCAAAGGGCCTGGTAATGGACTGGGGGGTACCCATGCTGTTTGTCTCACTGATTTTCATCCATATTGCCATGACCCGACATTACATTAAACCCGCAAGCAGTTTTAAATGAGATTTTTTCCTTTAAAAATGACATTTGGTGCAGGGACTGTTCTAAACACGGGAAACACGCGTCACTTTACAGGAATACTATAGACACCCCCCAGGTACGATATTTAAAGGAATATTTCACTTTTTTTTTTTACTTTAAGCATCATTAAAATCACTGCTCCCGAAAAAACGGCCGTTTTTAAAACTTTTTTTTGCATTGATACATGTCCCCTGGGGTAGGACCCGGGTCCCCAAACCCTTTTTAGGACAATACCATGCAAATTAGCCTTTAAAATGAGCACTTTTGATTTCGAATGTTCGAGTCCCATAGACGTCAATGGGGTTCTAACGTTCGTGCGAACTTTCGGTCCGTTCGCGGGTTCTGGTGCGAACCGAACCGGGGGGTGTTCGGCTCATCCCTATTCAGGAGAGGTTGTAAAAACGTCCCGTGTACATTAAGCTTAGGTTACCCAAAGACTCCTGGGACAGATGATGCCGATATCCCAAGAGTCCAAGGGAATCGCCAAATGATGTAATTACCTTGGCGACCGGGACTGGAAGTACCGGATAACTGCATTATAAAAAAGGTATTTATAAAAAATAATAATTAAAAAAAACACAATATCCATTTAGCACTGTACTGTGGATGGGCATTATGATAGGAGGATGTTGAAAAAATGGGTGACGCTCCACTTTAAGTGAGAAACCGGATAGACCCCAACACATTCCAGTTAAAAGTAGGCAGATATTTCCCTGCCTTCCTAAGGCCATTTATACACTGCTCTAGGTGCAGCAGTACTGTTTTATGTATCCTGTGCTCTTCAAGTCAATAAAAGTAAACAAAAGTAACTGCCAACTTTGATTTGCAGCCCCCAAATGTGGAACAGATAGACAGAGCAAATAACAGACTGAAAATATAACTTGAATATGTTTTTTATGAAATGAGATACTCATATCTCTGCTTTTCAGGTGATAAATGTGTCAAAATGTTTAAACATCGTTCTTTTTCTTTCAGCTGAAAAAAAAAGTTTTTCTTGGCACTAGGAGAAAATGTGAAAGAAACACATTTCTCGTATTCCCAAATTAATTCCTTGGCAAATTCCTCAGAAGTATCTTTTAAATTTTGTCCACAGAATATAATTTTCTTTACACACTTCCGTCATTACCACAACTTCAGTCAGAGCTTTTTTTGTTTTACTTTGAAGAAAGCCTGGAACGGTTTGAATCTGGAAAGGACTACCTTTTGTCCCCATTGGGGAGGTTTCCCTTGACTTCCTGTTACAATAATGGGGTTAGGAGGACAGAAATTGATTGGGAATATCTCTAGTGGGGACAATATACACATATATTGTACAGGATACCAGAGATGGGTCCTGGTGGGTCCTGGAGGGCAGGTCCCCATTATTTGGGTTGTGGTCCCTTTAGGTGGGACAATTTGAATACAGTTTTGGAGTACACAGGGGTTCTTACCTATGCAGGGTGAGGGGTTCCAGTTAGAGAGGACAAAACTGACTAACAAAGTCCTAAAGCCCTTTTTATGGGATCCAGAATTCGGGGGCTCAGAAAGACGTTGGGTGGGAAAGAGCTTGATTCCAGCTTTTCTTGATCCACCCCACAGTTTATTCTAACCACTGTATATTGTTGTATATTAAACCCGGAACCAAAAATGTAATATTTTGCAGCTTACCAATCATTAGATGTGGTGGATACATTTGTTTTGTTATTTAAGGGCTTTTTTCCCTCTGTTTTCACTTAGTAATCTGGCCAGTAACAAATTTCATGTATTAGTGCAGCAACTGCAGAAACTTGGGATCCAACTTGTCAGACCTCGAGTTGCCCCAAGTCGCTGGACATAAGAAATTCCATTGAAGTGAATGAGAGCCGTCTTAATGTACACTGCTCCGACTTCAGAAAAGGTTCCTGTACTACTTCAAGGCGACTTCAAGGCAACTTGTACCCATAGATTTCAATGTAAGTTGCCTCCAAGTCAGATCTCCATCTATATTGAAGCGACTTTACAGGGAAAAGAAAATAATGTACCCATGTACTTCCCACGTTTACCCAGGCAACCCCCTCCCTCCCACAAAGCAGATTATTCTGTGATTGGCCACAGCCAAAGTCGCCTGTTCTGGAGGCAACTTTAAGTCGCGTTGTAAGTTGCGCAAAGTTGTGCTGAAGTCGCCTCCAAATCGCCTTGCAAAGTCGCACTGTATGTCGGGTTGCCCCTGTGTGAACCGAGCCTTATAGAGTGTCCCCACATTGTCAGTCTGGAGTGAGGGGAGCGTTAGATGTATTAGCAGATTTAGATACACTAACACATTTAAGCCAAAGTCCAGCTAATTCTTTAAAAGTGTTTACGGCAACAGTTTTTTTTTCTTTTTTGGATAAAGGTTTTACGTAAATAAATAAAAGCTGTGCGTTGTAAGCACCTTGTCAGTGTTAAATGGTTTGTCTTAACCCTCCAACTAATATATCTGCAGGGCAGCTTGTTCTGTTAAAATAACAACAGACTTACTGGCAGAATGTGAAGGATGAAACTAAAGAAAGAAAACCTAAAAAAGAAAGTGAATGCAACCAAAAATTGGTAAGCTGCATAACATAATAATACATTTTTGCTTTTGAGTTTGCATAAAATACAGAAGTCTTCTAGCCCATTGCAAGAAGTCTATTTTTTATCTTCCTATGGCAGCAGGTAGTCCTGAATTATATATATATATAGACAATTAGGGGGATTTGCTAAACCTGATGCACTCAGAATCTAGTGCAGTCGTGCATGGTAGCCAGGGGCGGATTAATGCACAGGCTGGTCTAGGCTGCAGCCTAGGGCCCCACGTGTGCAAGGGCCCCCGATTGGCCATGATATTTTTATTAATTTATATATATTTATGTATATGTAGAATAAAAACCATGCCTGCGTGTTCTACGAATACGCCGATAAATGTTTTTTTACCAACAGGGGGTGGGGATCGGGCGGTCCGCCCCGGGTGCCATCCATTGGAGGGGGGTGTCAGGCCAGCTGTACCGCCTCTCCTGGCCCTGGGACAGCGCTGCCAGCATACTTTAAAGTTGAGAAAACATTACTGCCAGCCCTTTCTCATGCACAGCTCCTCGTGTGTCACTCTCAATGTAAATGGAAGTCTCTTAATACCTCAATAAAAACCGCTCTGTCTAGCCGCTCTCCTCCCCCCGCTCCACCTCCTTCCTGAGTGTAGCCTTTGATTGCAGGAGGAGAGCGGTCATGTGACCGTTAATGAAACAGCAGAGGAGAGCAGTCACATGACCGGGTCACGAAGAACGGCGTTAATTGAGGTATTTAGAAGCTTTGATTTACAATGAGTGACACAGGAGGAGCGGTGTATGAGAAAGAGCTGGCAGTGATGTTTTCTCAACTTTAGAGTATTCTTTCCCAGGAGACTGGGGGTCTCCCGGGAGTGCAGGGGGGCTTTATAATGAAAGAGGCATGTGTGATATGCAGGCAAAGGGGTCTGTGTACTATGCAGATGTCTGTGTACTGTGCAGGGAAAGGGGTCTGTGTACTTTGCAGGGAAAGGGGGCTGTGTTTTGTGCAGGGGGTCTGTGTACTGTGCAGGGAAAGGGGGCTGTGTTATGTGCAGGGGGTCTGTGTACTGTGCAGAGGGTTGTGTACTGTGCAGGGAAAGGGGTCTGTGTACTGTGCAGGGAAAGGGGTCTGTGTACTTTGCAGGGAAAGGGGGCTGTGTTTTGTGCAGGGGGTCTGTGTACTGTGCAGGGAAAGGGGGCTGTGTTATGTGCAGGGGGTCTGTGTACTGTGCAGAGGGTTGTGTACTGTGCAGGGAAAGGGGTCTGTGTACTGTGCAGAGAAAGGGGGCTGTGTTATGTGCAGGGGGTCTGTGTACTGTGCAGGGAAAGGGGGCTGTGTTATGTGCAGGGGGTCTGTGTACTGTGCAGAGGGTTGTGTACTGTGCAGGGAAAGGGGTCTGTGTACTGTGCAGGGAAAGGGGGCTGTGTTATGTGCAGGGGGTCTGTGTACTGTGCAGAGGGCTGTGTACTGTGCAGGGAAAGGGTTCTGTGTACTGTGCAGGGGGGCTGTGCACTGTGCAGGGGGGCTGTGTACTGTGCAGGGGGGCTGTGTACTGTGCAGAGGTTTGTGTACTGTGCAGGGTGGCTGTGTACTGTGCAGGGGGGCTGTGTACTGTGCAGGGGGTCTGTGTACTGTGCAGAGGGGGCTGTGTACTGTGTAGGGGGGCTGTGCACTGTGCAGGGGGGCTGTGTACTGTGCAGGGGGTCTGTGTACTGTGCAGAGGGTTGTGTACTGTGCAGGGAAAGGGGTCTGTGTACTGTGCAGGGGGGCTGTGTACTGTGCAGGGGGCTGTGGGAAGTTTTTTTCCTGAAACTTCCCTCTTAATGTTAGGATGCGTGTTATATGCACTCTGAAATTGAAACAAAGGTGCCACTCTAAGTGCAGTAAAAAACATGGAGTTTAATAAAACTGTAAAAAGGTACTCACAAAGGTACATAGTGAACAAGCATGTTGGCAAAAGCTACCGGATATCCTGGGAGTGAGTCTGGTCCGTTTCCTGGATTGCAGTGTCCAATGGACAGGCTGCGCCGGTGGATGCTGGCACTTCCTGCCGTTGGAACGTATGATTGTTCTGCTGTTGATTATTGCTTGCTTTTATGTGCTGCGTCTGCTGTTTATGGTATTTGTATGGCTTTTATACTATTGGAATATTACACAGCGTTTCGATTGGTCTCTGTCAGGATGTTGTGATTTTGCCTCAGTTAACCACTTCAGCCCCGGAAGGATTTACCCCCTTCCTGACCAGAGCACTTTTTACAATTTGGCACTGCGTCGCTTTAACTGCTAATTGCGCGGTCATGCAATGCTGTACCCAAACGAAATTTGCGTCCTTTTCTTCCCACAAATAGAGCTTTATTTTGATGGTATTTGATCACCTCTGCCGCTTTTATTTTTTGCGCTATAAACGGAAAAAGACCGAAAATTTTGAAAAAAAATGATATTTTCTACTTTTTGTTATAAAAAAAATCCATTAAAATCAATTTTAGTCATACATTTAGGCCAAAATGTATTCGGCCACATGTCTTTGGTAAAAAAAAATGTCAATAAGCGTATATTTATTGGTTTGCGCAAAAGTTATAGCGCCTACAAACTAGGGTACATTTTCTGGAATTTACACAGCTTTTAGTTTATGACTGTCCATGTCATTTCATGAGGTGCTAAAATGGCAGGGCAGTACAAAACCCCCCCAAATGACCCCATTTTGGAAAGTAGACACCCCAAGGAAATTGCTGAGAGGCATGTTGAACCCATTGAATATTTTTTTTTTTGTCCCAAGTGATTGAATAATGACAAAAAAAAAAAATTACAAAAAGTTGTCACTAAATGAGATATTGCTCACACAGGCCATGGGCATATGTGGAATTGCACCCCAAAATACATTCAGCTGCTTCTCCTGAGTACGGGGATACCAAATGTGTGGGACTTTTTGGGAGCCTAGCCGCGTACGGGGCCCCGAAAACCAAGCACCGCCTTCAGGATTTCAAAGGGCATACATTTTTGATTTTACTCCTCACTACCTATCACAGTTTTGAAGGCCATAAAATGCCAGGATGGCACAACCCCCCCCCCCAAATTACTCCATTTTGGAAAGTAGACACCCCAAGCTATTTGCTGAGAGGCATGTTAAGTCCATGGAATATTTTATATTTGGACACAAGTTGCGGGAAAGTGACAATTTTTTTTTTTTTTTTTGCACAAAGTTGTCACTAAATGATATATTGCTCAAACATGCCATGGGCATATGTGGAATTACACCCCAAAATACATTCTGCTGCTTCTCCTGAGTACGGGGATACCACATGTGTGGGACTTTTTGGGAGCCTAGCCGCGTACGGGGCCCCAAAAACCAAGCACCGCCTTCAGGATTTCTAAGGGCATAAATTTTTGATTTTACTCCTCACTACCTATCACAGTTTTGAAGGCCATAAAATGCCAAGATGGCACAAACCCCCCCCCAAATGACCCCATTTTGGAAAGTAGACACCCCAAGCTATTTGCTGAGAGGCATGTTGAGTCCATGGAATATTTTATTTTTTGACACAAGTTGCGGGAAAGTGACAATTTTTTTTTTTTTTTGCACAAAGTTGTCACTAAATGATATATTGCTCACACAGGCTATGGGCTTATGTGGAATTGCACCCCAAAATACATTCTGCTGATTCTCCTGAGTATGGGGATACCACATGTGTGGGACTTTTTGGGAGCCTAGCCGCGTACGGGGCCCCGAAAACCCAGCACCGCCTTCAGGATTTCTAAGGGCGTAAAGTTGTGATTTCACTCCTCACTACCTATCACATTTTTGAAGGCCATAAAATGCCCAGATGGCACAAAACCCCCCCAAATGACCCCATTTTGGAAAGAAGACACCCCAAGCTATTTGCTGAGAGGCATGATGAGTACATGGAATATTTTATATTTTGACACAAGTTGCGGGAAAGTGACAATTTTTTTTTTTTTTTTTTTGCACAAAGTTGTCACTAAATGATATATTGCTCAAACATGCCATGGGCATATGTGGAATTACACCCCAAAATACATTCTGCTGCTTCTCCTGAGTATGGGGATACCACATGAGTGGCACTTTTTGGGAGCCTAGCTTCATACGGGGCCCCGAAATTCAATCACCACCTTCAGGATTTCTAAGAGCGTTAATTTTTGATTTCACTCCTTACTACCCATCACAGTTTTGAAGGCCATAAAATGCCAAGATAGCACAAAACCGCCCCAAAATGACCCCATTTTGGAAAGTAGACACCCCAAGCTATTTGCTGAGAGGCATGGTGAGTATTTTGCAGCTCTCATTTGTTTTTGAAAATGAAGAAAGACAAGAAAAACGTATTTTTTTTTTCCTTCTTTCAATTTTCAAAAGTTTGTGACAAAAAGTGAGGTCTGCAAAATACTCACTATACCTCTCAGCAAATAGCTTTGGGTGTCTATTTTCCAAAATGGGGTCATTTGGGGGGGGTTTGTGCCATCTGGGCATTACATGGCCTCCGAAACTGTGATAGGCAGTGAAGAGTGAAATCAAAAATTTTCGCCCTTAGAAAGCCTGAAGGCGGTGCTTGGTTTTCGGGGTCCCCTATGCGGTTAGGCTCCCAAAAAGTCTCACACATGTGGTATCCCCGTACTCAGGAGAGGCAACAGAATGTATTTTGGGGTGTAATTTCACATATTCCCATGGCATGTTTGAGCAATATATCATTTAGTGACAACTTTGTGCAAAAAAAAAAAAAAATAATAATAATTTGTCTTTTTCCCGCAACTTGTGTCACAATATAAAATATTCCATGGACTCGACATGCCTCTCAGCAAATAGCTTGGGGTGTCTACTTTCCAAAATGGGGTCATTTGGGGGGGTTTTGAACTGTCCTGGCATTTTATGCACAACATTTAGAAGCTTATGTCACACATCACCCACTCTTCTAACCACTGGAAGACAAAGCCCTTTCTGACACTTTTTGTTTACATGAAAAAATTATTTTTTTTTGCAAGAAAATTACTTTGAACCCCCAAACATTATATATTTTTTTAAAGCAAATGCCCTACAGATTAAAATGGTGGGTGTTTCATTTTTTTTTTCACACAGTATTTGCGCAGCGATTTTTCAAACGCATTTTTTGGGGAAAAAACACACTTTTTTAAATTTTAATGCACTAAAACACACTATATTGCCCAAATGTTTGATGAAATAAAAAAGATGATCTTAGGCCGAGTACATGGATACCAAACATGACATGTTTTAAAATTGCGCACAAACGTGCAGTGGCGACAAACTAAATACATTTTTAAAAGCCTTTAAAAGCCTTTACAGGTTACCACTTTAGATTTACAGAGGAGGTCTACTGCTAAAATTACTGCCCTCGATCTGACCTTCGCGGTGATACCTCACATGCATGGTGCAATTGCTGTTTACATTTGATGCCAGACCAACGCTTGCGTTCGCCTTTGCGCGAGAGCAGGGGGGGACGGGGGTGCTTTTTTTTTTTTTTTTTTTTTTTAATTAATTTTTTGATTTTTTTATCTTATTTTTGAACTGTTCCTTTCATTTTTATTTTTTTTAAATCATTTTTATTGTTATCTCAGGGAATGTAAATATCCCCTATGATAGCAATAGGTAGTGACAGGTACTCTTTTTTGAAAAAATTGGGGTCTATTAGACCCTAGATCTCTCCTCTGCCCTCAAAGCATCTGACCACACCAAGATCGGTGTGATAAAATGCTTTCCCAATTTCCCAATGGCGCTGTTTACATCCGGCGAAATCTAAGTCATGAAATGCTCGTAGCTTCCGGATTCTTAGGCCGTAGAGATGTTTGGAGCCATTCTGGTCTCCGATCAGCTCTATGGTCAGCTGGCCGAATCACTGGCTGCATTCTCAGGTTCCCTGTTGGGACAGGAGAGCCAGAGAAAAACATGGAAGATGGTGGGGGGGGGGCATTTCCTCCCACTGCTTGTAAAAGCAGTCTAGAGGCTAATTAGCCGCTAGGATTGCTTTTACATGAAAGCCGACCGCTGGCTGAAAAGAATGATACCAAGATGATACCTAAACCTGCAGGCATTATTCTGGTATAACCACTCAAAGTCCAGCAACATACCAGTACGTTGCTGGTCCTTGTTGGGCATATATTGTAAACTTTTTTTTCATGCAGCCTGTGGGCTGAACGAAAAAAAGATATTGATCGGTGGGTATGCCCACCATTAGAATACCTCCCTTCATCCACCCACTTCTAATGATGAGCATACATGCACCATTTATATATGCCGAAGCATGGGGGCATCCTCCCGCAAAAGGCAGGAGCAAATTGCTCCTCCACCCACTGCCCCCACGCTTCGGCATATATGCTGAAGTATGTAACTGTGGTGGTGAAATCACCTCCGACAGCGCTGGAGTCACGGCTTTATGTATCGTGGGAGCAAACGCTGTTGCTGTCAAGATAAATAAATCCGCGCTGCAACTGAATGGTGTACCTGCTAAGCAAATGATGGTTAACAAAAAACAAAGTAACATTACAGTATAACAGTAATACTTACCATACCTGCAAAGCAAATACAAAAAAAAACCATAGTAAAAAATAAAACATTTAACGCAACCTGTGCCTACCTAAAATATATATATGCCGAAGCATGGGGGCATCCTCTCGCAAAAGGCAGGAGCAAATCGCTCCTCCACCCACTTCTGCCCCCACGCTTCGGCATATATGCTGAAGTATGTAACTGTGGTGGTGAAATCACCTCCGACAGCGCTGGAGTCACGGCTTTATGTATCGTGGGAGCAAACGCTGTTGCTGTCAAGATAAATAAATCCGCGCTGCAACTGAATGGCGTACCTGCTAAGCAAATGATGGTTAACAAAAAACAAAGTAACATTACAGTATAACAGTAATACTTACCATACCTGCAAAGCAAATACAAAAAAAAACCATAGTAAAAAATAAAACATTTAACGCAACCTGTGCCTACCTAAAATATATATATGCCGAAGCATGGGGGCATCCTCCCGCAAAAGGCAGGAGCAAATCGCTCCTCCACCCACTTCTGCCCCCACGCTTCGACATATATGCTGAAGTATGTAACTGTGGTGGTGAAATCACCTCCGACAGCGCTGGAGTCACGGCTTTATGTATCGTGGGAGCAAACGCTGTTGCTGTCAAGATAAATAAATCCGCGCTGCAGCTGAATGGCGTACCTGAAAACAAAAAAATGTTTAAAACACAGTAAACTATAAAAAAATTACATACCTGAAAAGCAAACATGATAAAACATAACAATAAAACAATGCAGAATAGAATACAGTAAAAAAGAGCAGAACAATAGAGAGAAAATAGAGAGAGAGAGAACAATAAAACGACAACTATTTTTGGTTTTTTTATTTTATATTTTTTTTTTTACTTTTTTTTTTTATAACTGTAACTTTTAAAACTGTAACGGTTCCAGGTTTGGGTCTCTCAAAATGCGATGGCATCTTGGGAGACCCTGTGGAAGTGTGTCCTAGTCTGTGCAGTGCTGTACCCTACGCTAATACTCAACTAGTGTATGGTAGCGTTCAAAACATTCACCAATGCAAAGACCAGGATTGCCAGGACAGGAGGGACAATAATACCGGGTGTCACGCCTAAATCCGCGCTTTCTGCAGACACGACATTTTCTTTGGGGGGCTCGTTGGGTAGGGGTACTCTGGAGGACATAAGGAAAATGCCTCTCATGCAGCCGGCCTACTGCATTTGGATTGGGAAGGTGAGGTGGAGCACCGTCTGGAAACAGAAGGGCTCTGACGATCTCTTCCTGGAATTTAAGGAAGGATCCAGTCCGTCCTGAAGCTCTGTATAGCACATGAGCGTTCAGCAAAGCCAATTGAAATAAATAAACAGACACTTTTTTGTACCAGCGTCTGGCCTTACGGGCAACTAGGTACGGCGCCAACAACTGGTCGTTGAGGTCCACCCCTCCCATATTAAGGTTATATTCGTGGACACAGAGGGGTTTCTCCACAACACCAGTCGCCGTAGTAATTTGGGTCGTCGTGTCTGCATGAAGGGAGGTGAGAACGAAAACATTCTTCTTATCCCTCCACTTCATAGCGAGCAAATTATTATACTGCAAGCAGGCTCTCTCCCCCAGCCTAAGACGGGACTCTACAAGCCGCTGGGGAAAGCCCCGGCGATTAGGTCGCACGGTGCCACATGCTCCAATCTGCTGATCAAACAAGTGACTAAAAAGTGGCACGCTCGTATAATAATTGTCCACGTACAAGTGGTACCCCTTTCCGAATAAGGGTGACACCAAGTCCCACACTATCTTGCCAGCGCTTCCTATGTAGTCAGGGCAGTTTATCGGCTCTACGTGACTATCTTTGCCCTCGTAAACCATGAATCTACATGGATAGCCTGTGGCCCTGTCACAGAGCTTATACATCTTGACCCCGTATCTGGCACGCTTGCTGGGAAGGTACTGTTTGAAGGACAAGCGGCCAGAAAACTTAACCAGGGACTCATCAACGCAGACAACTTGATGGGGGGTAAACAAGTCTGCAAAACGTTGGTTGAAGTGGTTTACGAGGGGCTGAATTTTGTAGAGCCGATCGTATGCAGGGTCTCCACGAGGACGACAGAGTTCATTGTCGTTGAAGTGCATGAACCGCAAAATCTGCTCGTATCGTGCCCTGGCCATTGAAGCAGAGAACACGGGCATATGGTGAATTGGGTCAGTGGACCAATATGACCGCAACTCACTCTTTTTGGTTATGCCCATGTTGAGGGAAAGGCCCAGAAAGATCTTAAATTCGGAGACCGTAATTGGTCTCCAATCTCTGGCAAGGGAGGACTGGGGATTAGCGGCGATGTGTTGACCAGCGTACAAATTGCTTTGGTCCACAATAGATCTATAGAGATCTTCGGTGAAAAACAGTGAATAAAAATCCAGTGGCATAAAGTCAACTGTTTCCACCTGAATTCCGGGTTGGCCAGTGAAAGGGGGAAGTACGGGTGCTGCAGAAGTGGTGGGTACCCAATTCGGATTGGCGAATGCAGCAGGAAGGGCACTATGGGCACGACGGGCCTGTCTTTGTCTTATTGGTGGCAGCGGGACACTAGTTGTGCTTGCCACCTCGCCAGCTTGAACTGCACTTATGGGACTCGCCACGTCACCACGTGATACTGCAGTGCTGGATGTACGACCAGGGTGTACTAGGCCGCTGGTGCTTGCCAGTTCACCAGAAGGAGTAGCGGCACTAGTACCTCTCTGCTCCCTAAGAGAGCCCTGCGGTTCTTGCACTTCAAGGACAGAAGAAGAAGATCGGGGTCTGGTACGCCTGACCCTAGCAGGGACCACAACTCCGTCGTCAGAGCTATCTGTCATGGAGCCGCTGTCCTCTACAGGTTCGTATTCTGAGCTTGAACTTGACAGATGAGTGACTTCCTCTTCACTATCTGTCATGCTCAGAATCCTGTAGGCCTCTTCACTAGTGTACCTTCTATTTGCCATTTTGGGCTCTAAATTTAGGGGTACACTAGTGAGACTCACAGGCAAAAAAGCTCCTGACTGTCAGCGACTGATTCAAAGCGCTACCAAAAAACTGTTAGCGATCGCAGGGATCAGGCCTGACTCTGCAAACGCTACAGTTATGTGTGCTTAGTGTTTTGTGACAGTTATCGATCGATACTGCACTTGGGTGGGCTGGGCTGAGGAGCAAAACGCAGGTGCTAGCAGGTATCTGGGCTGATCCCGCTAACACTGCGTTTTTTTGGGGGACCCTAAACTGCTGGGGAGTATAGATCTGATCGGATCAGATATCGATCCGTTCAGATACTATAGCACTAAGGGAGGTGTATGCTGCGTGCGTAGGTGTTAGCGGTACTGGCGCTAACCTGACGCTGCCTGGGGCGACGCAGACCTTATCTGATCCTAAAAACTTAACTTCTATCACCGCCGGGCAATTAGGGGGTTAAACCTTTATAGGGTAATAAACGGCGGGTGCCCTAAAACTGTAATAAACTACAAAAAACCAAAACCAACTAACCAGCGTCACCTGTAACAATTATATGGTGATCGCTGGTGAAAGGGTTAACTAGGGGGCAATCAAGGGGTTAAAACCTTTAGTAGGTAGTATATGGGGGTCCCTGTCGCTATAAAACACTGACAGCGAACCTATATACTTACCTCCCTAACTAGCGTCACCTGTGTCACTAATACAGCGATCAGAAAAACGATCGCTTAGTGACACTGGCGACGGGGGGTGATCACGGGGTTAAAACTTTATTAGGGGGGTTAGGGGGGTACCCTGGACCTAAAGGGGGGTACCCTAGACCTAAAGGGGGCTAACCTAACGGCCCTAACACTTGTAACTGACACAAACTGACACCAATGCAATAAATCAGAAAAAAAAAAAACCTGCTATTGGTGTCAGAGTGACAGGGGGTACAGGGGGGTGATCAGGGGGTGATCGGGGGGTGACAGGGGGGTGACAAGTGTGCCTGCGTGTTCTACTGTATGTGTAGTGTTGGTGCACTTACTTGGATGTCTTCTCTCCTCGGCGCCGGACGAAAAGACCGGCTCAAGGAGAGATGACATCACTTCCTCTGCTTCTGTTTACATTCACAGAAGCCGAGGAAGCTTGTCATTGGCCAGGAGCGATCGCGAGGTGGGGGCCACGAATGAGTGGCCTCCCCCTCACCTTTGATCGACCCTGACCTCGATCCGACCGCCGCAGGCACCGGGAGGGGTCCGATCGGACCCCCCACCCGCGGGCAGGCAGGGACGTACAGGTAAGCCCTTATGCCTGCCCGTGCCGCTCTGTCGATGTACATCTGTGTGCGGCGGTCGGCAAGTGGTTAAACAGGAGCTGCTGCAGACGTTTTTGGCCTAACTTGGTTTAGAAAGGTAAAATCTGTTACCAGCTTGCAGGTGTATTTTGAATGCTTTTTTTCTGTGGCATTGCTGTTTATAGTAGGCTCATGTCTGAATATGTTTGGGCTGTAGACCTGAGAGTTGCACTTGAGGCGTGTAATATAGGTCTACCCTTTTACACATGGCACTAAATAATTTATTTTCTGGTAAGGCATGCTTAGGAGGGGGCCAAACAAAAAGTAGCCTAGGGGCCCATGACCACCTTAATCCTCCACTGATGGTAGCCATCAGCGTTTAACTTCAGCTTGTTCAATTAAGTTTTGACAATAAAACTCGCAAGCTGATTGGTTTCTATGCAGAGCTGCACCAGATTTTGCACTCTCCAATTTTAGTAAATCTCCCCTAATGCACCATGTTGTAATGTCAGCAACAGGGTGGCTTTAAAGTATGACTCCAAGGGGCACATCCATGACACCCTAAAGTCAGAGGAAGTAATTATTTCAACCTGGAATGTTTACATAAAACACAACAAAAACAACAAAAAACTGTAATTAACCACTTACAGACCGGAAGATTTTCCCCCTTAACCGCTTTCCAACTGCCTCACGCAGATATACTGTGGCAGAAGGGCTCGTACAGGCAAAACCACGTACCTGTACGTTCCCCTTTGAGAGGCGGCCAGCGGGCATGCGGCATGCTCCGTGAGTCGGGTCGTGGGTCCCGTGGACTCGATCGCCGCGGGGATACCCGCGATCGCCTCACAGGGAGGAAGAACGGGGAGATGCTAATGTAAACAGCATCTCCCCGTTCTGCATAGTGACACTGTCACTGGATCTCTGCTCCCTGTCATCGGAGCAGAGATCAGTCACATGTCACACACAGCCATGCCCCTCACAGTTAGAAACACGCCCCTAGGACACACTTAACCCCTACACTGCAACCTAGTGGTTAACCCCGTCACTGCCAGTGTCATTTACACAGGAATCAGTGCATTTGTATAGCACTGATTGCTGTATAAATGACAATGGTCCCAAAAATGTGTCAAAAATGTCCGATGTGTCCGCCATAATGTCGCAGTTACAATAAAAATCGCTGATCGCCGCTATTTAGAAAAAAAAAAATTATTAGTAAAAATGCCATAAAACTATCCCCTATTTTGTAAACGCTATAACTTTTGCGCAAACCGATCAATAATCGCTTATTGCAATTTTTTTAACCAAAAATATGTAGAAGAATACGTATCGGCCTAAACTGAGGAAAAAAATTGTTTTTTTTATATATTTTTGGCCGATATTTATTATAGCAAAAAGTAAAAAATAATGCGTTTTTTCAAAATTGGCACATTTTTTTTGTTTATAGCGCAAAAAATAAAAAGCGCAGTGGTGATCAAATACCACCAAAAGAAAGCTCTATTTGTGGGAAAAAAAGGACGTCAATTTTGTTTGGGAGCCACGTCGCACGACCGTGCAATTGTCAGTTAAAGCGACGCAGTGCCGAATCGCAAAATGTGCTCTGGTCAGGAAGAGGGTAAATTCTTCCGGGGCTGAAGTGGTTAATGACCAGGCCATTTTTTGCAATAAGTCACTGCGTCGCTTTAACTGACAATTGCACGGTCGTGCAATGCTGTACCCAAACAAAATTGATGTCCTTTTTTTTCCCCACAAATAGAGGTTTCTTTTGGTGGTATTTGATCACCTCTGCGGTTATAATTTTTTGCGCTATAAACAAAAAAATAGCGTCAATTTTGAAAAAAAAAAGCAATATTTTTTACTTTTTGCTATAATAAATATCCCCAAAATATTGTAAAAAAAAAATTTCTTCATCAGTTTAGGCCGATATATATTCTTCTACATATTTTTGGTAAAAAAAAAATCGCAATAAGCGTATATTGATTGGTTTGCGCAAAAGTTATAGCATTTACAATATAGGGGATAGATTCAGGGCCAGATCTACCACTAGGCAAACTAGGCAGCCGCCTAGGACGCACTGCTGCCTAGGGCGCACGGCCACTGGTGTTCCTACTCTCTTCTCTCTACAGCAAGCAACTGTGTCTCAGCACCAGCAGGCAGCCGTCACTCCGTTCGCACATAGTGTCAGAGGTGCAGTGCTGTGTCTGTGTCCCGACTCCCGAATGAATGGAAGAAAGCAAACCTTCATTGATGGGCATTGGTAGGGCTGCATTGATGGGCGCTGGTGAGGCTGCATTTGATGGGTGCTGGTGGGCTGCACTTCATTAAAAAGGTAAGGTATACATGGGCAGAGCAAAGGGGGTGGAGTAAATGGGGGAGGCGGCAATGTGAGGTTTCGCCTAGGGTGTCAAAAATCCTGGCACCAGCCTTGGATAGATTTATGGCATTTTTAATATACAGGGGGTCCCCTAGTTACAAACATCCGACTTACAAATGACTCCTACTTACAAATGGAGGGAGACAACAGGGAGTGAGAGGAAATCTACCCCTAGGAAGGGAAATTCACTCCTGTAAGAACTATTATGGGGAAAAAGTACCTCCACTGATGCTTTATCACCAAGGCTTGTTTCCACAACAATCCAAAATTTTCACAATCCAATTGTTATTGGGACAGAAAGTGAGGTGAAATCTTCTGAACAGGGGCACAGACAGCAAAACAAATGTTACAGGGGTGTTAACCCTTCCCCATGCTATCCAAAAAACTTAAAAATAGTTAATACACTTAAAAAATGTTCCTGTTCCAACTTACAAACAGATTCAACTTAAGAACAAACCTACAGTCCCTAACTTGTTTGTAACCCGGGGACCCCCTGTAAATATTATTTTTTTACTAGTAATGGCAGCGATCTGCGATTTTTAGCTGGACTGCGACATTGTGGTGGACAGATCAGACACCTTTAACACTTTTTTGGGATCAATGTTTATACAGCGATCAGTGCTATAAAAATGCACTGATTACTGTGTAAATGTCACTGGCAGGGAAGGGGTTAACACTAGTGGTGATCAAGGGGTTAAATGTGTTCCCTCGTGTGTGTTTCTAATTGTGATGGGATGGGACTGACTAGAGGAGGAGCCATATCCCTGTTCCTAATCACTAGGAACAGCAGATCTGTCTCTCCTCCCCTGTCACAACGGGAACCTGTGTGTTTACACACACAGATCCCTGTTCTGGCTCTCGTGCCCACGATCGCCGTCCACGCACATCGGGTCCCTGCTTTTGCCCTTAAAGGTACTGATGTACACCTACGGCAATTTGCAGAAACAAGCCGACCTGCCGCAGTATAATGAAGGGGGCCGGTCAGCAAGTGGGTAAACACAGGAAAGGGGATCACTTAAATTGTATATCCATTTTTGCAACCAAACTAAGATAACACCTACTTCATATTTGTTCTCAGGGCTTTTTTTCTCTGAGAATAGGTGCAGGAACTCTCTCCTTCTGGATCACCCCTTGTCTCTGTCCCCTACCCACCTCTGGTGACCGTTCCTTGGTTCCACCCCCTACCCACCTCCCAGATACTGCCGCTTTTAGAGAATACAGAGCCAAGTCTCATTTTGCAGTGCTAAGTAATTTGTATGGAATTTGTAAAAAACAAAAAAAGCATTAAAATAGATCGTCCACCCACCCAGCAACAAGAGATCCTGTCCCACCAACCCAGCAACAATAGATCCCCACCAAAAAAAGACCCCTTGCAACAAAATACCCCCCCCCCCCAGAAACAGTAGACTTCTCGCAAAAAAAGAACAACTCTACGATCCACCACATCAAGCATACACCCTGAGAGGATTTGTCCACCAGATACAACAGATATCCCAGCAGCCAGCAACAATAGACTCCTCTCTCAACAGTAGATTTCTCCCAGCACACATTGACCCCCCAGCAACAATAGATCCCTCCCCAGCAACAATAGACTCCCCAGCAGCCAGTATCAATAGACCATCAAGCATATTTCAGCACCTTTTGCCATTATATACATTTAGTGCTGGAGGTATCTGAACTGCGTTCCCCCATGTTCCCGCTGAAAAAAAATCCCTGTATGTTCCTAATCACATGACATATCCTACAAGATATTTATAACTTGCTGCTTACCATTTTAGATGCTCTTTTCTGATAACTCCAGCAATGAAAAATGTATTTGACATAATTGACACTAGGGATGAGCCCGCGGTTCGAATCAAACATCGGGCGTTTGTTTGCTTTGCTAACGAACCAAACATATGGGGCAGGCAAATTTGAGCGCCGTGGAACGCCCCGTAATGCACTGCGAGATCGCAGTGCATTGATGTCTGATGATTGGCCAAAGCATGCACCCAACCTGCATGCTTTGGCCAATCCCAGCCCGCTCTGCTGCCAGAGCCATAATTGGCCAAAGGCAGGGTGCCACGCCCCACACTATATAAGGCTGCTTACATAGCACCCATGTATAGTGTGTGGACGGAGATGGATTGAGCTAGATTAGGCAGGCAGGTTAGTTAGTGGTGTGCAGGCAGTGTATTTAATATATCTATACAGTCTAGTATATATATATATATATATATATATATATATATATATATATATATATATATACAGCCCTCAAATTTTCCACTCGCCTACTCGCATTTTGCGAGTAGGCGTGTGTAAAATGAGGGCTTGCGAGCTGGGCTGCCTGCCTGGGAGAGGGGGGGAGCACTGCCGGTGGGGTTGATCGGGAGCCATTCTTCCAGCGATCGCCCCAGGGAGGAAGAGGGGAGCCGCGGGCTCTGCTCGACACAGCCCCGCCTCCTCCTGACCTGCGCCTGTGATAGATAGAATGTCGGTCCAATGCTGGAATGCGTTCTATCTATCACAGGCATGGGTCAGGAGGAGGCGGGGCTGTGTTGAGTAGGGATGAGCTTCGTGTTCGAGTCGAACCCATGTTCGACTCGAACATCGGCTGTTCGGTCGTTCGCCGAATTGCGAACGATATGGGCCGTTCGCGCCAAATTCGTGTGGCGCGTCACGGCCCATAATTCACTGCGGCATCGCAGTGCATTGCTTGCTGATGATTGGCCAAGCATGCACTATGACCCGCATGCTTGGCCAATCACAGCGCCGCCTGAACAGAGAGCCGTAATTGGCCAAAGCCAAGGAGGCTTTGGCCAATTATGGCTCAGGGGATTTAGTACACGCCCCACACTATATAAGGCCGCCTGCACGGCAGCCCTGTGCAGTGTGTTCCGGTGTGCTTAGAGAGAGAGAGAGACAGTGCCATTTCATTTGAGTTAGCTAGATTAGGCAGGACAGTCAGTCAGTTAGCTGCACTTAAAGTGTATTGTGTATATATATGCATCCCAGGTGTTGCATATATATATATATATATATATATATATACACTGTATTCAGTTTAGCTAGATCCGTTCCTGTTATCTTCTAGACTATTTACATTTAGTGCAGTGCGTCCTGCTCACAGTGTTCAGCTAGATTCGTTCCTGTTATCTTCCTACTGACAGGCAGGCTTGTCTTGTTACAGTATTTACAGCTACCTAAAGAAAATTACTGGTGTTCTTTTGATCCTATTAGTACCACGGTCAGGCAGCTAGACTATTTACATTTAGTACAGTGCGTCCTGCTCACAGTGTTCAGCTAGATCCGTTCCTGTTATCTTCCTACTGACAGGCAGGCTTGTCTTGTTACAGTATATAAAGCTACCTGAAGAAAATTACTGGTGTTCTTTTGATCCTATTAGTACCACGGTCAGGCAGCTAGACTATTTACATTTAGTACAGTGCGTCCTGCTCACAGTGTTCAGCTAGATCCGTTCCTGTTATCTTCCTACTGACAGGCAGGCTTGTCTTGTTACAGTATATAAAGCTACCTGAAGAAAATTACTGGTGTTCTTTTGATCCTATTAGTACCACGGTCAGGCAGCTAGACTATTTACATTTAGTGCAGTGCGTCCTGCTCACAGTGTTCAGCTAGATCCGTTCCTGTTATCTTCCTACTGACAGGCAGGCTTGTCTTGTTACAGTATATAAAGCTACCTGAAGAAAATTACTGGTGTTCTTTTGATCCTATTAGTACCACGGTCAGGCAGCTAGACTATTTACATTTAGTGCAGTGCGTCCTGCTCACAGTGTTCAGCTAGATTCGTTCCTGTTATCTTCCTACTGACAGGCAGGCTTGTCTTGTTACAGTATATAAAGCTACCTGAAGAAAATTACTGGTGTTCTTTTGATCCTATTAGTACCACGGTCAGGCAGCTAGACTATTTACATTTAGTGCAGTGCGTCCTGCTCACAGTGTTCAACTAGATCCGTTCCTGTTATCTTCCTACTGACAGGCAGGCTTGTCTTGTTACAGTATATAAAGCTACCTGAAGAAAATTACTGGTGTTCTTTTGATCCTATTAGTACCACGGTCAGGCAGCTAGACTATTTACAGTTAGTGCAGTGCGTCCTGCTCACAGTGTTCAGCTAAACCTACAAGTTAGTGGGGTGCGTCCACCTCACAGTGTTCAGCTAAAGCTACCTGTAGAAGGTTGGTGGTGTTCTCATACTACAGGCAGGCAGTTGATTTTGCTAGCTGCAGTATCAGTACATATATATATATATATACATATATATATCCCAGCTTAGTGCAGCTACAGGCCATTAGTATGTCTGGAAGGCCAAGAAGGAGAGTCAGACAGTCACAAGCCAATAAGAGAGGGCAAGCAGGCTCTGTGTCTAGTGCTGGTCGTGGAGACGGTGCATCCTCATCAGCACGTGGCCATGGGACACGCTTGGCCTTTTTTTCGGCAGCTGGCCGTGTTGAGCCGCAACATGCGGAAGACTTGGTCGAGTGGATGACCAAGCCGTCCTCATCCTCCTCATCCTCTCTCACCCATGCCCAGGGTGCTTTGTCTGGCAAAGCAGCGGCCTCTTCCCTCGGCTCAATGTCATCAGTGACTCCTTCCCTAGCTCCACCATGTCCTCCTGAGGAGTCCCTCGAACTGTTTGACCACAGTGTTGGGTACATGCTCCAGGAGGATGCCCAGCGTTTGGAAGGCTCTGATGATGATACTGAGCTCGATGAAGGCAGTAACATGAGCACGGACAGAGGGGGTGCCCAAGAAGGACAGCAATCTGGCAGTCATGCTCCCCCTGCTGCAGCATACTGCCAGGTTTGCTCCAGTGATGAGGAGGGAGGGGATGATGAGGTCACTGACTCAACATGGGTGCCTGATAGGAGAGAGGAGGAGGAAGAGGAGGAGGAGGCGGCACATCACCAACGAGGCAGGATGCCCTCTAGGGGCCAGCCTAAGGGCAGCACATTGACTGCATCACACCCCAAAGCTCCACATGTGCAGGGCGCTGCAGTCTCTGCGCGTTATTCAAAAAGTTCTTTGGTGTGGGCCTTTTTTGAGACGAGTGCATCAGATCGCACTACTGCTATTTGCAACATATGTCTCAAGCGTATCTCACGTGGCCAAAACATCTCCCGCTTGGGTACCACATGCTTGACCAGACATATGTTGACCTGCCATGCAGTTAGTTGGCAAGCGTATCTAAAAGACCCACACCAAAGAACAAAGAGGACCTCTCCTTGCTCCTCATCAGCTGAGATTTCCAACCCAACTAGACCTCCAGTCCTCTCTGAGACCTGCACTGAGAGGAATGAAGGTGTAGAATTAGGTGTGTCACAGCCAAGTACTTGTGGGCAATCTGCTTTTGGTACACCGACGTCAGATTGTACCAGGCAAATTTCCCTGCCCCAGCTGCTGCACCGCCGAAAGAAGTTTGCTCCCAGCCATCCACATGCCCAGCGGTTGAATGCTAGCTTGGCAAAATTGCTAGCACTTCAACTGCTGCCTTTTCAGTTGGTAGACTCTGCCCCCTTCCGTGAGTTTGTGGAATGTGCGGTTCCTCAGTGGCAGGTACCCAAACGCCACTTTTTCTCACGGAAGGCGATTCCGGCTCTCTACCGGCATGTGGAAGGCAATGTCCATGCCTCGCTGGACAGGGCGGTCAGCGGTAAGGTGCATATTACCGCTGACTCATGGTCCAGCAGGCATGGACAGGGACGTTACCTAAGTTTCACGGTGCATTGGGTGACTCTGCTGGCAGCTGGGAAGGATGCAGGACAAGGTGCAGTAGTGTTGGAGGTTGTTCCGCCACCACGCCTCCAAAATGCTAATGATTGTGACACACCTCTCTCCTCCACCCCCTCCTCTTCTTCTTCCTCCATGGCCTCTTCCTCGGAACCAGCGGTGCTCCGTAGGCGTTCAAGGGGCTACGCAAGTACGCAGGCCAAAAGATGCCATGCGGTGCTTGAGCTGGTGTGCTTGGGGGACAGGAGCCACACTGGGGCAGAGGTTCTGTCATCTCTGCAGGGGCAGGTTCAGAGGTGGTTGATGCCACGCCAACTTAAGGCAGGAATGGTGGTTTGCGACAATGGCACCAACCTCCTCTCTGCCCTCCGACAGGGACAAATGACCCATGTGCCCTGTTTGGCTCACATCCTTAACTTGGTGGTGCAGCGGTTGGTACCCGGGCTTACAGGATGTCCTGAGGCAGGCCAGGAAAGTCTGTGTGCATTTCCGCCGGTCATATAATGCCAGTGCTCGGCTGACAGACCTCCAAAAGGAGTTTAACCTGCCCAAGAACCGCCTAATCTGTGACATGTCCACCAGGTGGAACTCAACGTTGGCCATGCTGCAGCGGCTGCACACGCAGGAGAGGGCCATCAATGAGTACCTATGCGACTATGGCACCAGGACAGGGTCAGGGGAGCTTGATTTTTTTTCCCCACGCCAGTGGGCCATGATCAGGGATGCATGCACTGTCCTGTCACCATTCGAGGAGGCCACGAGGATGGTGAGCAGTGACAGTGCATGCATCAGTGACACTGTCCCCCTTGTCCACCTGTAGGAGCACACGCTGCATGGAATAATGGACAGGGCACTTGAGGCAGAACAGAGGCAGGAAGAGGAGGACTTCCTTAGCTCTCAAGGCCCCCTTTATCCAGACAGTGTTCCTGCATGCCCGCCAATCACACAGGAAGAGGACGAGGAGGAGGAAGATTGTGTCAGTATGGAGGTGGAGCCTGGCACTCAGCATCAGCAGGAGTCTTTAAGGGATCAGTCCCAAGAAACACATGGACTTGTACGTGGCTGGGAGGAGGTGGCTGCGGACGTTGTCGTCCTTAGTGACCCAGAGGACTCCGGACCGAATGCCTCAGCAAACCTACGCTGCATGGCCTCCCTGATCCTGCAAAGCCTGCGTAAGGATCCTCGTATTCGTGGTATCAAGGAGAAGGACCAATACTGGCTGGCAACCCTCCTTGATCCACGTTACAAGGGTAAGGTTGCGGACCTTATCTTGCCATCGCAGAGGGAGCAGAGGATGAAACATCTTCGGGAGGCCTTGCAGAAAGGTCTGTGCAACGCGTTCCCAGAGACTGGGAGGTTACAAACTCCTGTTTCTGGACAACGTGTTGCTGAGGCTTCGGTCAGTCAAAGAAGGAGCGGTGGAGAAGGTGGCCGTCTGACCGATGCGTTCAGACAATTTTTTGGTCCGCAGCCCCAAGGTATGATTGGTTCCAGCAACCATCCCCAGCGTCTGTTTTACATGGTGCAGGAATACCTAGGGGCAAGATCAGACTTGGACACCTTTCCCACCGAAAATCCTCTGGGTTACTGGGTCTTGAGGATGGATCACTGGCCAGAGCTTGCACAGTATGCAATTAAGCTACTGGCCTGTCCTGCATCCAGCGTTCTTTCGGAACGCACATTCAGTGCTGCTGGAGGCGTGGTAACCGATCACAGGGTGCGTCTGTCCACCGACTCGGTCGATCAACTGACCTTCATAAAAATGAATCAGTCTTGGATCACCACCAGCTACCAAGCACCTGATGCTGATGTAACCGAATAATTTTTTTTGAAATCTCAGATCCCTTCAAAGACTGCCTATGCTGATGCTGAGTGACTATCCCTGAGTAATTATCCTCTTCCTCCTCAATCATCACGCTGATAGCTTGTAAGAACATTTTTGGTTCTGGGCGCCACCACCAGTGCCTAAGGCACAATTTTTCAGCCCCTGTTTAACAGGGGCGTGTAATTACAATTTTTGATGTAATACTTTGCAGCAGGGCTCGTTCCTGCATTCCAACTAGAGTGTCTGTGAGGGGTTGCAGTGTTGTGGCACCAGCACCAGTGCCTAAGGCCCAATTTTTCTGCCCCTGTCTAACAGAAGCATGTAATTACAATTTTTGATGCAATACTTTGCAGCAGGGCTCGTTCCTGCGTTCCAACTAGAGTGTCTGTGAGGGGTTGCAGTGTTGTGGCACCAGCACCAGTGCCTAAGGCCTAATTTTTCAGCTCCTGTTCAACAGGGGCATGTAATTACAATTCTTGATCTAATATTTCACAGCAGGGCCCTGTGAGGGCTTACAGTGTTGTGGCCACAGCAACACCTAAGGCCCAAATTTCTGCTTAGTATATAGGGCAGGACCCTACTTTCAAACATCTAACTTACAAACGACTCCTACTTGCAAACGGAAGGAGACAACAGGAAGTGAGATGAAATCTACCCCTAGGAAGGGAAATTCTCTCCTGTAAGAGTTAATATGGGAAAAAAATTCTCCTTTCCACTGATGCTTTCCAATCCTTGTTCCACAAAAAAACCCACATTTTCAAAAAACATTTTTCATTGGGACAAAAAGTGAGGTGAAATCTGAAGAGGAGGAAAGACAGCAAAACAAATGTCACAGGGGTGATAACCCTTCCCTATGTTTTCCAAAAAGCTTAAAAAAGATTTTTTGGCTGGACCTAAACACGTTAAAAATGTACCCGTTCAAAATTACAAAGAGATTCTACTTAACAACAAACCTACAGTCCCTGTCTTGTTTGCACCGCCTGTATACTGCTGTTCAGAGTATATAGGGCCTGGTGGCCCCACACCTTTCCTTATTTTAATTTGGGTGCGGGGTTCCCCTTAATATCCATACAAGACCCAAAGGCCCTGGTAATGGACTGGGGGGTACCCATGCCGTTTGTCTCACTGATTTTCATCCATATTGCCATGACCCGACATTACATTAAACCCGCAAGCAGTTTTAAATGAGATTTTTTCCTTTGAAAATGACATTTGGTGCAGGGACTGTTCTAAACACGGGAAACACGCGTCACTTTACAGGCATACTATAGACACCCCCCAGGTACGATATTTAACCAGTTGCCGACCGCCGCACACAGATGTACGTCGACAGGGCGGCACGGGCAGGCAAAAGGGCTTACCTGTACATCCCTGCCTGCCCGCGGGTGGGGGGTCCGATAGGACCCCCCCCGGTGCCTGCGGCGGTCGGCAAATCTTCCCCGGCGATCGGTGGTGAGGGGGAGGCCATCCATTCGTGGCCCCCCCGTCGCGATCGCTCCCAGCCAATGGGATCATTTCCCTGCCTCTGTATTGTACACAGAGGCAGAGGAAATGATGTCATCTCTCCTCGGCTCGGTATTTTCCGTTCCGGGCCGAGGAGAGAAGACATGTGAGTGAGTGCACAACACACACACAACACAGTAGAACATGCCAGGCATACAAAACACCCCGATCCCCCCCCCGATCACCCCCCGATCCCCCCCCAATCACCCCCCCCCCGTCACAAACTGACACCAAGCAGGTTTTTTTTTTTTTTTTTTTTTCCTGATTACTGCATAGTGTCAGTTTGTGACAGTTACAGTGTTGGGACAGTTAGTATTACCCCCCTTTAGGTCTAGGGTACCCCACTAACCCCCCCTAATAAAGTTTTAACCCCTTGATCACCGCCCGTCACCAGTGTCACTAAGCGATCATTTTTCTGATCGCTGTATTAGTGTCGCTGGTGACGCTAGTTAGGGACGTAAATATTTAGGTTCGCCGTCAGCGTTTTATAGCGACAGGGACCCCCATATACTACCTAATAAATGTTTTAACCCCTTGATTGCCCCCTAGTTAACCCTTTCACCACTGATCACCATATAACTGTTACGGGTGACGCTGGTTAGTTTGTTTATTTTTTATAGTGTCAGGGCACCCGCCGTTTATTACCGAATAAAGGTTTAGCCCCCTGATCGCCCGGCGGTGATATGCGTCGCCCCAGGCAGCGTCAGATTAGCGCCAGTACCGCTAACACCCACGCACGCAGCATACGCCTCCCTTAGTGGTATAGTATCTGTACGGATCAATATCTGATCCAATCAGATCTATACTAGCGTCCCCAGCAGTTTAGGGTTCCCAAAAACGCAGTGTTAGCGGGATCAGCCCAGATACCTGCTAGCACCTGCATTTTGCCCCTCCGCCCGGCCCACCCAAGTGCAGTATCGATCGATCACTGTCACTTACAAAACACTAAACGCATAACTGAAGCGTTCAGAGTCAGGCCTGATCCCTGCGATCGCTAACAGTTTTCTTGGTAGCGTTTTGGTGAACTGGCAAGCACCAGCCCCAGGCAGCGTCAGGTTAGCGCCAGTACCACTAACACCGACGCACGCACCGTACACCTCCCTTAGTGGTATAGTATCTGATCGGATCAATATCTGATCCGATCAGATCTATACTAGCGTCCCCAGCAGTTTAGGGTTCCCAAAAACGCAGTGTTAGCGGGATCAGCCCAGATACCTGCTAGCACCTGCGTTTTGCCCCTCCGCCCGGCCCAGCCCAGCCCACCCAAGTGCAGTATCGATCGATCACTGTCACTTACAGAACACTAAACGCATAACTGCAGCGTTCGCAGAGTCAGGCCTGATCCCTGCGATCGCTAACAGTTTTTTTGGTAGCGTTTTGGTGAACTGGCAAGCACCAGCGGCCTAGTACACCCCGGTCGTAGTCAAACCAGCACTGCAGTAACACTTGGTGACGTGGCGAGTCCCATAAGTGCAGTTCAAGCTGGTGAGGTGGCAAGCACAAGTAGTGTCCCGCTGCCACCAAAAAGACAAACACAGGCCCGTTGTGCCCATAATACCCTTCCTGCTGCATTCGCCAATCCTAATTGGGAACCCACCGCTTCTGCAGCGCCCGTACTTCCCCCATTCACATCCCCAACCAAATGCAGTCGGCTACATGAGAGGCATTTTCTTTATGTCCTCCCGAGTACCCCTACCCAACGAACCCCCCCAAAAAAGATGTTGTGTCTGCAGCAAGCGCAAATATAGGCGTGACACCCGCTATTATTGTCCCTCCTGTCCTGACAATCCTGGTCTTTGCATTGGTGAATGTTTTGAACGCTACCATTCACTAGTTGAGTATTAGCGTAGGGTACAGCATTGCACAGACTAGGCGCACTTTCACAGGGTCTCCCAAGATGCCATCGCATTTTGAGAGACCCGAACCTGGAACCGGTTACAGTTATAAAAGTTACAGTTACAAAAAAAAGTGTAAAAAAAAAAAACACATACAAAAATATAAAATAAAAAAAAATAGTTGTCGTTTTATTGTTCTCTCTCTCTCTATTCTCTCTATTGTTCTGCTCTTTTTTACTGTATTCTATTCTGCAATGTTTTATTGTTGTTATGTTTTATCATGTTTGCTTTTCAGGTATGCAATTTTTTATACTTTACCGTTTACTGTGCTTTATTGTTAACCATTTTTTTGTCTTCAGGTACGCCATTCACGACTTTGAGTGGTTATACCAGAATGATGCCTGCAGGTTTAGGTATCATCTTGGCATCATTCTTTTCAGCCAGCGGTCGGCTTTCATGTAAAAGCAATCCTAGCAGCTAATTAGCCTCTAGACTGCTTTTACAAGCCGTGGGAGGGAATGCCCCCCCCCCCAACGTCTTCCGTGTTTTTCTCTGGCTCTCCTGTCTCAACAGGGAACCTGAAAATGCAGCCGGTGATTCAGCCAGCTGACCATAGAGCTGATCAGAGACCAGAGTGGCTCCAAACATCTCTATGGCCTAAGAAACCGGAAGCTACGAGCATTTTATGACTTAGATTTCGCCGGATGTAAACAGCGCCATTGGGAAATTGGGAAAGCATTTTATCACACCGATCTTGGGTCTAATAGACGCCAATTTTTTCAAAAAAGAGTACCTGTCACTACCTATTGCTATGATAGGGGATATTTACATTCCCTGAGATAACAATAAAAATGATTAAAAAAAAAAAAAATGAAAGGAACAGTTTAAAAATAAGATAAAAAAAAATAAGAATAATAAAGAAAAAAAAAAAAAAAAGCACCCCTGTCCCCCCTGCTCTCGCGCTAAGGCGAACGCAAGCATCGGTCTGGCGTCAAATGTAAACAGCAATTGCACCATGCATGTGAGGTATCACCGCGAATGTCAGATCGAGGGCGGTAATTTTAGCAGTAGACCTCCTCTGTAAATCTAAAGTGGTAACCTGTAAAGGCTTTTAAAGGCTTTTAAAAATGTATTTAGTTTGGCGCCACTGCACGTTTGTGCGCAATTTTAAAGCATGTCATGTTTGGTATCCATGTACTCGGCCTAAGATCATCTTTTTTACTTCATCAAACATTTGGGCAATATAGTGTGTTTTAGTGCATTAAAATTTAAAAAAGTGTGTTTTTTCCCGAAAAAATGCGTTTGAAAAATCGCTGCGCAAATACTGTGTGAAAAAAAAAAATGAAACACCCACCATTTTAATCTGTAGGGCATTTGCTTTAAAAAAATATATAATGTTTGGGGGTTCAAAGTAATTTTCTTGCAAAAAAAAATTATTTTTTTATGTAATCAAAAAGTGTCAGAAAGGGCTTTGTCTTCAAGTGGTTAGAAGAGTGGGTGATGTGTGACATAAGCTTCTAAATGTTGTGCATAAAATGCCAGGACAGTTCAAAACCCCTCCAAATGACCCCATTTTGGAAAGTAGACACCCCAAGCTATTTGCTGAGAGGCATGTCGAGTCCATGGAATATTTTATATTGTGACACAAGTTGCGGGAAAGAGACAATTTTTTATTTTTTTTATTTTTTTTTGCGCAAAGTTGTCACTAAATGATATATTGCTCAAACATGCCATGGGAATATGTGAAATTACACCCCAAAATACATTCTGTTGCTTCTCCTGAGTACGGGGATACCACATGTGTGAGACTTTTTGGGAGCCTAGCCGCGTACGGGACCCCGAAAACCAAGCACCGCCTTCAGGCTTTCTAAGGCCGTAAATTTTTGATTTCACTCTTCACTGCCTATCACAGTTTCGGAGGCCATGGAATGCCCAGGTGGCAAACCCCCCCCCCCAAATGACCCCATTTTGGAAAGTAAACACCCCAAGCTATTTGCTGAGAGGTACGGTGAGTATTTTGCAGACCTCACTTTTTGTCACAAAGTTTTGAAAATGGAAAAAAGAAAAAAAAATTTTTTTTTCTCGTCTTTCTTTATTTTCAAAAACAAATGAGAGCTGCAAAATACTCACCATGCCTCTCAGCAAATAGCTTGGGGTGTCCACTTTCCAAAATGGGGTCATTTGGGGGAGTTTTATGCCATCTGGGCATTTTATGGCCTTCAAAACTGTGATAGGTAGTGAGGAGTAAAATCAAAAATGTACGCCCTTAGAAATCCAGAAGGCAGTGATTGGTTTTCGCGGCCCCGTACGTGGTTAGGCTCCCAAAAAGTCCCACACATGTGGTATCCCCATACTCAGGAGAAGCAGCTAAATGTATTTTGGGGTGCAATTCCACATATGCCCATGGCCTGTGTGAGCAATATATCATTTAGTGACAACTTTTTGTAATTTTTTTTTTTTTTTTAAGTCATTATTCAATCACTTGGGACAAAAAAAATGAATATTCAATGGGCTCAACATGCCTCTCAGCAATTTCCTTGGGGTGTCTACTTTCCAAAATGGGGTCATTTGTGGGGGTTTTGTACTGCCCTGCCATTTTAGCACCTCAAGAAACGACATAGGCAGTCATAAATTAAAGGCTGTGTAAATTCCAGAAAATGTACCCTAGTTTGTAGGCGCTATAACTTTTGCGCAAACCAATAAATATACACTTATTGACATTTTTTTTACCAAAGACATGTGGCCGAATACATTTTGGCCTAAATGTATGACTAAAATTGAGTTTATTGGATTTTTTTTAGAACAAAAAGTAGAAAATATCATTTTTTTTCAAATTTTTCGGTCTTTTTCCGTGTATAGCGCAAAAAATAAAAACGGCAGAGGTGATCAAATACCATCAAAAGAAAGCTCTATTTGTGGGAAGAAAAGGACGCAAATTTCGTTTGGGTACAGCATTGCATGACCGCGCAATTAGCAGTTAAAGCGACACAGTGCCAAATTGTAAAAAGTGCTCTGGTCAGGAAGGGGGTAAATCCTTCCGGGGCTGAAGTGGTTAAAGGAATATTTCACTTTTTTTTTTTTTACTTTAAGCATCATTAAAATCACTGCTCCCGAATAAACGGCCGTTTTTAAAAGTTTTTTTTGCATTGATACATGTCCCCTGGGGTAGGACCCGGGTCCCCAAACCCTTTTTAGGACAATACCATGCAAATTAGCCTTTAAAATGAGCACTTTTGATTTCGAACGTTCGAGTCCCATAGACGTCAATGGGGTTCTAACGTTCATGCGAACTTTCGGTCCGTTCGCAGGTTCTGGTGCGAACCGAACCGGGGGGTGTTCGGCTCATCCCTAGTGTCGAGCAGAGCGGAGACAATTATAATGTAAGTGCTGGTAACAGCGTGCTATCCCACGGCTCTCCTCTTCCTCCAGCAATGCATTCCTCTGCCCAGACGAGGCTGCAATGGGCACAGTGAGACTGCATTGGGCACAGTAAGGCTGATATGGGCACAGTGTGGTTGCAATGGGCACAGTGTGGCTGCAATGCGCACAGTGTGGTTGCAATGGGCACAGTGTGGTTACAATGGGCACAGTGAGACTGCAATGGGCACAGTGAGACTGCAATGGGCACAGTGTAGTTGCAATGGGCACAGTGTGGTTGCAATGGGCACAGTGTGGCTGCAATGGGCACAGTGAGACTGCAATGGGCACAGTGAGACTGCAATTGGCACAGTGAAGCTGATATGAGCACAGTGAGACTGATATGGGCACAGTGTGCCTACAATGGGCACAGTGTGGCTGCAATGGGCACAGTGTGGCTGCAATGGGCACAGTGAGGCTGCAAGGGGAACAGTGTGGTTGCAATGACCACAGTGTGGTTGCAATGGGCACAGTGAGGCTGCAACGGGCACAGCGTGGCTGCAAAGGGCACGGTGTGGTTGCAACGAGCACAGTTTGGCCTCAACGGGCACAGTGTGACTGCAACAGGTACAGTGTGGATGCGACTGATATGGGCACAGTGTGGCTACAATGGGCACAGTGTGGCTGCAATGAGCACAGTGTGGTTGCAATGGGCACAGTGAGGCTGCAATGGGCACAGTGAGGCTGCAATGGGCACAGTGAGGCTGCAATGGGCACAGTGTGGCTGCAATGGTGGGCACAGTGTGGCTGCAATGGTGGGCACAGTGAGGCTGCAGTAGTGGGCACAGTGAGTCTGCAATAATGGGCACAGTGTGTCTGCAACGGTGGGCACGGGTGAGGCTGCATTGATGAGCACAGGTGAGGCTGCATTGATGAGCACAGGTGAGGCTGCATTGAGGGGCACAGGTGAGGCTGCACTGATAAAGTTGTTGTTAACCACTTCAGCCCCGGAAGGATTTACCCCCTTCCTGACCAGAGCACTTTTTACAATTTGGCACTGCGTCGCTTTAACTGCTAATTGCGCGGTCATGCAATGCTGTACCCAAATGAAATTTGCGTCCTTTTCTTCCCACAAATAGAGCTTTCTTTTGATGATATTTGATCACCTCTGCCGACCGAAAATTTTGAAAAAAAATGATATTTTCTACTTTTTATTCTAAAAAAAATCCAATAAACTCAATTTTAGTCATACATTTAGGCCAAAATGTATTCGGCCACATGTTTTTGGTAAAAAAAATGTCAATAAGTGTATATTTATTGGTTTGCGCAAAAGTTATAGCGCCTAAAAACTAGGGTACATTTTCTGGAATTTACATAGCCTTTAATTTATGACTGCCTATGTCGTTTCTTGAGGTGCTAAAATGGCAGGGCAGTACAAAACCCCCACAAATGACCCCATTTTGGAAAGTAGACACCCCAAGGAAATTGCTGAGAGGCATGTTGAGTCCATTGAATATTCATTTTTTTTGTCCCAAGTGATTGAATAATGACAAAAAAAAAAAAAAATTACAAAAAGTTGTCACTAAATGATATATTGCTCACACAAGCCATGGGCATATGTGGAATTGCACCCCAAAATACATTTAGCTGCTTCTCCTGAGTATGGGGATACCACATGTGTGGGACTTTTTGGGAGCTTAGCCGCGTACGGGGCCTCGAAAACCAATCACTGCCTTCAGGATTTCTAAGGGCGTACATTTTTGATTTTACTCCTCACTACCTATCACAGTTTTGAAGGCCATAAAATGCCCAGATGGCATAAAACCCCCCCAAATGACCCCATTTTGGAAAGTAGACACCCCAAGCTATTTGCTTTGAGGCATGTTGAGTCCATGGAATGTTTTATATTTTGACATAAGTTGCGGGAAAGTGACAAATTGTTTTTTTTTTGTTTTTTTTTTTGCACAAAGTTGTCACTAAATGATATATTGCTCACACAGGCCATGGGCATATGTGGAATTGCACCCCAAAATACATTTAGCTGCTTCTCCTGAGTATGGGGATACCACATGTGTGGGACTTTTTGGGAGCCTAGCCGCGTACGGGGCCCCGAAAACCAATCACCGCCTTCAGGATTTCTA
The DNA here is from genome assembly GCA_037952835.1 of Lithobates septentrionalis. NCBI lineage: Eukaryota > Metazoa > Chordata > Amphibia > Anura > Ranidae > Lithobates > Lithobates septentrionalis. Next base: position 5,238,492 of record JBBDGP010000447.1, on the reverse strand, counting down.
AGGGTGTAAATTATTAATTTCACTCTTCACTGCCTATCACAGTTTCGGAGGCCATGGAATGCCCAGGTGGCACAACCCCCCCCCCCCCCCAAATAACCCCATTTTGGAAAGTAGACACCGCAAGCTATTTGCTGAGAGACATGGTGAGTATTTTGCAGCTCTCATTTGTTTTTGAAAATAAAGAAAGACAAGAAAAAATGTTTTTTTTTTTCTTTTTTCAAATTTCAAAACTTTGTGACAAAAAGTGAGGTCTGCAAAATACTCACTATACCTCTCAGCAAATAGCTTGGGATGTCTACTTTCCAAAATGGGGTCATTTGGGGGGGTTTTGTGCCACCTGGGCATTCCATGGCCTCCGAAACTGTGATAGGCAGTGAAGAGTGAAATCAAAAATTTACGGCCTTAGAAAGCCTGAAGGCGGTGCCTGGTTTTCGGGGTCCCGTACGCGGCTAGGATCCCAAAAAGTCTCACACATGTGGTATCCCCGTACTCAGGAGAAGCAACAGAATGTATTTTGGCATGTATTTTCACATATTCCCATGGCATGTTTGAGCAATATATCATTTAGTGACAACTTTGTGCAAAAAAAAAAATTGTCTCTTTCCCGCAACTTGTGTCACAATATAAAATATTCCATGGACTCAACATGACTCTCAGCAAATAGCTTGGGGTGTCTACTTTCCAAAATGGGGTCATTTGGGGGGGTTTGAACTGTCCTGGCATTTTATGCACAACATTTAGAAGCTTATGTCACACATCACCCACTCTTCTAACCACTTGAAGACAAAGGCCTTTCTGACACTTTTTGATTACATGAAAAAATTATTTTTTTTTTGCAAGAAAATTACTTTGAACCCCCAAACATTATATATATTTTTTTAAAGCAAATGCCCTACAGATTAAAATGGTAGGTGTTTCATTTTTTTTTTTTCACACAGTATTTGCGCAGCGATTTTTCAAACGCATTTTTTGGGGGAAAAAACACACTTTTTTAAATTTTAATGCACTAAAACACACTATATTGCCCAAATGTTTGATGAAAAAAAAAAGATGATCTTAGGCCGAGTACATGGATACCAAACATGACATGCTTTAAAATTGCGCACAAACGTGCAGTGGCGACAAACTAAATACATTTTTAAAAGCCTTTACAGGTTACCACTTTAGATTTACAGAGGAGGTCTACTGCTAAAATTACTGCCCTCGATCTGACCTTCGCGGTGATACCTCACATGCATGGTGCAATTGCTGTTTACATTTGACGCCAGACCGACGCTTGCGTTCGCCTTAGCGCGAGTGCAGGGGGGACAGGGGTGCTTTTTTTTTTTTTCTTTATTATTTTTTTGCTTTTTTATCTTATTTTTAAACTGTTCCTTTCATTTTTTTTTTATTATTTTTATTGTTATCTCAGGGAATGTAAATATCCCCTATCATAGCAATAGGTAGTGACAGGTACTCTTTTTTGAAAAAATTGGGGTCTACTAGACCCTAGATTTCTCCTCTGCCCTCAAAGCATCTGACCACACCAAGATCGATGTGATAAAATGCTTTCCCAATTTCCCAATGGCGCTGTTTACATCCGGCGAAATCTAAGTCATAAAATGCTCGTAGCTTCCCGTTTCTTAGGCCATAGAGATGTTTGGAGCCACTCTGGTCTCTGATCAGCTCTATGGTCAGCTGGCTGAATCACCGGCTACATTCTCAGGTTTCCTGTTGAGACAGGAGAGCCAGAGAAAAACACGGAAGACGGTGGGGGGGGGCATTCCCTCCCACTGCTTGTAAAAGCAGTCTAGAGGCTAATTAGCTGCTAGGATTGCTTTTACATGAAAGCCGACCGCTGACTGAAAAGAATGATACCAAGATGATTCCTAAACCTGCAGGCATCATTCTGGTATAACCATTCAAAGTCGTGAATTGCGTACCTGAAGACAAAAAAATGGTTAACAATAAAGCACAGTAAACGGTAAAGTATAAAAAATTGCATACCTGAAAAGCAAACATGATAAAACATAATAACAATAAAACATTGCAGAAAAGAATACAGTAAAAAAGAGCAGAACAATAAAGAGAGAATAGAGAGAGAGAGAACAATAAAACGACAACTATTTTTTTTTATTTTATATTTTTGTATGTGTTTTTTTTTTTTTTTTTTTACACTTTTTTTTGTAACTGTAACTTTTATAACTGTAACCGGTTCCAGGTTCGGGTCTCTCAAAATGCAATGGCATCTTGGGAGACCCTGTGAAAGTGCGCCTAGTCTGTGCAATGCTGTACCCTACGCTAATACTCAACTAGTGAATGGTAGCGTTCAAAACATTCACCAATGCAAAGACCAGGATTGTCAGGACAGGAGGGACAATAATAGCGGGTGTCACGCCTATATCCGCGCTTGCTGCAGACACAAAATCTTTTTTGGGGGGGTTCGTTGGGTAGGGGTACTCGGGAGGACATAAAGAAAATGCCTCTCATGCAGCCGACTGCATTTGGTTGGGGATGTGAATGGGGGAAGTACGGGCGCTGCAGAAGTGGTGTGTTCCCAATTAGGATTGGCAAATGCAGCAGGAAGGGCATTATGGGCACGACGGGCCTGTGTTTGTCTTTTTGGTGGCAGCGGGACACTACTTGTGCTTGCCACCTCACCAGCTTGAACTGCACTTATGGGACTCGCCACGTTACCAAGTGTTACTGCAGTGCTGGTTTGACTACGACCGGGGTGTACTAGGCCGCTGGTGCTTGCCAGTTCACCAAAACGCTACAAAAAAACTGTTAGCGATCGCAGGGATCAGGCCTGACTCTGCGAATGCTGCAGTTATGCGTTTAGTGTTTTGTAAGTGACAGTGATCGATCGATACTGCACTTGGGTGGCCTGGGCTGGGCCGGGCGGAGGGGCAAAACGCAGGTGCTAGCAGGTATCTGGGCTGATCCCACTAACACTGCGTTTGTGGGAACCCTAAACTGCTGGGGACGCTAGTATAGATCTGATCGGATCAGATATTGATCTGATCAGATACTATACCACTAAGGGAGGTGTACGGTGCGTGCGTGGGTGTTAGTGGTACTGGCTCTAACCTGACGCTGCCTGGGGCAGGTGCTTCCCAGTTCACCAAAACGCTACCAAAAAAACTTGTTAGCGATCGCAGGGATCAGGCCTGACTCTGCGAACGCTGCAGTTATGCGTTTAGTGTTTTGTAAGTGACAGTGATCGATTGATACTGCACTTGGGTGGGCTGGGCCGGGCAGAGGGGCAAAACGCAGGTGCTAGCAGGTATCTGGGCTGATCCCGCTAACACTGCGTTTTTGGGAACCCTAAACTGCTGGGGACGCCAGTATAGATCTGATCGGATCAGATATTGATCCGATTAGATACTATACCACTAAGGGAGGTGTACGGTGCGTGCGTGGGTGTTAGCGGTACTGGCGCTAATCTGACGCTGCTTGGGGCTGGTGCTTGCCAGTTCACCAAAACGCTACCAAGAAAACTGTTTGCGATTGCAGGGATCAGGCCTGACTCTGCGAACACTGCAGTTATGCGTTTAGTGTTTTGTAAGTGACAGTGATCGATCGATACTGCACTTGGGTGGGCTGGGCTGGGCCAGGCGGAGGGGCAAAACGCAGGTGCTAGCAGGTATCTGGGCTGATCCCGCTAACACTGCATTTTTGGGAACCCTAAACTGCTGGGGACGCTAGTATAGATCTGATCGGATCAGATATTGATCCGTTCAGATAGTATACCACTAAGGGAGGCGTATGCTGCGTGCGTGGGTGTTAGCGGTACTGGCGCTAATCTGACGCTGCCTGGGGCGACGCATATCACCGCAGGGTGATCAGGGGGCTAAACCTTTATTTGGTAATAGACGGCGGGTGCCCTGACACTATAAAAAATAAACGAACTAACCAGCGTCACCCGTAACAGTTATACGGTGATCAGTGGTGAAAGGGTTAACTAGGGGGCAATCAAGGGGTTAAAACATTTATTAGGTAGTATATGGGGGTCCCTGACGCTATAAAACGCTGACGGACTATCCTAAATATTTACGTCCCTAACTAGCGTCACCAGCGACACTAATACAGCGATCAGAAAAATGATCGCTTACTGACACTGGCGACGGGGGGTGATCAAGGGGTTAAAACTTTATTAGGGGGGGTTAGGGGGGTATCCTAGACCTACAGGGGGCTAACACTCACTGCCCTACCACTTCTAACTGTCACAAACTGACACCATGCAGTAATCAGAAAAAAAAATACTGCTTGGTGTCAGTGTGACAGGGAGGGGTGATTGGGGGGGATCAGGGGGCGATCGGGGGGGGGGGGTCGTGGGTGTAATGTGTGCCTGGCATGTTCTACTATGTGTGTGTGTGTTGTGCACTCACATGTCTTCTCTCCTCGGCGCCGGAACGGAAACTGCAGAGCCGAGGAGAGATGACATCACATCCTCTGCCTGTGTGTACTACACACAGGCAGGGGAGGATTCCCATTGGCTGGGAGCGATCGCAAGGGGGGGGGGCACGATTGGATGGCCTCCCCCTCGCCTCTCAACGCTCCCAGACAAATGCCGACCGCCGCTGGCACCGGGGGGGTCCGATCGGACCCCCTGCCCGCGGGAGGCAGATCACGCACGGGTACGTGATTCTGCCTGCCCGTGCCATTCTGCCGTCATATATCGGCGTTAGGCGGTCGGCAAGTGGTTAATATTTATTTTTGTAACTTATTTTTGCATAAAACAAGTGTAATTTCATGAGATAACTTTTGAGGGCGTGTTTAGAGTCGGGGCAGGGTTGGGTGGGGCAAGGTAGGGATTGAGTGGGGGGCACTGGTGGCGAGTAACCCTTGAGGCCTGGCTAGTAGTTTAGGACTTGAAATTTTGAGTTCTGTATATATATACATATATATCTATATATATCTATATATATATATATATCTATATATATATATATATATAGATATATATATTTATATAGATATAGATATTTATATAGATATAGATATATATATATATATATACTCTGCATTTAGTGTAGACTAGATATTCAGTGTAGACTATATTCAGTCAGTGCAGGCAGTGTAGTAAATAATACAGTGTTTTAAAATGGTTAAGGGGAACCCCGCACCAAAATTCAAAAAATAAATGGCGCGGGGGTCCCCCAAAAATCCATACCACACCCTTGAGGTCTGGTATGGATTTTAAGGGGAACCCCGCAACAAAATTTAAAAAGAAAACAGTGTGGGGGTCCCCCCCAGAATCCATACCAGCCCCTTATCCGAGCATGTAAACTGGCAGGTCAGAGTAAGGGGGGGAACTGGGTGACTGGTGTGACATCACATGACATCAGAGGGGGCAGGGTCAACCGTTTAAGTCACCGGGTGGCCCGACCCTTGTCTATATTACAGAGACAACAGTTGCCGGGAGGCCTCCCATGGAGGCAGAGCTTTTTTTTTTCTATTTTTCGGGTCCATCGGACGGCGTGATTGAAGATGGATGGACATCGCGGGACTTTTTTTCTTTTTTAATAAAGGAATTGTCCAAAACTGTCTCCTGTCTTTTCTACTTTTTTGACACTTTTTTGGTGAATGGGTAGGGGTACAATGTACCCGATACCCATTCACATGGGGGGCCTCTGTTAAAGGGGGCTTCCAGATTTCCTTTCCTTTAGAAATGTCATTTTGCTGCGGTACTGTAATAAACATGGGAAAGATGCGCTACTTTACAGGCAGACTAAGGGGACCCCCAGGCACAATATTTAAAGGAATATTTCATTTTTATTGTTTCACTTTAAGCATTATTAAAATTACTGCTCCTGAAAAAACGGTCATTTAAAAAAAAAATTTGCATTGATACATGTCCCCTGGGGAAGGACCCAGTTACCCAAACACTTTTTATGACAATAACTTGAATATAGGCCTTTAAAATGAGCACTTTTGATTTTTCATGCTCGCGTCCCTTAGACTTTAACAGTGTTCGCATGTTTGCATACATTTTTTGCCTGTTCGCATGTTCTGGTGCGAACCGAACCGGGGGTGTCCGGCTCATCCCTAATTGACACTGGGGTTGGTTTACTAAAAACTGGAGTGCAAAATCTGGTGAAGCTCTGCATAGAAACCAAGCTTCCAAGTTCTTTTGTCAATGCTTAATTAGAGCAAGCTGAAGTTAGAAGCTGATTGGCTACTATGTAGATCTACCATCGGATTTTGAATGCTCCAATTTTAGTAAATCTCCCCCACTGTCTGTATTGTGTTTGCAAAACTCTGGGTTGGAATCTCCAGCTCCGAATATATAGATTTACATTTACAGCCATTTGTAAAAAAAATACTTTTATATATATATATATATAAAAGAAACTGAACACATAACTGCAAATACTTCTTCAATTACGTCAATGGGATACTTCCCAGTCTCAGGGGATATGAAATCTTTATATCCTATTATCTAGGGCTTTTTTTCTCAGAGAATAGGTGCAGGAATTCACCCTCTCTGTCCAACTGTCCGCCCCAACCACGCCCAAAGCCACACCTTCCTTAGAGGAGAGAATTATAGCAGCGGCAAAAAATTGTAATGAGGCTTAGAACTGTATCACATAAGGCGAATCCCCCAAAATCCCCCCAGCTCTCCTCTCATCACAAATCTCCCCCAGCTCTCCTCTCATCACAAATCTACCCCAGCTCTCCTCTCATCATAAATCTCCCTCAGCTCTCCTATCATCACAAATCTCCCAGCTCTCCTCTCGTCACAAATCTCCCCCAGCTCTCCTCTCATCACAAATCTCCCTCAGCTCTCCTATCATCACAAATCTCCCCCAGCTCTCCTCTCATCATAAATCTCCCTCAGCTCTCCTATCATCACAAATCTCCCCCAGCTCTCCTATCATCACAAATCTCCCAGCTCTCCTCTCATCACAAATCTCCCCCAGCTCTCCTCTCATCACAAATCTCCCCTTTGCTCTCCTCTCATCACAAATCTCCCCCAGCTCTCCTCTCATCACAAATCTCCCCCAGCTCTCCTCTCATCACAAATCCCCCCAGCTCTCCTATCATCACAAATCCAAATCCCCCCAGCTCCCCTCTCTTAACAAATACCCCTAGCTCACCTCTCTGTACAAATCCTCCCAGCTCCCCTCTCTGTACAAATCCCCCCAGCTCTCCTCTCTGTACAAATCTTCCCAGCTCTCCTCTATGCACCAATCCCCCATCTCTCCTCTCTGTGCAAATCCCCCCAGCTCTCCTCTCATCACAAACCCCCCCTAGCTCTCCACTCATCACAAATCCAAATCCCCCCAGCTCCCCTCTCTGTACAAATCCCCCCAGCTCCTCTCTCTGTACAAATCCCCTCAGTTCCCCTCTCTGTACAAATCCCCTCAGTTCCCCTCTCTGTACAAATCCCCCCAGCTCCCTCTCTGTACAAATCCCCCCAGCTCCCTCTCTGTACAAATCCCTCCAGCTCCCTTCTCTGTACAAATCCCTCCAGCTCCCTTCTCTGTACAAATCCCCCCAGCTCCCCTCTCTGTACAAATCCCCCCAGCTCTTCTCTCATCAAAAACCTCCCCCAGCTCTCCTCTCATCACAAATCTCCCCAGCTCTCCTCTCACCACAAATCTCCCCAGCTCTCCTCTCATTACAAATCCAAATCCCCCAGCTTCCCTCTCTGTACAAATCACCCCAGCTCCCCTCTCTGTAAAAAATCCCCCAAGTTCCCCTCTCTGTACAAATCCCCCCAGCTTCCCTCTCTGTACAAATCCCCCCAGTTCCCCTCTCTGTACAAATCCCCCCCAGTTCCCCTCTCTGTGCAAATCCCCCCAGTTCCCCTCTCTGTACAAATCCCCCCCCCCAGCTCCCCTCTCTGTACAAATCCCCCCAGCTCCCCTCTCTGTACAAATCCCCCCAGCTCCCTTCTCTGTACAAATCCCCCCAGCTCTCCTCTCATCACAAATCTCCCCAGCTCTCCTCTCATCAAAAATCTCACCCAGCTCTCCTCTCATCACAAATCTCCCCAAGCTCTCCTCTCATTACAAATCTCCTCAGCTCTCCTCTCATTACAAATCTCCTCAGCTCTCCTCTCATCACAAATCTCCCCCAGCTCTCCTCTCATCACAAATCTCCCCCAGCTCTCCTCTCATCACGAATCCCCCCAGCTCTCCTCTCATCACGAATCCCCCCAGCTCTCCTCTCATCACAAATCCCCCCAGTTCTCCTCACATCACAAATCTCCCCCAGCTCTCCTCTCATCACAGATCTCCCCCAGCTCTCCTCGCATCACAAATCCCCCCAGCTCTCCTCTCATCACAGATCTCCCCCAGCTCTCCTCTGATCACAAATCACCTCCAGCTCTCCGCTTATCAAAAATCTCCCCGAGCTCTCCTCTCATCACAAATCCCCCCAGCTCTCCTCTCATCACAAATCTCCCCCAGCTTTCCTCTCATCACAAATCTCCCCCTCTCTCCTCTTATCACAAATCGCCACCCAGGTCTCCTCTCATCACAAATCCCCCCAGCCCTCCTCTCATCACAAATCTCCCCCAGCTCTCCTCTCATCACAAATCTCCCCAGCTATCCGATTATCACAAATCTCCCCCAGCTCTCCTCTCATTACAAATCTCCCCCAGCTCTCCTCTCATCACACATCTCCCTCAGCTCTCCTATCATCACAAATCCCCCAGCTCTCCTCTCATCACAAATCTCCCCCAGCTCTCCTCTCATCACAAATCTCCCCCAGCTCTCCTCTCATCACAAATCCCCCCAGCGCTCCTCTCATCACAAATCCCCCCAGCTCTCCTCTCATCACAAATCAAAATCCCTCCAGCTCCCCTCTCTTAACAAATCCCCCCAGCTCTCCTCTCTGTACAAATCTTTCCAGCTCTCCTATATGCACCAATCCCCCATCTCTCCTCTCTGTGCAATCCCCCCAGCTCTCCTCTCATCACAAATCTCCCCCAGCTCTCCTTTGATCACAAATCTCCCCCAGCTCTCCTCTCATCACAAATCCAAATCCCCCAGCTCCCCTCTCTGTACAAATCCCTGCCCAGCTCCTCTATCTGTACAAATCCCCCCAGTTCCCTTCTCTGTACAAATCCCCCAGCTCCTCTCTCTGTACAGGTAAAAAATAAATACTGCGCTTACACTAATTGGAAAAAAGCTGCGACTAGAAAGTAGTAAGCTGTAAATAATGTGGACCTCAAAAAGTCGCGCTAAAGGCTAAAGGTGACAACAGGCGAATGCCTAGAATAAACTAATATAGATATGAGGGTTGAATAGTGATCAATAAGTGAATAAATGATATAAGAGTGTCAAGCACTATGAAAAACAAAACTAAAAAATACTAATAGGTGAATAGGACATAGATAATAATAACTATGCCCGTGGCGAAATACAAATATTGCATAACACAATCAATAAACAGTGAATTCCTCTAGTGTCAATAGAAATGATAATATACCAGAACCGTGACTACAAAGCTAGACCATAATTGATATAGGAAAATGGTGTAACAATAAAGGGAAAATAAACCCCAAAAAAGTCCGTAGCTCAAAAAAGACAGTATTGAATAAAGTCCATCCGTATTAAATTGACATGTATAAATTATAACTGGTCTCCAAGTGCTCTGTGAAGTAATGTAACAGGATCTTGCTGTGGTGAAAAATAGAGTGCGTAGATAGACCTCCACCTCCAAGAAAAATTGCTGCCTCTTACCAGATGGGAATGGCCTCTTAATTACAGGAGACCCAGGAGGCGGATGGCTGCAACCCCAGCCAGGGATCTTTAAAGCAGGCACTCAGCGTCCAGGTCCAGGGACTCACTCCAACCAGCCTCAGCAAATATGGGGATATCACCATGTAAAAAACAAAGTGCTCCACATAGCATAAAATCCAGCGATTTATTGAATAAAAAGTAAAGGTTGCACTTACAGAAACATGGTAGATTACAAGCGTGTATGGAAAAAAGCCGGCCGGCTCCAAGGTAACCCGTGTCTTCCGGGTGTGCGTATCGCGGTGTCGTCGGGACGTAGGAGGAGCTACGGACTTTTTTGGGGTTTATTTTCCCTTTATTGTTACACCATTTTCCTATATCAATTATGGTCTAGCTTTGTAGTCACGGTTCTGGTATATTATCATTTCTATTGACACTAGAGGAATTCACTGTTTATTGATTGTGTTATGCAATATTTGTATTTCGCCACGGGCATAGTTATTATTATCTATGTCCTATTCACCTATTAGTATTTTTTAGTTTTGTTTTTCATAGTGCTTGACACTCTTATATCATTTATTCACTTATTGATCACTATTCAACCCTCATATCTATATTAGTTTATTCTAGGCATTCGCCTGTTGTCACCTTTAGCCTTTAGCGCGACTTTTTGAGGTCCTCTCTCTGTACAAATCCCCCCAGTTCCCCTCTCTGTACAAATCCCCCCAGCTCCTTCTCTGTACAAATCCCTCCAGCTCCCCTCTCTGTACAAATCTCCCCAGCTCCCCCCTCTGTACAATTCCCCCCAGCTCTTCTCTCATCACAAACCTCCCCCAGCTCTCCTCTCATCACAAATCTCCCCAGCTCTCCTCTCACCACAAATCTCCCCAGCTCTCCTCTCATCACAAATCCAAATCCCCCAGCTCTCCTCTCTGTACAAATCACCCCAGCTCCCCTCTCTGTAAAAAATCCCCCCAGCTCCCCTCTCTGTACAAATCCCCCCAGTTCCCCTCTCTATACAAATCCCCCCAGCTCCCCTCTCTGTAGAAATCCCACCAGTTCCCCTCTCTGTACAAATCTCCCCAGCTCCCCTATCTGTACAAATCCCCCCAGCTCCCTTCTCTGTACAAATCCCCCCAGCCCTCCTCTCTGTACAAATCCCCCCAGTTCCCTTCTCTGTAGAAATCCCCCAGTCCCCCTCTCTGTACAAATCCCCCCCAGCTCCCCTCTCTGTACAAATCCCCACAGCTCCTCTCTCTGTACAAATCCCCCTCAGCTCCCCTCTCTGTACAAATCCCCCAGCTCCCCTCTCTGTACAAATCCCCCCCAGCTCCCCTCTCTGTACAAATCCCCCAGCTCCCCTCTCTGTACAGATCCCCCCAGTTCCCCTCTCTGTACAAATCCCTCAGTTCCCCTCTCTGTACAAATCCCCCCAGCTCCCCTCTCTGTACAAATCCCCCCCAGCTCCCCTTTCTGTACAAATCTCCCCAGCTCCCCCCTCTGTACAATTCCCCCCAGCTCTTCTCTCATCACAAACCTCCCCCAGCTCTCCTCTCATCACAAATCTCCCCAGCTCTCCTCTCACCACAAATCTCCCCAGCTCTCCTCTCATCACAAATCCAAATCCCCCAGCTCTCCTCTCTGTACAAATCACCCCAGCTCCCCTCTCTGTAAAAAATCCCCCCAGCTCCCCTCTCTGTACAAATCCCCCCAGTTCCCCTCTCTATACAAATCCCCCCAGCTCCCCTCTCTGTAGAAATCCCACCAGTTCCCCTCTCTGTACAAATCTCCCCAGCTCCCCTATCTGTACAAATCCCCCCAGCTCCCTTCTCTGTACAAATCCCCCCAGCCCTCCTCTCTGTACAAATCCCCCCAGTTCCCTTCTCTGTAGAAATCCCCCAGTCCCCCTCTCTGTACAAATCCCCCCCCAGCTCCCCTCTCTGTACAAATCCCCACAGCTCCTCTCTCTGTACAAATCCCCCTCAGCTCCCCTCTCTGTACAAATCCCCCAGCTCCCCTCTCTGTACAAATCCCCCCCAGCTCCCCTCTCTGTACAAATCCCCCAGCTCCCCTCTCTGTACAGATCCCCCCAGTTCCCCTCTCTGTACAAATCCCGCAGTTCCCCTCTCTGTACAAATCCCCCCAGCTCCCCTCTCTGTACAAATCCCCCCCAGCTCCCCTCTCTGTACAAATCCCCCCAGTTCCCCTCTCTGTACAAATCCCCCCAGTTCCCCTTCTCTGTACAAATCCCCCCAGCTCCCCTCTCTGTACAAATCCCCCCAGCTCCCTTCTCTGTACAAATCCCACCAGCCCTCCTCTCTGTACAAATCCCCCCAGTTCCCGTCTCTGTACAAATCCTCCCAGTTCCCCTCTCTGTACAAATCCCCCCAGCTCCCCTCTCTGTACAAATCCCCCCAGCTCCCCTCTCTGTACAAATCCCCCAGCTCCCCTCTCTGTACAAATCTCCCCCAGCTCCCCTCTCTGTACAAATCCCCCCAGCTCCCCTCTCTGTACAAATCCCCCCAGTTCCCCTCTCTGTACAAATCCCCCCAGCTCCCCTCTCTGTACAAATCCCCCAGCTCCCCTCTCTGTACAAATCCCCCCAGCTCCCCTCTCTGTACAAATCCCCCCAGCTCCCCTCTCTGTACAAATCCCCCCAGTTACCCTCTCTGTACAAATCCCCCAGCTCCCCTCTCTGTACAAATCCCCCCAGCTCCCCTCTCTGTACAAATCCCCCCAGCTCCCCTTTCTGTACAAATCCCCCCAGTTCCCCCCTCTGTACAAATCCCCCCCAGCTCCCCTCTCTGTACAAATTCCCCCACCTCCCCTCTCTGTACAAATCCCCCCAGTTCCCCTCTCTGTACAAATCCCCCCAGTTCCCCTCTCTGTACAAATCCCCCCCAGCTCCCCTCTCTGTACAAATCCCCCCAGTTCCCCTCTCTGTACAAATCCCCCCAGTTCCCCTCTCTGTACAAATCCTCCCAGCTCCCTCTCTGTGCAAATCCCCGCAGTTCCCTTCTCTGTACAAATCCCCCCAGCTCCCCCCTCTGTACAAATCCCCCCAGCTCCCCTCTCTGTACAAATCCCCCCAGCCCTCCTCTCTGTACAAATACCCCCAGTTCCCCTCTCTGTACAAATCCCCCCAATACCCCTCTCTGTACAAATCCCCCCCAGCTCCCCTCTCTGTAAAAATCCCCCCAGCTCCCCTCTCTGTACAAATCCCCCCAGCCCTCCTCTCTGTACAAATCCCCCCAGTTCCCCTCTCTGTACAAATCCCCCCAATTTCCCTCTCTGTACAAATCCCCCCCCAGCTCCCCTCTCTGTACAAATCCCCCCAGTTCCCCTCTCTGTACAAATCCCCCCAGTTCCCCTCTCTGTACAAATCCCCCCATTTCCCCTCTCTGAACAAATCCCCCCCAATTCCCCTCTCTGTACAAATCCCCCCCAGCTCCCCTCTCTGTACAAATCCCCCCAGTTCCCCTCTCTGTACAAATCCCCCCAGTTCCCCTCTCTGTACAAATCCCCCCCAGCTCCTCTCTCTGTACAAATCCCCTCAGTTCCCCTCTCTGTACAAATCCCCTCAGTTCCCCTCTCTGTACAAATCCCCCCAGCTCCCTCTCTGTACAAATCCCTCCAGCTCCCTTCTCTGTACAAATCCCTCCAGCTCCCTTCTCTGTACAAATCCCCCCAGCTCCCCTCTCTGTACAAATCCCCCCAGCTCTTCTCTCATCACAAACCTCCCCCAGCTCTCCTCTCATCACAAATCTCCCCAGCTCTCCTCTCACCACAAATCTCCCCAGCTCTCCTCTCATCACAAATCCAAATCCCCCAGCTTCCCTCTCTGTACAAATCACCCCAGCTCCCCTCTCTGTAAAAAATCCCCCCAGCTCCCCTCTCTGTACAAATCCCCCAAGTTTCCCTCTCTGTACAAATCCCCCCAGCTTCCCTCTCTGTACAAATCCCCCCAGTTCCCCTCTCTGTACAAATCCCCCCAGTTCCCCTCTCTGTGCAAATCCCCCCAGTTCCCCTCTCTGTACAAATCCCCCCCAGCTCCCCTCTCTGTACAAATCCCCCCAGCTCCCCTCTCTGTACAAATCCCCCCAGCTCTCCTCTCATCACAAATCTCCCCAGCTCTCCTCTCATCAAAAATCTCACCCAGCTCTCCTCTCATCACAAATCTCCCCAAGCTCTCCTCTCATTACAAATTTCCTCAGCTCTCCTCTCATCACAAATCTCCCCCAGCTCTCCTCTCACCACAAATCTCCCCAGCTCTCCTCTCATCACAAATCTCCCCCAGCTCTCCTCTCATCACAAATCCCCCCAGCTCTCCTCTCATCACCAATCCCCCCAGTTCTCCTCGCATCACAAATCTCCCCCAGCTCTCCTCTCATCACAGATCTCCCCCAGCTCTCCTCGCATCACAAATCCCCCCAGCTCTCCTCTCATCACAAATCTCCCCCAGCTCTCCTCTGATCACAAATCACCTCCAGCTCTCCTCTTATCAAAAATCTCCCCAAGCTCTCCTCTCATCACAAATCCCCCCAGCTCTCCTCTCATCACAAATCTCCCCCAGCTTTCCTCTCATCACAAATCTCCCCCCTCTCCTCTTATCACAAAATCGCCCCCAGCTCTCCTCTCATCACAAATCCCCCCAGCCCTCCTCTCATCACAAATCTCCCCCAGCTCTCCTCTTATCACAAATCTCCCCAGCTATCCGATTATCACAAATCTCCCCCAGCTCTCCTCTCATTACAAATCTCCCCCAGCTCTCCTCTCATCACACATCTCCCTCAGCTCTCCTATCATCACAAATCCCCCAGCTCTCCTCTCATCACAAATCTCCCCCAGCTCTCCTCTCATCACAAATCTCCCCCAACTCTCCTCTCATCACGAATCCCCCCAGCGCTCCTCTTATCACAAATCCCCCCAGCTCTCCTCTCATCACAAATCCAAATCCCTCCAGCTCCCCTCTCTTAACAAATCCCCCCAGCTCTCCTCTCTGTACAAATCTTCCCAGCTCTCCTATATGCACCAATCCCCCATCTCTCCTCTCTGTGCAATCCCCCCCAGCTCTCCTCTCATCACAAATCTCCCCCAGCTCTCCTTTGATCACAAATCTCCCCCAGCTCTCCTCTCATCACAAATCCAAATCCCCCAGCTCCCCTCTCTGTACAAATCCCTGCCCAGCTCCTCTCTCTGTACAAATCCCCCCAGTTCCCCTCTCTGTACAAATCCCCAAGCTCCTCTCTCTGTACAAATCCCCCCAGTTCCCCTCTCTGTACAAATTCCCCCAGCTCCTTCTCTGTGCAAATCCCTCCAGCTCCCCTCTCTGTACAAATCCCCCCAGCTCCCCTCTCTGTACAAATCCCCCCAGCTCCCCCCTCTGTACAATTCCCCCCAGCTCTTCTCTCATCACAAACCTCCCCCAGCTCTCCTCTCATCACAAATCTCCCCAGCTCTCCTCTCGCCACAAATCTCCCCAGCTCTCCTCTCATCACAAATCCAAATCCCCCAGCTCTCCTCTCTGTACAAATCACCCCAGCTCCCCTCTCTGTAAAAAATCCCCCCAGCTCCCCTCTCTGTACAAATCCCCCCAGTTCCCCTCTCTGTACAAATCCCCCCAGCTCCCCTCTCTGTAGAAATCCCCCCAGTTCCCCTCTCTGTACAAATCTCCCCAGCTCCCCTATCTGTACAAATCCCCCCAGCTCCCTTCTCTGTACAAATCCCCCCAGCCCTCCTCTCTGTACAAATCCCCCCAGTTCCCTTCTCTGTAGAAATCCCCCAGTCCCCCTCTCTGTACAAATCCCCCCCAGCTCCCCTCTCTGTACAAATCCCCACAGCTCCCCTCTCTGTACAAATCCCCCTCAGCTCCCCTCTCTGTACAAATCCCCCAGCTCCCCTCTCTGTACAAATCCCCCAGCTCCCCTCTCTGTACAAATCCCCCCCAGCTTCCCTCTCTGTACAAATCCCCCAGCTCCCCTCTCTGTACAAATCCCCCCAGTTCCCCTCTCTGTACAAATCCTGCAGTTCCCCTCTCTGTACAAATCCCCCCAGCTCCCCTCTCTGTACAAATCCCCCCCAGCTCCCCTCTCTGTACAAATCCCCCCAGTTCCCCTCTCTGTACAAATCCCCCCAGTTCCCCTTCTCTGTACAACCCCCCCCCCCCCAGCTCCCCTCTCTGTAAAAATCCCCCCAGCTCCCTTCTCTGTACAAATCCCCCCAGCCCTCCTCTCTGTACAAATCCCCCCAGTTGCCCTCTCTGTACAAATCCCCCCAGTTCCCCTCTCTGTACAAATCCCCCCAGCTCCCCTCTCTGTACAAATCCCCCCAGCTCCCCTCTCTGTACAAATCCCCCAGCTCCCCTCTCTGTACAAATCTCCCCCAGCTCCCCTCTCTGTACAAATCCCCCCAGCTCCCCTCTCTGTACAAATCCCCCCAGTTCCCCTCTCTGTACAAATCCCCCCAGCCCTCCTCTCTGTACAAATTCCCCCAGTTCCCCTCTCTGTAAAAATCCCCCCAGCTCCCCTCTCTGTACAAATCCCCCCAGTTCCCCCCTCTGTACAAATCCCCCCCAGCTCCCCTCTCTGTACAAATTCCCCCACCTCCCCTCTCTGTACAAATCCCCCCAGTCCCCCTCTCTGTACAAATCCCCCCAGTTCCCCTCTCTGTACAAATCCCCCCCAGCTCCCCTCTCTGTACAAATCCCCCCAGTTCCCCTCTCTGTACAAATCCCCCCAGTTCCCCTCTCTGTACAAATCCCCCCAGCTCCCTCTCTGTGCAAATCCCCCCAGTTCCCTTCTCTGTACAAATCCCCCCCAGCTCCCCCCCTCTGTACAAATCCCCCCAGCTCCCCTCTCTGTACAAATCCCCCCAGCCCTCCTCTCTGTACAAATACCCCCGTTCCCCTCTATGTACAAATCCCCCCAATTCCCCTCTCTGTACAAATCCCCCCCAGCTCCCCACTCTGTAAAAATCCCCCCAGCTCCCCTCTCTGTACAAATCCCCCCAGCCGTCCTCTCTGTACAAATCCCCCCAGTTCCCCTCTCTGTACAAATCCCCCCAATTCCCCTCTCTGTACAAATCCCCCCCCAGCTCCCCTCTCTGTACAAATCCCCCCAGTTCCCCTCTCTGTACAAATCCCCCCAGTTCCCCTCTCTGTACAAATCCCCCCAATTCCCCTCTCTGTACAAATCCCCCCCAGCTCCCCTCTCTGTACAAATCCCCCCAGTTCCCCTCTCTGTACAAATCCCCCCAGTTCCCCTCTCTGTACAAATCCCCCCCAGCCCTCCTCTCTGTACAAATCCCCCCAGTTCCCCTCTCTGTACAAATCACCACAGCTCTCCTTTCTTCTATGGCAAGCATAATAAGGACAAACATTGCGTTTATGGCAATTTTTGCAATAAGTGTTAAAAAGAAATATATACCGTAATATTATTTATATTATTATTATTGTTTTTCATCGCGTCTATGGCAAGCATAATAGCCATAATCATTGCGTGTGTGGCAATTTTTGCAATAAGTGTTCAAAAGAAACATATATTATTAGTATTATTAATAATATTATTAGTCAGGATTTATATAGTGCCAACAGTTTGTGCAGCCCTTTACAAAAGGGAGACAGTCCAGTTATTATACAGTTTATGACAAGAAGGTACAATCCACAGGGAGGGGCAAGTGACTGTTAGGGATGAGCTGTGGAGAAAGTCAAATTTCAATTGTGAGCTAGGGGCAAAATAGGCTTCATTTATCAGACAGCTATGCACAACAATACACTCATACCTCCCCAACTTTTTGAGATGGGAATGAGGGACACCTATCAGCAAAAGTATGCAGGCATAGGACACACCCACTGCCACGCCCCCTTAAAGGAGAATTGTACAAAAGAACAAGATTGGTTAAACCCACAAGTGCTTTTTTTACCACTACTATTTCTTTATATTGGCTTTTAGAATTGACAAATGCAGCAATTTAGAAATCAGATTAAAGGTTTAGTGCTGGAAAACATTTTTTGATAGATAAAAAGTGCATTTTATATACATTTATATAGATCAGACATGAGGGACAAATGAGGAGGAATGAGGGACAGAGGGACATTGCTCCACATCAGGGACAGTCCCTCTAAATCAGGGACAGTTGGGAACTATGATACATTAACCAGCTGCATTACAGTGCACATTTAATAAAAAATCAACAGGCACTTTAAATACCACATCAACATTCTTACAGCCCCCCCCCCCACTGCTCTTGGATCATGCTTTTTACATTTTGTTGTGATTTTGCACCCATTTTTATTTGCTTTATAGTATTCTGTTATCTCTTATTACTATATTCTAATAAAAATCCATATTATCCTGCACTGGAAATGTTGCCAATAATTTGGCGTAGAAGGTCCAATGCATGATTCATATTAGCTAAGCCACAGGTGAAGTCGCTTCACATGGCAGAAATGTAAAAGCAAATGTTATTTCTATGTCCACTTGATGGCAGTGCGATGATTTTGCTGGAATCGCTCATTGCCTAGACAGAGGAGGGGGGGGGATCTGTCCATTCAAGTCACATAATAAAGACAGTTGACTCAAAGTAAAGGTGTATGTTGGATTACAAGTGTAGCGGTTTCTCAGGAGACGCAGGGAAGCTGTGTGCGGCTGCTGTGCTTTTACATTCTGAGGCTGTGCTGCTAAAAATGACCTCCACAGCTATCTGCAGAGGTCTGGATTGTAAAGGCTGAACGCTTCTGAGTCAAGAGGGGCACACAGTCCCACATTGTTCATACTGATCATCTCATTGGTGAGTGACTACATGACAACTTGACAATGGATTAGCAACCGTAGAGGTGTATATATATATATATATATATATATATATATATATATATATATATATATATATATATAATGTGTGTGTGCGCAATTTGATATCTAATCTTTATTTGATTAAAAAAGGCAGTGCATTTCTGCCTTCTGTAATAAACACTGAAATTAGACTCAACAGATGGCAAATGGAAAGGAAAAGAGGAGGTGAGGAAGATTGCTTCATTCATACTGGTGTTAAAGGATGCCTTAGCTGCTAGCTTGTAAAAAATAAGCATGTATTTGCTGAGAGATTCAGAGCGCAGAGGTTACGTGTTTCTGTATTGTGCCGATGTCCTTGCCCAGTGTTTTTCATGGTTATTTGTGTAAATCTTACTGTAGAGCACATTCCATTCAAACCTACTGCATCCTCCGAGAATAAGCTTTGCCCTTTAATATACCAAGAAATGTCATAAAGTTTATTTTTTTAATGTATATTATAATTAACATGACATTTGATCTTTTGATATTTTTTTTTTTTCAGTTTGACACCTGCTCTCTTAATGTTGCTTATTAAATCATGTTGGCGAAAGTCATTGGAAACAAAAATGAATAATAGATTTGTATAATCTATCTTTCAATGTACATTTTTTTTTCTTCTGCAAAGTATTTCATAGCTTTTGACCGATTCAGGTAAATGTGGTGTGTTAAAGTCACCTACCTCCTTGCTCACCACCGCTTGCTCAACTTACCTGTCATTTTTTTTTTCTCCCATGGCTGGGAGTTGAAAAAGGAGTAGTTGAGCACAAACTGGCTGAGCTGAGTGTAAAAGTTGCCGGCAGAAAATAAAGCAATTCAACAAAAAAAAAAAGAAATAGCTTAACGTCGTGACATATAATCACACACATAGGATGGACTTGTGTCTTTTTTCGACCTCACCTACTATGTAACTATGTATGCAAAGTGGATTAAAAACCATGTAGAGGAAAGAATGAATTAGAAAGCCCTATGGAAAGACCCAAAGGACACATAACTATTTATGATCTATTATTGTTTATTTACACTATAATGATTTTAGAGCCATTAAACATTTTTGATGAAGGACGAGGCACCAACAGATTTTGTCTGGTAAAATGATTAAAAAAAGCAAGAGTCCCCTGGGGTGGGATTTTAGAGGCACTACCACAAAATATTACAGTATAAAAAATAATATATTACATAGCAAAAATATAAATCCAAAACAAAATTGTACAATAATCACAAATATAAACAATGAATATGGATACAAAGATGAAAACAATGCATAGAAGAGAACCATTAATAGAAATGCATGATCTCACTGAGCCAACGCGTTTCAGAACTTTTCCTTCATCAGGGTTCATTTAGTGAAAATACATTTCCAATGCATTGATAGTGCAAAGGTTTTCATACGGTTAAAAGCAGCTTCACGGGGTGTCTCCCCAACAATTTCCACTCAAAAGTTGGATCAAAAATCCCCTAGGCTGTACCGGGAAAATGCCAGGGGGAAACAATGCACCCAAGTACACTGGAAATTGTCGCACCCCGAAGCCAGCTTCGGCATGTGTGGGTAAGCTGGGGTCCAGAAGGCTAAGGACCTAATGTGGATATACAATACAAGTATATATATATATATATATATATATATATATATATATATATATATATATATATATATATGTATATATCCTTATGAAGTCAGGTAAGTAGGGGAATAGGAGTCCGGACTGAAAAAAACAGGATGTTGAACAGCCAAGTGGAGAGATGCAGACCGGACATCCAAACCCTATTCACCTACTTACCTGACTTCATAAGGATATATATATATATATATATATATATATATATATATATATATATATATATATATATACACACACTTTTTTGTATATCCACATTAGGTCCTTAGCCTTCTGAACCCCAGCTTACCCACACATGCCGCACCTGGCTTCGGGGTGCAACAATTTCCAGTGTACTTGAGGGCATTGTTTCCCCCTGGCATTTTCCCGATACAGCCTAGGGGGTTTTTGATCCAACTTTTGAGTGGACGTTGTTGGGGAGACACCCGTGAAGCTGCTTTTAACCGTATGAATACCTTTGCACTATCAATGCATTGGAAATGTTTTTTTACTAAGTGAACCCTGATGAAGGAAAAGTTCTGAAACGCGTTGGCTCAGTGAGATCATGCATTTCCATCAATAGTTCTCTTCTATGCATTGTTTTCATCTTTGTATCCATATTCATGTTCAATGTTTATATTTGTGATTATTGTACAATTTTGTTTTTGATTTATATTTTTGCTATGTAATAAATTATTTTTTTATACTGTAATATTGTGTGGTAGTGCCTCTAAAATCCCACCCCAGGGGACTCTTACTTTTTCTATGCACTTGAGATGTGGCACACCCATGGAGGTTACTCCCTGTCAGATCTCTTTTTCTAATGGTAAAATTATTAAGTACAGTATCTTACAAAAGTGAGTACACCCCTCACATTTTTGTCAATATTTTACTATATCTTTTCATGTGACAACACTGAAGAAATGACACTTTGCTACAATGTAAAGCAGTGAGTGTACAGCTTGTATAACAGTGTAGATTTCCTGTCCCCTCAAAATAACTCAACACTCCTCCATTAATGTCTAAACTGCTGGCAACAAAAGTGAGTATACCCCTAAGTGAAAATGTCCAAATTGGGCCCAATTAGCCATTTTCCCTCCCCGGTGTCATGTGACACATTAGTGTTACAAGGTCTCAGGTGTTAAAGTGATGTTCCACCCAAATGGAACTTCCACTTTTTGGAATCCCCCCCCCCCTCCAGTGTCACATTTGGCACCTTTCAGGGGAGAGGGGGGAGCAGATACCTGTATAATCCAGGTGTTTGCTCCCACTTCCAGGCATAGATAGCCGCAGTATCCGCAGATATCTATGCTATACCCGGCGCCTCCTCCGCCCCCCCCCCCCCCCCGTTGTCTTCTGGGAGACACACAGGTCCCGGAAGACAGCGGGGACCAGTGGAATCGAGCAGCGCGACTCACCCATGCGCAGTAGGGAACCAGGCTGTGAAGCCGCAAGGCTTCACTTCCTGATTCCCTTACCGAAGATGTCGGTGCCTCCACCCGAGAGCCGAGGGACAGATCGGCTTTGGGTGCCGACATCGCAGGCGCCCTGGACAGGTAAGTGTCCATATTTTAAAAGTATGCAGTATTTGTAGCTGCTGACTTTTAAAAAACAAAAATTTGGCGGAACTCCACTTTAATGGGGAGCAGGTGTGTTAAATTTGGTGTTATCGCTCTCACTCTCATACTGGTCACTGGAAGTTCAACATGGCATCTCATGGCAAAAAACTCTCTGAGGATTTGAAAAAAAGAATTGTTGCTCTACATAAAGATGGCCTTGGCTATAAGAAGATTACCAAGACCCTAAAACTGAGCTGCAGCACAGTGGCAAGACCATACAGAGGTTTAACAGGACAGGTTCCACTCAGAACAGGCCTCGCCATGGTTGACCAAAGAAGTTGAGTGCACGTGCTCAGCGTCAAATCCAGAGGTTGTTGGGAAATAGACGTATGAGTGCTGCCAGCATTGCTGCAGAGGTTGAAGGAGTGTGGGGTCAGCCTGTTAGTGCTCAGACCATATGCCGCACACTGCATCAAATTGGTCTGCATGGCTGTCGTCCCAGAAGGAAGTCTCTTCTAAAGATGATGCACAAGAAAGCAGTTTGCTGAAGACAAGAGACTAAGGACATGGATTACTGGAACCAAGATAAATGTATTTGGTTCAGATGGTGTCAAGAGTGTGTGGTGGCAACCAGGTGAGGAGTACAAAGACAAGTGTGTCTTGCCTACAGTCAAGCATGTTGGTGGGAGTGTCATGGTCTGAGGCTACATGAGTGCTGCCAGCACTGGGGAGCTACAGGTTATTGAGGGAACCATGAATGCCAACATGTACTGTGACATACTGAAGCAGAGGATGATCCCCTCCCTTCAGAGACTGGGCTGCAGGGCAGTATTCCAACATGATAACGACCCAAAACACACCTCCAAGATGACCACTTCCTTGCTAAAGAAGCTGAGGGTAACGGTGATGGACTGGCCAAGCATGTCTCCAGACCTAAACCCTATTGAGCATCTCTGGGGCATCCTGAAATGGAAGGTGGAGGAGCGCAAGGTCTCTAACATCCACCAGCTCCATGATGTCGTCATGGAAGATTGGAAGAGGACTCCAGTGGCAACCTGTGAAGCTCTGGTGAACTCCATGCCCAAGAGGGTTAAGGCAGTGCTTTAAAATAATGGTGGCCACACAAAATATTGACACTTTGGGCCCAATTTGGACATTTTCACTTAGGGGTGTACTCACTTTTGTTGCCAGTGGTTTAGACATTAATGGCTGTGTGTTGAGTTTTTTTGAGGGGACAGCAAATTTACACTGTTATACAAACTGTACACTCACTACTTTACATTGTAGCAAAGTGTCATTTCTTCAGTGTTTTCACATTAAAAGATATAATAAAATATTTACAAAAATTTGAGGGGTGTATTCACTTTTGTGAGATACTGTGTATTTACTAGCGACTAAAGTTTTAGTGAGGAGTAGGCTGCCTTCCAAGGGATTATATACAATATTTTTTATACATATATTCTTATTTTTGGAATATGTATATTATGATATTATAATTTCTCGCTTCTGATTATTGTGTAATATATGTATATATAAAGGAATCGCGCAATCCTAAATCACATAAAGTTGCAAAACAAGTGACACCCCAAAAGTAATGTTATTCAAAACAATGAGAAAAAAAAACACAAAAAATTTAAATTTAAAGATAAAAAAGTAAAGGTATTTTGAAGTCCACAGGACAAAAACATAAATTAAGTAATGGTGAATGTTCATATATGATTCCAATGCAGCACCTGGATGTCTGCAATATTCAATAGTGGGTGCTTTTACATCCCAGCCGAGAGGGATAAAAAACAGATGACCTCTTACCGGACAAGATGGACCCCAAATTATAGGGATCAAATAGGTCAAATTGGTTAACACAGTGATCCCCTGCGATGTTCCACCCGGTCGGCTCCAATGTTAATCACTCTCCTCCACCAGAAAAGACAAGGAATGATCGAACAATTCCAAACCTTCCACCCAATCTGCTTTATTATTCTCCAGTATATGTAAAGAATTCAAAGAAGAGGAAACTTCATAGTGCAGTAGAACTGATTACTTTATTCCAAGTATTGCACATGAACAGCGAAGAAATCCATACAAACACAGCCGCGAGTGTTCAAACTGCCAGCTGGTGCGTGGTGACGTCACAGACAGTCTTTCCACCGACGCGTTTCCCTGTAAGAAGCACTGATTGGGATAAAGCAGATCGGGTGGAAGGTTTGGAATTGTTCGATCATTCCTTGTCTTTTCTGGTGGAGGAGAGTGATTAACATTGGAGCTGACCGGGTGGAACATTGCAGGGGATCACTGTGTTAACCAATTTGACCTGTTTGATCACTATAATTTTGGGTCCATCTTGTCCGGTAAGAGGCCATCTGTTTTTTATCCTTCTCCGCTGGGATTTAAAAGCACCCACTATTGATCATTGCAGACATCCAGGTGCTGCATTGGAATCATATATGAACATTCATCATTACTTAAATAATGTTTTTGTTCTGTGGACTTCAAAATACCTTTAGTGCCGGTTCACACAGGGGCGACTTGTCAGGCGACCTAGCCGCCTGACAAGTCGCCTCCCGTTCTGCACTACGGAACCGTTCTAATAGGAGCGACGCAAGTCGCTCCGACTTGGAAAAAGGTTCCTGTAGTATTTTTGGGGCGACTTCAGGCGACTTGCATTGACTTCTATACAGAAGTCGTTTTGCAAGTCGCCGCTGAAGTCGTGTGCAGGTCGCCTCTGTGAGGCGATCTGCAAGTCGTGCCGCTCCTGTGTGAACCGGCACTTAATTTTTTATTTTTAGATTTTAATGTTTTGTGTTTTTTTCCCACTTGCTGTTTTGAATAACATCACCTTTGGGGTTTCACTTGTTTTGCAACTTTAGGAGATTTAGGATTGCACAATTCCTTTATATATACATATGTTTGAATTGAGTATTTAATTCTTGGGAGTAGCGGCACCTACACACATATATATATATATATATATATATATATATATATATTTCACTATTTTTTATGTTTATATAACTAAAATAATATTCACATCACCATCTTGGTAAGCGCCGAATATATAACTTATATATCTATTGTGTAATATATGTGTAATGTTTTATCTTTGCCCCGTTGAAGAGGGCACAGAACCCTTCGAAATTTGTTGGCTGTTGAATGATATTTGTTTAATAAGCTTATTTTTTAACATTCCTTTTGTGAAAAGTTTGGAAATTCTACTTTAATGCTGCATGATTAAGGTGAGGAGGCAAAGGTGAGAGCCACACTTTTTTTATGTCACAATCTGGAGTCTGGCTCGGAGACCAGTAGCTATAGCAGTAGTGAGGCACACGCCAACCAGATGGATAAGTACAGAAGCAAATCGCTCTGGTGGTTGACCTGAGATCATCTGAGGTGCGGAGTCTAAGTACTAACCAACGTTCATTAGAGCTCTTGATGGTGTAGATGGATTTTGACACGTGTTAGTACCAGGTTGCGGTCTTCAGGATTGCCCCACCAGGAGGGGAGCAAGCCAGGGTCCAGTAGCAGATAAGCAGATAAGGATAAGCAAAAGCATAGTCCGTAAACAAGCCTAAGATTGGTACTGAGTGGTTGCAGGTTGGAATCAAGCAAGAGCGTAGTTGAAGAACACACCAAAAGTCGCTAAGAAGTGATAGCAAAGATACAGATGGCAGCAGGAGAGACAAGAGTGAGATGTTGACTGGAGGCAGCACAATAATCTGGCAAACAGGAAGTGCAAGGGCATGATTTAAATAGGAAGTTCATGGGAGGAGCAAGGAGTTCAAAAGGCAGGATTAGGAATTGTCCAGGGAGCTGTCCAGCATTCCAGGTGGCTCAGCAGGAAGAGACTTTGCCGGATGCAACAGAGTTTGCAAGGTTTAGATCTGGGTCCTGGCATTTTACTTAGAAAGTGGCTTGACTTGACTTGCAGAGATGGGTAGTAGGGATGAGCATCACAGTTTATTGAATGGACAAACTTGAACCCCCAGCATGGGGTTCCCCCTGAATGTGTGACCCTATAGTCATGTGGGCTGCATAGATAAGAAAAAGGGAATGAAGGGCTTAGAAGGAAACTGAAATTGAGCATGCTCAATAGAGGAAATAGAGGACACCAGCTGGTTTATACAATCTCAGCCTGCAATGGAGAAAGGGAGGGAGTGGAAGGCAGGATCAACCAGGTATATTTCACTCTACACAAAATGAATGCTTTTGTGTGGCTTTGTGAGTATGTACATTCTGTTATTTAGCATGTAATGAGAGTTTTTCATAGTCTGGGTTTAATGGCACTTTAATTTTTCAGAACAATAATCTTTCCAGGCTTTGATTTTAGGATTTCTCAAAATGTAATAGTTTCCTGACTATCTAACATACCTAGAGACCCTTCTTGTGCAGAATTGTGTGCTGTACCCTAGACTAACAATCCACTATGGTGTGGTAGCGATGGAAGCAGTCCACGATGCAGAGGCCTGATTGGCCAGGACAAGTGGGACAAAAAAATGGGCGTCATCTGTTCACAAACACGACACCTTTTTTGGGGTGACCTTTGTGTTGGGGTACATGAGGAAACATCTGGAAAATGTCTCTCATGCAGCCGGCTAACTGCATCTGGATTTGGGCTTTGGGCCACAGCGCCTTCTGGATACAAAAGGGCTGAGATGATTGCTTCCTGATATTGTAGGAAGGATCTAGTTCCACCAGTATTTTTGTAAGTAACAAAAGCATTGTATACAGCCAATTGAAATAAATATATAGGGGGATGTTGCCATTGAGGAGACGAATTTCATCTGGTGGTCCTACCCCCGTCTGGTGGGATTCTGGTTAAGGGTCTTTGGATTGTTGTTCACCCTCTTCCATGTACCTATTTGTAAAGATGCCAAATTAGCACTGCTTCACTGCCCGATCCCGGGTCTCTCCTCATACCAATGACCCTCATGATCAATGAGAAGATGAGTAGTATCCTCCACAACCTCACACT
Organism: Lithobates septentrionalis; assembly: GCA_037952835.1. Taxonomy (NCBI): domain Eukaryota; kingdom Metazoa; phylum Chordata; class Amphibia; order Anura; family Ranidae; genus Lithobates; species Lithobates septentrionalis. The sequence continues at coordinate 5,211,864 of JBBDGP010000447.1, read as the reverse complement.
CAATTTCTCAAGGTGTGGGCCCCATGGTGGTCTTATGCTCCCCCTACTCCCTACTCTGCACCTGACCAGCCTAGGCCTGTCTAATTGACCCCACTCATTTCTCAACCTGGGGGACCTTTCCCCCTTTGCCTTCCCTTCTCTTCCTCTTCCACCGTCTTTCTTCTTACTTCTTATCTTTCTCTACTTCCCCTGTTCCTTGGACCCCCCCCCCCCTCCCATTTTTTTACATTTATTTTTTTCCCCCTTAACCTCTTTAAATATCCAGTCTAAGACTGTTTCCATCAATTTTTTGTGGTTTACTCCACACCTCAGCCCCTGAGCCCTTAGGCCCAGGTACCCTATGTTGACCCCTGGCCTTGGTCAGAGGGCCCCTGTTGATCGATAGTACTTCCTTTAAAACATATTTCATATGTGTACTTGTTCATGCTGTTTTGCTCTAAGCCTACTTTTTGTATCCCCTGCGTGGGAAAGTTGCATTTGTGTTCTTCTATATTCCAATAAAACTATTGTACCAGAAATAAATATATAGACACTTTTTTGTACCAGAGTCTAGCTTTAAATTTGGAAACTGTAATAGGTTTCCATTCGAATGGTCTAGCAAGATATGAATTTGGGTTGGTGGTGATGTACTGTTGGGCATAAACATTATTTTGGTCCTCAATCAAATTGTGGAGGTCTTCAGTGAAATACAGCTAAAAAATGTCAAGGGGTGTTGTTATGTTGGCTATTTTCACTTGAACCCTGAGCTGGGCTGTGTATGGGGGGGGGGGATAACGGGTGCTGCTGAATCTGGGAGCAGTCAATTAGGGTTTGCAAGCACCTCTGGAAGGCTACTATGGTGTCTACGGGTCTGTGCTTCAAATCTTGGTGGCTGTGGTTGCATTACTCTATGCCTCATAGCCACCTCACCAGCTTGTACTTCACTGCTGGTGCTCGCCACTTCATCATGAGATACTGCAGTGCTGGTGTCTAAAAGGCCAGGATGTACTAAGCCGCTGGTGCTTGCCAGGTCACCAAAAAGTAGTGCAGCGCTAGTACTTATGCCCTGCTGCATATGAGCATAATCATGCGTTTCTAGCACTTTAGCAACATGGGGTCGGATATGCCTTATTTTAGCATGGACCTCTTCACCATCACCTAAGCTAGCTGTCAGGGTGCCAATGCTTTCTACAGGTTCATATTCTGAGCCTGATTCTGACATTGAGGTATCCTCTTCGCCCTCATCTGTCTTGCTCAGAATCCTGTAGGCATCTTCTCTAGGATACCTGTCTTTGGATATTTTGGGCACTAACTTTTCAGGTACCTAGTGGTGACTATGGGAAAAAGAGCCCCTGACTAGCAATCAGGGACTGCTTGCGTGCTAGAAATAAAATTAACTGCTATTGCTAGCAGAGATCAGGTCTGATCTTGCTAACACTGTGGCTTTGCGGTCAATGTATCAGAGGTGGCAGTGATCAGAAACTTTATACTGACACTGTGCTTGGAGTGATTAGGGCTGAGTTTTTGGGGACCCTATACTATTGGGGATGCAAGCATAGTTCTGACCATGATCAAGATACTGATCCATACAGACGCTATACTAGTAGTGGCAGTAATCAGCAAAACTTATAGTGTGACTGTGATAGTGTGGCTGGCAATCGGGCTCTAACTGACACTGGCTGAGAGGGGTGTTAGCTGACTCTGACGCTATCTGATGTTGCTAGTGACACTAAAACAGTGATCAGTGATATATAATGTACACTGTACCAACGACACTGGTGACAAAAGGTTAAAGTGATTGTAAACGGTTACCTTGTAAAACAACCCATTCACTTTAAAATAGAAATGTAAGGCAAAACATCTGTGTATAGAAAAACATAAAAACATTATAAATACCCTTTTTTACTTTTTTATAAGTGATCACATTCCCTCTCTTCTCAGCTGCATAAGAGCTAGGGGGGAGAAGAAGCAGCAGCACACTGAACTTCCCAGTGAATGGATAAGCAACGTGGGCGTGTCAGGACATATCTGATCATTGGAGGAGATCATACTGAGTTCCCAACATAGCTAGAGAACTGGGCACGGTGTGCTCTCCTGCTTAGTGTGCTCAGTTTTAAATAGGAGAGCAAGGGGACTAGCAGGAACACCAGGGATTTCACACAAAGGAAGCAATGCAAAGAGATCAGGATACTTTCTCATACAAGTACACGGTACAGCAGGCACATATCAGGAATATGAAGTGTTGGGGTAACAAACGCTTTAACTGGAGGGCAATCAAAGGGTTAAATGTGCCTAACAAGTGTATGCAAGTGTAAATGTGCTGTTTTAACTCATACAGATCTGGCTTTCTTCTCTCCCTTAACAAAAGGGCTCAGGGAGGGAAGAACCGGCCAGATCCTGTATCTGTGTATACAAACAAGATACAGGACTGTGCTGTGATTGGCCACCATTGGTCAAAACCTGCTGACAAACTTGTGCTGTTGCCAATCACAGCACGGGTCAACTCCGGAAGACAGGCAGTGATGTATGGTTATGTTGCTGAGCCTGCAAACAAAATGTTTATTTCACATCATGGCCCACCACATCTTTAATGCTTATTTTGTTTTTCTTACAGTGATACTAAAGTCTCATTTTTTTAAATTTAAAAATAACAGACATGTGTATACGTACCTGCTCTGTGCAGTGGTTTTGCACAGAGCAGCGCAGATCCTCCTCTTCTTGGGTCAAACGCCGGTGGTCCTGGCCCCTCCCTCCTGCCGAGTGCCCACGCAGCAAGCAGCTTGCTATGGGGGCATCCAAGCAGAGCCGCTGCTCAGTGTGTCCATTCAGACATGGAGCCACGGATTGGCCTCGGCCCCCTCTCTCCTCATTGGCTCACTAACTTTGATTGACAGCAGCATGAGCCAATGGCGCCCGCTGCTGTCTTAGCCATTGAGGGAGATTCCCGGGCAGCCGAGACTCTCGTACATATTGCTGGATCGAGATGGGCTCAGGTAAGTATTATGCCCTGTACACACGATCGGACATTGATCTGACATTCCGACAACAAAATCCTAAGATTTTTTCAGACGGATGTTGGCTCCAACTAGTCTTGCATACACACGGTCGCACAAAGTTGTCGGAAAATCCAATCGTTCTGAACGCGGTGACGTAAAACACGTACATCGGGACTATAAACGGGGCAGTAGCCAATAGCTTTCATCTCTTAATTTATTCTGAGCATGCGTGGCACTTTGTGCGTCGGATTTGTATGCACACGATCGGAATTTAAACTGAATTAACGGAAAATTTTATATCCTGCTCTCAAACTCTGTGTGTCGGAAATTCTGACAGAAAAAGTCAGATGGAGCCCACACACGATCGGAATTTCCGACAACACAATCCGATCGCACTTTTTCCGTCTGAAAATCCGATCGTGTGTACAGGGCATTAGGGGGGCTGCTGCACACTGAAGGTTTTTTTTATTGTAATGCATAGAATGCATTAAGATAAAAAATTCTTCAGACTTTAGAACCAATTTAAGTGAGTATAACAAAGCATGCTTTACTGCATATACAGACTGATTTTACTGTTGTGGGTTTAGTAACACTTTAAGATATTTTAGTTTCATTTTAATTGTTGTTGGGATGACAAATTCAAATTTGCACTATGGCTACCTGTCAGAATAGCAATAGATGAATACAGGGATGTAATAAAATACAGCAATTTACCTGGAATTTAATGGTAATATAAGCCACACTTTACATTGCCTAAATTGCTATTTACTTACATTTGTTTTGGCATCAAGTGTTCATTGTTACATTAGTTGAATTTTTTATAGTCAAATTATTTTTTTATGAAGTAGTATATCAAGCAGTACTATAGGAATAAGAAAACAAGGCCAATAGGATTTCAGGGGATTAAAAAAAGTATGTGATTATGGACCCAGACACAACTAGAGCCTCCTGAGAGCTTGTTGCAAGGTGTATATGTGCCAGGAATTAGAGCAAACTGTAAGATGATCAGACTGCTGTATAGAGTTACTAACTGAAATCATTCAATTCTTTAGTAGCACAACCAAATGACTGTGGGCTCCATTCACAAAAGCAACTCACATACAGTATATAGGTGTCTAGACACATTTTGCCTAAATATCGCATGCAATCCTGAAGCTGTCAATTCACTATACCGTTTTGTGGCATAGAAAAAAAAAATCTGATCGGGGTTATAGCCCTCCCGTGCTCTATCCAAAATGAAAAAAAAAATTTGCCTATAGTTTGACTTTGACCACTTGCCTACTGGGCAGGTTTACCCCCTTCCTGCCCAGGCAAATTTTCAGCTTTCAGCGCTGTCACACTTAAATGACAATCACACAGTAACACTGTACCGATTTTAAATTTTTATCATTTTTTAACACAAATAGAGCTTTCTTTTGGTGGTATTTAATCACCACTGGATTTTTTTTATTCTTTGCTAAACAAAGAAATAAAGACAGAAAATTCAGAATTTTTATTTTTTTTCATGGTTTGTTATAAAATTTAGCAAACAGGTAATTTTTGGCCTTCACTGATGTGCGCTCAAGAGGCTGCACTGATGGGCACTGATAGGCTGCACTGATAGGCACTGATGAGGTGGCACTGATGGGCACTGATAGGCTGCACTGATAGGCACTGATGAGGTGGCACTGATGGGCACTGATAGGCTGCACTGATAGGCACTGATGAGGTGGCACTGATGGCACTGAAGGGCACTGATAGGTGGCACTGATTGGCAGCACTGATGGGCACTGATAGGTGGTACTGGTGGGCACTGATTAGCAATACTGATGGACACTGATAGGTGGCACTGGTGGGCACTGATTAGCAGCACTGGTGGGCAATGTTGGGACCGATGTCCCTTTAACAGAAGCCAGTTATCAGCTTTCTTTTTTTCTCCTCACACTGAGAGAAAAGAAGAAAGCCGATAACCGGCTTCTGTTTATATCGTGTACTCAGTCGTCATTGGCTGACAGCTGATCACGTGGTAAAGGGCCACTGTGATTGGCCTTTTACTCCGATCTGTGATCAGCCGAAGGACTTGGCACTCACAGAGCGCACCACCTGTGCGCTGCAGGGGGCGTGCGGGCAGCGTGAGCATGGGAGGACCTCCATGGATGCCCTCCTGGCATTATAAGCCTGCGCTGTAACCGTCTTTCGCTATAGCATGGGCAGGAACTGGTTAAAGTAGAACTATAGGCAGAACTTCTTTTTTTTCATTTTGGATAGAGTAAGGGAGGGTTATAATCCCTGTCAGTTTTTTTTGTTTACCATTTGTGTCCCATTGAAAGATTTCCTCTCCATTACTTTTCTGGAGGATTTTCTTTTACTTTTACTTTCAGTGATAATAGTAAAGAGGACAAATAGATAGGGTGAATCACCCTAATGGGGGCACAGACAACTATAAAAAGGTGTTTTAATCCACCCCCACCAAAACTAAAAAAAAGTTTTCCCTTTGGTTAAACTTTTAAGTAAATCAACCCCAACGATTTCCATACTTAGGTTTCTATGCATTATTGTTGAGAGAACTGATCCAAAATTGCAGAGACTACTCAAAATTGGCTTTTATATTTTACATTCCTTAAATACCACATGCCTGGACCACTACTTAAGGTGTTTGTTACCCTTCAAAAAAATGGATTCTGTTCCTTTAAAGTATGAATAACAGCACAGTGTTTGTGCTGTGCAATTTGGCTCTTTGTGTCACCTGAAATACCTGGCTGATCCTGCCTGGTTCTGCCCTCCTCCCTGTAAACTGACCACGGTTTATGACTGCTGAGCCCTGACACCGTGGTCAGTTTATGTGCCTCCGTCATCCGCAGCTCTCCTCTGTCCTCTCTCCCCCCGCCCTCCCTGCCTGTCAGCTAGTGACAGTGCCCGTCCCTCCCCTCCCTCCTGCTGAAATAACTTGTTCATTTTCAGGCAATCCCCTGTCTTCCATGTAGCAATGTCTTCACTGTATGTGCTTTATAAAAAAAATGCTGCTCTATACCTTATTTCTGAGCGCCGCTCTGTGCTCAGGTGACTGGCCCTCTCTCTCCACCTCTACTCCTGACTGACTGATGGGGATTCTCGGCCCCTCCTACTATAGCTATCAGACTAAGAGAGGGGAGAGGCGGCTGGTCACGTGAGCGCCGAGCAGCGCTATAAAATAAGTTATACGGAGGCATTTTTTAAATAAAGCATATACAGTGGAGACATTCCATTATGAAAGACAGGGGATTGCCTGAAAATTAACAAGTGGGTTTACAACCACTTTAACTACTGCATGCATTTAATTGTTTATTTCCTTCTGTGAATTGACTTTAACATCTTTTCATGTGGTATTTACTGACAGTTTTGAATGTTTTGCGGTAAATACCACAAAATGGTATGGTGAATTGACAGTTGCAGGATCACATGCGATATTTAGGGAAAATGTGTTCAGACACCTACATACCGCATGCGATCTGGTTCTGTAAATGGAGCCCAGTGTGCATGGACCCTTAGTGAGCCTTTCTCAATAAAAAAAACTCTTGAAATAAATAATGGGTCTTTTGTAAAAATCTTTATATCTACAGCACATTAGCATAATCAGTAGGCTGTAGATATGATAAAAAAACGGAATAAGTAATGAAGTGTACCTAGAAGATTTGGCATAGCAGATCATTTTTAATGCTCCCCGCACTACACAACAACTTTACATTCAGTAATAACCATAAAACGAAACTAATGTTAGTTATGGACAGAAAAGAAATTCAGACAATGAAAATTGTCCCTTTGCATTGATCAGGGTCAATGGAAAAATGTCCCCTTGGATTTTAATTTGCGAAGCCCCCTACCCCCCACCCCCAACCCATTACATTTGAAATCAGTAAAAGTTTCCCTGCACACACTGCCCCCTACCTTTCACACATTGCCTCCTGTCCCTGCACACACTCCTCTCCTCCCTGTACACATCGCCTCCTCTCCCTGCACACACTTCCCCCCTCCCTGTACACATTGCCTCCCGTCCCTGCACACAATGCTCCCCTCCCTGCACACATTGCCTTTTCTCCCTGCACACACTGCTCCCTTCCCTGCACACATTGAATCCTCTCCCTACACACACATGTTTCCCCTCCCTGTACACATTGCCTAATCTCCCTGCACACACTGCTCCCCTCCCTGTACACATTGCCTCCTGTCCCTGCACACACTGCTCCCCTCCCTTCAGACATTGCCTCCTATCCCTGTACACACTGCCCCCTTCCTTCACACATTGCCTCCTGTCCCTGCACACAGTGCTCTCCTCCCTGTACACATTACCTCCTCTCCCTGCACACACTGCTCCCCTTCCTGTACACATTGCCTCCTGTCCCTGCACACACTGCTGCCCTCCCTGTACACATTGCCTCCTGTCCCTGCACACACTGCTCCCCTCCCTGTACACATTGCCTCCTGTCCCTGCACACACTGCTCCCCTCCCTGTACACATTGCCTTCTGTCCCTGCACACACTGCTCCCCTCCCTGTACACATTGCCTTTTCTCCCTGCACACACTGCTCCCTTCCCTGCACACATTGAATCCTCTCCCTACACACACATGTTTCCCCTCCCTGTACACATTGCCTAATCTCCCTGCACACACTGCTCCCCTCCCTGTACACATTGCCTCCTGTCCCTGCACACACTGCTCTCCTCCCCGTACACATTGCCTCTTGGCCCTGCATACACTGCCCTGCACTGTCCTTGCACACACTGCTCCCCTCCCTTTACAAATTGCCTCCTGTTCATGCACACAATGCTCTCCTCCCTGTACACTTTGCCTCCTCTCCCTGCACACACTGCTCCCCTCCCTGTACACATTGCCTCCTGGCCCTGCACACACTGCCCTGCACTGTCCTTGCACACATTGCTCCCCTCCCTTTACACATTGCCTCCTCACCCTGCACACACTGCTCCCCTTCCTTTACACATTGCCTTCTCTCCCTGCACACACTACCCTGCACTGTCCCTGCACACACTGCTCCCCTCCCTGTACACATTGCTCCTCTACCTGCACACACTGCCCCCTTCACACATTGCCTCCTGTCTCTACACACACTGCTCCCTTCACACATTGCCTCCTGTCCTTGCACACAATGCTCTCCTCCCTGTACACATTGTCTCCTCTCCCTGCACACACTGCTCCCCTCCCGGTACACATTGCCTCCTGGCCCTGCACACACTGCCCTGCACTGTCCTTGCACACACTGCTCCCCTCCCTTTACACATTGCCTCTTGTCCCTGCACACACTCCCCTCCCTCCACACATTGCCTCCTGTCCCTGCACACAATGCTCCCCTCCCTGCACACACTGCCCTGCACTGTCCTTGCACACACTGTCCTGCACGGTCCCTGCACACACTGTCCTGCACTGTCCCTGCACATACTGTCCTGCACTGTCCCTGCACACAAAGGGACAGCCTGGAGCAGACAATTTTCGATAGCATAGCTTATATAATAATAATAATGGAGCCAAGTATCAGAACAAGTATCCAAACACTGGATCCTGGGATACAGCCTGGGTCCACAAGATGCAGGGATTTAGTTGAAATCCTGGTACAGTTCTGTGGGACCTGGGATGGTTGGAAGGTATTTCCAAAGACTTTTAAAGCTTTAAAGTTTAGTCGCATTCTGTGATAGGAAAATGAGATCTATAATTCACCTGCTCCACCGCCCATTCACAGAACACTGTGGACAGGGGTTTTCTTGAATCCCTTGGCCTGCTGGGAGAACCTATATATTTGGGTGAGATCAGGTGATCTATGTTCTGTGCCACCTGGATGGCTGTCTGGGTGGAGATGTGTCGTACACCCTGGGCTGCTAGGCCGGAGATTGGGCCTATCCCAGGGGCATCTGGCTGCTAGGCTGTGTGAGGGCCTATCCAGAAGTAAAGAGAGCAGTGCAGGGTTGGGATTGCGGCTTGCAGTCCAACTAGAAGTGACAGTTCTGCCGGGCCAGAGAACCTGTCAGTGGTCAGAGGTAGAAGGGAAGCTGTCGCCACAAAGGGACCAACCACCTTTACCAGGGACCACAGTGAGTAACTGAGGAAAGTACTGGAACCACATTCTAATCAAACGGGCACCCTGGAGAATCTGAAAACTTCAGGCGGTGATCAAGTCAGGGACCCACCCGCAGAGGAGACGCTTGCAGAGCAGCCTTGTGAGTCAAGCCAGGGACCTCACGGTTAGGGGGGGTGAAGCTTGAGAAGTATCTGGACTGCCAATCTAGGGACCCAGCAGGGAAGCGTGTGTGACGCCTAACGGGATACCACCGCAAACCTTGGAGGGGCTTAAGGGATTCAGAGTCAGTGAATCAGAGGGTCTAGTGAGAGGCCGGGAGCTCCGTGTTGAAGAACTACAAGAGGCAGTTGTAGTGGAGCTGAAAGGACTGTTACTTTTGAGTTAGGAACTGTTAAACACTGTTACCATAGGAGACAGCATTCCCACATGTGCAGATGTGGGGCCTTTCCCTGCACGGCTGTCTTCCTATTGAAGTCTCGGAGTCTGCCAATTCAATCTATAACTACTTAAGGGTGTTCTGGCCCTAACCCTCTTTCCCCCAAAAATACAAAAAGGACTGTCAAAAGAAATAAAACCTCTTTTACATCCATGAAGTGTCTGACCCTCAATGACTTTCACCATCTTTGCCCCCACTATGCCTCACAACCCACTACATATTGAAGGATGTGAGCCATCTTTGGCCTTGGAGGTCCTCATTAGACTGGACAAGGCCGGAGACCTTGCTACATGTAGGTAATAGGATACACATCATTACACATAATTAGTGTATATGGTGCTGAATCCCCCCCAAAAAAACCCAATATACTAAACTTAAATTTTAAATATTATATACTCTCTTTATTATCATCCATTGAAAGCCTTAATGGTCCATTTAGACTTGTAAATTGGCGTGACACGCTTTAAAAAATCTGGCCAACTGCAGTATGATTAATTTCAAATGACACCCCAACGCACTGTACATTAGAGGCCAATGCTCAGTGCAACACACTACAATTCATGCCACTGTGTTGATTTATTAAAGTTAAATAGGCTGTTCACTTAGCAAGGGAAGTTGATCTTTGCAAGGGAATTTTCCCAGAGCTTAGTAAATGAGCTCTGCTGACTTCCATGGTCCATACATGTGCAAGCAAAACATTATTTTTTTTCCCTTGCATGTGATTGGGTATTCTTTGGAAAGTAAAACTTTACCACATTAAATAGGCTCTGGGGGCTAATTCCTTTGTAATGTGAACAGCCTGTTTGTCTTCAGTACACCAACCCCACAGTGTTGTAGTGTGGTATGTTGTTAGGAAGGGTTGTGAGCATTTTTTTGTCCGTTGTGGTGCGTTGGCAGCCCATTCATAAAGAACACACCACAAAGGATCACATAAATCTATATTCATACAGTGCCTTAGAAAAAGTATGATGTAAAACATAAATTTATTTTTATTGGGATTTTATGTGCTGGACAAACACAAAGTGACACATAATTGTGAAGTGGAAGGAAAATGATAAATGGTTTTCAAAATTTCTTACAATTAAATATGTGAAAAGTATGGCGTGCTTTTGTATTCAGCCCCCCCGAGTCAATACTTTGTAGAACCACCTTTCACTGCAATTGCAGCTGCAAGTCTTTTTGGGGATGTCTCTACCAGCAGAGGCGGCTCTAGGCTTTGTGAGGCCTTAGGCAAAACCTAGACGTGAAGCCCCACTTACGCCCATAATGGGAAAAATAATTCAAGCGATAAAAATGAACTGTATAAATTGTATATATTAAAAGCCTTAAACACTATGAACTATAATTTCACAGTTTCTAGAATTTTCTCCAGCAAATTATCATTAAACATATATATTACATGCACACAAATATAAATACAATTTGTACAGCTGCTACTAGTAATGTGTAGTAGTAGCAGTAGTAGAATAAAAGTAAAAAATCATATTTCTTCATTCACATAAAGCTCATGTTAATATAACCCAGCACAGAGTTCCCCCTTACATCAGAGTCTGCAAGATTCCCCCTTACAGTGCAAGGGGAAATTTGATGTAAGGGGCAATGCTGCAGACTGGAGTAAGGGGGAAATCTAAAGTAGGGGGAGCTCTGGTGACCAGAGATCGCCTTATATCAGAGTGCACAGCATTCCCATTTACATCAGAGTTCCTCTTTTTATCAGGGTCCGTGGAGTTCCAACTTGCATTTAAAATGAGAACTCCAATGTGGGGAATACACTGGTGACCACAGACCACCCGCAGAGTGAATACACTAAGGTAAAGGGGGGGGGTTACTAATATAAGGGGGAACCTTTATATCAGTGCCCCCTTACCTTACTGTATTCACTCTCCCTTACATCACTGACCCCCATCAGACTATCCTTGCAGCGCTGTCACTGACCTCCTCTCAGGTGAACCGTACAGGGCTCAGCCAGACGGTCCTCTCTGGGCTCCAGCTTGGTGGCTCTAGTTTTATCCTATATTATCCTCCACGCACTCCACACAAGTCCAACTCCTCTTGTGACCCCCATCCTAGCAGTGCTCCTGCTCTTGACTCCTCTGTAACCCCCCCCCCCACCAGAGACTGCAGACACAATAAAGAAGATGGTCAGAGGCTGTGCAGATATGATACAGAAAAAGGTCTGTGCAGACATGATACAATAGATGGTCAGGGACTGCAGAAATTATACAATAGATGGTCAGAAACTGCGGGCATGATACAAGAGATGGTCAGAGACTGAAGACATGATACAAGAGATGGTCAGAGACTGCAGGCATGATACAAGAGATGGTCAGAGACTGAAGACATGATACAAGAGATGGTCAGAGACTGAAGACATGATACAAGAGATGGTCAGAGACTGCGGAAATGATACAAGAGATGGTCAGACTGCAAACATAATACAAGAGATGGTCAGAGACTGAAGACATAATACAGGAGATGGTCAGAGACTGCGGACATGATACAAGAGATGGTCAGAGACTGCAGGCATGATACAAGAGATGGTCAGAGACTGCAGAAATTATACAATAGATGGTCAAACTGCGGACATGATACAAGAGATGGTCAGAGACTGCAGACATAAAAACAGGAGACGGTCAGAGATTGCAGACATAAAAACAGGAGACGGTCAGAGATTGCAGAGATAGAAAAAGGAGAGTCAGAGATTGCAGAGATAGAAACAGGAGACAGAGATTGCAGCGATAGAAACAGGAGACAGTCAGAGATTGCAGAGATAAAAACAGGAGACAGTCAGAGATTGCAGAGATAAAAACAGGAGACAGTCAGAGATTACAGAGATAGAAACAGGAGACAGTCAGAGATTGGTAATGACAAGCAAACTCTCACATTGCTGCAGCAGCCACCAAACACTACAGCCACAGACAGCATCTCTTTGATTTGGGGGGGGGGGTGATATGTGATAGGGGGTTCTTTGGGAGGGGGAAAGACTTGTGCTGGGGGGTGAGGGGGATGGATTTCATATCCACCCCCCCTTGTAGCACCAAGTCTTCTACAATCCTAAAGTGTCCTCTCCCCCAAACCACTCCAAGTGTACTGTATGTTTATCTCCCCCCCCCCCCAAGTCTCACTTTTAGCCCATTAATAAAGACCTCAGATCAGCGCTGTCCCGCAGAGCTGCATGGCCGTGCTTCCTCCCCGCCTCCCCCTCTGTGTCCAGGAAAACATCACAGCAGGAGGAGGAGGGAGCGGGTTCAGTGCACAGCGCTCCGTATGTGTGTGTCAGCCGGGGAAAGATGACACTTTGCGGCTGCCATACGAAGCGTTGCTCGTGGGAACCAAGACACCCCACGGGCATTCCAAGACTCTGATTCGCCAGGACTATCCTGGGTACGTTGAGCTACGGGCAAATTAGGCTTTTGCGAGGCCCTTTGGATTGCGAGGCCTTAGGCAAAGGCCTAATTTGCCTAATTAGAGAGCCGCCTCTGTCTACCAGCTTTGCACATCTAGAGAGTGAAATTTTTGCTCATTTTTCTTTGCAAAATAGCTCAAGCTCTGTCAGATTGGATAGAGAGTGTTTGTGAACAGCAATTTTCAAGTCTTGCCACAGATTCTCTAATAGATTTAGGTCTGGACTTTGACTGGGCCATTCTAACACATGAATATGCTTTGATCGAAACCATTCCATTGTAGCTCTGGCTGTATGTTTAGGGTCATTGTCCTGCTGGAAGGTGAACCTCTGCCCCAGTCTCAAGTCTTTTTCAGATTTTAATGCCGCGTACACACGGCCGGACTTGCGAACGGGCTAAACTCTGACCAGCTTCCCTGTCCCTGCTGAAGAAAAGCATCCCCACAACATGATGCTGCCACAACCATGTTTCATGGTGGGGATGGTGTGTTCAGGGTGATATGCAGTGTTAGTTTTCAGCCATACATAGCATTTTTCTTTTAGGCCAAAAAGTTCAATTTTGGTCTCATCGGACCAGAGCACCTTCTTCCACATGTTTGCTGTGTCCCCCACATGGCTTCTCACAAACTTAAAACTGGAATTTTTATGGCTCTCTTTCAACAATGGCTTTCTTCTTGCCACTCTTCCAAAAATGCCAGATTTGTGGAGTGCACGACTAATAGTTGTCCTGTGGACAGATGCTCCCATCTGAGCTGTTGATCTCTGCAGCTCCTCCAGAGTTACCATGGGCCTCTTGGCTGCTTCTCTGATTAATGCTCACCTTACCCAGCCTTTCAGTTTAAGTGGACGGCCATGTCTTCATGGGTTTGTAGTCATGCCATACTCTTTCCATTTTCGGATGATAGATTGAACAGTGCTCCGTGAGATGTTCAAAGGTTGGGATATTTTTTTTATAACCTAACCCTGCTTTAAACTTCTCCAGAACTTTATCCCTGACCTGCCTGGTGTATTTCTTGGCCTTCATGATGCTGTTTGTTCACTAAGGTTCTCTAACAAACCTCCGAGGGCTTCACAGAACAGCTGTATTTATACTATTTTACTGAGATTAAATTACACACAGGTGGACCCTAGTTACTAATTAGGTGACTTCTGAAGGCAATTGCTTCCACTAGATTTTAGTTAGGGGTATTAGAGTAAAGAGGGCTGAATACAAATGCACGCCACACCTTTCAGATATTTATTTGTAAAAGATTTTGAAAAACAATTGATAATTGTTTTTCCACAATTATGTGCCACTTTGTATTGGTCTATCAAATTAAATCTCAATAAAATACATTTACGTTTTCGGTTGTAACATGACAAAATGTGGAAAATGTCAAGGGGTATGAATACGTTTTGTCAAAAAATGGAGGAAAACGTTAATGAGTTTATCCTACTCTCCAAGGTGTTAATTGTATAAGTCTTTATCTTAACAGCGGCAATAACATTCCGTTTCTCACTATGAAAGTGGCATAAGAAACACAATGATTCATATCTGGAGACCTGTCACTTGTAATAATGCCATTTTGCGAGTACCTCAGCATAGAGCCCGAAGCATTACATGCTCCATGAAAGGCACTGCATAAAAAGATCTGTCAAAATCAAAATGACATCAGAAGTATTAGCTGGATACAGTTACAGTGCTGTCCTTTATATGACACCATAAAATAAAACATTTATTTATAGATGTAAATTTGTTCACAGGCTTTGGGTTAATTTTTGCAGAGGGCAGATTGGTCAGTTTCACTGATTATGGCTTGTTAGTGGCAGAGCCATTCTTCTTGTAGGAAATTAGCCTTTACTGAGGATCATTGACATTGGTGTTCTGAAGTGGATCTAGTTAATTTTTTGTTTCGTATTAGGTTAATTTTATTTATGAAATATAATCAAAGCTAGCCATATAAATGTTTTTTGTGGACATTTATAAAACGCAACAGTTGTTTCTAAGCTTCCTTTTTGAAGTCCTCCTCAAATAGAGCTTGTCCTAATTTTTTAAAGGCAATCCAAAAGAACAATGGTGATTTTTAAAAAGTAGCAACTCAAAGTCAATATCTATAAATAATTTCCAAATTTATAGACTGATCTGTTTCTATGGGTTACTGTCCTGTATGATTTATTTATTACAGGTGCTTATATAGAGCCTTCTACGTATATATATTGTGCATTCACATCAGTCCCCTCACATTCATACACATATTAGAGCCAATTTATCCACCAGCATGTTGGAGTGTGGGAGGAAACTCACACAGGCACAGAGAGAACATGCAAACTCCAGGTAGGTAGTACCGTGGTAGGGATTCAAACTGATGTATCAGGTTTGCATTGATTTTTGTTTTTTAAATCAAGTTAGATTTTTTTTTAACTTAAACGTTAAATAACTTGCTTCAGTCCACGCCCCATACTATGTATGGCTGCTTACATAGCGGCCATACATAGTGAAATGAATGAGAGCAGCAAAATGACATTTGTAAAGGAAAAATGTCATTTAAAACTGCTCATTGCTGTAATGTATTGTCGGATCCCGGCAATATACATAAAAATCATTAAAAAAACGGTGTGAGTCCCCCCCCCCAGTCCATTACCAAGCCCTTTGGGTCTGGTATAGATATTAAGATTTATTAAAATTTACAAAAAAAATAGTGAGAGGGAAACTCTTCTCGTTGACAGCTAGGGTTAAAAGGAAAAACAAGCTCTACTTGAAGAACTTTTTGTCAAACTCAAATCACTTTAAACCCTACACAAGCGCACCTTGGCCCAACAATCCTATCAGGAACTTTTAGAAGTCCGCACGCTACTACAAGACGAGCTAGGTCGAACATCAGAAAAAAATTCACACTATTGCAAAAACTTTTCTACGAATTTGGTAAGAAAAGTGGACACCTTTTACCCCAAGCATTGTGTGCGAAAAAAGCAAAAACAACAGTTCATAAACTACACTCCCCGGCCGGTAACATATTAACGAAAAACAACAGCATTGCCCAAGAGTTTGAAAGATTTTATTCGGATTTATATAATATTGATGCATGGAACTCCCCCACCACCTCCCTTACAACTAGATCCAACAAAATCAAAACATTTCTAGACAAATTCTGCCCCAAGGTAATCTTTTCAGATATGGCTAACAACCTAGAAGGCCTGATTTCCCAAAGGGAATGGGACGTTGTAATAAAACAAATAAAATCAGGCAAAAGCCCTGGCCCAGACGGTCTCTCAGCTGTCTACTACAAAACTTTTGCACAAACACTTAGCTCTCCCTTCCTGAAAGCCTTCAACTCCTTATCACACTCCAATGCCCTCACACATGGAATGTTAGAAGCTCACATAACGGTCGTCTCCAAAGAAGGAAAAGATCCCTCATAAGCAGTAAACTATAGACCGATATAACGTTGAAGCCAACAGATTACTTCCACTTCCTTCCCTCACTCATCTCTCGTGACCAAGTAGGCTTTATACCTGGTTACGAAGCTAGGTACAACACCATAAAAGCTATTAATCTACACCACCAGATAACATCATCAAACCAAAAAGGCTTCTTTCTCTCTCTGGATGCGGAGAAGGCATTCGACAGGGTGGCATGGGATTACATGAAAGCTGTGTTACAGACCATGGGCATAGGTCCATACATGCTCAATCTTATTGTATCTTTGTATACTAATCACACAGCCAGAATACAAGTTAATAACACCCTGTCAAATGCCTTCCCCATCCACAATGGGACAAGTCAGGGCTGCCCCCTTTCTCTCATTCTCTTTATACTTACTCTTGAACCGTTTCTCTGCAACTTAAGACATAACCTAATATCCAAGGGATCCAGACTAGTAAAAAAGAATTAAAACTCGCAGCTTTCGCAGACAATATTTTACTATTCCTCACGAAACCGTTCACCACACTACCAGTCCTACTAGAGGAATTCCAGTACTTCAAAATATGCTCCAATCTCAAAATAAACTTTTCTAAATTCTTTGCCCTAAATATATCCCTACCACAACACCTAGTGGACCAATGCAAAGATAACTTCCTGTTCCACTGGAAATCAGACTTAATTACATACTTAGAAATACAACTCCCCGCCAAACTAGCCGATTTGTACGCAAAAAACTACATCCCAATTCTAAACAAGCTGACTATGGACCTTAAAACCTGGACCAAACCATTCTTCTCCTGGTTTGGCAGGGCAGCGATATTAAAAATTAATGCCTTACCAAGACTGCTGTACAAGATACAGACGGTACCTATACACATAACACTAGCCTTCTTCATCAAAACTTACAAAAGCCTCTGCTCTAAATTTCTCTGGGGAGGACACAAACCTAGGATAAGCTACGCACAACTCCCCTTACCCAAACACCTGGGAGGGATAGGTCCCCTGAACCTTTTAAACTACTACAAAGCAGTACACCTGACCTGAATAATTGACTGGAACATACACACACCCAACAAAGATTGGGTCGGCCTAGAAGCGTCTTTTACAGGCTACCCCCTTAAGTCTCTTCCATGGACACTAGAATGTCATAGCCCTCCTGAGATAGACTCCCACCCGCTAATGAGGCCTACTATCCAATGCTTCCGCACAGTATGTAAACACACCTCCCTATCATCCATACCGGGCCCACTGACTCCAATAAAAATGAACCCAGATTTTCCCCCCAGGCATGCATAAACATTTCTTAACAGTGTACTGGGCGGATGACCAAATTCTAGCCCACCATTTCTATGATACAGGGAAACTCCGACCTGCCTCTCACCTATCCACCCAAATGGATAAACCCCCCATTCCTCCATGGATGTACCTACTGATCTCACATTACCTAGGATCCTTGGACAACAACTCCTCCTGCTCAAGACAGCTCACACCTTTCGAAAGACTCTGTGAACAAAACCCCCCCAAAACCACCTCATATCCACAATTCACAACCTTCTCTTTACAGACTACCACCCTAATGACACCTTAGCCTGCAAAGATTGGGAAAGAGAACTATCCTTATCCCTTACATTGGAGGACTGGGAACAAATTTACCTTAATATCCATAAGGGCTCTGTTAATGTTTCCACACAAGAAAATGGATACAAAATCCAATCACGTTGGTATCGCACACCAGCCCTATTGCACAAATTTACACCAACAATCCCAGAAATTTGCTGGAGATGTCATAAAGAACGTGGCATGATATTACATATCTGGTGGAAATGCCCATGTATCCAAACCTTTTGGAAAGAAGTACAACGCATCACCTCTCAAGTGACATCATATGATTTTGAACTATCTCCAGCTCAGTTTTTTCTACACCACTCACCTCTACCACACAAATCCTACCACAATCACTTGCAATGCACCTGATAAATGCAGCAAAGCAATGCATCCCAATATATTGGAGATCTGCCAACACTCCTCCACTCGAAGAATGGTTTAATAGAATTAAAAAGATTGCTGAAATAGAAGAGCTGATTCATATTGCATGGGATACCCCAATACATTTGGAACCAAATGGGCATGCTGGACACACTTCCAGACTACAGCAGAATTCTCCTGATTAAACACTTAACCTACTTAAATATTGGAATTCCCATACTCTATATCCGGCTATCCTGAAGAGAGGTATACGTTGCTTATAATTGGAAAATGAAACATGTATTCCCCTTAAGGGTCACCCCCCGCCGTGAAAAAAATAAGTTCAGGAAGGAATTACACTTAACCTACTTAAATATTGGAATTCCCATACTCTATATCCAGCTATCCTGAGTAGAGGTATACGTTGCTTATAATTAGAAAATGAAACATGTACTCCCTTAAGGGTCACCCCCTGCCGTGAAAAAAATAAGTTCAGGAAGGAATTACAGGCAAAGGAAATATCCTCGAGGAGGGAAGAAAGAGACGGCCAACCCCAACATTCCCCATTCCCTTTTTTATCTCCCCCCCTCTTCTTTCTCTCCTATCCTCACCCTACCCCCCCCCCCCCCATCTTCCCCCCATCCTTCCTTTAACTCTAGAACCCACCAAGCTATCCAAGAAAAAACACCTTGCATATTCCATATAAGACCCTCTGCCTATACTCCACATATACTCTTGACCTTCACAGGAACATGCCTTCCTAGTTTAACCCACATTATATTTCAATAGAATCTTACATTTGCGTTAATCTTTCAAAGGAAAGTGACCATAAGTTATCCATTTGCAATTAAGTAAGACGCAATTTCTGGACCTCCCAGTATACTTGCCTGAAAAGTTGTCCTGTAGGCGCAAGCCATTTTATCTAGGGCAAGGCTTGAGACTAGATTTATCGAGCTAAGGTTTATGCATTGTCAAATGGATTGTAACTTTACGTTTGCATTATTCTACCTACTATTGTTGTATAATCTCTGTTTTAAATACATGTACATTCATAAATAAAAACATTTGTGAAAAAAAAAACAAAAAAAAACAAAAAATATTAAAATCTTGCTAGCATGCCTGTGAATGAGAAATCACCCATATATGTTTTGATTCCTTCTAGATGCAAGTGGAATATTGAAATGGTCAGTTTGACTTTTGTAAAAGAAATGATCAGATTGAAATGTGCTTAAGCAGCTTCAGAGATCTTAGTTACACATAGATCTAAAAAGTAAGTGAATAAATCAGAAATCAGATATTTCGATGTAGCAGGAGAATCGCCTTCAGCAGTGTGCAGTATGTCAAAGTGTACCCAACGCCAACCAATTAATTATTTTATTATTTTTTCCTAAAATTCCCTGATCAGTTTTAGCTCTAAAAGTGTCTACTTTATATGTCTATCTTTATCTTCTGAGCAAAGTTTGAAATCATTGCTCTTTGTGCATGTTAAGGGTTTATAGTAAATAAAGTCTAAAAATACAACTTCTTGTATATGCTAATCCTTTCTAAACCGCCGCACATAAGAAGCTCACAACCAACTTACATAATACAGTCTCAGTGACAAATCCTTATTAACCTCTCGTCTGCCAAAACTTGGGGATTCTTAAGATTAGCATATTAGAGAGGAAAATAAGTTCCCATTCCATGGCATATGATTAAACAAACTAGTTGTTAAATATTCTCTAAATTATATTTTGCTGTAGTCTCAGTGGTGACATCATAGTCTTTTCTCATGTGTAATGATTCGCTGAATAATTGTTTATACTGGTGCTAGGGTTATGCAATAGCTTATTTCTTAAAGCAAACCTACCTGTGGAGTTAAAACTATTAAAGCATTACTTACCCTGAATAGAAAGCATCTTCAGATGTCTGCATTCTGACTCTGGTCCCTATAGAGCACCCATGCACCCCAAAACCGAGGCAGCTCTGTAATGCACACCTTTTGTGGTTACTGCTTTGGCAGTTCTTCCTCCTGATACACTGCCAATTGTCCATCACTGTGATTGAGGGCCCTATTAACCATTGGTAATACTTATGAAGCAGAAACAGCAAGGCGACAGTAGCAACTTTCTTAGTTGTCAGTAAGTGCACTACAGTGGCTCAGGTTTCAGGATGACTGTGCACTCTGCAGAGACGCGGAGTCTGGTTTCAAGCAACTGATGGTGCCTGTTGCTTGGTGTAGAATATATATATATATATATATATATATATATATATATATATATATATATATATATATATATATATATATATATATATATATATATATATATATATATATATATATATAGGCGATTGCTGTCTGAGACCGTTAAACTCAATCAGATTGGAGAAATATCAGTCATATAGTCCGTGGTTCACCTCAGACATTTGTAGTCATCTTCGGACTTCTGGTCAGCTAGAGTGAATAAGCGAACATGCGGGTTGTATTTTTCCCTTCAGTAGTTAGTTGTTTGATTGAACTATAGGTGCTGATTTGGTGCCTGCAGAGCACATAAAAATTCATGGTTGTTAATAATGAGCATGTGTATTTACATACAGGTAAAAATATTCAATGCCTAAACCCTTTTTTTCATTTAATGCCATCTACTGGCTATACGTACAGTTGGCTGGTTAAACTGCCTACATCTATATGATAAATATTGATGTAATCTGTATAAATACTATGTTTTATTTGCAGATATTGTGTCTCTAATGGCTTGTCTTTGTACTACCCCACTACAAGCTTTTGACAATCTGTATGGTTTGCTAGTTGAAGGTCAGACACTGGAGCTGTGGTCTGAAGATGCATGTTTACTGAAGGCTTGATTTTAATCCTATATATAGTGCTTGTGCTTTTTCTCTCAGTCCATCTTATCATTTAATATTGCTGCAACTGCCATATACATGTAAGGCCATTTTAAATTAAAACGAGTTAAAACTAGGAAGGGGGGGGGGGATCTGGGGGCCCTCTTATCATTAAAGGGGCTATCCAGATTCCAATAAGCCCTCCACCTGCAGACTCTAACAAGCATCAGACAAGGATTGTGAGCACAAGACCCTTGTTCTCATCAACCTTTGTCCCCCCCCTGGCAAGGCACTCCCCCCATGTTGAGGGCATGTGGCCTGGTATGATTCAGGAGGGGGTGCACAGCACACGCTAGTTCCCCTTTTCCTGGTCTCCCAGGCTGTATGCTTGGATTAAGAGTCTGGTATGGATTTTTCATGGGACCTCACACAGTTTTTGTGTGGACTCCCCCTTAAAATTCGTACTAGACCAAAAGGGTCTAGTATGGATATCCTGGGGAATAGCACAATTTTTTTGTTTTTCTTGCATGAGGTACCATCTTAAAATCCATACCAGACTCAAGGGTCTGGTATGCACTTTATTGGGCAGTCTATGAAATAGTTTTTTCATTATTGCTACAGCAAAAATTTAATTTACAGACAAAATAAATGACACAGTTTGAATTGCAGGCTAATAAAACTTAATTGTGGGCCTCTTTTTCACAAAAATCAGCATAAAAAAGTATAAGGCTGAGGGGTCATTGTAAGCATTCCAACAATACAAACAATGCAATAAGAAATGTAAGAGCGCAATCAGGTCAGCT
Organism: Lithobates septentrionalis; assembly: GCA_037952835.1. NCBI lineage: Eukaryota > Metazoa > Chordata > Amphibia > Anura > Ranidae > Lithobates > Lithobates septentrionalis. The sequence continues at coordinate 5,190,009 of JBBDGP010000447.1, read as the reverse complement.
AAAATTGACCATGAAAGGCATATAGACTAAAGATTAAAAAAAAATAAGTTTTTAAAATATATCAACAGTAAGAAAGTGAGGCCAGAACATACTGGCCCCATAAAGGATGATGAAGGGAATTTGGTTACAAAAGACAAGGAGAAGGCAAAGGTTTCACAAAGGAAAAAAGGGGATATAGTAACCAAGACTGTAATTAATGTTAATAACATGTCACAGAATGCACCCTTGTGGTTAACAGAAGACAGTATCAGTGATAGACTTGAAAAACTTCACATAAATAAGTCACCAGGACCAGATAGTTTATACCCGAGGGTCCTTAAGGAACTCAGTCAGGTGATAACTAGACCATTGTTCCTAATTTTTATGGATAGTTTACTGACTGGAATGGTACCACCTGACTGGAGTAAAATCAACATTGTAGCAATATTTAAAAAAGGGCCGAGATATATCCCTGGAAACTACAGGCCAGTCAGTCTAACATCAATAGTCTGTAAGCTATTGGAGGGGATGATAAGATACTTTATCCAAGATGTTAGTAATGAAAACAGTTTCTTTAGTAGTAATCACCATGGATTAATGAAGGATTAGACCAATCTATTAACGTTCTACGAGGAAGTGAGCTGCCATCTAGATAAAGGAAGGCCCGTAGATATGGTGTATCTGGAATTTGCAAAAGTATTTGATACAGTTCCACACAAACGGTTACTTTACGTCTGTCAGCATGGACCAAAGGGTAAGTTCCTGGATTGAAAACTGGCTACAGGGGTGGGTCCAAAGGGTGGTGATCAATAGCGAGTACTCGGAATGGTCCGGTGTGGAAAGTGGGGTCCAGTTCTGTTTAATTGATTCATAAACGATATAGAGGATGGTATAAGTAGCTCATTGTCAATATTTGTGGATGAAACAAAGCTAAGCAGGACCATAACTTTACAGCAAGATATGGAAACCTTACAAGAAGACCTAAAAAAATGGGTTGGACAACTACATGGAAAATTAGGTTTACTGTTGAAAAATGTAAGGTAATGCATTTGGGTGCTAAAAATACGAGCACAAGTTACTCGCAAGGGGGAGAACCTCTGGGGAAACCCAAGAAGGAAAAAGATCTGGGGTCCTAGTAGATGACAGTAGATGACAATGGCATGCAATGCCAAGCTGCTGCAAGCAAAGCCAACAGAATATCAGCATGCATTAAAAAGGGTATTTACTCCAGAGATAAAAAGATAATTCTCCCAGTCCTCAAGAAGGATGTGCAGGAACTGGAGAGAGTCCAGAGAAGGGCAACACAGGTAATAAAGGGACTGGAGGACCTCAGTTATGGGGAAAGACTACAAGCATTGAACTATACAAGCATTACAAGCATTGAACTATACTATACAAATACTTTACTGGTGGCCTTAGCATAGGAAAAAAAAAACTTTTCAGTGAAAGGGAGTTTAAAAAGACATGTGATCATTCACTGAAGTTGGAAGAGAAGCAGTTTAACCTTAAACTATGTAGAGGGTTCCTTACTGTCAGAGCAGTAAAGATGTGGAATTCTCTTCCACAAACAGTGGTATCAGCAGGGAGTTTAAAAAAACTAAGCATTTTATTGATCACAACATACAGGGATGTGGCAATTACTATTGACATAAACACATACAGTACACACACATACCACAGGTTGAACTGGATGGATTGGTGTCTTTTTTCAACCTTACCGACTATGTAACTACCATATGTAACTATGCAGCATACTGTGACTTCGTTGGTGATTAAAACCAAAAGTAAACATGTCACGAATATGGACAATTTAAATTGAATATATGTTAAACAAATGCATGAGCAACAGTTACCTTGAAACTTACATGACCAGAAGATCCAGAAATATAGACAGCTGAGGTTATGTATGCACAGCACATTTTGATCAGTATTGATCTTGATCAACATTGCTCTCCATAGAGAAGTTGTGGTAGTGAGCAGGGCCAAGTTCAAGTTTAACTAGAAAAATCTTAAAGCAGAGTTCCACCCAAAAGTGGAACTTCTGCTTTAAGGACTCCTCCCTGGCTCCTGTTTGTGAAACTGAGCTTTTGGAGAGGAGGGGGGGGGGGGTAGGTACTGCTCCTACTTCCGTCTCGGTCGCCTAGGCGATCAGAAGCAGAAGCTCTCCCTCCCATAGTCTTCTGGGACATATGATTAGAAGACTAGAAAACTTCGGGGCCAGTCAGACCGCAGCGCCACTCACGCATGCGCAGTGGGCACCCGGCTGTGAAGCGGCAAGCTGTCACAGTCGGGTGCCCATAGTAGAGATGCCAGCGCCGCCGAGGGAGGTCACGGGGAGAACACGGCTGCGCTAAGTACACCGCTGGACCATGGGAAAGGTAAATGGCTGTTTTTTAAAAGTCAGCAACTACATTTTTTTGTAGCTGCTGACTTTTAATAAACAAACAAATGACTGGAACTCTGCTTTAATTTGCATGTAGCTATTGCATTTCAAAATACTACTTATTATGTCAGGCAGGTGAAAGTAACTCCTGCAGTTTTCATCCTGCACTTTGTCTGAATTACCTAGATTTGTGACAGTTCTACTTCAAACAGTGGCATAATCTATCATAGCAAAAGCTTCCTAAAAGTACAAGCAAAAATATCATTTATAACATACCCACTGTTATTCATAAACATGATATATTTAGATTATCACTTATACTGATGATTCATCAGTCATGCTTTGCTCTGCAGTATGTAAAACCTGACATCTGCATTTATGCAAACAAGTCCGTTTGTATACAATTTCTGTAATTAGAGAGTTCTGCAGACGAGTCCCAGGATAAATTACTATATCTTTAAACCACCCGTTTCTTTTTCTTGGTTGTTCTGCATCCTGAAGGCAGTCATACTTCAGATGTGTTATGGGCTTATGTATGTCATTTACAAGAGAATACAAATCTTGGTAGTAATTCTACATCACCTTTCTGTGCATGCTGGTGAATATATATATATATATATATATATCTATATATATATATATATATATAGATATATATATATATAGATATATATATATATATCTATATATATATATATATATATATATATATATATATATATAGATATATATATATATATATATAGATATAGATATAGATATATCTATATAGATATATAGATATATTGATATATATATACACAGTATCTCACAAAAGTGAGTACACCCCTCACATTTTTGTAAATATTATATCTTTTCATGTGACAACACTGAAGAAATTACACTTTGCTACAATGTAAAGTAGTGAGTGTACAGCTTGTATAACAGTGAAAATTTGCTCTACCCTCAAAATAACTCAACACACAGCCATTAATGACTAAACCGCTGGCAACAAAAGTGAGTACACCCCTAAGTGAAAATGTCCAAATTGGGCCCAGTTAGCCATTTTCCCTCCCCAGTGTCATGTGACTCATTAGTGTTACAAGGTCTCAGTTGTGAATGGGGAGCAGGTGTATTAAATTTGGTGTTATCGCTCTCACTCTCTCATACTGGTCACTGGAAGTTCAACATGGCACCTCATGGTCTCTGAGGTTCTGAAAAAAAGAATTGTTGCTCTACATAAAGATGGCCTAGGCTATAAAAAGATTTTCCAGACCCTGAAACTGAGCAGGAGCACAGTGGCCAAAACCATACAGTGGTTTAACAGGACAGGTTCCACTCAAAACAGGCCCTGCCATGGTTGACCAAAGAAGTTGAGTGCACGTGCTCAGCGTCATATCCAGAGGTTGTCTTTGGGAAATAGATGTATGAGTGCTGCCAGCATTGCTGCAGAGATTGAAGGGGTCAGCCTGTCAGTGCTCAGACTATATGCTGCACACTGTATCAAATTGGTCTGCATGGCTGTCATCCCAGAAGGAAGTCTCTTCTAAAGATGATGCACAAGAAAGCCCACAAACAGTTTGCTGAAGACAAGCAGACTAAGGACATGGATTACTGGAACCACGTTCTGTGGTCTGATGAGACTAAGATAAAATTATTTGGTTCAGATGGCGTCAAGCGTGAGTGGTGGTAACCAGGTGAGGAGTACAAAGACAAGTGTGTCTTGCCTACAGTCAAGCATGGTGGTGGGAGTGTCATCGTCTGGGGCTGCACGAGTGCTGCCGGCAGTGGGGAGCTACTGTTCATTGAGGGAACCATGAATGCCAACATGTACTGTGACATACTGAAACAGAGCATGATGTCCTCCCTTTGGAGACAGGGCTACAGGGCAGTATTTAAACATGATAATGACCCCAAACACACCTCCAAGAAGACCACTGCCTTCCTAAAGAAGTTGAGGGTAAAGGTGATGGACTGGCCAAGCATGTCTCCAGACCTAAACCCTATTGAGCATCTGTGGGGCATCCTCAAACGGAAAGTGGAGGAGCGCAAGGTCTCTAACATCCTAACATGGCGGCATTTTGAAGAGGAATATCGTTGTTATGGCAGCAGATAGCTGCCATAACCCTGCTATCCTCTTCTTCAGTGGACAGTCCTCTTTCCGATAAAAGTGGTCTCTGTGGCAGATTCTGTGCAAGATCACCTTTATCGGTGGAGGGAGAGCCCCCCCTCCCGCCACGCTTCGGTGGACTCCTGTGTGAGCCAATCACACAAGCAGAAAATTACATTTCTGGGAAAGTTCTGTACACCAACTGTGTATAAAACCTTTAGGTTGCCATATTGCACTGAATTTTACAGAAAACTGAAGCAGCTGCAGATTGAGAAGGAAAGGTCACTTCTAATAACATTAAATAATATAAAATAATATAAGCACAAGCATACTAAATACAGTATGGCTTGTATAGCAATTGTATATGCTATATTTTTTTATTTGCTACATTTTGTTAATGAAAGTGGCGTTAATCTATAAAAAAATACATACTTAAATAGAATTTTCTTTTTGAAATCAGAGTTTAGTGTCACTGACATTGCACTTGGAACAAATCTTGTATGTTTAGCAGACAATAGTGTTTACTCTTAAAACAGAAGAGCTCATGTTGACCAGATCAGGTTTACCTTAATCCCTGGACAAAACGGTGTAGCTGGAATCACATTACATGAAGCTATGTAGAAAAATAAAGGTTGCACTATAATTTTCCTTTGATTTTACATTTGTGTACCCCTGCTATTGTATAAATGATATTTAGGTCATTGTATGTTGTATTTTCAATGACTAAAAATGAGCCTATATCTGATCTAGAACAGTCAATAAAATCCATAGACATAGACACTTCTGATCCGTTGTTTAAACCAACATTGAATCTGGTCAAATGCAGGTCAATGACACCTACAATGAATTCAGAATGATCTAAAGAGCATCCCAAACTGTCATTCACAAAGGCCATTTGTGGAAGTTTTTCACTTGTTTGGACAATGGCATGGATCAGTGTTTTTCAGACTTGGTTTACCGTGCACGTTTTCAGACTTCCAGGTATAATTGCTGTAATAGCTATTATTGCAAAAAAAAGAGCTACTCCTCTTGGTGTGTCTTGTTGTGAGTTACATGAATCCACAATACTAACCAATTAATAGCGCTCTGCTCAAAGGAAAGGAAACTTATATCATCAGAGTGCTGACGCCAAATTAATAATTATTATTTACTTATTACCAAGTGTACACATATGTAACTATTATGGCAATCGCTGCTTCTGATCTGACACAAAAAAAAAAAAAAATGTCTTTGAAACAATGTTTCTACCATCAGTCAGGTTCCTAACCACTTCAGCACCAGAAGGATTTGCCCCCTTCCTGGCCAGGCCATTTTTTGCGATACGGCACTGCATGGATTTAACTGACAATTATGCGGTCATGCGATGTTGTACCCAAGCAAAATTTATGTCCTTTTTTTCCCCACAAATAGAGCTTTCTTTTGGTGGTATCACCTCTGTGTTTTTTATTTTTTGCGCTATAAACAAAAAAGTGCGACAATTTTGAAAAAAACCCACAATATTTTGTACTTTTTGCTATACAGTAATAAATACCCCCCAAAAAAATATAAAAAAAACAAATTTCTTCCTCAGTTTAGGCCGATATATATTCTTTTACATATATTTGGTAAAAAAAAAATCGCAATAAACTTATATTGATTGATTTGCGCAAAAGTTATAGCGTCTACAAAATAGGGAATAGATTTATGTCATTTTTATTATTATTATTTTTTTTTTACTAGTAATGGCAGCAATCTGCCATTTTTATTGGGACTGTGACATTGCGGTGGACAGACCGGACACTTTTGACACTTTTTTGGGACCACTGACGTTTATACAGCGATCAGAGCTAAAAATAGCCACTGATTACTGTATAAATGTCACTGGAAGGGAAGGGGTTAACACTAGGGGGCGATCAAGGGGTTAAATGTGTTCCCTCACTGTGTGTTCTAACTGTGGGGGCATGGGAGTGACTAGAGGAGGAGACAGATCTTTGTTCCTACTTAATAGGAACACACGATCTGTCTCCTCTTCCATGACAGAACCGGGATTTGTATGTTTACACACACACACACCCTAGTTCTCATTCCATCATGAGCGATCGCGGATGCCCGGTGGACATCGCGCCTGCCGGGCACACGCATTGGCTCTGGGGACACTTTGCATGCGCCTGCAATAGGTTCTTAAAGAGCCGACGTACACCTACGGCGATTTGCACAGCCGTGCCAACCTGCCGCAGTATAACTGCGGTGGCTGGTCGGCTAGCGATTGAAGTGGAAATAAACTCTCTCAATCAACATCAACTATTATAAATCCTTATGCTGCTAGCATTAGTAAATAGAAGTTAGAATGAGGTTATATTATATTTTCTCGTTTAGTCTTTTTTTTGCATTTCTTCGGTTGCTTCATGGTTTCTGGCCTAGGCCAAAATGATGTCATACATCTGAGGAGTCTTCACCGACATTTTTTTCTTTCATCTGAAGGGAGAAGGGGGGCTTTCTTAGCTAAGTACACCAGTCTGCCTGCATGCTTGAGCTAAGGGGAGATGGATTCCAGGAAGCAAATGCTACATGAATCATCTGCCCTTACTCAAAATGGCTGTGGCTAGAAATGTTAGGGGGGGGGGGTTGTTTTCAAAGTGATTTCTCAACAAAATAAAGCATGGAGACATGGATGGATGGGTGTTTACTGTGAATATTAAAAAATGAATTAAAAGCATTTTCGGTTTTTGATGCCCTGATACAGTTTAGTTTTAGAGGAAATAAAGGTACTGTATTATTTGAATGTTTACAGTGGGTTAACTTGGCTTGATGTAAGTATGCATATCTGATATCTGAAAGGGTTTCTGAGGATACTGTAAATTACTGTAGTAGTCTGTGCTAGATACAGTGAGAACCATGATCTTCTGGGCTCTGTGCAAGCAGTTTCCTCTCTGCACACGGAAGGGGTCACTCACTCAGCACTTCCACCATTCATAAAACTCCTTGAATTTTTTTCAGTGAATACAAGGTATTCTCTGATTGAACAAGGCAGAGAAGATTCCATAAGTGCCACTTCATCCAATCAGGTAGTGATATAACCTAGCCCAATCAGATTATGCCTTGTATTCACAAAAAAACAGAAAAAATACCAGGTATTCTATGAATGGATGAGGTGCCAAGCAAACGATCCCCTATAGTCAGTGTGCAGAAGAAAAGCTGTTTGCACAGAAGCTGGAAGAAAACAGCTCTCACTGTATGTAGTAAAGACTAGTACAGTGATTTACAGCATACCCAAGCTGGCCCAATGCAATTTAAGAGTGGAAAGCAAATGTATTTATTAAAAGGGAATTTACCACCAGGGATAAAAGAAAAATTAGATTTTGGTTCCTTTCTTCAAGTGCATTTTCTGAATTGAAATGGAACCACATCTAAATGGGGTTACAATAGAATGCAAAGATATAATATTAGAGCAAAATATACCATAGGCCCCCTTTAATGATAAAATATAATAAAAATGGTCTCTGCAAATGGTGCAACAAACTAGACATGGACTAAAAATAAGAAAATTGATCTGAAATGAAAATAGAAGCGTCAAAGAGAATTTAAAGAGTTCATGGTTTTAGTAGGCATATACTGGGCCTAGAAATGTGGTGGAATAAATAAGTTAACATTTTAGTCAAAGAAAAAGGGATTGCGAAAATGCGTGATAAGCTTTCTTGTGTTTTATATTTGTAGCTGGAACATACAATATATGGTATATTGTATATAATAGTGATTTAGAACAGGGTTTTTCAAACGGGGTTCCGCGGCACCCTGAGATGCCGCAAGGAGTCCACAGGGGTGCCGCGGCCACATCCCAGTCTGAGCACTTCTCCTGTGTGTTAACTCCTGTGCACTGCAACTCTGCGAGGCCAGAGAGAGCACAGCCCACACAACTCTCTCCTCCTCCTCCGTGCAGCTATGTGAATGTGGGGGATTTGTGCTAGAAAGGGGAATTTGGGGGGGGAAGGGGGAATTTGGTGGAGAAGTGTAACAATCTAAGATCACTGAACACTGATGCACACACTACATTATAGGGCTTCTTACACCAGGTGCAGTGAGATAACATGTGCGAAATCGCATGTTTTCCTGTATTGCACAAAAAATGTGCTGCCTTTTACAGTTGCACGTGGGTGCCATTATTTCTTAATGACACCCCCCACTCACCTAGAAAATACGTGTACGTTCACGCTCCTTAAAAATGTGACATGCGTGAATACGCAAAACAACATGTGCTTGGACACACCTCATGGTGTGAACAAGCCCTCAGACTGGTGTGTCCTAGGGTTGTGCACAGTTGTAAAGGGTGCCTTGACTGAAAAAAGGTTGAGAAACACTGATATAGAATATACTGTAAGTGCCACATTATATCTTCTACCCCCACCGTGCTATCAACAAATTGAGTTGAAATAAATACATATAAATATATATAAATAAATATAAGTTGCTGTGAAATATAAACAAATTAAAAATTGGGAAACCCAACAGCTGACAGCTCTAACAAAAATCAATAAAATCAATAAAATACATAAACAACCACCGTTATGATTAAAAACAATCTCCTGAAACAAGTACAAATAAATCTAGTCTCTCGGCCTCTATTTCTCTGTTGAAAGACAATCTAGCTTAAATTACTCCACCACAGCAATTCCAATATCTCCCAATGAGTGATAAATTCACATCTCAATTATCCTGCTGTGAGCTCCATCCTCCATGTTTCAGAAAGACACTTGCCGAAAATGATGAGTTTATAAAGGTTGTATCACACAATATCCCAAACGTTAAAAGGAAGTTTTCCATTCTCTAAACTATCCTACGTTCTCAGCAATCATCAAATGTAAAAGCACACGAAACACAAGGGAGGCATCCTCAGTGCATTAAAGTATTATTGCATATATATACCATATATATATATATATATATATATATATATATATATATATATATATATATCTCTGGGCCACACACACACAATGTGCTGTACAATAAAAAGTGCACCAAGCACTATGTTCTGCGTAAAAGTCAACCAGCAAATGAGAGGTTAAGAGTTGAAGACTGGTATGAAAAGCTATGGTTACGTTTCCAACCTATGTCCCCAACAAAGTAATTGGACGGAAGTCATCTGAGTAATACAGTGATATAGTCTGGATCTGTGAGTTACAATATAAGTTGTTTGAGCTGGATAAATCTTCAATGCAGCATTTGCCAAAAAGGGAACCATAAAGTGCTGATTGATACAAAATTGGATCATCAAAAAGCCAATGTTCAAGATGAGGCACCGCTCAAACCAACCCGGTGCTATGGAAGTGGATGTAACTGTAGGGCCTCAGCCAGTGCTGCTCCGACTTTGCCCCCCTAAAGCATTTCACCCTGCCCACCAAGGCTTGGTCACAGAAGTGGAGAAGATGAGGAGGACAGAGGTTTATATGTGCATTACTGACCATGGAGGAGAAAAAGAAATGCGTGTGTGTAACAAGATTCGAAAAGATCAAGCTCCAGAAAGAAAACAGAAAAAAAAATATGAATGAATGGTGTACTAATATATGAAAAAGATAAGTATGGAGATGTAAAAGGGAATGCGAAATATGGGGAAATATAAAAGAGGAAGCTAAGAGAGATACAATGGAATGGTAAAGTGAGGTGAAAGGCGAAAAGGAAGGTAAAAAGGAAGTGAAAATGGAAAATAAAGATGAAAATGAAAAAAATGTGTTAAAACAAAAAAGTGAAAATGAATGTTCCACTTGCTGAATGTTCCAAATGAATGTGCTACTTAAGAAGTTAAAAAAAGACCAAGTATATTACCAACAATTAAAGACTATTCTTTTTCTTTTTGGAATTTACATCTCAATCATCCCACTGTGAGCTCCATCCTCCACCCTTCAGAAACACACTTACCGAAAACGATGGGCTTATAAAGGTTATATCACACAATATCCCAAATGTTAAAATGACGTTTCTCCTTCTGCAAATTGTGCCAATTTCTCAGCAATCATCAAATGTAAAAAGCACATAAAACATAAGTGAGGCATCCTCATAGTGCATTAAGGTATTGCACTAATGTGCTGTTCAATAAAAAGTGCACCAAGCACTATGTTCAGCTTAAAAGTCAATCAGCAAAAGAGAAGTTAAAAGTTGAAGACTGACATAAAAAGCTATGGGAACATTTCCAGCTTACATCCCAAAGTAATTGAACAGAAGTCATCTGACTAATACAGTGATATAGCCTTGAGATGTGAGCTACAAAATCAGCAGCTGAATTTATACTTTTTGATACATCCCCAGGAATGTATCAAAAAGTAGAAAAATGCAAAAGAGGGAATAGAACACATGGGACATTACTTATAATAGTGAGTGACGTCCCATTCGTAATTGAGTTCCCTTGTAATCCAGGTGTCTAGTAAACAATATATTTATTTTTTACAAAGCAAAGAGAAGCCCCCCCCCCCCCCCCCGATGGGGTCCATCAGTGCCACCTTATCAGTGCAGCCTCATCATTGCCTCTTCATCAGTGCCCATCAGTGCAGCCAATCAGTGCCCATCAGTGCAGCCTCATCAGCACACATCAGTAAAGAAGAAAAAATACTTATCTGCAAAATTTTATATCAGAAACTAAGAAAAACCTGTCTCAAAAAAATTATAAAAATTTAATTTGGGTACACTGTTGCATGACTGCGCAATTGTCATTCAAGGGGCGACAGCGTTGAAAGCCAAAAGCTGGCCTGAGCAGGAAGGGGGGAAAAGTGTCCGGTATTGAGATGGAAAACTAAACACCCAAATTCCAAGGGGACTCAATTACAAACAGGACATCACTCACTCCTGGTTTATAATATGATATGGTACAGTAAATATAATATACTTTCCTATCTATTTACTAATGCTAATGCTGCCGGACTGGCAGGACGTCATATGATGTCCTCACGAAACCACCAACCATCATATTACTATAGTTTGGATGGGAAGTGGTTTAAATTTGGGCATGTGTTCATATCAGGGCACTGATGTCTGCAGCATCCTGTCTCTATGTTTATGTGTGCTGCAGAACAGTGAATGACCGGGCCCAAAACTGATTGAAATAAAAATGAGCAAAGTTTGGATAGATGTGAGTTCAGAGGATGTCCAAACTTATCTCTACTGGTCACTAGTCCTTTTTGGGCTTCCTGAGATCAGTTCCTCTTTAAGGCTTTATTCTTTTAGAATTTTTTTGCAAGTATATCTAGAGCAGAGGTCTCCAAACTTTCTAAGCAAAGGACCAGAACACTGTCCTTCAGGCTTCAGGGAGGCCAGACTGTAGCCAGTGGGAGTAGAAAATGCCCTAATATCAGTGCGTAATAATTGGTTTTAATGGGAGGAATAGTGTCCCATTGTTGGTATCAATGGGAAAACGAGTGCCTCATTGATGGTGTCAGTAGGGAAAATGTGTCCGTTGGTGGAATGGTGTCCCAAGGACCAGATATCTCTACCTGAGCTTGATGCCACCCTCTCCTGCCTCCCGAGGCTTCCTGTTGGTCATCAACACCAACCATATCATTAAATTGGTTGTAAAGGCAAAAGGCTCTGTGTGTCTTATGGACACACAGAGCAGGGCCTGGGTGCAAGCACACACAAGTGCCCCCTTAGAATATGGCTTTCTAAGGGGGGCACGCTTTGTTTGGAGCCCAGAGCGCTGGTGGGGGACCCAAGAAAAGGAGTATCAGGGCTGCTCTGTGCAAAACCATCACACAGAGCAGGTAAGTATGATATGTTTGTTGTTTTAATCACTTTAATGATCAAATGGGGAGGCTTCCGAGGTGGAAGGGAGTGGGATCAACCCCAACTATTACAGAAAGAGTCAATATTTGCTATCAGCGTAACGTCCTTTGTCTCTGCATTTGCTGGTCATTGTGATATTCAGTTTTCACTGAAAGTAACCTCAGATTATGCATTTTCTATTATATACATAATGTAAAATGCCCTGGATTGTGGCAGCTTTGTGGCAGTTAAATTATCACAGGAAGCTAAACCAAGCAAATACCGTTCCCTTAGGCATTGCACGTTGTTAAGAAACCTTTATAATAAAGTCACAAGAGATACATGTCAAATGTGTTAGGAGAATAAATCAATGTAATCATATGTACTCATTTACTGTATACAATATATCCAGCACATTAACACAGTAAATAAAGGAGATGTCATTTATTCTAGAGCTACAGATTTCAGAATAACAGTTCAAAATCATTGTTTTGTCTTTGTCATTTTTTAGACAGGAACCTGGGGAACAGTAATAGTAGACTTGTATTTTATAAAGTTCTTGTACATCTGAGTATTTACATGTAATATAAATTTCTGTCCGATGGATCAAACTTGTCATTTCCCAGGGGTTTCTAATGCTATGGAGACAAGCAGATGCTGTTTAGTTTACGGCTTCGGGTGCAGGTGTTGCTAACTGGAATATTATTAAACATACTGCATGATTCCTTTTCTGAGATGTGTGTGGTTCTCAAAGCACTCGTACTATAGGAAACCAGAACATATCTGTTTTTAGCTACTATTGTTTGATTTGCACTAAAATTATTTAAAGTATGCAGCAGTTATAATTAACCATTGTCCATGGTTTGTTATAAATCACTTGTAGTTATTATGGAACTGCTTTACATTTGTTAAACTTAGCTCTGGCAGTTGGTTGTAAGCTTGCCACCCACTCTTTCAGAAGAGGTCTTTCCTAATAATAGCTTCCAGATGGCCAACGTGGTTATTTAGGGCTTTATTTATGTCCGTGCGCTAGGTCCATGGCCAGCCTAAGCCTTATGGGAGAATCTGATTAGTCCCCTATCCACATCTAACCACCTAATTCTTTGTGTTGTGACATTGTTACACAAGCCATTTTGCAACATAATATTATAAATTACCTTTCCATTTCAAACTAGTCGCTGTTGTTTTCTAAAACTGTTAAAAAGATCAATGCAATGTGGCAACATGGAGGCATTTTGTACATGCTTGTGTATAGAATACCCCCAGAAATGTCCTGATTATGTGCTTGGCTTGCTATTTTTCTAACATGTCTGCACTAAGATACAAGTACAATTTTGGGCCTCTCCTGCAAAAGGAGTTTCATTTTTGGTAAGATACTCCTCAAAAGAGAAGTTCAGCAATTTTTTTTCAAGAATCCTACTCACCTAAGTGGATGCAGCATCCGTCCGATACTGCATCTGTCCCCCCTAGCTCTAAGACTGAGAAGAGTGATCAAAGACTGCTGATCGCTCGGTTCTCAGAGCTCCATGAGCAGAGAGCGGGTGACTGTCAGTCACCTGCTCTCTGCTTTGCCCCCCCCCCCCCCCCAGTGCTCACTGGAGCACTGGGCTATGGAGGGGGCAATAGCTTCTGGCTTAGTCTCTCAGCAGCTTGCTGGTCCAGGGTTGTTGGCGGATCCCGACTATATTGTCGCAACCTTGACCCAGCCTGGACTAGCCCAGTGATGTCAGCCAACAGTGGGCTTCAGAGAATGAACTGCACTCCTGTAATTGACAGAAGTACAGCCAAACAAACTTTCGCTGTACTTCTCCTTTAAGGGTAAACAACTTCTACAGGAAAGCAGACGCAAGGTGGTTATTATGAACACAGGCTTTCCTAGTCAGGGTCCTGGAAAGAACATGGTGAAACAAACAGTTTTTCTTCAATACAGAACAGAGTAGGAATTTTGAACAGAGTTGGTATTGATCTTTATAGCTGGGGAAAAGGTTTGAAGGTTTGAAGGTAAAAGCGATCCAGACAGCTCTCCTTTTTAAAGGGCTCCAAAGCCCTCTCCACCAATGGCGCAGAGATTCCCAGGCTTTCCCGTTCCTTTGGGGAGCTCAGGACCAACATAAACAGTGGTAACTAAGAGAGCAGGATGTGATTAGAGAATTTTCAATCCCGAATGCTTTCTGTGACTAATGAACCCTGAAGTGATGTGTGTTACACCATTTACGGGTTTACAGCTGTCATTCCTGGGCTACTGTAACCAAGTATACAGCTAATCAAGCACAATCTGTGCTTGATTAGCTGCAGTGGTGGGCAGGAAAGACGTGGGGTCATTGACGCTCATTGCTCTATAAAAAGAATAAAAAGAACCTGTCATCTACCCAATGCTATCAAATAGGGGGTTTGTTAGCCCCATTGCTATAGCAATAAAGTTTAATATAAAAAAAAATTAAAAAGTCTAAAAAGTAAATTGTAATAAAACAAATTAAATTTAGAAAAAATGTTATAACACACTCTTTCCCCTATACACACCCCAATGCAAATGCGCAGCATTAGGGTGCACATGTCTATATAAGCAATAATTGCTCCACACATGTGAGGCATTGCTGCAGACATTGGAGTGAGAGCAAAAATTGTAGGGATTTACACTGTGATTCATGGTTAAACAGATAATCAGTAAGGGAATTAAAATTTTGCCTAATGAGAATATTGGGTACCATAGTTTTTCACAATTTTATAATTTCACAAGCTTGCCATGTTTGGTATCTATAGTTTTTACTGGATGCATCCCCATCTTTTATATTTTACCAAAATATTTGGGTATTATTAGTTACCATAATGAACAAGAAAAATCTGTAAATTCGTTCAACCAAGCTAAACAGCATGGATGAAGAAATTTACTCTGCAGGCTATTGTATTTAGACAGTGGAAGCACCTACACCTGAATTTCTGAATTTCCTGTTTGGCTGACAATTTTTCACCTAGTTCCCTTGATTTTTCAGTTTACATTTGCCAAGGCGGGTGGTGCCAACAGGTCCATTCATGGCTGTACGGGGAATAACATACATCTACTTAGCAGCCTTTTTTCTCAGGTCTGAGCACTTTCTTGAGACAAGTGGTGGCAAGAGGAATGCAGAGGGACGGAAGGCTGGCATGCCCCCTCTTCCCCTGCATTCCTCTTGACGCTGCTTGTCTCTGGTAAGTGATTCAAGTCAAGCAGCTGTTATAAAGTTGACATCTCCTTCCTAGCAAGTAGCTTCAGGAGGGGGGCTGACGGGGGCTGGGAACCCGAGTGTGCCCCCAAAAAGCCCCGGGTCTCGATATTCCTAAATGCATTATTAGCCCTGAGCCGTTTACACAGGCAACAGGGAACAATCTCCCGCTTATCCAGCGCGGCCAAATGACGTACAAAAGGTCCTGCCTCCGGGACCCGGCTCCTATGATGGACATCACACTGGTGGAATGCCGGGATCGCGGCACGTGTGACCTCCATCATAGGCGGTGCTGGGTCCAGGAGGAGGGAGGGAATGACACTGCGGCCGCGTCGGGCACTGGGAGATCCCCGCTCACTCTGTGTAAATGGGCGGGTGGCTCTTCTATCCTGGCTTTGGCTGCCTGGTGCCTTCAGGGCTGTCTGAGTGGTGGTGAATGCCGCAATAAGTGTACACGCACACTACAGGTAAGGTTGAATAGCAAAAATCTGGTCTCAAATTTCTAAAGTGTGCAGGGATATGAAAATCCTGTTTCAGTGATTGAATGCCGGTATAATAAATAAGAGCTGAAACTTGTAATAGACATGTAAAGAAAAGCCTGAACTATATAATTATACTCATATAACCATTTTAAGCATTTACTGCCTGTGACAAGTTATAAATGGATGTGTCAGGAGATCAGAGGTCACCTGAAGTCTGTTGTGTGCTGATGTGCCATCAGATAGGTCAGTGTATGTGTCAGGTAGGTCAGTGTATGTGTCAGGTAGGTCAGTGTATGTGTCAGATAGGTCAGTGTATGTCAGGTAGGTCAGTGTATGTGTCAGGTAGGTCAGTGTATGTGTCAGATAGGTCAGTGTATGTCAGGTAGGTCAGTGTATGTGTCAGATAGGTCAGTGTATGTCAGGTAGGTCAGTGTATGTGTCAGATAGGTCAGTGTATGTTTCAGGTAGGTCAGTGTATGTTTCAGGTAGATCAGTGTATGTGTCAGGTAGGTCAGTGTATGTGTCAGGAAGAGCAGTGTATGTGTCAGGTAGGTCAGTGTATGTCAGGTAGATCAGTGTATGTGTCAGGTAGAGCCGTGTATGTGTCAGGTAGATCAGTGTATGTCAGATAGGTCAGTGTATGTCAGGTAGATCAGTGTATGTGTCAGGTAGGTCAGTGTATGTCAGGTAGATCAGTGTATGTGTCAGGTAGATCAGTGTATGTGTCAGGTAGAGCAGTGTATGTGTCAGGTAGGTCAGTGTATGTGTCAGTTAGGTCAGTGTATGTCAGGTAGGTCAGTGTATGTGTCAGGTAGGTCAGTGTAT
The DNA here is from genome assembly GCA_037952835.1 of Lithobates septentrionalis. NCBI lineage: Eukaryota > Metazoa > Chordata > Amphibia > Anura > Ranidae > Lithobates > Lithobates septentrionalis. The sequence goes on along the minus strand of JBBDGP010000447.1, from coordinate 5,173,326 downwards.
GTCAGGTAGGTCAGTGTATGTGTCAGGTAGGTCAGTGTATGTCAGGTAGGTCAGTCTACGTGTCAGGTAGGTCAGTGTATGTGTCAGGTAGAGCAGTGTATGTGTCAGGTAGGTCAGTGTATGTGTCAGGTAGGTCATGTATGTGTCAGGTAGGTCATGCATGTGTCAGGTAGGTCAGTGTATGTTTCAGGTAGGTCAAGCAAGTGAACCTATCACCCTCCCCGCCCGCCGCCTCCCCCGGCTTTACCTCCGGGCTGAAGCCCCTGGTCTTTTTCCCCACCTAGCAACACCCCTGTTCCTAGCTATGTTGTCAGATAGCTGCAGGGGGAGAGGGGGAAAGCAAAGTTCAACCTCTTTGTTTAGAAGCACTCAGCAACACGGACAAAGTACTACATGTACTTTGTCCAATGGATAACAGAACAGTGAGAAAAAAAAAATAATGATAGTGCATAGAGACTGTGTACGTGTAATACTTACAGGTATTTATTACCTCCCAAAGAGATCACACCTCTCCCCTTGATGATGCCTTTATCTGCTTGTCTATCCAAAAGGACAGAGCCATTATTGTTTATGCATTATCCACTGTCACATCTACCTCCTGCACTGAAACGCTGCCTCAGATATGACACAGGGCACAATTCACTAAAGGTTATCGCATGCGTTATGACGGTCACATGACCACTTAATGCATGCGATAATCAAAATGTAAATTCACTATTGCTCGCATACGGTATTCAGCGCAAACACCAAAAACTCTTTTTAAATACAGCATAAAAAGGCATTAAAATCAATTCACAGAAGGAAATAAATAAATAAATGCATGCAGTAATTAAGTACTAGTCCAAGCTTGCAACAACTTTGGCAATGGTCAGACCCTGGGTTTGAGGTAATGATTGGTTTAAAAAAATAGGTGGGAAAGTGCAAGCTGGAGCAGGTGTCAGCTAGATTCCACTCAGAAGTTATCACTGGAGGCTGGCAGACGGCATAGCACAGAGGTGGCAGACGGCATAGCACAGAGGATGGAGCCCTTTGAATTCAGTCTTCTGGAAAAGTAATGCAAAAGAGAGGGAGGAGAAGATCTCGAGTGGTCCTTTTAAAGGAAAGATGCTTTAAGGAGCGCACGTTGCTGGATAAATTCACGGATGCTGATACCCTGCAGAAGTTCCAGTTATCCCAGGCACTAATCATGGGGCTGTGTACCCAACTCATAGGGTACTTTAAACCCTCAACCCAGCGAAGCCATGCCAGAACAGCCATCACTAAATTGCTGGCTGCCTTACACTTTTTTGGAAAGCATCCTATCAGATGCTAGCTGGAGATGCAAGATGCTTGCGATAACTTACCGCACGGTTTTATGCAGTATTTAACATCTTCATGCTGGCGCCTCCTGGCCCTTTAAGAGGTTTAGGTTGCCGGGAGGTGTGGCTGGGGCTTAGGATCATGTGACAGCCAATCACAGCAGTCACATGATCAGAAAATCACCATCGCAAGCAGCGATAGGGAGCATTTGGTTAGGACGGGTAACTGTGTCGGGAGTGCATAGAGTGCGTGCTCTCGGCACAGCTGTATTGACCGTAATTTGCGCAAATATGCGGCCTCTCGGTGCCAAAATGTAATGCATGCGAGATTATAAAGAGAGTTTCTTCGTGAATTACACGCTGTGAAATGATGTGCGTTATTTTACTCAAATGCGGTAAAATATTGCTTAATGAATTGTGTGCACATTCCTATAAATCTTGGTGTCTGTACATTCTAAGGCCAGCCATAGACGGAGTGATTTTCTTTCCTGCAACCACGGGTCACAGTCAGTGTTGTTGGGGGAATCCCTACCGTGGAGCCATTGTGTCCCCACTTGGAGAACACAGTGAGTATTTCTAGCGATTATTTCTAGCGGCTATAACAGCCACTAGCAATAATCACATGTAAAATCCAGCAGGTTGGTTGTACCCAAGTTGATTGATCAACTTGAGTAAATTTAGCCTGCCCATGCATGGTTCGAATCTCAAGTGGTTCCCGCTGAACAGGCCGAGCTTTGAACCATCTATGAGACAGATCAGCCTACTGCTGCAGCCTCTCACCTTTTCTAACCAGCTATCAAGGTTCCAGTGTTTTCAGTCTGATCACTGGCACAGAGAAGATGGAAGAAAAGCTTCCTTCAATTTGCAGCAAAGTGATGCACTATAATCATCTCAGCCAAGGCAAAGACACTGGATTGGAGCTCAAGGACTGACATTTAATTTTAAAAAGTGTTTGGTCTGAAAGATCATGCTGTGCTGTACGTTGTGACATGTCAAGCATTTATCCATGCAGACTTGTAAGCTACTGAAAAGTCCACTTTAAAAGAGAAGTTCAGTATTTTTGTTCTTTTAAAGAATCATACCTACCTAGGTGGATCCTTTAAGTAAGGAAATAAACCAAACAGAGGAAACATATGCACAGATGTGCAACAGTTAAGCAATCCAAAATAAACTCTAATGCCTCGTACACACGATCGGATTGTTGGCCAACAAAACCGTGGACTTTTGTCCGAAGGGCGTTGGCCCAAACTTGTCTTGCATACACACAGTCACAAAATTGTTGGCCAACAAATACAAACGTAGTGACGTACTACTACTATGTTGTTTTTCAGCTCTTTAGCGCCACCCTTTGGGCTCCTTCTGCTAATTTCGTGTTATCATAAGCTTGGTGAGTGTTGATTTGCGCTTTTCATTTCGCACTTTTCATTTTGCTCTTTTCATTTTGCACTTTTCAGTTTGCGCTTTTCAGTTCATTTCTGAACGGCTGTTCGTCAACCAGCCATGTTGCGGAATCGGAGGAGATAACATGTTATTTATTATTGGCCTTGGAGTTATTGCTTTGACATAATTTTTTTGGTTGAATAATGATTTAAATTGGTATATTTTCTATATTTTTGGATGCATAGAATGCACTTTTTGGTAAAGTTCTGTTGGCAGATAGCATGTCTAATTTTATTTGTTTCCTTTTTTTAATGCACATTAAAAAAATTGTGGAGAATAATACTTGGCTATGTGTTTTACTTCAAATGACAGTTTGGGAGTAGGCAGTTACATTTAAAAAAAATACAATGTAAAATTAACAAGGGACACCAACATAGTTGTATCTTTCATCGTAAAAACTACAGGATAATTTTGTTGTGATAACTTGCCCAAAAAAAAAAGCATAATAATATTATTCTTGATACCACTAGAAAAAAAAGCCTTTGAAAATTTGTTTGCAATAACTCCATCAGTATCACCAGCAAAGCAACTTCATTATTATCCCATTAAAGAAGAAGAGAATTGTGCGCTGCATTTCGAGATTTCATAATTTGCCACGTCACCAATGTTAATTCTCCATTACAAACGCTAGTTTACAAGACCGAAGCTTCTGGCTTCTCCTTGCTTCTGAGCATTCGTGTTTGTACTTTGGACTTTTGTCCGACAGACTTGTGTACACACGCTCAGAAAATCCGACAACAGACATTTGGTTGTGGAAAATTTGAAAACCTGCTATCCAAAATTTGTCAGCGGAAAATCCGACAACAATCCGATGGAGCATACATACGGTCGGATTTTTCACCAACAGCCTGTCATCACACATTTCCCCTTGGAAAATCCGATCGTGTGTTTGAGGCTTTAGACTAGACTCACACTAGCCAATTCTGAAAAATGCTGAAAAATGTTCTCACTAAGCAGCCGATGTCAGGCAATCAGGTGGCGATCCTGCCTGTTTTTTATTTTTTTATTTTTTATGGGGCTAAGGCACCTAACGCACATGCCAAGCACCGTTGACTTGAATGGGCAAGTTTGCTTGTCATGTCCTGTTACATTTGCGTTGCCACCGCAGAATGTGAACAGCCTCCTCTGGCTGTTTATTAGCCTTACGGTGGGTGTCTGGGGAGGAGCTGGGGGGCAGTAAAAGCCGTTTTTTAAGCCCCCCCAGCTGCCTATGTGAGAAAGGTAAAACAGACAGAATAAAAAAAACAAAAAAACAAATGCAGTTATGTATTTGTTGACTAGTGTAAATATCTGACCTTGATTTCATAGCAGTCTCTTGTACTCCCCTATATAGTGGGTCTTTCATAGTCTGGGAAAAGAAGGGTTAGTATAAGTCAGCTCCTGCTCCTTCACTGTCCAATCACAGGTTGTGGGTTGGGAGGTGGCCAAGGTGTTTTGCTTAAAGCGGGGTTCCACCCAAATTTTGAACATTATCTCTATGCATTCTCTTCCTTGCCTAGATGCTGACATGCTGTGTAAAAAAATTTAAATCGCCGTAATTACCTTTTTTTTCTAATCTTCTTAGCACTTCCTGGTTTTCCTCCCATGGGAGTAGGCGTGTTTCTAGCCTCTCCCAGACCTCCCACAGTCCCCTGGGAGCTAGTCTCAGGCTTCCCAGCATGCATTGTGCAACAACGTCATCACAACATCTCGGTGAATGCTGGGAGCACAGCATTCACCGCATCCAGGAAATACATGCTTGTGGGCTTCAAATGCCCACAATGAAGATGGAAACCGCCTTCAGTGAATTTCATAAGTTATTCTTTACAACGAAATCGGACACAGACGGACTTATTACACAGAACATGTGAGTAGATAATCATGAGAAGAAAAGTTTGTGAATGAACTCCAAAAAAAAAAACGATAGATAGGTGGACCCCCGCTTTAACAGCAGTTGGGAAATAGTGAAGTCATCAAAGTGGCTGTGCTGAAAGAGTGTAAATCTCAGGATTAGCTGGACAACATTAAAAAATCCTTTAGCAGGTGTAACATCTACTGTATGTGTATTTTGTTTGTGTATTTAGCTATTTGCAGGGAGCTCGCCGTTAAATTCATATTTAATTTATTTTTAATCTGATGGTCTAATTGAAACCTCTTAAGGATTGGCCTATTTTTCAAACTTGTTCTTTACAAGGTAAAATCATTTTTTTTTTTTAATAATTATATATACGCTGCACTAAAAGGGTATAAGTAAAAAGTGCACAGTATATAAATAATCTCAAGTTAAATAAATAATGAACCAGTGAATTATATATATATCATACAGTGAATAAAAATGTGCCTAGGGCATAACTTGGTATTTTAAAATACAAAAAAAGATATATAAAAAACAATATAACAAAGTGATAAATATTGTAACTAATAAATGAGTGAGATATGTCCAACAAAACACTCAGTTTAAAGTGCCTGGTGCATATCTGTGTTTAAAAACATAGACATAATCAAATAATAAATAGAAAAAGTGCTCCTGTGCAAATATAAAGTGCCCAAATACGTCATAAATGACCGTGCTGAGAGTAAGCATCAGTGCAGAAGGTATGTGACAAAGTGCTCATGTGCATATAAATCGCATCCAGCTGCGTCACTAATAACGTGATAAAAGTCCATGTAATTCAGGAACAATAAATGTGTAATCCAAGACGTGCTAGGGTGTCTTCACTCAGGTGCCCCCCTTAGGTAGTAAATGCTCACCTTAGAGCGTGTGACTTTGCGACTTTGAGGTTAAGCTAAGTCAAAGAACGAATGTGAACCACCTCTGGGCTCTTCAAATATCAGGCTCCTGGGTTCCTCAGCATAATCATCCGGGATATATAAAAGGAAAAACTCGATAGTGCAATGACATTTTAACAATTTATTTAACTAAAGCAAAAATCCCCATCTGGGGTACTCACACAAATCAGGCGCGTCAGTGCACCATTCTATGATGGACATATAGCAGATTATACCAGGATGGTATCGGGATAATACGAGCGATGCCGTCCTGACCCCTCCCCTTTTTTTTTTGCTAGAAAATTACTTAGAACCCCCAAACATTAAATATTTTTTTCAGACACCCTAGAGAATAAAATGGCAGTCATTGTAATACTTTATGTCACACCGTATTTGCGCAGTGGTCTTACAAGCGCAAATTTGAATTGAATAAAAAAATAAGACAACAGTAAAGTTAGCCCAATTTTTTTCCATATTGTGAAAAGTAATGTTATGCTGAGTAAATTGATACCCAACATGTCATGCTTCAAAATTGTGCCCGCTTGTGGAATGGCGACAAACTTTGGCACTTAAAAATCTCCATTGATGACGTTTAAAAATTTCTACAGATTAACAGTTTAGAGTTACAGAGGAGGTCTTGGGTTGGAATTATTGCTCTCACTCGAATGATCGTGGCGATACCTTACATGTGTGGTTTGAACACCATTTTCATATGCGGGCACGACTTACATATGCGTTCGCTTCTGCGTGCGAGCTCGGCGGGACGGGGCGCTTTCATTTTTTTTTTTCTTATTTATTTCACTTTTTATTTTTTCTTTTTACACTGTCCTTTAAAAAAAAAAAAATTTGGGTCACTTTTATTCCTATTACAAAGAATGTAAACATGTAATGTAATGTAAATGTAAAAAAGAATGTAAAAAAAGCATGACAGGACCTCTTTAATGTGAGATCTGAACTCAGATCTTACATTTACACTTAAAAGCAATAAAAAACAAAATAAATAAATGTCTTTAAAAAAAAAAATTCCCCTTTAAGACCATTGGACAGAAGTTATGCTTGACGTCGCTTCCGTCATCCAAGCCTGTGATCGTCTCCGCCGCTACCGACGGCTCTGGTAAACGGTGGAGATGACCGGAGCGCGGCGGAAAGGGGCACCTCCCCCCCCGCCGATAAAAGTGATCTTGCGGCGAATCTGCCGCAGAGACCACTTTTATCTGAAAGCAGGCCGCCTGCTGTTTAAGAGGATACTGGGGTTATGGCAGCTATCTGCTGCCATAACAGCGGTATTCCATGTCAAAGTACCGATGTATAATGACGGTGGCTGGTCCGTAAGTGTTAATATGGAACTTTCTTCTTCTGTGTGTCCTGGCTTTTCTGGAGTGATTTATAACACCAGGGTAAGCATTCTGGCTGACAAATTTGCATGCACATAGCACATTGAACAAAAAGCACAAGTGGAAAATGAAGTTTGCTGTGGTAAAAATGTTAATAGCTGAGAGATGATATGTGCTACATTGCTGAAGAAATAGTTTTGCATGCCTTAAACTCTGAAAAAGAAATGAAAGTGAAAATTTTTTTGCTAGCTGCCTGAGAATGGAATATTTATTTCCAATTGCAACTGGTAGTTAAAAATTCTCATTGTCATTCAGTGAGGTCTCGTCAGTCAAAACTTATTAACTCATGGTATATCAGATTCACAAACAGGGGGAAGCACAAAACTCAAAACAAACTTGGGAGCTGAAACATATTTAAAGCAAAACACTATAAAAACAGCAAATAATGTATATTTACTCCTTTACCTGTCAAAGGATTTTTTATCTCTGTTCAACCAGTCTTGTCATTAAGCAACGCTCAACAAAACAGATGGTGCCCTTATTTCCTGGATCAGTAAAGCAGCTTCCTATGTTAACTCCCTGTGTAGACCGGCGTGCGCCGATACACGTCGGCAGAGTGGCACCACTGCGCGAATAGGCGTACCTATACGTAAAAGAATGATAGCGTGCCCGCCGCATGGCCGCCGCACACGGCGGGAATGTGCCTGCGGGTTCCGCGGAATTGATGTCCCCCGGCAGCCTTCGATTGCGGTGAGGAGAGGCAGAACAGTGAACTGCGTATGTAAACACAGCATTTCTCCGTTCTGCCTAGTGACATGACAGGGATCTACTGCTCCCTGTGATCGGGAGCAGTAATCTCTGTCATGTTTCAGTAAACCCATCCCCCCTACAGTTATAACACACCTAGGGAACACACTTACACTTACTGACCCACAAGGAAGGTATCACATTTTAGTCTGTGACATTAACTCTACAAAGTACACAATTGTGAATGTGTATGCACTGAATGCCACCAAGCACGTTTCTTCCATAGGGTCCTCAGGAAGGTCAACCAGATCTAACAGGACTACCTGCTGTTGTGCGGGGACTTCAACCTACCCCCTGACCCCAAAATAGACTCTACCACACTCTCCAACAGATTTTAAAATTCCTTACAACCTTTGCTCTTCCGATATGATCTTTATGATGCATGGAGTTGTCTAAATGCTTCGGAAAGAGACTACTCCTTCTTTTCCACAAGCTGGGGAAAACACGAGACTGGATCTTTTCTTAACAGACAAATGGCTACTAATGAAAATCAAGGCATCTAAAACCAACAACATTACCTGGTCGGATCACGCCTCGGTGACACTGCTGGTGGATGACACTTCTACTGTCAACCCCACATTTATTTGGAGATCCAGGCGGATCCTACCAGGTCTGAATTAACAAAAGAATTGGTTGAATTTTTTGAACTCTATGCAAATTCTGTTACCAATCCCTTTGCAACTTGGAATGCCCACAAAGCATTTATGCATGGTTTTTTTTTTTAACAGTAAAGTTTTTTATTTTATTAAACATTTAAGACAGTACAAACAATGTCAGCATTATTTGAGGATCCGACATGAATCAACAGACTACAAACTTATAGAAGTACGTGTAAAAAAACAGAAACTCCTCCATTCCATCTGCTAATATAGTAAGCATAATCTTGATCAAAGACAGAACCGGGGGCCCAAGTCTGTACAAGGTGAGAAATGTGTCATCTTCATATAACTTTTCCTTGGTGGGATAAATTAAGAAAATCTTTACCTACACCATCAGCGTGCTATTGATTATTCAGCCCCACCACCTCCCGGACTAGGGGGAGGGGGGAGAAAAAAAATAGACGCCCGTGGTCTCCCCCAACACCTGGGGTCAACCACATGCGTCTATCCAGCTTGACCACACCTTGTCGAATTTTTGAGGACAGTTCCTGCTTTCATAGGTTAAGCGGTATAGCGGCAGCGCATTGTTTACCGCCGCTTCCCATGCACCTTTAGTAGGGGCCTCTTTGTTCTTCCAATTGAGGAGTATTTCTCTCCTTGCATAGAATATGGAGTATGTTAAGCATTGTTTAATATATCGGTCTCCCTCTATGTTCTCCAAGTGACTGAGTAGTAGGATCGAGGGGTCCTCTGGTACCTCAGCTCCACACACCACCCCCAGCCTGTCCGCTATCGCGCTCCAGTATGGGCGGAGCTTGGGACAGGACCAGACCATGTGAAAAAATGTTCCCACTTCTAGTTCACATCTAGTACAGGTGGGGGTCTTTTCAGGATATATTTGTGCTAGTCGCTGGGGCGTGTAGTAGGCTCTATGGATAAACTTTAGTTGAATAAATCTATCCTTAGCTGCAATCATGGACGGGATAAACGTGGATAGGCACTCCTCCCATTCCTCCTCCCCCAGCGAGGGAATATCCGTCTGCCATTTAATTCTGGTTCTGTCAGTTTTAACATCATGGGCCACTGTTAAGTACAAATAAAGAGAAGACAGGGGTTTCTCCAGCATCCCGGAGATCAAGAGGCGCTCGATTGAATCCGGCTCGAGCGCCACCCGATCAGGAAACTGGGCCCTGAGGGCGTGCTGCAACTGCATATATCTAAAAAGGAAGGAGTTTGGTAGATTATGGGCCTGTTGCATCTCTCTAAACGACAGAACTCTCCCCCGTGACATCACCTGTTTTAATTTAGTGATGCCTCGCCTTGCCCATGTCACCGGGTCCGGGACAGTGAAGAGGTGCGGGAGCATAGGATTGGCCCACAATGGGGTGTGTGGGGACACAGTGGCTGGTTGTAATAAAGCTGCCCTTGAAGACCTCCAGACCTGAATGGTGGTCCTCATGGGGCCTGTAACTGCAGGAGTGGCCTTTATTCCTCTATACGGGAGATTGGAGAGTGCTGCATAGGAGCCCATAACCGCCGCCTCCAATGTAACAGCCGGGTTTTGGCGGGGCTGCGAGAACCACCACCTCACCGTCACTAGGACAGCCGCCCAGTAATAAATTAAAAAATTCGGCAGGGCCAGTCCACCCCCTGAAAGAGGAAGGTACAATATAGCCTTAGCAACCCTTGGCGCTCTCCCCGCCCAGATGAAAGAGATCACAACGCTCTCTAATTTATGAAAAAAGGATTTAGGTATTAAAACTGGGGTTTGCCTAAAGTAGTACAGGAACTTTGGTAAATAGATCATTTTCAATAAGTTTCCCCTACCCACTGGGGACAGAGGGAGAGATCTCCAGGTGGAACACTTTTGTTGTAATTGAGGCAATAACGGGTACACATTCCTGTCCAGGTACTCCTTTAACTCACCCCCCACACTTACTCCCAGGTATGTGAACTCTCTCACCCACTTCAGTGGAGTATTTGTGTCTATAAGTGGTAGGGAACTGCAGAGGGGAAAAAGCACCGATTTGTTCCAATTGATGCGAATGCCCGAAAATCGGCCGAATGTGTCGAAAAGGGCCAGCGCTGCCCGCAGGGAGTTCGAGGCGTCCGCTAGATACAGGAGGGAGTCATCCGCATACAGCGAAATTTTTTCGGTGACAGCTCCCACCTGTATCCCCTTAACCGTTTCGTCTGCTCTGAGTAGGATAGCTAGCGGCTCGAGTGCCATAGCAAAGAGGGCTGGGGAGAGTGGGCACCCCTGCCTCGTGCCCCTCTCGAGGGAGAATCTGTTCGAGAGGGTGCCATTCGTACGGATGCGAGCCGTAGGTCTGGCGTACAATAGTCTGAGCCATGTCAAAAATTTAGGCCCAAAGCCAAACCTAGAGAGGACTGCCCATAGGTAGCCCCACTCGACGGAGTCAAACGCTTTCTCCGCGTCGAGTGAGGCCACCACTCCCGAACCCCTCGACTCGGCCAGAGCTATATGCGTGTGCAGTCTTCGAATGTTAATGTCTGTTCCCCTGCCAGGCATAAAGCCTGTTTGGTCTGGGTGAATTAGGGCCGTAATCACCATATTCAGTCTGTTGGCAAGGACTTTCGAAAGAATCTTGGTATCTACATTAAGTAGAGAGATGGGGCGGTAGGACGAGCATAAGGTTAGGTCCTTTCCTACCTTGGGAATGACGACAATCACCGCCTCATACATAGAGTCAGGAATAGATTCCGCAGCCATAGACTTAGACAGTAAGGATTGGATTTTGGGAGCCAGCTGTTCTGCATACATTTTATAAAATTCGACTGGAATGCCGTCCGGGCCAGGGGTTTTGCCCGTCTGCATCATTTTTAATGCTTTTAGAATTTCCTCGACACTAATGGGAGCGTCTAGTTTATTAGCATAGGTAGGGGTTAGGGTCGGTATATCAATATTGTCCAAGTAAGCGGTCAGCTCTGCAGGGTCATAATCCGCCCTGGAGAGGTATAAGCTCTGATAATAGGAGGCGAATTCCTTATTAATGTCCCCTGGGGAGGTGAGCACAGATCCCCTATCATCACAAATTTGTCCTATTGACATTCCCCCCGAGTGTTCTCTAGAGAGCCAGGCCAGGAGGCGACCTGTCCTCTCACCCTGCTCAAATATTCTCTGTTTTTGGTGCAAGAGTCTCTTTTGGGTCAGTGACGTTCATACCATTAGAGTCTCTCTCAGAAGTTCCTGCAGTCTCCCGTATATCTGAGGGTCGGGGGAGCTAACGTAAAGAGCCTCCTGCCTTCCTGTCTCCTCCTCTAAGCATGTAAGTTCCTTTCTCCTGTCCCTGCGAACCCTTGAGATGATGGTCTGGTACTGTCCCCTAGTGAACGCCTTAAAGGCATCCCAGACCGAGGCCGCCGAAGCAGACCCCTCGTTCTCCACCCAGTATGTCTCCAACTCCTGTCTATACATCGGCTCCACCTCCACATCCGAGATCCAATACCTCGACAGGCGCCAGAGTTTGTCAGATGGGACTACCGAGGCATCCAGGTCCAGGAGAAGTGGGGCGTGATCCGAGATTCCCCGGGGGAGAATTGCAATTCCACGAACTCTAGGCAGGACAGAACCCCCCGCGTAAACTAAATCAATTCTCGAGAAGGTTCTGTGCGACGCAGAGTGACAAGTATACGCCCTCTCCCCCGGGTGCTTCCATCTCCATAGATCATGCATACCATAGGTGGCCGCCCACTCTGCAAGCCCCTGCGGGGTCGCACCAGTGGGGGTCAGTCTATCCAGGCCTGCGTCCGGTAACAGGTTAAAGTCTCCCAAGATTACTACGTTCTCCGTATCAAATTCCGCTATTTTCGCAGTTATTTGATTCAGTATTTGAAGGGAGGCCGGGGGCGGGAGATATAGGCCCACAATAACCCATGGAACATTGTGAAGCAGGGCATGTAACACCACATATCTACCCCCCGGGTCCAGAGCCAGGCCAAGGAGCTTGAAGGGGAGTGTCTTGAGAATTAGTATGCTTACTCCCCTTGAAAAGGAGGAGTATGTCGCATGGTAGTGATACCCCACCCACGGTTTTTTAAGACTAAAGGTCCGCTTTCCCACCAAATGTGTCTCCTGGAACACACACACGTGGGGTCGGTAGGTCTTAACAAACTGAAAGACCAACGAGCGCTTCACCGGAGAGTTCAGGCCCCGTGTGTTCCAGGAGAGCAGTCTAAGGGAGGTCATCTGTGCGGTTCAGAATTATATGAGGATCAATGGGAGGTACCAGCTCCCTGACCAGAGGTCCGGGCCCGGGTAGGCCAAACCAGGACTCTAAGCGGCATGGAATGATTTGCAGGTAGTCTGCCTGTAGCACTGTCATGAGCAAAAAACATATAAAAACAAAATAAACCAAACAACATAAGTGGGTCTGCAACTGCAGGCCATTTAAACCAAACATCCCCCCCCCACCCCGCCCCTCCCCCCAACATGGTAAGAGGGGCCTCATTCCCATCCAACAAAAAAGGGGAAGGCTTAGAGCCATCGTGAGGGCAATGTGCAAACGGCGCTCAGCCTGTCACCGGCAAATTAGCTTCTTGTTATCCGGCACGGATAATTAAGTGTGAATCACATGGGTCCCCGCTTACTTAAACTTCCAAAGTTGCGTATCATATGACTACCCCTGCCAACATTGAATTATAGCCTGGGTCCATACCATGCCCACCCATCGTAACAGGAGGTACCATACATAGGAAGTCCTGGGCAGACAAGTCTAGAGACAGGGTCCGTAACCCCACCACCCCCACCCCTCTCCAAACGTCAGCAAAGAAGGGTCTCCTCCGTGGAAGAGGAGAGACAAGAGAAGGGGGGGGCACGCCATCTCACCGAGTCCAGAGGAATGTCACCATGCCAAGTGGAGGGGGAGTGAGTCCCGGAACGGATCCGTCCCTCCGGCCGTAGGAGCCAAGCACAGTAGGGGAGATCACGTGGGCAGGCAAAGCCCGGGTTATTTAACAAGATCCAGGATCACCATCAGTCCAAGAGGATACCTCCACCCCCCACCTTCATAAGGTAAGGAGAACCAGAGGGAGGGTGTCCCTGAGTCACTCCGGACCACGTCACATGGCCTCTCCCGAGTGGTGCAATAGGTTAAGGTGGACCCCGGGAGCCCAAACCAACCTCCAGGGGGGGGCTGCTGCATTAAGTTCAGTCCTCCCAAACTTTGTTTAGTGCACATACACCTGTATGAAAGGGTATCAGAAAGGATCAGTCTCGCATTTCAGCAATCAGATATGGGGGGGGCCAAGCCTAGGATTAAGTCAGAGGGGTAGCACATGAGCAGAGCAATGTGAGCGGGGTTTAGGGGCGAAGAGTCTCAGCCCACGCTGCAGCATCCCTGGGCGAAGTAAAAAATTGTACTCTCTCCCCATCCTGGACCCGTAACTTAGCAGGAAAAAGCATGCTGTATTTCACTCCCTTTTGTCTCAGCATAGCTCTGACTTGATCGAAGGATTTGCGGCGGCGTTGGGTCTCCACTGAGTAGTCCGGGAATATAAGCAGGGTTGCATCACCAACTTTTAGGTCTCCTTGTACCCTGGCTGCGCGGAGGATCGTGTCCCGATCTCTGTAGTGCAGAAGCTTGAAAATAAAGGTGCGCGGCGGGGCTCCCGGAGGTCCCCTAGACGCCGGCATCCTATGGGCTCTCTCTATAGAGAAGTGGGGAGAGAAGGCAGCCCTGGGGAGCAGCTTAGGCAAGAGGTCCTCCATAAATGCGACCGGATCAGCCCCCTCAGCCCCCTCCGGAAGGCCAAGGATCCTCAGATTGCTCCTCCGATTGCGGTTCTCCGCGTCTTCAGCTCTATTTTCAAGGTGTTTGACTTTCAGTTTCAGGGCCTGGATATCCGCATGGTGCTCCCTCTGTGTGTCCTCTACGTCTGACACCCGTCTTTCCGCCTCAGTAACTCGGTCTCTGAATTTATCCATGTCTCTGCGGATGAGGGCAGTCTCTATCTGAACATGGTCAATTTTAGTGGTTAGAGTTGCCTGGCATGTAGTTATGGCCAGCATTAGGGCATCAAAAGCCGCAGAGCCCACCTGTATAGCTCCGTCAGGAGGGGAGGCCGACGGCGACGCCATCTTGGACGCCTCGTGTGCAGCGGGTCTCGGGGCAGAGCGGGTCCTCACCGGAGTGTTAGTGTACCTGTACTGGCTCGATTTCCTGCCCGCGGGCATCGCCCAGTCCACTCACAAGAGCCTCCAGGAGCGATAAGGTCCAGTTCTGCGATCCTTCACACTAGGATGACTGTAGGATTGATGGCCGGAGACGGGAGCTCAGTTAACACACGTCTGCTCCCAGCGCCATCTTGGACACGCCCCATTTATGCGTGGTTTACTCATCAAATTGGGAGCAAGGGCTAAGAGAAAGAGGAGGCGGCAAATACAGGAACTTTCTTATAAGATTCAATCCCTATAAGCTCAAAACAAAAGGAATACAACCCCTGCAACATCTGAACAATTAACTAAACTCAGATATGATCTCAGACTAATCCTATTAAAGGACTTTGAAAAGGCCTCTAGGAGGCTAAACATGTCCTACTATGCTAATGGCAATAAGGCAGGAAAGTTGCTTGCAGAGGGCAGAGACAGAGAACCAAAATCCCATATATCATACATCCAGCGACCCAAGCTAAATTGTACCACCCCAGGCCATTGTGGATGCTTTTAGCACCAACTATAGTTCATTGTACAACTTGAGTCAGGACCCACATACCACTCAACCCATGCCCTCTATGATTTCCACATTTCTTAAAATAATTAAACTTCTGCATCTTACGAAGAACAACTAAATACTCTAAACGCTCCACTTACTGAGCTGGAAGTCTCCCAAACTATAGATTCACTACCCAATAATAAATCACTTTCACTGGGGAATATTTTAAAACATTCAAAAATGCTTTAGTCATAAACCTAACTGAACTATACAATCATGCTGCTTCCTCCTCCTCCTCCTTCTCCTCTGAGATGCTCCAAGCTATGATTGTTGCACTGCCAAAGCCAGGGAAGGAACCCAACATGCCCCAAAATTTTCATCCCATTTCATTGCTCAACAATGACCTGAAGATATATGCTAAAATGATCGCAGGCACACTGGTGGATTTACTACCATCTCTTATCCAACCAGACCAATCTGGATTTACATAAGACCGCCAAACAGCCGACACTACCAGACGCCTCATTAACATTATCTATCTAGCCAACAGAACCAGAATGCCTTCTCTGCTCCTAGCCTGGGATGCAGAAAAGGCGTTCAATCAGATACACTGGGAGTACCTTGCACAGGTCCTAAGGGGTTTTGGCTTTGGAGGCCAAATATATCAGGCTATCATGGCATTGTACACCACCCCTTCAGCCCAAGTATACATGTCGAGTTTGCTCTCAACTCCCTTCACAATAACAAATGATACTCGTCAAGGGTGTCCATTATCTCCATTGATTTTTACTTTACTCATGGAGCCTATTGCCACGTACACATGACCGGTTTTGCCGTCGGAATAAACTCCGAAGGTTTCTCCGATGGCACTCCAATGGAATTCCATTCAAGTGGCCTTGCCTACACACGGTCAATCCTACAGATGATCAGAAATAAATAGTTAATTTTCAAAAAGAAAGTCCGATGAGGCCTACACACGATCGGAATAGACGATGAAAAGCTTTTTTATAATATTATGTAGTATTTGTATGATTTTATAGTTATATGACTATATGTCTGTATTCTTTTACATAAATAAACCATACATTTCTTGATGTAAGCGTCTGATCACACGCCTTCCATCCACTTCCTACTAAACAGTCCTTTCCAGACCACCCCTGGTCAGCTAAGGCAGCGGGACACGCTCCATTATCTCCCCCCAGTCCTACCTCTGACTACAATACTGCCTTTGTTTTACAGCAAACGATCTCACAAGCGCAGGAGTATTTTTCACCATATCTTGTTCATACTTTTGATGAAAAGCTTCCGTCTGACTTTTTCTGTCAGATATTCCGCTCATGTGTACGCGGTTTGTGGCCACATACATTCGCCAACACCCGGATATTACAGGTTTCACAATCAATGGCAGGATACATACCATCAGCTTGTTCGCTGATGATATAATCTTGATGCTCACAAATGTCTCTTCCCTGGCTTCGGTACATCAAGCATTGCAAATGTTCAACTCATTATCCTATTATAAAGTTAATGAATCCAAATCATATCTGCTAGGGCTGGGTCTATCGAATGAGGTACAGAATAGTATTAGCAATGAATTCCCCTATACTTGGAAAGACAAGGGTATAACATACCTGGGTATCACCCTTACCCCCCCAAGTAACCGGTCTTGTTAAAGAAAACTATCTAAATTTCCTGCACTCCATACGTCCCAAACTGGATAACTTAGGGAAACATGAACTATCCTGGACAGGTAGGCTGGCTGCATTCAAAATGCAAATTCTTCCACAACTTCCATATTTATTTAGAACACTGCCCATTCCAGTCCCGAATTATTTTTTCTCACAGACACAGTCACTAATAAACAGATATTTATGGAAGGGGAAAAAAGCACGCTGCACTTTTAGCAGGCTCACTCGGGCTAAAAAGGTGGGGGGTATAGGTTACACACACATAAAAGACTACTACGCAGTTACCATATTAGCCCAACTAAGGGGATGGTTTACCACACACCACACCATATTATGGGCTGAACTTGAACAATACCAGGTCACCGGGGGTAACCTATATAACTATCTTATAACCATCATCTTCCGCTCATCCACCCCTGCCACAGTAGCTCACACAGTACAGGCTTCCATAGAGGCTTGGTAATATCTCCAAAAATCCAATTTTCCCATGGGTACACTTACACCCCTCAAATTCCCAATAACAGCGCTTTCACTCCTAATTCCCGACATATCCTTGAACAATTGGAGCACTACTAGAACGCTCCTTTTGGAAGACCTATTTTGTAGGCTCAGAACTTTAAAAATTTCGATCGTTACAACTGGAATACTCTATCCCTCAATCAGAATTCTATAAATATATCCAAATATCCCATCTCCTGAAACATAATAACAAACTAATCACATACCTACCCTGGCAGTTAGTCTTATTCTATACGTCCAACACCAAAAAAACGAAAGGTACATCACTAATATATAATTGCCTTCAGAACAAACAAATATTCAGTAAAACGCCTAACATTCAGGCCTGAGAAAAAAACTTGGGTAAGGGAATAATGTGTGGGCCAATGGGAGAAAGCACTCAGTGTTACATTTGCATCTACAAGAAGTGTCAATCTATGGGAACTACATTAAAAAATTCTGTTGCACTGGTACCTCACCCCATACTGATTATCAAAATTCACTCCTGGACTATCCTCGAGATGCTGGAGGGAATGTGGTGAAGTGGACACTCTACCACACATATTGTGGCTTTGTCCATGTATCCAAAACTACTGGATTGACATCTTTAACTTAATTGGACAGATCACAGGAATAAAACTTGGCCTTCCCAGGGTATGGCACTTCTTTCACTTGGTATAATTCTAATCCCAACAAGAATGAGAACAATAGTTTCTCACATACTCCTAGAAGCCCGACTTACATTGGTCAGGCATTGGAGAGACAGAACACCTCCTGGCTTGGCAGAAACTCTGCAAATAATAAACACACACGGTACATATGAGATACAATTTGCATTTAGCACTGGTAAACACCTGACAATCAGTGAATTTTGGAGTCCCTGGAAGATGTGGTATTCACAGTACAGGGGATCATATACTTCCGATAAGTAGGAATTACGGTTAGTTGAGATATGGGTTTGTATCTAAAATGTTAAAACTGGAGGCTTAACCATTAGAATCGGTTAACTGATACTCAACCACTTTTCTTTTCATGTTTTATGTTATTTAATTTTTCTCTTTCTTACTGTTCATTTTATTTGTTGACAAGCATATTGAGGACTAGAATGTAACTAGTACCATTTAGTTTAACATCTCTAAAAGTACTCCTGAGCGCAGGGTACAGAGCTAAGAGATATTTATATTGGTTATACTTTTCAAACAATGAACCATGTCGGTTTTGTACTGTTGGCAGTTGATACTGCTCGTTATATCCACAATATGTTTTGTATTCTATTTTATATGAAAAAATTAATAAAAAACTTATTGAAATTAAAAGAATAATTTGGGGTCAGATTTGTCCGCAGATCGCCTCCATTACCAGTAAAAACAATAAAAAAAAAATAAAAGTCCCTAAGTCTATCCCGTAGTTTGTAGACGTGATAACTTTTGTGCAAACCAATCAATATACGCCTATTGCAATTTTTTTACCAAACATATGTAGAAGAATATATATCGGCCTAAACTGATGAATACATTTTTTTATATATATTTTTGATCAAATGCCACCAAAAGAAAGCTCTATTTGTGGGAAAAAAAGGACGTTAATTTTGTTTGGGTGCAATCCTGGGGTGTTCCCAGTGTCACCAGAACTAGTGTCCCCATTGGAAGATTTCCCAACTTTTATTGTTGTAATGTCAACCCAAATTTTTTTAGTTTTTTTACTTTCACTTTTGATGATAACAGTAAACGGGACCAATAGAGCGGGTGAATCTCCCTAACTGTGGCACAGACAGCGATAAAAACAGTCTTCCACTCAAAAAAGCATAAGGCAGCAGATGAATATAGAAAGAAAAAATGGTATGAGACACCAGTTGCACTTTAAATCTTCATATTTAATTAACCCATTCAGCCTTTGCATCTCTTTAACTGGGCTATTACATGCAGGGATGGCAGGAAGCTCTGCCTGATCACATGATCACTGTGATTGGCTGTCACAGTGGTCACATGATCAGGAGCCAGGGATGAAAGCAGGGATGGAAGCTCGGGACCTTACCAGGCCATGGCTTCATTTAAAGTCCCAAATCCCTTTTCCCTTGTATTATCAGTAGCCAGTCTCAGTGGCTCCCGATCATTAATAGAGACCAGAAGCTGTCTTTGACAGCTCAGTCTCTGTCCTTTGAGTGCGCAGTGAGCATGCTCTTTGCACAGAATCCTTTGCCACCTATAGATGCATTTGTGTGGTGGGTGGGCACTGAAGCCCACCCTCTTTGTAAACACTTATATGCATTACATGGGTGGCTGAAGTTCAAATCAAGCACCCCAGCAATGTTCAAATAATTGCATACATTCAAAGTTCATCTATCACTGATACAGCTTCGGCAACCTGAGATTTGCTTACTATGATTTACTGCACATCCCCATTGCTCTTTGCATTGTTGTATTTTTTAAGCAATGCTAATTCTTTGCTTCAGTACTTTCTGAATCACTGACTTAGGGCCCTTTCACACTGGAGCGGTTTGCAGGCGCTATTGCGCTAATAATAGCGCCTGCAAACCGACCCGAAAGTGCCGCTGCTGCCGAGGGCTTTCACACTGGAGCGGTGCGCTAGCAGGACGGGAAAAAAAGTCCTGCTAGCAGCATCTTTGGAGCGGTGAAGGAGCGGAGTGTATACCGCTCCTTCACCGCTCCTGCCCATTGAAATCAATGGGACAGCGCGGCTATACCGCCAGCAAAGCGCCTTATAGTACGTACAGTATGTAAAAGTATGTAGGTAAATAAGTCTAACTCCACTTTTCTGATTTGTGTACTTGTTAAAGGTTAGTGTCTCAGAAAGGTTTTGTAGCCGGGGACAGCCAAGCATCTAGCATTTTCTTAATTTTGTCAGTAATGACTTGCTCTGTATTTCTCCCAGCACAGGTTGCCTTTAACCATTTGCCAACCGTGATATAACCAAAAGATGGCTACAGTGCGGTCTTTCAGTTCTGGGAAGGCATCTATTGACATCCTTCCATAACTCCGCCCCGATGTCCATTAGGCGTGCTCTGTGATTGCTGTGTCCTTTGGACACAGCTGATCACACATCGAGGTAAAGGGCCAATCACAACAGCCCTTTACCATGTGATCAGCTGTGTCCAATCACAGCTGATCCCATGTAAACAAATGCCTGTTAACGTAATTTTCTTTACTTAGTGCTGTGACTGTGTGCGGAAAGGAAAGTCAATCCTGTGACAGCACACATTAACACTGATATTTAGGGCACTAATCATCAGTGCCTTGATTATCAGTGCAGCCCAATCAATGCCAATCATTGCCCATCAGTGCAGCTTATTATTGTCCATCAGTGCAGCATATCAGTGGCTATTAGTGCCAGCTATCAGTGCCCATCAGTGTCGTTTACCAATGCCCATCAGCGCCGCCTTATCAGTGCAGCCTCATCAGTGCAGCTTCATCAGTGCCCACCAGTGCAGTTTATCAATGCCCATCAGTGCCCATGTGTGGCGCCTCATCAGTTCAGGCTCATTAGTGCAGTCTCATCAGTGCCTATCAGTGTAGCAGTGCAGCCTATCAGTGATCATCAGTGCAGTCTATCAGTGACCATCAGTACAGCCTCATCAGAGCACATCAATGAAGAAGAAAAATTACCTATTTGCAAAATCTTATAGCAGAAACAAAGGAAAGTTTTTTTTTTTTCAGAATTTTTTTTTTTTTTTTTTTTTTTTAAGCAAATTTTAGAAAATGTAGAATATCAAAAACCCTACTATCTAGTGACTAGATACCACCAAAAGAAAGCTCTGTGTCTCAAAAACATGACACAAATTTCATATGGGTACAATGCAATTATCATTCAAAGTGCAACAGCACTAAAGGCCAAAAAATGGCCTGGGCAGGAAGGGCGTGAAAGTGCACAGTAGGCAAGTGGTTAAAGTCAATGGGTGTCTTAGGAAAGAACTGTATCAACAGAAGGAACAATATCTACAAGCACAATATTTATTTTGCTGCAGAATTGTACAGTATGTTCCTGAGTAGTTTGTACTAGGTAGAACTTTGGGCAAATGAGCTCTTAACATAAAACCATCTGTTTATTTTCTTTCTAAGAATCAATCAACTATGGATCGAATCACTTAGTGTCTATTCATACTTGTAAGTGGGATGGAATAGCTATTACACCATGTTTTTTTTTTTTAAATGCACAAGCATATGTTACTGGAGTATATTGCAAAATGAAACATTCATGCAGTTTCTGGGTTTTTATCCCCTGCTGTACAATGTACAATATAGACTTTAAGTTACATTGTGTCACTCTCTAATTGTATACCATTTTTTAAAATTTCATTTTCTAATACCAAGACGGTTAACTTACACATTTTGAGGTGATGACAGTTCACACAACCAGATCAATGTTATGTGCTGTGATAATCAGCCTATTAACAGGTTCTTTATATTTGCAACTTTGGCCCGATATTTCCATATTCTTTAAGTATTATTAAGCCAAATACATTGACTACATTGAGCATAAATAAATCACCATTCCCCAGTGAACTATTTGTCACAATTCTTATCCCAGCACCTGCAGTTTACAACTTTCAATGCTGCCGGCTCCTGTCATCTCAGTGCTACTTCCCTGAACTTCCGGTCTTCACAAGTCATCCTGTTAACTTGAAGATAGGAGTGAGGGAAAAGGGGGGGGGGGTTCAGGGAAGTGCCCTGTCATCCTAGGCGATGTGTGTTTCTATTGATGCACACTGTGTACAGAAACACAACTCTGATCCCTTCATTATTAAAAAATAATGAAGCTGCATACTCTTGAGCGAACAAATCAGCTGCTGAAGATGCTTAAGAAACTGAGGGCTTAATATCACTTTAACAAGCAATAAATAACCTTTACAACAAGCTCAAAATTACATTTGACTTTACTTTCAACAGTTAAGCTCATTCTGCCTCTCCTAACAGTTGGTAGCCTGCTGGCCATCTTACCTCTAAAGGCAGAGCAGGTGCACAGGAAGAGGAGTGCTGAGACCCAACTTGAACAACTTCAGTGCTTCTCTTCTGAACTCTAATAATTGCTTTACAGTTCACACAGGTACAGAGGTCAATGAGGGTTTTTTCAAAGCTCATTTACTGTTTAATAAGAATATGTACATTTTTAAATTTATTAGCAAATCCTATCTTTCCCTGGAAGGCACAGCTGGCTCCTATATTCAGGATGGCACCACCAGCAGAGGAACCAGCTGTGGGAAGCACTGGACTCTAGACACTAGTAAGTATCTGATTTTTAAAGTCAACAGATACAGTATTTGTAGCTGTTGACTTTTAATTTTAAATAAGACTGAAATTCCTCTTTAACTGCTTCCCTCCCAGCCACTGTACATATCCGGCCAGGCAGGACAAGCCTGTACATCCTCTCATTTTGGGTGCTTTTGCATGGCCTCAGGGCTGCTCAGTGGCCTGATCTGTGATTGCTGTGTCCACACAGCAGGTCACAGATTGAGGACAGGGCCGCTATGATTGGCCCGGTACCATATGATCGCTGTGACCAATCACATTGATCACAGTAACAATATCTAATCGCTTTCATTCATGAAGCCATTGTTTAATACTGTTTGGCCACAGCAATAATATGATACAGTACCAATAACAGCTGCCCTATACCATGTGATTGCTGTGGTCAATTACAGTGATCAAAGTAGTACCGAATGGCTGCATCAATGCAGCCAAGCAGTGTCGATAATGATTGATTATACAGTCATCATGACTATATAGGCAATTACAATGTAAAAAAAAAAATCACACCCAATCACTATGGTGACCCTGTACTGCTCTGGTGACAGTATGCAAAAAAATGGTAAAACCAATTCAGCTTCCTATTCTTTCTGGCTAATGAACATGGCATTCCTGGGGGGGTGAGCCACGTACCATTAGGCTAGGTTTACTTGGAACGGGGACCGCTATAGATGACGTTACACTCATTTTCTGACTACTTGTACAGAGGTGATCTTTACAGTACATTGGTTTTGATACAATTGGTTGATTTGTGATAGACAAGATACAATGTCCTTACATAATCAGTCCAAACATTGAAAAAGTTCCACACATGTGGTATCACATACTCAGGAAAAGTGGTAGAAAGAATGTGTGTTAGAAAAATCTTAACTACTTCACATCCCGCATATAATCATATGATGTCCGCAGGAGGGATCTCCCATCCTGGGCGGGCGTCATATGACGTCCTGCAAGAACATATTTGGGGGGCACACCCTACAATGCATTTAAATTCAAGATGGTGCTGCTATAAGACCTACAAACAGTACAAAATATTTTACAGCGCACACATACAAGAATGACATTTCCTGCAGGGCTAGTTAAAAACACCTGAACACCTGAACATATTCAAAAATACGGGGGTTTGGTCACACTATATGGTCATATAGTGCTAAGCCCACCTACTGCGACAAAGTACCCCGAATTAGTGGGTCCTACACTAGTAATAGAATGGAAGATCCTTTGTCTCAACCATGGGAGCTGAACTCCTCTATGTGGGAGAACTGAAAGGGATACATCCTAAACACTGGTGGCCACTAAATAGGAGGTAATGAGGAGGGGGAGGGGTGCTCCAGCCCAAAAACCTGGTCAGGGCCTATTACAACATACAAGAACATATTTGGGGGGCACACCCTACAATGCATTTAAATTCAAGATGGTGCTGCTATAAGACCTACAAACAGTACAAAATATTTTACAGCGCACACATACAAGAATGACATTTCCTGCAGGGCTAGTTAAAAACACCTGAACACCTGAACATATTCAAAAATACGGGGGTTTGGTCACACTATATGGTCATATAGTGCTAAGCCCACCTACTGCGACAAAGTACCCCGAATTAGTGGGTCCTACACTAGTAATAGAATGGAAGATCCTTTGTCTCAACCATGGGAGCTGAACTCCTCTATGTGGGAGAACTGAAAGGGATACATCCTAAACACTGGTGGCCACTAAATAGGAGGTAATGAGGAGGGGGAGGGGTGCTCCAGCCCAAAAACCTGGTCAGGGCCTATTACAACATACAAGAACATATTTGGGGGGCACACCCTACAATGCATTTAAATTCAAGATGGTGCTGCTATAAGACCTACAAACAGTACAAAATATTTTACAGCGCACACATACAAGAATGACATTTCCTGCAGGGCTAGTTAAAAACACCTGAACACCTGAACATATTCAAAAATACGGGGGTTTGGTCACACTATATGGTCATATAGTGCTAAGCCCACCTACTGCGACAAAGTACCCCGAATTAGTGGGTCCTACACTAGTAATAGAATGGAAGATCCTTTGTCTCAACCATGGGAGCTGAACTCCTCTATGTGGGAGAACTGAAAGGGATACATCCTAAACACTGGTGGCCACTAAATAGGAGGTAATGAGGAGGGGGAGGGGTGCTCCAGCCCAAAAACCTGGTCAGGGCCTATTACAACATACAAGAACATATTTGGGGGGCACACCCTACAATGCATTTAAATTCAAGATGGTGCTGCTATAAGACCTACAAACAGTACAAAATATTTTACAGCGCACACATACAAGAATGACATTTCCTGCAGGGCTAGTTAAAAACACCTGAACACCTGAACATATTCAAAAATACGGGGGTTTGGTCACACTATATGGTCATATAGTGCTAAGCCCACCTACTGCGACAAAGTACCCCGAATTAGTGGGTCCTACACTAGTAATAGAATGGAAGATCCTTTGTCTCAACCATGGGAGCTGAACTCCTCTATGTGGGAGAACTGAAAGGGATACATCCTAAACACTGGTGGCCACTAAATAGGAGGTAATGAGGAGGGGGAGGGGTGCTCCAGCCCAAAAACCTGGTCAGGGCCTATTACAACATACAAGAACATATTTGGGGGGCACACCCTACAATGCATTTAAATTCAAGATGGTGCTGCTATAAGACCTACAAACAGTACAAAATATTTTACAGCGCACACATACAAGAATGACATTTCCTGCAGGGCTAGTTAAAAACACCTGAACACCTGAACATATTCAAAAATACGGGGGTTTGGTCACACTATATGGTCATATAGTGCTAAGCCCACCTACTGCGACAAAGTACCCCGAATTAGTGGGTCCTACACTAGTAATAGAATGGAAGATCCTTTGTCTCAACCATGGGAGCTGAACTCCTCTATGTGGGAGAACTGAAAGGGATACATCCTAAACACTGGTGGCCACTAAATAGGAGGTAATGAGGAGGGGGAGGGGTGCTCCAGCCCAAAAACCTGGTCAGGGCCTATTACAACATACAAGAACATATTTGGGGGGCACACCCTACAATGCATTTAAATTCAAGATGGTGCTGCTATAAGACCTACAAACAGTACAAAATATTTTACAGCGCACACATACAAGAATGACATTTCCTGCAGGGCTAGTTAAAAACACCTGAACACCTGAACATATTCAAAAATACGGGGGTTTGGTCACACTATATGGTCATATAGTGCTAAGCCCACCTACTGCGACAAAGTACCCCGAATTAGTGGGTCCTACACTAGTAATAGAATGGAAGATCCTTTGTCTCAACCATGGGAGCTGAACTCCTCTATGTGGGAGAACTGAAAGGGATACATCCTAAACACTGGTGGCCACTAAATAGGAGGTAATGAGGAGGGGGAGGGGTGCTCCAGCCCAAAAACCTGGTCAGGGCCTATTACAACATACAAGAACATATTTGGGGGGCACACCCTACAATGCATTTAAATTCAAGATGGTGCTGCTATAAGACCTACAAACAGTACAAAATATTTTACAGCGCACACATACAAGAATGACATTTCCTGCAGGGCTAGTTAAAAACACCTGAACACCTGAACATATTCAAAAATACGGGGGTTTGGTCACACTATATGGTCATATAGTGCTAAGCCCACCTACTGCGACAAAGTACCCCGAATTAGTGGGTCCTACACTAGTAATAGAATGGAAGATCCTTTGTCTCAACCATGGGAGCTGAACTCCTCTATGTGGGAGAACTGAAAGGGATACATCCTAAACACTGGTGGCCACTAAATAGGAGGTAATGAGGAGGGGGAGGGGTGCTCCAGCCCAAAAACCTGGTCAGGGCCTATTACAACATACAAGAACATATTTGGGGGGCACACCCTACAATGCATTTAAATTCAAGATGGTGCTGCTATAAGACCTACAAACAGTACAAAATATTTTACAGCGCACACATACAAGAATGACATTTCCTGCAGGGCTAGTTAAAAACACCTGAACACCTGAACATATTCAAAAATACGGGGGTTTGGTCACACTATATGGTCATATAGTGCTAAGCCCACCTACTGCGACAAAGTACCCCGAATTAGTGGGTCCTACACTAGTAATAGAATGGAAGATCCTTTGTCTCAACCATGGGAGCTGAACTCCTCTATGTGGGAGAACTGAAAGGGATACATCCTAAACACTGGTGGCCACTAAATAGGAGGTAATGAGGAGGGGGAGGGGTGCTCCAGCCCAAAAACCTGGTCAGGGCCTATTACAACATACAAGAACATATTTGGGGGGCACACCCTACAATGCATTTAAATTCAAGATGGTGCTGCTATAAGACCTACAAACAGTACAAAATATTTTACAGCGCACACATACAAGAATGACATTTCCTGCAGGGCTAGTTAAAAACACCTGAACACCTGAACATATTCAAAAATACGGGGGTTTGGTCACACTATATGGTCATATAGTGCTAAGCCCACCTACTGCGACAAAGTACCCCGAATTAGTGGGTCCTACACTAGTAATAGAATGGAAGATCCTTTGTCTCAACCATGGGAGCTGAACTCCTCTATGTGGGAGAACTGAAAGGGATACATCCTAAACACTGGTGGCCACTAAATAGGAGGTAATGAGGAGGGGGAGGGGTGCTCCAGCCCAAAAACCTGGTCAGGGCCTATTACAACATACAAGAACATATTTGGGGGGCACACCCTACAATGCATTTAAATTCAAGATGGTGCTGCTATAAGACCTACAAACAGTACAAAATATTTTACAGCGCACACATACAAGAATGACATTTCCTGCAGGGCTAGTTAAAAACACCTGAACACCTGAACATATTCAAAAATACGGGGGTTTGGTCACACTATATGGTCATTTTCTGACTACTTGTACAGAGGTGATCTTTACAGTACATTGGTTTTGATACAATTGGTTGATTTGTGATAGACAAGATACAATGTCCTTACATAATCAGTCCAAACATTGAAAAAGTTCCACACATGTGGTATCACATACTCAGGAAAAGTGGTAGAAAGAATGTGTGTTAGAAAAATCTTAACTACTTCACATCCCGCATATAATCATATGATGTCCGCAGGAGGGATCTCCCATCCTGGGCGGGCGTCATATGACGTCCTGGGCTTTCTGGCCGTCTGGGGGGCACACGCATGCTGCTGGCGGCGTGCACATGCCCCCGCCGCGTCACTCCAGACCCGATGCGAGTGCCCGGTGGCCGTGATGTCCGCCGGGCACACAGATCCACGTCCTGTCAGGTGAGAGGAGACCGATCGTGTGTTCCCAGTACAGAGGAACACCGATCGGTCTCCTCTCCTTGTGAGTCTCCCCCCCCAGCAGTTAGAATCACTCCCTAGGACACACAGTCAACCCTTTGATCGCCCCTAGTGTTAACCCGTTCCCTGCCAGTGACATTTATACAGTAATCAATGCATTTGTATAGCACTGATCGCTGTATAAATGCCAATGGTCCCAAAATGGTGTCAAAAGTTTCCAATCTGTCCGCCGCAATATCACAGTCATAATGAAAATCGCAGCTCGCCGCCATCACTAGTAAAAAAAAATAATAAAAATGCCATAACACTTTTCCCTATTTTATAGACGCTATAACTTTTGCGCAAACCAATAAATATACGCTTATTGCGATTTTTTTTTTTTTACCAAAAATATGTAGAAGAATACGTATCGGCCTAAACTGAGGAAATTTTTTTTTTTTTTAATTGGGATATTTATTATAGCAAAAAGTAAAAAATATTGTATTTTTTTTTCAAACTTGTCGCTCTTCTTTTGTTTATAGCGCAAAAAATAAAAACCACAGAGGTAAATAAATACCACCAAAAGAAAGCTCTATTTGTGGGGGAAAAAAAATGATAAAAATTTCATTTGGGTACAGTGTTGCATGACCACGCAATTGTCATTCAAAATGGGACAGCGCTGAAAACTAAAAATTGGCTTGGGCAGGAAGGGGGTGAAAATGCCCTGTATTGAAGTGGTTAATTGACAACTTTGTGTAAAAAATACATTAAGTCTTCAAAAAGACACACCATGCTACTTAGAACATTCCTTGGGGTGTTTAATTTCCAAAATAGGGTCATTTTGTGAGTGTTTCTCCTTTCCTGACATTTAAGGGACTCAAGAAATATGATAGGTAATCAGGAAACTAGACATGTCATTTATGCTCATATCGTATCCTCTTATCATAACGGCAGCATTTCAGGTGACTGTATGCAATCCTTTGAGCTCAGGAGCTGGAAGTCTGCTATCACTGATTAGTGGGATTTATCTTGAGAAAAAAATTTAAATCCATCCTGGTTTTTAATGCATCCTGTGTGTTTGAATCAACATTGTTATACGCTGAGGTCTATTCCCACGACTGGCGGCATTTGTTTTCAAACAGATGTATTTCACATTTCATTATAGTCATTTGTTTTTAAACAGACGTATCTCTCATTTTCACTATATGTCACTTGATTTATTTAGCACTTTTAGCAATTTTAAGATCACATTCACATCATAGCAGCGATATCATAATATATATATATATCTATATATTTCATATATCATAGTTGCCAGCGCTGTATCTTTTTGTATAATAAAATCTAAGTAAGGTTGGACCTTCTATTAACAGGAAAGTACAAATGAGAGGCTTTAACATAGAAGCCAAAGCCAGTATAACAAAAGGAAAATAAAGAAATAAAGAAGAGACAAAATTAGACATTACCACCGTCTTGTTTGTTATAAGTGATCATGTCTTCCTTTTTCCTAGATGAGAAAAAAATTGATGTTGCCCTTTGGAGTAGTGATGCTTAACTTAGTGTTGTTTAATGGACACCCTGAGTTAATTTTTATTTCTTTTTCTCTCTCACTCATGTTAGGATGGAAAAGGGAGTTGAGAGGCACAGCTCACCTCCCATAGCTTGCCAGACGTATTAGCAATAACACTATCGGAAAAATAGGAGTTCAAATCCTTTAGCATTTATTCCAGGGACATGGCAGGCCAATAGAGGTTAGCTGAGGGGCTTTACTTACGGATACTAGGAGAAAGGAGACAATTACTACTATATCTCCTGTGACTCTTGTTTGATTTTTATCATACTTTGGTATACTGTAGAAAGCCACTTGGGTTTAAATTCTTTTAATGCTGGTATATAAAGTATTTTGCCTAAAGTGATAATAAACAAAATCCTTATTCTCCAAAAATATCCTTATTCTCCAAAAATAATCCATACACATCCACTACATACTGCCAATCTATCTTTCATGAAATAGTTTCTTCTTACAAATGCAAATGAGAAAAAAAAAAAGAATTTGGAAATTTGGAGGCGACTGAGAGCAATAGCAGGTACTTTTTTGAATTAGGAATTTATACGTGATCAGATTTTTTTTAAACCAGAGTTTACATTTTTTTAAAGCAACCTGTCATAGTAAACATTATAGCAAAGAGTTATATCTGCAACTGTAACTCTCTACTTTGTCCTCCACTGCCTCCCCCCCCACTAACTCACCCACTGCTCAGGAGATTGCTAATCACTTCAAAAATAAGATTGATACAATTCATGATGAAATCTCCACTCTACAGATATCTCCCCCAGTTAACACCTCATGTCAACAGGCACAATTGACACTCCCCTTATTCAAACCTGCTACTATAGACAAAATTGATGAACTCCTTTCTAACGCCCACCTAACCACGTGTCCCCTGGACCCAATTCCCTCTCAAATACTACAGTCACCCTCTGACTCTACTCTACACCCTCTAACCCACATCTTCAATCTCTCTCTCTCTTCTGGCATCTTCCCCAATGCTCTAAAACATGCACTGTCTCCCCCATACTTAAAAAGCTGTCCTTGGATCCTACCAATCTTAATAATCTATGCCCTATCTCCTTGCTCCCCTTTTCCTCTAAACTCCTTGAACGCCTGGTCTACAACCAACTGAGTGACCACGTCATAAAGAATAACCTTCTTGATCCCCTTCAGTCTGGATTTCAGCCTCAACACTCCACAGAAACTTTTCTTATAAAATTCACAAATGGCTTTCTAACCGCAAAAAACACAAAAAAGTGTGGACCTTTTGGCTGTCTTTGATACGGTTGACCACCCCCTCCTAAAAAAAAACTTTACTCCCTCGGTCTCCATGACTGCCCTCTTCGGTGGCTATCATCCTACCTATCCCAATGCACCTTGAGTGTCACTTACAATTCTACTTCCTCCTCTCCTCTTCCCTTCTCTGTCGGGGTCCCCTAAGGTTCTGTTCTTGGACCCCTCTTATTTTCAATCTACACCTCTTCCCTGGGTCAACTGATAGCCTCACATGGCTTTCAATATAATTTCTACACTGATGACACCCAAATCTATCTCTCCACCTCTCAACTCACTCCATCTGTCTCCTCACACATCACTAACTTAATAACAGACATATCTGTCTTGATGTCACACCACTTCCTCAAACTCAACTTGCCCAAAACTGAGCTCATAATATTTCCTCCCCCACGTGCCTCTTCCCCTGACTTCTCTGTCAAGAGCAATGGCACAACCAACCACCCATCTTCACATGCCAGGGTGCTGGGTGTTATCCTGGACTCTGAACTCTCCTTTTGGCCCCACATCCAATCCCTCTCCAAAGCTTGCCACCTCAACCTCCACAACATCTGCAAACTAATGAAACCACAAAGCTCCTGATTCACTCCCTGGTTATCTCTCGCCTCGACTACTGCAACTCCCTCCTCATTGGCTTACCTTTAAATAAACTACCCCCCCTTCAATCCATCATTAATGCTGCTGCCAGACTCATCCACCTTACAAACCACTCAGCGTCTGCTACCCCTCTCTGCCAATCCCTCAATTGGCTGCCACTTGCCAACCAGAGTTTAAAGTTAATTTAAAGCAACTCTGTCATAGTAAACATAATAGCAAAGAGTTATAGCTGCAAAATAAGCAAGTAAATATCTTTCGTGGAAATCTTTCTCCAAAGTCCACAAGAAAACCAACAGGAGCTGGTGACAATTTCCCAGTCTCCTGCCCCTCTCACTGGTTCCCCCCACAACTTTTACAGGACTCACTAGTGATGTAGAGGAATGCAGAAGGAACCAGTGGAAACTGCAGGAGATTCAGGTGATTAATACTCCTAGAAGTGTTGCTGTACCACATGACTCAGGGGAAGATTTCTTCTGAAGGTAACGGTGTTCTTGAAAGGAAGGTAACAGAAAAGGTAAGTATTTACTTGCCTGTTTTGCAGGTATGCCTCTTTAAAATATTGTTTAGCAATGATAGGATCACTTTTAATAAAACCTGTACTGAGAGCAAAATATAGGCTGCAATTGCTGACCTCTCGTTCTGTAAATGCTAGTCGCCTTGTTGTCAAATCAGGTGTTCTAATTTCACTTTGAATTTTCTAGCCTCGTGTCTCTTCTGGGCCTCTGAAGAAAATAGTTTTAAAGCCAGGGACAGATGGATGACTAGCATATTCATAAGAAAAAAAAAATCAGCAATGGCTGCCTACATATTTCTTTCAGTACTGTTTTGCTTCAAAACACAATCTGTAATGCAAGTGGAAAGTCTCATAAGGAATTGTAGCTTTTGCTATGCAAGAGCAGTGGATGCAGATGAAGAATCAAAAAAGAACACTGATCAAACTTTCCTTTGAAGTGCTTTGCAATTACTGTTGCCGTAGTTACCCCCAATCTTTTCCACAAGTGTTCAGTGTCAACCCTGTACAACTCTTGGTCTCTCTGAGAACATTGGGATCTGATTCACTGTCAGCCGCAGAAGTAAACGAAGAGAAACAAGCTTCACATTAAAAAATCACAGTCAAGCCAGTTTAAAATTAGCACACATAAATGATCAATTTTCTATGCATTTACAAGGAGCTTACAAAAAAAATGAAAGGCACAATAGCTGCCTCTAGTACATTTTAAAAATCAATGAGTACAAGTTAACCACTTGAGCCCCAGAAGAATTTGCCCCCTTAATGACCAGAGCATTTTTTGCGATACGGCACTGCATCATCACTTTAGCTGACAATTGCGCGGACGTGCAAAGCTGTACTCAAACAAAATTGATGTCCTTTTTGTTTTCCACAAATTGATATTTTATCACCTCTGCGGTTTTTATTTTTTGCGCTATAAACAAAAAAAAGCGTAAATTTTACAGTTCTAACTGTATGGGGGATGGGCTTACTGAAACATGACAGAAATCACTACTCCCGATCACTGGGAGCAGTAGATCCCTGTTATGTCACTAGGCAGAATGGGGAAATGCCTTGTTTACATAGGCAGTTCCCTGTTCTGCCTTGCCGTGATCGCGGGCCGCCAGTGAGGCATGCTATCCTGCTTTTATGGACTGATGTACAGGTACCTAATATGCCCAACATATTTTCTTTTCCATGCTAAACAGCAGATTCTGCATGAAGGGTGGGACATAACTAAAGAACATCATATTTAGTGCAGGTTAAAAAACTGTTATGCCCCGTACACATGGTCGGATTTTCCTACAGAAAATGTGTGATAGGACCTTGTTGTCGGAAATTCCGATCGTGTGTAGGCTCCATCACACATTTTCCATCGGATTTTCCGACACACAAAGTTTGAGAGCAGGATATAAAATTTTTCGACAACAAAATCTGTTGTCGGAAATTCCGATCATGTGTACACAAATCCGACGGACAAAGTGCCATGCATGCTCAGAATAAATAAAGAGATGAAAGCTATTGGCCACTGCCCCGTTTATAGTCCCGATGTACGTCACCGCGTTCAGAATGATCGGATTTTCCTGACAACTTTGTGTGACCGTGTGTATGCAAGACAAGTTTGAGCCAACATCCGTCGGAAAAAATCCTAGGATTTTGTTGTCGGAATGTCCGAACAAAGTCCGACTGTGTGTACGGGGCATAACAAAGCATTTATCTGTTCATGTATTCAGTATGAATAATTTAATTCATTTTTAAATGCAACTAGATTAAGTCTGTCTTTGTACAAACCCTGGCAAAAAGTATGGAATCACGCTCTTGGAAAATGTTCATTCAATTGTTTATATGTGTAGAAAAAAAACTAATCACAGACATGCCTCAAAACTATTTTCATTTAAAGGAGAAGTCCAGCCTGAGCTAATTTGGCTGGGCTTCTCCTATGGGTCACAGGAGTGCAATTTGTTTTGCACTCCTGTGACCTGTTTTCAGCAGAAAGCAGTCTGAAGTCCGCTCTCCGCTGACGTCACAATATCAGTCCAGGCACCGCGTCATCCCGACTTTGGAAGTCTGGATCCGCCAGGTGCCTGGACTGATAGGCGTCTCAGCCTCTCAGTGAGCCGCTGAGACAGCCACTCCCCGCCCCACCACAACTCAGCGCTCCAGTGAGCGTGGAGGAGCAGAGCAGGAGAACTGCTGACTGATGGGCAGCAACCCTCCACTCGGGGAGGTGAGAGAACCGAGCCATTGGCGGTGTTCGGTGGCTTGGTTCTCAGTGAAGAGGTGGCGGGGTGCTGCATCCACCTAGGTAAGTATGATTATGGGACAAAAACAATCCCATACTTCTCTTTTAACATTCCAACATGCAACTGTTTTTGCAGCTCAAGCAAAAGAAAAAATATGGAATCACTCAATTCTAAAGAAAATATTATGAAATCATGAAAAAAAAAACATTACAGTAAACAGCTAGTACTTTGTTGGACCACCTCTGGCTTTTGTAACAGTTTGAATTCTCCGAGGCATGGATTTAACTGTGGACAAACAGTATTCTTCATCAGTCCAACTTTCTCTTATTTCAGTTGCCAGATTAGCTTTGCAGGCTGGAGCCTTGTCATGGACCATTTTCTTTCGCTTGCACCATTGATTTTCAATTGGATTGAGGTTAGGACTATTTGCAGGCCATGCCATTGACATTATGGGGTTTATTTACTAAAGGCCAATCCACTTTGCACTACAAGTGCACTTGGAAGTGCATTCGCTGTAGATCTGAGGGGAAGATCTAAAATGAGGGGATCTCTGCTTCTTTCTATCATCTAATCATGTACAAACAAAAATGCTGTTTTTTATTTTCATTGCATGCCCCCTCTCAGATCTACAGTGATTGCACTTTCAAGTGCACTTGCAGTGCACAGTGGATTTGCTTTTAGTAAATAAACCCCTATATGTCTTTCTTGAAGGAAAGTTTTCACGGCTTTTGCCCTATGGTAAGATGCATTATCATCCTGAAAAATGATGTTATCATCACCAAGCATCCTTTCAAGTGATGGAATAGGAAAAGTGTCCAAAATCTCAATGTAAACTTGTGCACTTATTGAAGATTTAATGTCTGTCCTCCCCCCCCCCCGTACTTTAACCTGACATGCAACCCCCATATCATCAATGATTGTGGAAATTTGCATGTTTTCTTCAGGCAGTCGTCTTCATACATTTCATTGGAACGGCACCAGACAAAAGTTCCAGCATCATCACCCTGCCCAATGCAGATTTGTGATTCATCACCGAATATCACTTTCATCCAGTCATCCACAGTCCATGATAATTTTTCTTTAGCCCACTGTAACCTTGTTTTTTTCTGTTTAGGTGTTAATGATGGTTTTCATTTGGCTTTTCAGTATGTAAATCCTTTAGCCGATGACTTATGCCCTGTACACACGATAGAATTTTCCTACGGAAAATGTTCGATGGGACCTTGTTGCTGGGAATTCCGACCGTGTGTAGGCTCCATCACACAATTTCCATCGGAATTTCCGTCACACAAAATTTCAGATCTGCATCTCAAATTTTCCGACAACAAAATCCATTGTCAGAAATTCCAATCGTGTGTACACAATTCTGATGCACAAAGTTCCACGCATGCTCGGAATCAAGCAGAAGAGCCGCACTGGCTATTGAACTTCATTTTTCTCGGCTCGTCGTACGTGTTGTACGTTACCGCGTTCTTGACCTTCGGAATTTCCGACCAACTGTTTACATCGTGATCAGCCGTGATTGGACACGGCTGATCACGTGGTAAAGAGTCTCTGTTAGACTCTTTACCTAGATCGGAGTTGCGGTGTGTCAGACTAACACACCGCAACAGCAATCGCCGCGATGCGCGCCCCCGGGGGCACGCAGTGGCTTGATATCCTGGCAACGTCATATGACGTCCAGTCAGGGTATCAAAACCACTTTGCCGCCATCATTTTGCTATATGGCGGGCAGCAAGTGGTTAAATTGAAGAAGAAATTTGATTTTTTACATTTTCTTATTGAATATATTTTATAGCAAAAAGTTTAAAAAAAATGTTATTTTTTTATTCAGAATTGTCAGTCTTTTTTGTTTATAGTGCTAAAAATAAAAAAAACACAGAGGTGATCAAATACCACCAAAAGAAATCTCTATTTGTGGGGGAAAAAAAGACATATTATTTGGGTACAGTGTTGCACGACCGCGCAATTCTCAGTTAAAGTAACGCGGTGCCGTATTGCAAAAAATAGCCTGGTCATGAAGGGGGTGTTTCGTCACATATGGCGACCCATCACATTTGGTTACCCGCTGGAGTGCGCATGCGCGACGCCGCCATATGCGTTCCTACACTTATAAAACTTTTGTCACTTTTAACACTTTTTTAAAAGTGTTTAAAAAAAATAAAAATAAAAAGTGTTAGAAGTGTTTTTGATTTTACTGCTAAACACGTGAGTGTATTTCCTTTGCTTTTTATGTATTAAAATTTCCATATGGAGTTACACTATATGCCTTCCCCTTTATTTTAATGATGGGGCTGACTGCCTATATCTACTGAGTCCATCCATACCTTACACCTGTTCGGAGGTCCATCTGGAGGTCATATCTGGATAGAGCATCTGATCCCCTTGGTATATTATACCACAAAGCTTGATTGGCTCACTAGGTGTACACCTATTTGAGTTCAATCCCTCTGGTAAGCAGCTTCTGGTGTCTTTGGTGGTGGACCTACTATTAACTGTTATTACATCATACATATTTGAAGTTAAAGACTGTCACTATATTATATCCACATGTGGTTGAGGATTATCATCACACATGACTGAAGCTTGTCACTGACTTTTTTCTTTTTTGGACATCACACGTCCAAGTTCCTCTGTTTATACACATCACATGTCATAATAGAGGACTGCTTGGAGTATTTTTGAGCACATCATTTATTATTCACGTTTTCTGTACTCATATTATTTGTTATGGTTTATATGATCACATAAGCGCTGCACATTTCACCCAATTTGTCATTTTTGCAACTTTATCCACTGCTGTGCTGGCTGCTTTAGTTTTTTTTTTTCTTTTTTTTTGAGACACGCGGTATATATTTGTTTATAATTCACAGTACTTCCCCGTTTATAGTCCCCACGTACGTGTTTTACGTCACCGCATTCAGAATGATCGGATTTTCTGACAAATTTGTGTGACCGTGTGCATGCAAGACAAGTTTGAGCCAACATCCGTCGGAAAAAATCCTAGGATTTTGTTGTCGGAATGTCCGATCAATGTCCGACCGTGTGTACAGGGCATAACACATGGCAATTAGTCAAATTTCAGCAAGTGACTTGACTGCAATTAATTGAATTTTAATTGGTTGCTATGGGTCAATGCACGTATTTATTAAATATGCTTGCAAAAGTCTTTAAAGAGCTTTCAAAGTGTGAAGATTATCAGTACAAGCTGCAAAGTTTTTTTTTTCTGTTATTCCTGACCAAAATCATAAATGTTTAATATTTTCAGCCCCCGGCAGAATTCAGATATGTATATGATTATGTTGCAAAAGTATATATTCCCTTACATAAGACATCAGAAGATTCTGGAACTAGTTCAATCTGAACTGAACGCTTCATCTAGTTACATACAGTCATAGGGGATGTGCACCAAATCTGCTAATGAAGCTTTGGATGCAGGTTTATTTGCTGTGAATGCGTCTTGAATAATATCTATTTTTGCAGTCATGGCTCATTGTATAAATCAATTAAGTACAGCTTAGAGGTGAAATTAGCAGGAAACTTTGCTTTAAAGCAACCTTTCTCAACCTTTACAACACAGAGGAACCCCTAAAATAACTTTCTGGTCTCAGTGAACCCCTGCTAAAAATGACTAGATCTACAACTCATGATAGATTAGTGTGGTGGTCAGTGGGAAGAATGTTCCTTACACTTGTGGTCATTGGGAAGAATGCCCCACTTATAGATAGCTAAAGAGATTAATGGTGTCAGTGGGAAGTTATCTGAGAGGCAGAAATTGTTCATTGCTCAAGGAACCCCCAGCAACCTCTGGAGGAACTCTAAGGTTCCATGGTAACCCTGGTTGAGAAACCCTGCCTTAAAGTATTGGTGATGTTGTTTTTATCAAAGAATATGCTCTAGTTTATGATGAAGGTTAGTCAAAAAACATTTACATGACAAAGCCAGTACCAGCAAACCATCATGTTACTTTAATCATTTAAAGAATCTGTCAGGTACTCACCAAGGCCGAGTTGCTGAGAGAGGCTCCCCTTGCAGCTGGGCGCACGATACCCTCTGGAAGTGGCACAGCGGGTATTGGGCACGAAGAAGCACGGGTCGCCGGCAGGTAGTAGAGGAGCTGGGCGATTCTTCAAGCAGGGAAGAGATCCGTGCTGAGTAGCTGAGCCGGGTACTGAGGGACAACCGCAAGGCAGACGTCTGGAAGCAGGCCGAGGGTCAAGCACCGGTGTGCAAGTAGGCAAAAGTCCAACACTGGGTAAGGTTGAGACAAAGTCCAAGAACAGGCCGGGGGTCAAACACAGATGGTCAGGCAGGCAGATAATCCACAGTAGGGTGAGGCAGAGGCAAGTGCAGGAGCAGGCCGAGGGTCAAACACAGGTAATCAGGCAGGCAGATAATCCACAGTAGGGTAAGGCAGAAGCAAGTCCAGGAGCAGGCCGAGGGTCAAACACGGGTAGTCAGGCAGGTAGCGAAGTCCAGAAGGCAGCCGAGGATCAAGCACAAGAGAGGTTCAAGCAGAGTCGGGGTTGGTCCGGGTCACAACGGGTAGGCACAGGTACACAGGATTCAGGAGCAGGTTACAGGAGCTGAAAAGACAAACCAGCAACAAAACACAGGCATAGCTGTCTTTATATAGGCCCGCCAAGGGAACGTCCCGATGTGCGTGCACGCGTTCGTAATGATGCGCTGCGTCGTGCACCCACGTGAGCTGATCCGTTCGGAACACACGCTCGTACCCGCTGATTGTGAAACGGTGCGTGCCGATGTGCAATTCTACCACGCAGGCGCATGGGGAAATGCCTATACTGACAGGCCCTGATTCTGGCATTTCCCTGACAGTGCCCCCCCCAAGGGGCAACCTCCGGGTGCCCAACCTAGCTCGGATCCCAGGATATCTTTTGTGAAATTCTCGCACTAAACGAGGGGCATGAATATTGCTAGCGGGCTCCCAAGAATTGTCCTCCGGGGGGTACCCTTTCCATTTAACTAGATACTGTTCCTGCCCCCCCTCCATTTGTAATCTACTATTGCCTCCACTTCGAATTCTTCCTCCCCTTCAATCCGGATTGGTGGAGGAGGTAGTTCTTCCCTTCCTGGAAAAGAGTTGGGAGTAAATGGTTTTAGTAAGGAGGCATGGAACACCGGGTATATCCGATAAGAATTAGGTAAGGTCAGTTCAAAAGCCACGGGGTTTACAACTCTCTTAATCTCGAAAGGACCAATGAATTTTGGCCCTAATTTGCGTGATGGGCAAGGTAATTTGAGGTTGATGGCTGATAGCCAAACTTTATCTCCAACCTTGAAACTTGGGTTACTTCTTCTTCCCCTGTTATAGAATTCTTCATAACTTTCTTGAGCTTTTTTCATCGCTTCCTGAATTTGCAAAAAGTTTGTTTGAATAGCACGTATACGGTCTTGTACTGCGGGAGTAGTGATTTCGGGAATAGAATCCGGGAGAAAGGAAGGGTGAAAACCATAGTTTGCCCAGAAAGGTGTTTGGTTGATGGTGGAATGTACAGAATTGTTATAGGCGAACTCTGCGCACGGTAAGAGGGAAGACCAGTTGTCCTGGGACCAGGAGCAGAAACATCGAAGGTATTGCTCTAAAGATTGATTTGTTCTTTCTGTCTGGCCATTACTTTGTGGGTGATAGGCGGAAGAAAGGGATGTCTTGATTTCTAAAGACTTACACATATCCTTCCAGAATCTTGACGTGAACTGAATCCCCCTATCGGAT
This sequence comes from Lithobates septentrionalis, assembly GCA_037952835.1. Lineage (NCBI taxonomy): Eukaryota > Metazoa > Chordata > Amphibia > Anura > Ranidae > Lithobates > Lithobates septentrionalis. The sequence continues at coordinate 5,133,776 of JBBDGP010000447.1, read as the reverse complement.
ACAATGTTGTGGGGGACACCATGGAGTCTCACTACTTCTTTTATAAAGACCTCTGCGGTTGTGGAAGCAGAGGGGGTGCCTACCATTGGCAGGAAGTGGGCCATCTTTGAAAGACGGTCAACAACCACTAAGATGGTAGTAAACTTCTCGGAAGGAGGCAGATCGACAATAAAGTCCATAGAGACCTCTGTCCAGGGACGTTTTGGTATAGATAAGGATTTTAAAAGACCCCACGACTTGGCATTAGATCCCTTATTGCGTTGGCAAGTGATGCAAGATTGTATATATCTTCTGCAGTCTTGTCTCCACCCCGGCCACCAGAACGCGCGACCAATTAGTTCGGAAGTCTTTTGTATACCAAAATGTCCTGCCAACTTGTGATCGTGAAAGGTTTGAAGAATCTGAAGTCTTACTGGGAGTGGCACAAATACCTTGTCCTGGGCCCATAGCAGACCATCCTTCTTTACTAGGGCAGATACTTCAGGTTCTGTACATTGACTGGAGGCCTGTATAATAATTGACCTAAGATTGGGCTGAACCAGGCTGAGAAAGTGGTGAGGAGCTAGGATGGTTCCGGGTTCTTCCGGTCCACTGGTTTCTGGGAACATACGGGAAAGTGCGTCCGCCTTCCCGTTCTTGGAGCCAGGTCGATAGGTAATATGGAAGTTAAACCTTGAGAAGAATAAGGCCCAACGGGCCTGACGAGGTCGGAGGCGTTTAGCTGTTCGAAGATATTCTAGGTTACGGTGGTCAGTGAAGATCATGATGGGTTGGAATGCCCCTTCCAGCAGATATCTCCATTCTTCTAAGGCAAACTTTATAGCAAGTAACTCTCGATCCCCGACATCATAATTCTTCTCCGGAGGGGTGAGCTTGCGAGAAGCAAAGGCCACCGGATGGAGCAGGGCTTTTTGGCCGCTTCTCTGAGACAGGATCGCCCCTATTGCTGACTCTGAAGCATCCACTTCAAGCACATAAGGTAGGACTGGATTGGGATGTTGGAGGACAGGAGCCGATATAAACAGTCTCTTTAGTTCATCGAAGGCTCCTTGAGCATCTGGGGACCATTGGACCATTGGAATCTAGTCTGCTGGCGAGTTAGTTGAGTAATAGGGGAGATGATAGAGGAGAAACCTTTAATAAATCTGCGATAGAAATTGGCGAAGCCAACAAATCGCTGAATTCCCTTTTTGTCTATGGGAGCTGGCCATTCCTGGATGGCCCTAACTTTCTGCGGGTCCATTGCGACCCCTCCTACTGAGATAATGAATCCAAGGAACTGGATGGTGGTTTTCTCGAAGTCACATTTTTCCCCTTTTAAGTATAGGCCATGTCTTCTGAGGACCGAGAGTACTTTCTTCACATGGGTACGATGTGCTTCTAAAGTGGTGGAAAAGATCAGGATGTCATCGAGATAAACAATTACAAAGTTATCTAGATACTCACGGAAGATGTCATTGACTAGATGTTGAAACGTAGCCGGGGCATTGCAGAGACCAAAGGGCATCACCAAATATTCAAAATGCCCGAATCTGGACCGGAAAGCTGTCTTCCATTCATCTCCTTCTCGTATCCGAACCAAATTGTACGCCCCCCGGAGATCTAATTTAGTAAAGATCTGAGCGGCTCGGAGACGCTGGAAAAGTTCAGGAATAAGAGGGAGCGGGTATCTGTTCTTGATGGTAACTTTGTTAAGCTCCCTATAGTCCACACAAGGCCTCAAAGATCCATCCTTTTTCTCCACAAAAAAGATTCCCGCTCCAGCTGGAGAAGAAGAAGCCCGGATGAATCCCTTTTCGAGATTTTCATCGATGTAGGAGCGAAGGGCTTCTAGCTCGATCTCTGATAGAGGAAAAATGCGGCCGAAAGGGATCTCGGAGCCATTTAGGAGGTCGATGGGGCAATCATAGGGTCGGTGCGGAGGTAGACTGTCAGCTTTCTTCTTATCAAAGATGTCCAGGAATTCATGGTATGCTGCTGGGACATGTTGGAGATTATCCGGTACTGGTTGTAACGTTAGACATGGAACCGTTCTGTTTCTGTATTTTGGTGAAAAGCAGTGTTGAGAGCAGTACATGGAAGAGAAGAGGACTTCTTTCTTGCTCCAGTTTATCTGAGGATCATGGGCCTGCAACCATGGAAACCCCAAAATGATGGGAAACATAGGTGAACTTATAATGTCAAAGCAAAGAAATTCGGAATGATCAGAGTCTATATGAGTGAGGATAGGCTTTGTTTCCTGTGTGACAGGCCCAGAACAGGGTAGGGATCCATCTGCCAGATGGATTTGTAGCTGTTGCTCCTTAACTTGGAGAGGGATGTGCAGGTTTTGGGCCAAAGATGCATCCAAGAAGCAACTGCAGGCTCCTGAGTCAACGATGGCTGGTAACCGGACCTGATCTTCCGCCACCTGTAATGAGATCATGAGGACAAGGTGAGACTGGCTTGAACTATCGACTTGAAAGTTCGTGGCAGACCGAGTGCGGTACTTACTGGGTCTCACAGGGCAGTTGTTTAAGAAGTGACCGGCTCCTCCACAATATAGACAAAGGTTGGCCTGGCGCCGGCGGAGCTTTTCATCAGGAGAAAGTGGGGGTCGGACTAGACCCAGTTGCATGGGCTCACCATGAGAGGATGACGAAGAAATTGTAGGGGGTGCAGGAACAGGTGGTACCCGTGGCATCATCCAAGTGGGCCTTGGAGACTGGAAACGCTCGCTGCAACGTTCCCAGAGGCGTCTGTCCAGTTTAGTAGCGAGCTGGATCAGGTCTTCTAGAGAGGCCGGGGTATCTACTCGAGCCAGTTCATCCTTTAGGATTTCAGAGAGTCCCTGGCGATACTGATATTTTAATGCAGCCTCGTTCCAGCTGGTGTCCCCTGACCATTTTCTAAATTCCACAGTGTAATCTTCCACTGGTCTTTTTCCCTGGGTCAGGGTATGCAGGACGGACTCAGCCGTGGCAGTACGCTGAGGATCGTCGTATAGCTGGGCCATGGAAACAAAAAATGCATCTGCAGAGTCAAGGAGGGGACTCTTTTGCTCAAGGAGGTTGTGAGCCCAGGATTGCGGTTCGTCAGAAAGCAAAGAGATAATAAACCCCACTTTTACAGTCTCAGAATAAAAAGTCCTGGGTTGAAGGGCAAAGTATAGTAAGCAAGCATTCCTAAATGCCCTGTACTTCTTCCGGTTACCGGAGAATCGTTCCGGCATGGGAACCCTGGGTTCAGGTAAAGCCATTACTGCTGCAGAAGCCGGGTTGGCTTGATCCCGAGAGGAAGATGTTCCACTGGCAGATGCTGATGCGGCGTCCGAGGGGTTAGGAAATGTGGTTAGATGTTGCAGACGACCCTCAATCTGAAAGTAGCCGTCTTGGAGTCTCTGGACAGCCTGGGTGAGGGCTGTGACTTGCTGGCAGAGTGCCTCAAGGGGAGAGCCAGCTCTGTCGGCCTCGCTCATGGCTGGTTTGTACTGTCAGGTACTCACCAAGGCCGAGTTGCTGAGAGAGGCTCCCCTTGCAGCTGGGCGCACGATACCCTCTGGAAGTGGCACAGCGGGTATTGGGCACGAAGAAGCACGGGTCGCCGGCAGGTAGTAGAGGAGCTGGGCGATTCTTCAAGCAGGGAAGAGATCCGTGCTGGGTAGCTGAGCCGGGTACTGAGGGACAACCGCAAGGCAGACGTCTGGAAGCAGGCCGAGGGTCAAGCACCGGTGTGCAAGTAGGCAAAAGTCCAACACTGGGTAAGGTTGAGACAAAGTCCAAGAACAGGCCGGGGGTCAAACACAGATGGTCAGGCAGGCAGATAATCCACAGTAGGGTGAGGCAGAGGCAAGTCCAGGAGCAGGCCGAGTGTCAAACACAGGTAATCAGGCAGGCAGATAATCCACAGTAGGGTAAGGCAGAAGCAAGTCCAGGAGCAGGCCGAGGGTCAAACACGGGTAGTCAGGCAGGTAGCGAAGTCCAGAAGGCAGCCGAGGATCAAGCACAAGAGAGGTTCAAGCAGAGTCGGGGTTGGTCCGGGTCACAACGGGTAGGCACAGGTACACAGGATTCAGGAGCAGGTTACAGGAGCTGAAAAGACAAACCAGCAACAAAACACAGGCATAGCTGTCTTTATATAGGCCCGCAAAGGGAACGTCCCGATGTGCGTGCACGCGTTCGTAATGATGCGCTGCGTCATGCACCCACGTGAGCTGATCCGTTCGGAACACACGCTCGTACCCGCTGATTGTGAAACGGTGCGTGCCGATGTGCAATTCTACCTCGCAGGCGCATGGGGAAATGCCTATACTGACAGGCCCTGATAATGGCATTTCCCTGACAGAATCTCTACACCCGAAGTTGTTGATTTTGGTCTTAGTGGATGATGACCATTCTGCGTCTATATGAAAAAGGGGGGACAAGGAATTGGGACTTTGAATGAAGCACATAGGTATAGAAGCTAAATTTTATTGGAAATCAATATAGTAATACATAATTGTAATCATAAATAAGCATATAATATCCAATACAATTCATATAAATCACTGTACATACAATAAGGGCATTTTGCCACATTTATATTGGATATTATATGCTTATTTATTATTACAATTATGTATTACTATATTGATTACCAATAAAATTGAACTTCTATACCTACGTGCATCATTCAAAGTCCCAATTCCTTGTCCCCCCTTTTTCATTTAGAAAAAGTTCACTCAAAGTCCCAAGTGTTCCTCCTACTTGTTTTCTTTACACTCTGCGTCTATAGTATCCACTAATCCTTCCATGAAACTTTAACTACCCCCTCTGGGCACTCTCTCACCTTTGGGGTGAGATCCTCACTACAAAGATCACAAGTGTGGGTCTCCTTAAATTTTATGGTCAGGCTTAAAGTGTTACTAAACCCAGTAATGAAAAAATAGTTAATTCCCGCCCCCCCCCCTACGTACACACAGCTTATAAATCTTCTTTTTACATTAAAATACTGGCACTATATATATATCTTTTTTGGCTGAGCTGTATACAACGGTCACGTGATAAACTGCAGGGTCTGCCCGAGTGCTGAGTGTTCAGGTAGGAGGAGATTTCTACTACAGCCTGAGTCCTCATGCTGTTATGGGAGGCAGATCATCCATCAATCAAGATGTGACATCCCACCCACTGTGTTCTTTTTTAGTTACTGAGCATAGAGGAGGAAGGAGGGACTGGACTGTCATTTAGGATCTGTATACACGCCCACATGTGTGATGTCGATACCATGTGACCTGAAAAGCTCAGCTCAACAAGGAAATATTCTCTACAGCAATAGAGACCAAACTGAGCATGTGCAGGGGGATCACTCTGACTGTGTCTTATCTGGCCTTGCCCAGAGAGACCCTCCAAGAGGGGGAGGATCTGTGCATACAGGATCAAAGAGCCCTAACCCCTTAAGTTCCACAGTGGGTATAACAAGCATGCTATTCTGCAAATACAGACAGATTTTACTGTTGTGGGTTTAGTAACACTTTAAACATTCCTTAACCACTAGATGACCAGCCGCTGTTGTTACAATGCGGCAGGTCGACTCTCCTGCGAAAATCGCCATAGCTGTACGTCAGCCCTTGAAATAGCCATAGCAGGCACGCGCTGCACGGCAGGGATCCCAATGCGCGTGGCCAGAGGACATCGATCATGGGCACAAGAGCCAGAACGAGGATGTGTGATCCCTGTTCCGACAGGAGAGGAGAGACAGATTGTCTGTTCCTACTAGCTAGGAACACCGATCTGGTTCCTCCTCTAGTCAGTCACATCCCCATACAGTTAGAAATACTCACGAGGGAACACATTTAACCCCTTGATCGCCCCCTAGTGTTAACCCCTTTTATACCAGTGACATTTACATAGTAATCAGTGAATTTTTATAGCACTGATCGCTGTATAAATGTCAATGGTCCCAAAAATGTGTAAAAAGTGTCCGATCTGTCTGCCGCAATGTCGCAGCCCCGCTAAAAATTCGCAGATCGCCACCATTACTATTAAAAAAAAAATAATAATAATGAAAATGTCATAAATCTATTTCCTATTTTGTAGACGCTATAACTTTTGCACACACCAATCAATATACGCTTATAGCGGTTTTTTTTTTATCAGAAAATATGTAGAAGAATATATATTGGTCTAAACTGAGGAAGAAATTTGTTTTTTTTATATTTTTTTGGGGTATATTTATTATAGCAAAAAGTAAAAAATATTGCTTTTTTTTTCAAAATTGTCGCATTTTTTTGTTTATAGCGCAAAAAATAAAAACCGCAGAGGTGATCAGATACCACCAAAAGAAAGCTATATTTGTGGGAAAAAGAAGGACGTCAATTTTGTTTGGGTACAGCCTCGCGCAACCGCGCAATTGTCAGTTAAATCGACGCAGTGCCGTATCGCAAAAAATGGTCTGGCCATTAAGGGGGCAAATCCTTCCAGGACTGAAGTGGTTAATGGGTAAAATCAGTCAAGCATATACCAGGCAGATTGGCTCAGAAAGACAAAAAGAAACACATAGTGCTCTCTGCAGAAAACATTTATTATATCACAAAAATAGAGGTAATACACTCACATGAAGAGAAGGTAACATTGCCCATCTAGGCAGAATGGAAGAATCAGCATTGCCCGTGTCTCACTCTGCAGTGCTGCAGGTTAGTCCCAGATCTTTTTTTAGTCTGCACAACACAGTATACCTTCCTCTCACAGCAATTGCTAGACTCTGATCCCATCAGTGTTGACATCATCAGGTAGGTACAGATTCAATCACCATTATGGTAGTCTCCTACCTTTGCTGTCCATGCTCAGTCTAATGATAGCGGCATGTTTAGTAAACACTTTAGCATAGGAAGCAATTCTACAATACACTAAGCAAATATCACTTCATGGCTGGCACCCTTCTGCCCAACATCTTTGAAAAGGAGGAAAATTGTCATCCAATCAAATGCAAACACTGTTCAGCAGATTCATACAGCACTGTATAATGTGGGTGGAGGAGTATGTTAGATCTAGATTATGGTAAGTCAATAATGAGGAAGAGATCAGCTACAGAAAGCTAATAAGTAATACCGGTGACTATTCATTTGCCCTCTGGGTGCTTTTTTTTTTTTTTTGGGCACAGCTTCCACATGTTGTAAGCATTTGATGACAATTTACAGTTTGAGCATTAATTTCAAAGCAATAGAGTGTTTTACACCAGTTCTTTGATTGTTAAGCTTAAAGTGGAACGTCACTCTCTCAATCAACATTGACCATTTATAATCCTTATGCAGCTAGCATTAGTAAATAGATAGGAAAGAGCTGAGTGATCAAAGGTTATGTGACTGCTCAGTTCTAGTATTTAGGGCCGGGAGAGGGGGGGGGGGGGGGGGACAGCTGCAGCATCGCACCAATTCTGCAGCATGGAGGTCAGTATGTATGTTTATTTTTTTTAACAACCCCATACTTCTGTTAAGTTCGCACACGCTCTGAGCCCCAGCACTAGATTATCAACAGTGTTTACGTTGTAAAACTTTGAATTGTGTTATTTCCCTTTGCAGTCACAAATAAAAGTGCACATGCCTTTCATTTTTATTTTCTGTCTTCAGAATCTGTAATGCTTGCGTCTTATAGAATAGATTGACTAGGATGCATTTCTTTTGAAACATATTTAATCGGTCACATCCACTAATGTTTCCTGCTTGATTTGAATTTGATGCGCTTTGTATTTTCCTTACTTGTTAAAACTGATCCCTTTTATTGCATTTACAAATGTAGGTTATTTACTAAGTATGGTAACCATTTTTCTCGAAAAGTCACTTGAATCAATATTAGTTGCTGCATTCTGTTTATACAGTATTTATATATTTTATTTGTAGCATATCTAACATATTGCAGGACAGTTTTATGTTGTGTTATATTCAACTATTTTTGAACAGCTTTTGTTTTGTCTGAAACTAGCTGAGCCCATCTGATAGCAGTTGGTGTCTTTCCTACTTGGTATACTACATCTAATATTAATAATTTGTCTAGTATTTATGGGTTGTTTATTTGTAATACAATTCTATAAGAAAGAATTTATTGCAGTCCCAATCTGATTGTTTCATGTGTCTCACAAACTATTCAGATGGTTCTTATATACTTATATACAACTTAAAGAAAAAAAAACGAATCCCAGAAACAGGGGCGGACTGACAACTCATGGGACCCCTGAGCAATAGGAGATTATGGGGCCCCCGGGCAATAGGAGAAGATTATGGGGCCCCCGGGCAATAGGAGATTATGGGGCCCCCAGGCAATATATTATGGGGCCACACAGTATACACACACACACATACAGTATACACACACAGACACACAATATACACACACAGAATACACATACACACACTGAAAAGGCACTGGAGAGGCGGGGCAGCTATAATCTTGGGATTTAAAAAAAAACACAGATTTTTACATACTGTCCCTGGTTTTATTGAGGCTGGCAACCCTGATGGGCCCCTTAGTGGCATGGTCAGTCCGCCCCTGCCCAGAAACCATGCAAAGGTGGAAAGGAGCATGACAGAATGTTCATCACACTTAGGGTTTGGGTAAATCCTGCGCTTCTTTACATGGAATGTTTTCTTGTCTTGCTAGTCCTGTCACAGAATGGGACATTTTTTGTATTAGATTATTAAAACTGTTCTATTCCTCCACTGATGGATTGAAGATATGTATTAATTGACAATTCAGGGAAATTCTACCTTTTAGGTGAAGCTCCTCTAAGTGTATCCAGAGGCAACTTGCACTAATTTAATTTGCTGAATATTGCAGTGCTTTCAAATGAATGCCTAGACAAGGAGCAATGTGTAAGATGCAACTAAACAAGCCTGGCCACATCCTTAGATAACTACAGTGAGCTAAAATCATGTTGATTGATATGGATAAGTTGATTGATATGGGTAATATGGGAACATATCATTGTTGTGTTGATATAAATATAAAATAAAACAGATCCTCATCCTTTCATGGCCTCAAGTTGCCTAGGCCGTCTCTGTATATCTTTGGAGATTGATGACAACAGACTAATCTGCCCGATTCTGGATTAACTGGACGGATGGTGAGGGCAGCGACCTTATCACATCATTCTCACAAGATGCAGCTGGACAGCCTAGGCTCAATTGGGAAGATTTATCACAGGAGTTGGGAATTTTTACATAATATATTGTGTGAATATTTACTTTAATCATCCCCTCATGTGCAGATCAATTAAGTAAACAGGAAATGCTTTTAACATGATTGGATAACTGAAGTGAATATTCACACATTTTTTGTGTGAAGATAATCTACTCCTTTATTAAATCAGTCTCTATACATTGCATGTTTGGCAAAATTGAAGGATCACCCATGGAATTGTGCATTGTTAGTTATTTGGTCCACTTTAATTAGATTTGACATGAATTGGCCCTAATGTTCCAGTATCTCTGACAAGTATTTTAAATTTTACTAAAAGAATACAAAATTAAATGAGCGGGTTTAAACCACTGTGCAAACATTTCCAAACTCCTATTTTTTTTATATAAACTCCTTGAGGAACGTATATTGTTTTGCATTTAAAGGTTTTATCTCTGCATTTCTATAGTAGCAACACTTCACAATATATAAATTGCTATATGAAACTGTATTTGGATCACATTAGTTCTGAATGCGTGAGTCAATTTATTTTACATCTAGGTTTGAGCAGAAATGAACAATTTATTTTAGCTAGAGACAGCAACTGTGAATTTCTAAAGTACCATTGGAAATTGGCTTTGGAATTGTGTTATAATAAATTCTCACAAAGATTCTTTTCTGATGGTATTATGTTAAAAGTGGCTGAGTATCACTGGGAAGCCCAACCTTAATGGAATCTAAAAGTAAAAATAATGTATTTCAGTACTGAACTGTGTTTTATTCAAATTCATATTGCTTCAGAACTCTTAATATATGTTTCCCGCTGATTCCTGTATTTAATGTATCAATCTGGAGAAATAATGTCATGCTTTGTTTAATGCTATGAACAGAACATACTACCTAATTTAGCTTATTCCTTACGTAGGTAATTAGACTGAAAAAGAAAATAAATCTACATCAGGCTCAACTACTTGCAAAATCCTGGAAGTTTTGGTTCAGGAGAAGGCAAGGCAACCCACACTTGGACAGCTATAGGCAGTTTTTGTCTCTTCAGGGGTAAAACAAAATATTTCTTCCTGAACCAGTAAGGCAGTTAGATTTATTCCCTAGAATGAAAAACATATGACACTATCCATAGTTTTACATTGGACAACTGAGTTGTTAAAAAAAAAAAAAAATCCAAACTTTTTTTTTTAAGTTCCATGATTGATTTTGCTATTACTGCTATAATATTATCATGCAGTATGACAATGTTTGAGCATCCATATATTGGCTAGATGATGAATGATCAATCAGTTGATTTTTGGTTGGATCGTCTCAATGATCTTTTGCTCAAAAGCAATTTTCCAACACTACAAAGAAAATATTAGTTTGGTCTGATTAGATAAAATGTTTCCCTTTTCATAAGTTCTTTCATTCAAATGACTGTTATACTGAAGATTTGTATTACATGTATGGCTATCAATACTGTAAAGAACCTCTTCTTTCATTCTGAGAGTAAAATCTCTGTATTCATTTAATGTTCCTTGATAATTGTACGGTCCTTGGGATAAAATGTTGGCATCTCTATAATGTTGCTGGATATTTTTATGCATATTATTGAGTCTGCATCCTAATCGTCCTTTACAAACTAAATAAGAACAGATTTTCTAACCTTTTGTTACAGGTGAAATCATCCATCCCTTTTAATATTGTTGTTGCCTGTCCTTACAGTATGGTGCCAGAAATTTAACCCCATATTGACAATTTCACCTTACAAGGAATTTATACATGGTAAATAATATACTTGCATCACATTTTATATTCTTTGTATAAATAGCAGACATATCTGTACAGTAGTAAATGTGACATTCACCATAGATTCACTTCAGATGAATCTTCCTGGTACATAAATTATAGGAAATTATTTACCTCCAGTGACTCTTTAGGCCTCATGTACACTGTTGCTGGTAAACCGACGTTCAGAGGTAGTTGGCTGCTTTTTTCAGCTGCCCCTGAACTCATCCAATGTTATCTTATGTGTACATGTACACAGGTTCGTTTAATGTTGTTTATGGGCAGTTGCGTTTAGCCGCGTTTCATTTATGGGTGTTTTTCATTTTTGGCGATTTTGAAAAAATTTTTTTTTTCAAACGCTTCTAAATGCAAAGGCGGCTAAACACGGCATGTAAACGTGGCAAAACGGATGTTTTAAACGTGGGTTACTATCTGTCAAGTTACATCGTTCAGGAGAGGTTGTAAAAACGTTCCGTGTACATTAAGCCTAAGTACTTGTCATATTCACTACTTTATAAATATGCCCCTTAGTGTTAATGAGTATATCCAACTCCTTCCCTAGGTCTGTTGCCATTAGCACAGCCTAGGCACCTAATCTTAACCTTATCAAAATCAATATTACATGTAGCACCCTCTACCTTAGGTAGGTAGGTTGCTAGAGTAGTTGTGTTTTTGTTACAGCCAGGGCAGGTAAATTTAGGCAGGTCTAGCTGTGTGCTAGGCCTGTTTGTTTTTGATCTGGGGGCTGGGAGTGGTTTTGAGTATGGCAGTAGGTGACTGACATGTACTTCATCTCTCTGGCGTCTCCTCTGTTTCTAGAGGGTTCTGGAAAAGAGACAGGGCAGAGGATGGGAGTGGCATGGAGTGTATTTGGGAGCCCTGACCAATCCCAAACTAGGATTGGCAGGGGGGCGGGCCTTCTGTTTATACTCATGGTCAGCCTGCTGGGGGAGGAGTTGTCGTGTGGAAGAACTAGTGATGGAGTGTTAGGCTGTCGTGGCCCTTGAGGGAGCCCCCTTTCTGAGGGCGTGAACTCGGGTCTGGAGCTCAGGAGCTGGGACGGAACCTCTCCATACACGGTCATTGAGAGGTGTCTGGAAAAGGAAAAGGACAGCGGGGAATATTGCTGGGCAAGTCACTAGGAGGGATCCGTTCCGGGGTCGGTGAGCGACAGGCACAATGGAGAAGTCTGGAAGAGACATGCCAGGAGTGGATGTGAAGCCAGAGGGAGAGGCTGTGATGTCACCGGTGTTTGAGTCAAGTTGCTGCAGCCAGGAGGGTTGGCGGGACTTGCACAGGACTGTCTGGGACTGGTAGTCCACCAAGCTTTGCAGCTAGCACAAGAAGTATTCTTTTCATTGATATCGGTTGCTAAATTAACAGTGACTGCAGATCCCTGCCAGCAAATGGCTGTTATTGAACTGTTAGGACTTATTCAGAGTAGGGCCTAAACGCTTGCTAGCTGTATCAGGAAACTATGATTGCGCAGTAGAAAAAGAGGAGTTTACTCAAGTGATGTGCTGAAGGGGTATGGAGAGCTTTAGAGACTGCCAATATAGATTCACAATCATTTGTTCAATTCAACAAGAGCAATTATCTGGGCATCCCACGTCCCTTTTCCCCAATCCAAGTTAAATCCCCTAAATAAAAACAACAAAAACAAGCTAAAGGACTGTTCATTGACTGGCAATGTGTGTCTGAAGTGAATGCTTGGCCAAGCAGTGTGCAACTACTACATTCAGCGACCCCACGGGGGGCACCGCTACATACAATTAGGGGCGGTGCCGGTGTTTGCAGTAAAGCGCCGCTAGATTTAGCGGCCACTTTAACACTGTTATAGCGGTGCTTTTCGGCCCCATAGTGGGCGCCTAGCGGCCAAAGGGTTAAAAACGCCCGTGTTGCGGTGCTACTAAATCGCTTTGCAGGCGCTTCAGCAGCGCTGCCCATTCATTTCAATGGGCAAGGCATTTTGGGAGCGGTGTATACACTGCTCCTGCACAGCCCCAAAGATAATGCTTGCAGGACTTTTTTTCCCGTCCTGCAAGCACACCTACCCCTGTGTGACAGCACTCAAGCTTTCACACTGGAGAGGCATGAGAGGTGCTTTTTAGGTGCTTTACAGGCGCTATTTTTAGCGCTAAAATGCCCGAAAAGCGCCCCAGTGTGAAAGGGGTCTTAGTCTGACATTTATCTACCGAGGATGCCATTTCATCAAGATCATTTTATTACATCTTGCCATTCTTCTAAGTTTTAATAGCACTGCATAATGTTGTATTCTCTTCTTGGGCCATATTACTCTCTACTCTGTCTACCAAGCTATTAATAAAAAAGACTGTGCTTTAGTGCTGTAAACAATATCTGTTGGATATCATCTGTGCTTTTTAAGTGAAAATGACCATACCAAAAAGAATAACTTTATTAAAAAAAAAAAGAATAACCTTACACTGTTTTCTCAGGGCTGTCTAAACCAAGATAGTTTGCCATATGTTGTTGGCTCCTAGAGATAGTCGGGCCAATGCACAGTTTTTTAAACGTGCCTAGCTTGGGTAAGGGGGTGTTGTTGGGTCTCTGAGCTCTGTGAACAGTGGTATATTCAGATAGATAGGAATTAAAAAAAATTATATGTACTGTTTTTCAGCATAGTGTTTGTAATAATCAAGCACTGTTTGGAAATGTAACCTTTCACTGTTGCCTAAAATATGACATATTTAAATTAGTGTGGTAACAATGTGTTATATAATTAAATTTGTAATCCTGTGACATTGGATTATACAGTAGTCTTAGTATAGATACACTGATATACTGTATTAAGGAAATGCTTAATTATCAGTGTCTGGTCTTGTTCAAATTAGAGTCGCACTCTGGCTTTGGTTTACTAAAGAGATGGATGGCACTTAGCAAAGTGAGTGATCTGTTTGAAAAGTGTATGTTCAGTTTGTTTGGGGATTGTTCACTTTGCGAAATGAGCTTTCAGTTATCTTTGTAATGCCGCGTACACACGATCGGAATTTCGGATGGTTTTTCCGACGGAATTCCGCTCAAGCTTGGCTTGTATACACACGGTCACACAAAAGTTCTCTGAACTTTCGACCGTCACGAACGCGGTGACGAGCCGAGAAAATGAAGTTCAATACTTCCAAGCATGCGTTGAATTGTTTACGAGCATGCGTCGGAATTTTGTGCGTCGGAATTGCTACAGATGATCGGAATTTTCGATCGGAAATTTTTGCGACCGAAAAATTGAGAACATGTTTCCCAATCTTTTGCTGGTTGGAATTCGGCCAGCAAAAGTCTGATGGAGCATACACACGGTCGCATTTTCCCACCAAAAGCTCTTATTGGTCTTTTGCTGGCCGAATTTCCGATCGTGTGTACGCGGCATTAGGCTACTTTCACACCGAGGCGCTTTTCAGGCGTTTTAGCACTAGAAATAGCGCCTGTAAAGCGCCCGAAAAGTGCCTCTCAAGCCTCCCCAGTGTGAAAGCCTGAGTGCTTTCACACTGGGGTGGTGCTCTTGCAGGACGAGAAAAATCGCATGCCAAATTGGAGCCTATTGCTGGCAACGGCACTGTCCGAATCAGTGCGACGCTGACTTTGTGGCACCCGCACTGATTCCCAAAAGTAGTTCCTGCACTACTTTTAATGACTTGGGGGGGGGGGGGGGGGCGATTTCAATAGAAATCTGTGCATGAACTTGCACAATTTCAAACTACCACCACCAGTGTGAACGAGGGCTAAAACCTAGAAGCTGATTGATTACTATGCACAGCTGCACCAGATTCTGTGTTCACCATTTTTAGTAAATCCCTTGCCCCATTGTTTCACATAGTAATAAGGCTCTCCAATACCAAATGACGTAACCATTACCAACAGATTTTGCTAACAGAATAAAGTGTAAAAGGTAAAATCAGATCTGTTCATACTATTTCTTATTGTTTCCAGGCCTCAAAACACACACTAGTTTGGTGAATTCTATAGCATGCTGGTCTATAAAACTTTCCAAATGGTTTCAAGTGATCTCAAATTGTCTCGGAATTAAGTAGTTTCTTTAAAACCTGCAGAATATAGCAAGTTTAGTAAATACATGTAGTTCCTAAACAAAATTGAATCCACTAATATGTCCCATGCAAAGAATTTTGTTACAGCAAATCCACTGCAAAAGATGTGTATTGCAAACTAAACAATATCCTTCAATGAAAAAAGATATAACCAGGTATTACTTTGTCATAAACTACAAAAATGCAGAGAGCGCAAAGGGTCGATTTACTAAAGGCAAATAGGCTGTGCAAGGCTTTAGCGTAGTAAATGTGGTGAAAATGTACTTTGCAAAGAGTATCCAATCACGTACAAGAAAAAAGGAAAATGAACAATATTTTGATCCATCTCCTGTCTACATGCACTCACTCCAGCATTGGCTGCAAATCATGGTTTCCCAATAGTGCAACCTGGTATAGCTGCGAAATGTATGTAAGCGCAACCACCTGTAGTCTTCTTCTCAAGTGCATGTTTAAAATGCTGACAACGAAGAGACACAATTAGGAAACAGTTGTCATCTTATAACAGGAAGTGCCTGCACAGGAATTTAATGGAATAATCATTAGGTATTATCTGAATAAAGTTTGCACGTTTAGAATGATTGAAAACTACTTTATTTTAACATGTTAAAGCTTATATGAAATTTTGGTATTTGGGTTAAGATCTTTAAAGTGGTTGTAAAGTCTCCAGGTTTTTCAGCTGAGCAGTGGGACACACGGGTGCCCCCATGGAAAGCGGCTCTCCGTGGGGGCACCCGATGAAGAGGAGGAGCGCCACTGGGGCACCCCGGAAGAAAAGGATTGGGGCTTCTCTGTGCAAAACCCTTGCCCAGAGCAGGTAAGTAAAACCTGTTTATTTAAAAAACAAAACAAAAAAACCCCCGAACCTTTACAGTCACTTTAGAGTGCACCTGTAGTGTTACAGAAAATGACATCCTGCAAGTAAGAAGAGTAAAAAAGTGATGACTGTCTCAATTTGTGTTGTTATGGGTTTTTGTTTTAGAGCAGTGATCTCCAAACTGCGGCCTGGGGGATGGATGTGGCCCTTTGCTTGCCTTTATTTGGCCTTTGGGGCACTGTTCCACAAACTGACATCAATGATGGGGGACTATTTTCCCTACTGACACCATCACTGGGGCACTATTTCTCCCATTAAAACCAATAAAGGGGCACTAATGCCGGTGGGGGGGGGGGGGGGTTCTACACCCACTAGCCACAGTTTGGCCCCCTAAAGTCTGATGGACAGTAAATTGGCCCAAAATCCTGTATAAATTGAACCCTTCCTTACATGATATTTAGCTGTGTTTAATTTAGCTTGAAAGAGCATAGTTGGTGGTCATATTAGTGAAGCTTTGCTGTGCCTAATGACAGATGAGTTGTAGCACTTAACTCTCTTTTAACTTTATCAGTAAATACTTTCATGGATACATGCAAATGGTGTGGAACTTCAGGAATTTTCCAAAATACATTAAAACATAATCACTAGAAAACCATTGTTATTGTATATCACATGAGGAAGAGAAGAGCCATGGGCCAAATAAAAACAGGTTAAATTCAGGGTTTAGAGTTGCTGTTGTGCAACAGGGTTATTTTACAAAAAAATCTCCAAGGCCTGATACAGGATATTAGATTTCTCATATATTAGCTTAGAATACAGAAGACGTTGGGGTTGATTCGTTAAAGGAATAGGGGCTGTTCATTTAACAACGTGTATGCTTACAGACATACCCCACTTTTAAGTACACAATGGGGTTTATTTACTAAAGCTGGAAAGTGCAAAATCAGGCTCACTTCTGCATAGAAACCAATGAGCTTCTAACCCCAGATTGTTCAATTAAGCTTTGGTAATAAAACCTGGAAGCTCATTGGTTTCTATGCAGAAGTGAGCCTGATTTTGCACTTTCCAGCTTTAGTAAATAAACCCCATTGTGTACTTAAAAGTGGGGTATGCCTGTATTTTGTAAAGTGAATTTTAGTAAATAAGGGTAAATTATGTTACCTTTGAATCCCCAAATATATGTCAGGGAAAATTCCGTTTTTTATTTCTCTTGTACAGGATTGAGTATCTAAAGTAAAGACAGCTTTACCTTGTTTGCTAACTTTCAGTGTGCTAGGTGAAGAGCCTCTACTGTATCAGAAAATCAAATCACATCATCTCAGTGTTCTGGGATGCAATCTCTGAAGTATTTTATGCAATCTCTGAGGTGTTAGACCTTAATTATATAATCAGAAAAAGTCATAATATTATTTCAGAATTTTGAGATATCATATAACACCCTAGCTCAGATATTTAATATCTGGGAGCTATTATTTTTTTTAGTTGGATGACTCAGAGTTTTTTCATAAGCTCTCCTGCCTTTCTCCTTCACAACATTACTTTTATTAATAAATGAAAGGTGCCGTTTAGAACCGTGTTCTGAAAAATAGGGCAACTAAAAATATTTATTTTGTACTAAAACCAAAGATGTTACATGTAGACCAATATTTTCTCTTTCTACAGAACACTGGTTTAGTTAAACTACCAGCATATGTTGCTAAATTGCCCAAGATATTTCCCCTAATTGGGATGGTGGACAATTGCTTGTTCAGTGCAGACACCCAATAACTTAATGTGCCACCTTTATAGGTGTCAGAAAATTAGTGGAAATTACAGCAGATGCCCATGGAGGGCCATGTTTACGCACATATAGATACACAGGTGTTCCGTGCATCCCTGTGCAGACAGTCCTATACATGTCAGCTGGGACACCGCAGCTGCAAGGACAGATCTGACATCCATCCAAGTGATGATCCAGGTGTAGGTAGGTGCATGGCCCCAAATGTAGATAGTGTGAGTTCAGGGACATACACCCACATGGATGTCAAGTTGGGAGCAGTGGCTTTCTTGATGCAGCCACTGCGTCTTAATTGATATGAATGGAACTGCCTGCACAGGAATGCACAGAACACCTGTGCATCCCCGTGCAGCTAAACATGGCCTCACTGTAGTATGGCCCACATAAACGAGGCTTTAAGCCTTGTTTAGATTTGTGGTTGGGAGTGGCAAAAGCGTGGTGGGGCTGTTTTTTTGCTGCCTGCCAAACGCCCCACCCCCCACCCCTTAAGCTGCAATAGACAGTGGACAAGGTGCTGATGCCATTAAGCTTTGCGCCCACGGCAAAGTTGACCCAACTTGTAGTGATGCTGTTCGCCGAACACTACACATTCATGTCAACGGGGAAACACCGCAAACGCCCTGCAACCTCATGCAATGCATGTGGTTGTGGCACATTTGTTGGTAGAATGGGGTTAAAACAGACGGTCAGGAGGCATTGCGTTGCTTCCTCACTGCCTGTCAGTAGCCACTGGAGTGCGATCTGAAAGTAGATTGGGCTTCAGAGGCAAGGGAGATTTAGACATATGTCTAAATCTACCCTTACTATGTTTTTTTGTTTTGTTTTGTTTTTTACAACTTAATTTTTTGTACAGGTACATTTTTATTTTTAGTATTTTAACCTCCCTGGCGGTTTTCCCGAGTGTGGCTCGGGGTTAAAATTCAGCACCATTAGCGGTAACCCCGAGCCACACTCGGGATTGCATCGCAGGATCCTGGTGCCTCCTTACTTACCTTGTCCCCGGGATCCTGCGATGTCCCCCGCAGTGTCCGCGGGCTGTGTCCTGTTCCGAAGCCTCTCTGTGCCAGGCTCCGTTCCCTGCGAGCGTCGCGACGCACGGGGGCGGAGCCTGGCGGCAAATTCAAAAAAATGTAAAAAGCATAACACATACAGTACTGTAATCTTACAGATTACAGTACTGTATGAAATCATTTCACATCCCATTTGTCCCCAGTGCTCTGGCCCATGCCCTGCATGCAGTTTTATATTACATATACTGTTCTTTCTGCCTGGAAACTGGAGATTGTCCATGGCAACCAAAAAGTGTCCCTTTACATCAAAAATGGCTTTAGACCAGCTAGAAAACAGCAATAGTAAATTAGAACACTTGCAGAATTGAGCGATAGTGAATCGTGTGGAAATTTATTTTATTACTATTTATTTTTATTTTTTTTAATTATTATTTTTTTTTTATTATATTATAATTTATAAGACCTAAAACATAATATATATATATGATTTATAAAAAAATATATATATGTTTTTGTGTTTCAAACTTTATCATACCCGGGATATCTACTAGACTCTTGTTTGGACAGATTTAAGTGTGTTATTGTTAATAATTACAGACCTACAATATAAAACGCCAAATTTCCATGCAAAATAATTGTACCGCTTTCAGCACCTAAAATCAGAAAGAATCATACCGCCAGGGAGGTTAAAACAGACCTCTAATGTCTCTTTTTTGAAACAGAGAAGAAGACAGTCCCTTTCTCTGCTGCCTGAGCTGCACTGTAGATGAATGGATAGGAGTCTGTATAGAAACCCCTATTCATAAAACGAAACATAGTGCACAGTGTTTACTATGTTTCATTCACAAACTGACACATAAACACAGATTTCTATGAAGAAGTGAGCCTGATTTTGCACTCTTCAGCTTTAGTAAATAAACAGGTATGTGTCAGTGGTGAAATGATACAGAAGCGATCTGTACTGATCACCGACTGTATTCTTTCAGGAAAGGAAGGGGGCTGGTAAAACACTTTTACCAGCTCCCCGCTCTCCATGCTGACAGCGATCTGTCAGCGGCTGCAGCTGGCAGGAGTAGAAGGAGGGTCTTCATCTGGTCTTCCTTCTGGCTTTGCGCTCTCCGGCCATTGGAATGGCCAGGCCACAATGACATTACGCCCGTGCATGTGCACACTTAATGTGCCTTGAATGCAGACCTACGGTGCATTTGCCAGTGATAACATTGGCTGCAGCCGATGTGAACATCTTTTAAATAGTGCAAGTTTAAAATATAAGCTTACCTATAGGTATAAGTTAATAATGAGTTTACTAGTGATATAGCCTCCCTGGTGGTATGATTATGTCAGATTTTTGAATCTCAAAGCGGTACACTGTTTTGCATAGAAATTTGGCATTTTATATTGAAGGCCTATAATTCTTAGGCTTTGTACACATGATCGGATTGTTGGCCATCAAATCCGTGGAATTTTGTCCGAAGGGCGTTGGCCCAAACTTGTCTTGCATACACACGACCACACAATTGTTGGCCAACAATTACGAACGTAGTGATGTACTAGACGTACTACGTGGTTTTTCAGCTCTTTAGCACCACTCTTTGGGCTCCTTCTGCTAATTTCATATTAGTAGAAGTTTAGTGAGTGTTGATTTGCGCTTTTCTTGTTGTGTTTTTCATTAACGCTTTTTATGGTTCAATTAGTTTTTATTGATTTTAGACAGGTTTATAACAAAAGAAGAAATACAACAAAATTAGAGACCTGACATGAAATCACTTGGCTTACCCAAGTGCACTAATTTATAAAATTCAGACTAGTGCAATCAATTGCCCAGACCTAGATACTTTACATTGTTTCATTCTCTGTAGGTCCTGAGTATGAGACGTTAGTCTGTAAGGCATTAAGTACCCTGGTCTAGGAAGCCCCAATGGGGATCTTCTGCTTCCACAGACTCAGGGCATTGTGGAAAATAACTAAAATAAAAATGTGCAAACGTAACATCTGCCATAAAGTGCACATACTTGTAAAGTGTAAGGAGTGTATGACAAAAATAATCCTCCACAGAGGGAGGGGCGGTTATTGAAATAGATTGCATTTATATAGGTCTTATAAAATCTGGAAGAAGAAGTTAGAAGTAAGAAAGGAAAAGAGAAAGAGGAAAGAACAGATACGTTCAGTAGAAGAACAAAAAGGGGGAGGGGGGGGGGGAGACAGCGAGCCTCACTCTGTAAAACAGACCGATCATGGGGTTCAGCCCACGTTTTACTAGTATACCGTGTGTGACCATTAGGGGGGGTTCGTTTTCTTCAATCTCTGTTTAAGTTTGTCTGAAGTGGAGTAATGCCTCCAGACACTCCAGATGTATGAAAATTTAGCTTGTTTGTCTAGGACATTGGCCTGCATTTCCTCCATTAGCATTATATTGTTTATTTCATTGACCCATTCCGCAATAGAGGGGGGGTTGGTCAATTTCCAGTGTCTGGGAATGAGCTGTCTCCCTGCACTCATAAAAAACTTCAAAAGACTGTTTTTCTGTGATTTTACGGTTCCGGGAAAAATAGACAGGAGGGCAATGGCGGGAGAAGGCATAAGGGGTTTATCATAGATCTCTGAATAAATGTGAAAAATCTGCGTCCAAAATGGTAAAAGCCTATCGCATTCCCACCAGATGTGCAAATAAGTACCTTTCTTGGAATTGCATCTCCAGCACGTATCTGAGTTGGCCGGGAACATCATCCTGAGTGTTGTGGGGACTCGGTACCACCTTGAAAGGACTTTATAGTTCTTCTCCTGCATGTAGCTCGAGATCGAGGTCTTGCTTGTGAAAAGAAAGGCCTTCCTCCAGTCCGCCTCAGATATATCAATTCCGACCTCTGCTGACCATTTTGTTGTGTAAGTAGGGAGGACATCGTGTATGTGTTCTAAGATTTGTTTGTGTATAAGTGATAAAGGGTGTCTTGGGGTTTCCGGTAGGATGCATAGTTGTTCAAATCCTGTTAAAGGTCTATGAGTTAAGTTAGAGTTGTGTAGTTGTTTGCAGTATTCGCTTAAATGTCTACGGGTGAGCCAGGTGACCTTAGAGGTTGTATCTGGAGGGGCCGAAGCAAATGTACCTAAGGTGGGGTCTACAAATTGTCGTGCGGTGGGCCAGTGCTCTCTAGAATAGTTGTCTATGGAGTTTATGGAATGGCCCTCCGGAAATTTAGGGTTATCAAACAAAGGGGTGAGTGGGCTGGGTTCCGAGGATAGAGCATAGGTGAGTTTCCTACGATACCAGATCGTCAAAGCGTCTCTTGTAAGGGGGGACAATGCCGCTATCGATTTAAATGAGTGGTCGTATCCCCATAGGAGGGCTCTGAGATCATGTATGGCTAAGTCTTGCTCCACAAATGTGGTAGCTTTGGTCATGGGTCGAGGAAACCACTCAAGGATACGGGAGATTACTGTAGATGTATGATATAGCTCAAAGTCAGGTAAACCCAGCCCACCTTTTGTAATGGGGGAGCTCAGGAGTTTATGCTTCAGCCTCGGGTGTCTGCCCTTCCAAACGAAACGGATAGCCATTGATCTTAGGGAGCGGAAAAAGGCAGGGGGGAGGACTATGGGGAGGGCCTGAAACAAGTATAGGAGTTTGGGAAGGATGTCCATTTTTAGTGTATTAATACGGCCCATCCAAGATACCGCTAACTCCGTTCGTTCTTCCGATAAATGTCTGAGCTTTAGAAGGAGGGGGCCAAAGTTCAGGGCATAAATATCCGAAAAGTTTTTCGGGATGGCTGTACCTAGATAGGAAATGGAGTTCTGTTTCCATTGAAATGAAAAGTTTGATTGGAGGGTTGAGAGCGTGGGTTGTGATAAAGATATGTTTAGGGCCTCAGTCTTGGAGATGTTTAATTTATAGTTACTAAAGCGACCGAATCTGTCTATCTCTGCTAGTATAGAGGGTATGGATATGTGGGGTTTGGTTACATACAGGAGTAGGTCATCGGCGTAGAGAGAGAGTTTACAGTGAGATGAAGGGGTCTGGATGCCTTGTATGTTGGGGTTCGTTCTAATGGCTTGGGCGAGGTGTTCTATGACTAGGGCAAACAGGAGAGGGGAAAGGGGGCAGCCCTGCCTGGTGCCGTTAGTGATCGTAAAGTTTTGTGATTGGGTGCCGTTCACCAGGACAGTAGCTGAGGGTCTAGAGTAAAGAGCCATAATGCGTGCTAACATTTTCGGACCAAGGCCTATTTGGGAGAGGGTGGACTGGAGAAAAGACCAGCTGACCCTATCAAAGGCCTTCTCCGCGTCGCAAGAGAGAAGGCAGGTTGGTATGCGGTGTCGCTGGGCAAAGGTAATTAAGTGTATGGTCTTGGTGGTGTTGTCCCTGGCCTCTCGGCCTGGGACAAAACCAACCTGATCTTTATGTATTAAATTTGGTAACAGGGGGGAGAGGCGGTTAGCAAGTATTTTGGCGTATAACTTTAAATCAATGTTTAAGAGGGATATCGGTCTATAGTTGGAACATATGGACGAGTCCTTTCCAGTCTTAGGAATGACCACTATTTGGGCTTGAAGGCTAGAAGTGGAGAGAGCAATATTATCCTCTAGAGTGTTAAAAGCTCTCGCTAATAAAGGGGAGAGTTGTGTTGCAAAGAGTTTATAGAAACAAGAAGAGAACCCGTCAGGTCCAGGGCTCTTACCATTCTTGAGGTTTTTAATGGCAGAGAGGAATTCCGTGTCGGATAAGGACTCCTCTAGGTCTTGTGAATCTGATGTAGGGAGAGTTGGAAGGGCTGTCTCTTGAATATAAGAAGCTAAGTCAGGCGGTGAGGATGAGGATAGCGGAATCTGGGGGGTAAGGTTATACAGTGCTGAGTAGTACTGGCAGAATTCTTCAGCAATGGCCGAGTTCTGCCTGATTTTGCCTTTAGTGGGAGAATTTATGAATGGGATGGGTGTTCTCTTTTGGCGGGGTTGAAGGGTGGATGCGAGATGTCTGCCGCACTTATTGGCTTGAGAATAATAAGTGAATCTGCCTTTGTCCCTAGCTATGAGAGATTTCTCTGCGTAAATGCGCAGGAGGTCTCTCCTGGCATTGGTGAGGTCAATAAGTGTTGTGTCAATGGGATTTTGTTTGTGTGAGTCTTCTAGGGTGGCGATGGTAGTGAGAAGACGTTTCGTGTCTGCTATACGCGCGTGTTTAAGTCTGGAGCCGTGCTGCATAAATTTACCCCTGAGCACACATTTAAGAGCCTCCCATTTCGTGAAAGGGTTAGTGGGGTCGTGAGTGTGGTCCGTCACAAAGTGTTTAATAGTCTGTGATATATCTTGAGAGCAGACCAGGTCGTTTAAGAGATTGTCGTTCAATCTCCAGGACGAGTTTCGGTTGCGTGTTGGTGTGCGTCCCAAGCTAATGTGGATAGGGGCGTGGTCAGACCACAAAGAGATCCCAATAGATGCTGATGGCGAGAAGTCTAGTAAGGATTGTGAGATAAAGAGATAATCTAGTCTCCCGTAAGTGGCGTGTACGGGTGAGTAAAAGGTGTAATCTTTGGTGGAAGGGTGTAACATACGCCACACATCCACCAAAGATAAGTCAGATAGGAGGGTTCTGATTTTGGTCAGAGAGGTTGGAGAGATCGAGGACTTACCGGTTGAGGAGTCAAGGCGAGGTATCAAGGTGGCATTCAAGTCCCCTCCCAGGATCATGTTGACCGTACCAAACTTTTTCAGACGGGCGATGACGGAGGTGAGGAATTGTTGCTGGTTCTGGTTAGGAGAATACACGTTAATAACAGTGTATATAACATTTTTGTATGACAGTTTGAGAAAAATATATCTGCCTAGCGGGTCGATATACGAGTCAAGCACATCTGGAGTAAAGGATGTGTGAAAGGCTATAGAAACCCCTTTGGATTTTGCTGAGGGATTGGAGCTATGGAACCAAGTAGGATATCTTTTATAATGAATTTGCGGGATTTTGTCTGACCTAAAATGGGTTTCCTGTAGAAACAGAATTTGAGTCCGCATTTTGTGGAAATGAAAAAGAATTTGTCGTCTCTTCTCAGGAACATTAAGACCCCTGCAATTTAGTGAAGAAATTTTCAAGGCGGTTTCGGATGCCATAGGAAAATTGTGCTAATGGACAAAAAACAACAGGTAGAAGGGAGGCTCGCTGTCTTCCTGGATAAATGAAAGGGGGTTAGGGGAGGGGAAGGGGGACATCTAGTGGTCAGAAAAAGGAGAGAGTTGAAGTTGAGAGAATTGAAAGAGGGAAAGAAAAAGAGAAGAGAAAGAAGGAAAAAAAGAAAAAGGGGCCAATACGGCTTCACTAATGGTGTTGTCAGCAACGTATCAGCTAACACCCCGAAGGGCGCTGAATGACCTAAATGGGGGAACAGTGGTCAACACAGGGGGGGAGCCCACACACGCCGGGCTATAGAGTTTGAAGTAACAAAAGGAACATGATGGCTCTGTATATTAACATAAACTGGTAACAATGAACATAACATTTCAAGGCCCTGCATGTCTAGATAGGTTAAAGACTGTACTGCTGACCTCCTAGGAGAGAGTATCCCCTAAAGGTTTCAGATTAAATGTATTGCATACAGGGCCTTTACTCCAGCACCAAGGGTTGAAGGGGAGGGAGGGGGGGGGGGGTTTGGGGGAGAGGGATGAGAGAGGATGGGACAATACATGGAGTTTGAAGAGCAGTGTCCTTGAAACGGGACACCGCACGTCAAAGATAACAGGGAACATAATCTGTAATATTAGTCCTATAGTAAGGAAGGAAAACATATTGTGTTAGTTATTTAAATGTCCCAATGAAAATGTAACCGGGGACGCCGCCACCGATTAGGAACCTGTGGGAGAAATGGAAAAGAGAAAAAAAAATGGAATAGTCGGGGAGAGAGTTCATCCTTCGGTCGCCGAAGAGAAGTCAGACTTGGGTCGTTTGCTCTTCTTCGATCGTTTCTGCCAACCTGGCGCGGCTTTGAAACCTGGAGTGGCGGCATGGAGAGGCCAATCTGGGATGGAAATCTGTGGCAGTTCGAAAGTTCCAAGAAACTTAGGTAGATCACCTAACGTGCGGAAAGTCGCAGATTTTCCTTCATGGGATGCAGACAGGTTGAAGGGGAAACCCCAGCGATATTTAATCTGCTTGGCTTGAAGGGCCCCGGTGAGAGGCTTCAGGGCTCGTCGCATGTCCAGAGTCAATTTAGATATATCAGGGAGGAGAGACACTGGGGTTTCGTTAAAGTAGATGGCAGCTTGAGCACGTGCGGCTTGCATGATGGCGTCTTTAACTGCATAGAAGTGTACTCTGCAGATCACATCTCTGGGGTGTTCCAGGTTTGGATTTTTAGGGCCTAGGGCTCTGTGGACCCGGTCTAGCTCCAGCGGGTCGTCTTTATCTTTCTGAAGAAGGTCATTAAAGATGGCTGTGACAGCCGGCGCAAGGTCCTTGGTTTCAACCGATTCAGGCAGACCACGTATGCGGATGTTGTTGCGTCTGGCTCTGTTCTCTTGGTCGTCTTGATGGTACATCAATTGCTGTATCTGCAGAGTATGCTCATGTAGAATAATGTCATGCGTTTGTAGAGTGGATGCAGTTTCCTCCATGGTGTGTTCTACCTCCTCAACTCTGTGAGTGATGTCTCTGCGGAGCTCGGACATCTCTTGTTTATATGAGCGCTCTAGGCGTTGCACGTAGGCCTCAAAATCATGTCTGGTGGGGAGTGCTTTGATATATGCTTCCATGTCCCATCCTGTGTAAGATCTGTGGGATTCAGGGGAATGGCAGGCTGAGCGGGTGGATCCAGCTTCAGAATCAGGGGGAGATCGGGCCCTTTGCCTGGTTTTCATGTGTGGTGTGGAGCGCTGTGAAGCAGCTCCTTGTGAGGCAGCATGTGAGCCTGAGGTCCGGGCGGGCGCCATCTTGGACGAGGGGGGGCCGGAGCGGTTGTGGCCCAAGTGTGTAAAGAACCGGTCTATGTCCCCTTCGGGATGTGGATCGGGGGTTCGGTGCCTGTCTCCCCCACCCTTCCTCCCCATAACAGACCTGGATGGCGGTGCTGGGAAGCGCTAAGAGCCTCGTTTGTGCCGGCGTGTGCGGGAGCTCCTAAGGAGAGCGACTTACTCCTCCATGCGTCAAGCCACGCCCCCTTCATTAACGCTTTTTAGTTCGTGCTTTTCATTTCGTGCTTTTCAGTTCGTTTCTGAACAGCCGTTTGTCAACCAGACATGTAACTTCCTCTACCGTTATCGGTTCCTCCAGCCTATCTCTATGGTGGACCTTAATCTCAGGAATTTTGATTGAGTTGAGAAAGAATTCTAAGGCGTTGCCTCGGGGTCCATTACTATATACACTACCGTTCAAAAGTTTGGGGTCACATTGAAATGTCCTTATTTTTGAAGGAAAAGCACTGTACTTTTAAATGAAGCTAACTTTAAACTAGTCCTAACTTTAAACAAATATACTCTATACATTGCTAATGTGGTAAATGACTATTCTAACTGCAAATGTCTCGTTTTTGGTGCAATATCTACATAGGTGTATAGAGGCCCATTTCCAGCAACTATCACTCCAGTGTTCTAATGGTACAATGTGTTTGCTCATTGGCTCAGAAGGCTAATTGATGATTAGCAAACCCTTGTGCAATCATGTTCACACATCTAAAAACAGTCTAGCTCCTTCCAGAAGCTACAAAACTGACCTTCCTGTGAGCAGATTGAGTTTCTGGAGCATCACATTTGTGGGGTCAATTAAACGCTCAAAATGGCCAGAAAAAGAGAACTTTCATCTGAAACTCGACAGTCTATTCTTGTTCTTAGAAATGAAGGCTATTCCATGCGAGAAATTGCAAAGAAATTGAAGATTTCCTACAACGGTGTGTACTACTCCCTTCAGAGGACAGCACAAACAGGCTCTAACCAGAGTAGAAAAAGAAGTGGGAGGCCGCGTTGCACAACTAAGCAAGAAGATAAACACATTAGAGTCTCTAGTTTGAGAAACAGACGCCTCACAGGTCCCCAACTGGCATCTTCATTAAATAGTACCCGCAAAACACCAGTGTCAACATCTACAGTGAAGAGGCGGCTGCGGGATTTTGGGCTTCAGGGCAGAGTGGCAAAGAAAAAGCCATATCTGAGACTGGCCAATAAAAGAAAAAGATTAAGATGGGCAAAAGAACACAGACATTGGACAGAGGAAGACTGGAAAAAAGTGTTGTGGATGGATGAATCCAAGTTTGAGGTGTTTGGATCACAAAGAACGTTTGTGAGACGCAGAACAAATGAAAAGATGCTGGAAGAATGCCTGACGCCATCTGTTAAGCATGGTGGAGGTAATGTGATGGTCTGGGGTTGCTTTGGTGCTGGTAAGGTGGGAGCTTTGTACAGGGTAAAAGGGATTCTGAATAAGGAAGGCTATCGCTCCATTTTGCAACGCCATGCCATACCCAGTGGACAGCGCTTGATTGGAGCCAATTTCATCCTACAACAGGACAATGACCCTAAACACACCTCCAAATTGTGCAAGAACTATTTACAGCAGAAGCAGGCAGCTGGTATTCTATCGGTAATGGAGTGGCCAGCACAGTCACCAGATCTGAACCCCATTGAGCTGTTGTGGGAGCAGCTTGACCGTATGGTACGCCAGAAGTGCCCATCCAACCAATCCAACTTGTGGGAGCTGCTTCTAGAAGCGTGGGGTGCAATTTCTCCAGCTTACCTCAATAAATTAACAGCTAGAATGCCAAAGGTGTGCAATGCTGTAATTGCTGCAAAAGGAGGATTCTTTGATGAAAGCAAAGTTTGATGTAAAAACAATGTTATTTCAAATACAAATCATTATTTCTAACCTTGTCAATGTCTCGACTCTATTTTCTATTCATTTCACAACGTATGGTGGTGAATAAGTGTGACTTTTCATGGAAAACACAAAATTGTTTGGGTGACCCCAAACTTTTGAACGGTAGTGTAGTTTCTTGTAAAAGTCGTGGAAAGCTTCCATGATCTTATGGGGATTTTAAGAAAGGGTATTACTGCCTATCTTGATTTTAGGTAAGGTGTGTGTATTAAGTTTAGGAGTCAATCTGGCTGCCAATATGGATTCCGCTTTGTTCCCTTGATGATAGAAACATGCGCTATTCCATCGTAGGCTTTTCTCTGCAACCGCTGTGAGAGCTAAGTTCAGAGTTGTGCGTGAAGCATCTAGTTTCTCCATCGGGAAAGAAGTGGGGTCTCTTTTATGTTCTTTGTTAAGAAATAAGAAGTCCTTTTCGAGTTTTTCTATATCTGACTTACGTGCTTTTTTCGTAGCCTCAAAGCCATCTGAATTAGCTTTCTTCTAAGGGTAGCCTTGTGGGCAGCCCACAGCGTAAGGTGGGGAAATGCCCCTAGTGTCATTCAAGAGGAAGTATTCTCAAATGTTTTGTTCAATCTCACTAACATGGGTTACTAAGGATCGAAGCGTTGAGTTTCCAGTAAGGACTCCTGATCTGTCTCGAGGGTCGACCCATTATCAAGATAAGAAGAGAGTGGTCTGACCAAGAAGAGTCTTTTAAATAGGATTTAGACACTACAGGTATATCATAGGTGGAAATAAAGAAGTGGTCAATTCTGGCAAAAGAATTGTGGGGGTTGGAATAGTGAGTGTAGTCTCGTAAAGTTGGGTTAACTTACCTTCAGATATCCACTAATCCTTGACCATAGATCTGTTTAGCTACCTTAAGGCTCTGCCTGGTGGGACGTATAAGTCCCTTACCCAAGGGGCGAGATTTGTCTAGTCCTGTGCCAAAAGCTATGTTGGAGTCCCCTCCGTATATGACAGTGCCTTCAGTGAGTGGGTTCAAGGTGCGAAATAGGGAGGCAAAGAATTGGGATTGGCCCCTGTTTGGTGCATAATATGACACCAATGAGTATATCTGGTCATCAATGAGGCCTTTTACAAGTATGAATCTTCCCTCAGGGTCCTTGAATTCAGAGATGATTTGTTTTTGTGTCTGCACTGGCAAGATTGAATTTAGGAAATTTGGGATGTATGTAGAAGGGGTTATAGGTTCGAGGGAAGTGTGTTTCTTGGAGAAAGAGAATATAATTTTTTTTGGCCATGATAATATTGATAGATTTTCCTGCGTTTAACTGGTGAGTTCATTCCCTATGTATTGTGCGTAGCAATACGTAGGGAAGGGTTTGGTGCTGTAGGGTCAGACATGGAGCAGTGGAGGAGAGAACACCGAAGAGCACCAGTCACCTACCTCTAGGCTGGCATCAGATTTGGAGTACGGTATAGTAGGGTATTTCATTCCATAGTTGTTAGAGAGTCTGCAGGGGTGCAAGCTCAACCGGGTCACTAGGGGAGAAGAAAAGTTAGTGTGAGCAAAGAAAAGAAGTTGGAGAAGAGAAAGACAAATATGGTCAACACTACAGAGAAGAAGTGGTGAAAATCCACTCTTCTCTTAAGTACACAAATAGTGTCCCTCTATGAAGAGGGAATGTCCTGGCTGGGACAAATGAAAATTCCGCTTCTCCGGGGTCAGGAGGTGGTGCATGAGCACCGCTCCGGTCACAGCGCCCCCCATATCAAACAAGTGAAACACCTGTAAAGGAGAGAAACACGTTAAGAGCACATTAAAACGGCCTGTTGTGAGCTAGCTCCGTGTCAGTGCAACGGGTTAGCTAATGTCCTTGGAAAAATGATGGGCGCTGTCCAAGTGCAATCCTTTGGTGTGGTGTGATAGCAGGAGCATCAGGACAGCACAAAGCCCCGCCTGGAGACGACATGCAACAGTACATAGCCGTGGTTAATAAAATGCATCCCAGGGTGACTTCTTTGAGTCAGGGTCTCACATGTAGAATTGTATAGCTTCTCCCATGAAAGAGAAGAATATGCATTGGGGTATAGGGAAAAGACATTTAAGGAAAATTGTGAGATTAACAGTCTGAGGGCAGGAGAGGGATTCCAGGACATTAGTAAGTGATAAGAAGAGTTAATCATCGGTAGTGCAGGGTTTGCAGGGGCTAGACCCAAACAAGATGATAAGGTGAGCCAACAGCGAGTGTCATGGCTCTAGTTCATGTGAGTCGGCCCTCCTTAGCTTTTTTGAGCTTAGGATTTTGCCACTGTGAAGTAAGTGGGCTCACCGGGGGGGGGGGGGGGGGGGTGGTCGTCTGGAGGAGATGGATGAGGAGGTTTGCATAGGGGACGGCGGGTCCCTGGATATTATGCCCAGCTTCTGCAGCTAATCCTCTCCCTCAGGAAATGTGGAAAATATGTATGGATTGTTATTGACCTCAAATTTCAAGCTGAAGGGAAGTATTTGATGTTCTGCTGAGTCAGAGCCGTTAGCAGGGGTTTGAGAGCTCTTCTCCTTTGTATAGTAGAAAGGGAGATGTCAGCAAAAAGCTGGATTGGGTGTCCCATGATTTGGAGTTGGGAGGCTGATCTGGCCCTTTTCATAACATCTTCTTTCACCGCATAGTAATGTGGCTTAACAAGAATGTCACGGGGGAGACCATCAGATCGTGGGGGCCCTAGGGCCCTGTGGGCTCGGTCAAGTTCAGCTCTGTGGGGGTGAAAGTCAGGAATAAGGTCTTTGATGAGAGACTTAACTGCAGCAGGGATACCCGCAATTGATTCTGGTAAACCCCAGATCCTAAAATTATATCGTCGAGAGCGGGACGGAGCTCTGAGACTAGGCATCCATCAGCCAGAGCCCCGCGCATGCGCCGGATCAACCAGGTTTTTTGCACTCTATATTAAATGGACACAATAGTGATTTAGTCAATATGTACATGATATAATATTACATGTACATTTTAATAAATTTTGGGTTTATTGACAATTTAAGCAACCCTAAGCCAAAGGGGAAGTGATTATTGTTGTAATAGGTATAATTATATTATATACTGTTACTTTATTTGTGTATTTCATTGTGTCCTTTTCAATTTTACAGACAGCATTAGCTAGGCAAAATTGAGAAAAATACCAATCTGGTCTGCAGCACCTAGTAAATTTATTTAGACTTGCATGCTTGTATCCATACAACAGTATCAGACCTGTAAAGGGCCTTTCTCAAGAACACGTTTTAAAACATGCATACAAGTATAAACAAGTATACTGTAAAAACATGTTTTATCACCAGAAAATATTAAAGTGTTACTAAACCCACAACAGTAAAACCAGACTGTATATGCAATAAAGCATGCTTATTATATTCACTGTGGAACCTAACCATCTCCTTATAAGACAGAGCCTTTGGAGTCACTCTGCACATGCTCAGTTTGGTGTGTATTGCTAGAGAGTTTTATTTTTCTTGGGAGGGTGCATGTGATCAGCACAGGACCAACCAGCACTGTCCAGACAGAGGGTCAGAATGAAAACTCCTCCTGAAATCTTTAACCAGACACTGATAGAAGTCACAAGATTGCTATATACTGCTGATGAAAAAAGGTATTTAGCAGTTAATATTTACTAAAATAATTGCATTTCCATGTTCTGTGGGAGACCAGATATAGTAAATGCAGGGTCCTGGGTTTGGCCATACAAGTATCTACCCTGGTTACAAAACTAATACTGACATCTAAGAGTTACAATGTTGCAGTGTCATTAGTACATCCAAGATAAATCAACATACAGAAAGAAATCAAAACAAAATAATGATTACTGAACTTTTTTGGAAAAAAATGCAAATAAAACTCCTTATTTAACCCCTTGGGTGCAATAGCATACAACTGGGTAATCCACTTAACCTCTTGTTGTTTTAATTACAACTCTCTAATGCCTCCTCTATTAGATTGAGGAAAATGATCGAACACCATAAACCTGAGTTGTGATACTAAGTGGTCACATTGTCTAAAATGTTTGGCAATTTAGCCTTAGAAAATCATACAAAATATTTATGTTGTAAAAATGTATCTTTGACGTTTTAGGATGCTTCCTCTACATAGTACAATCCACAGGGACATTTAAGAATGTACACCACATACATACTTTGGTATGTAAAATATAAAATGGTATAGGTAAATAAAATAGAACTGACTGAGCAGGCTCTCAACCTGGCCTGTTCCTTCTGGGGTCACTGCACACTAGCTACACTAGCTACACACCCTTTCTGACTTGTTGGACGTTACTTTGGTGGTTAGTTGGTCAGTTCTATTTTAATTACCTATACCATTTTCTTCCCCAATTTGGGGTATGCTCTATCACCTTTGTGTGTATATATATATATATATATATATATTTTCCCCAACTCACTTCCTAGATATAGGCTCGCCATCATCACATATTTTCACTTCCCATTCCTTTCATCACCTCTCAGGATCCACACTGGGTTTGTTATCATTTACAACTATATACAATTTATTATTGTTATATTTACACATAATTTATTAAATGTTCCTAGATGCCCCTGTTGATGAGTTACACACCATCACTGATTGCCACATGGGGATCACATTCCCAGGTCTATTCACTTTTTCAACACTGTTCGGTGTTGCGCTATGATATATTCCACCTCAGCTCCCAGGAGTCCCAGGATAGACGATGCCCTCAGTCCACCTTGTGCTTACTAAGTAAGTATGGGTGGATAGGTATTTACAAATTTATCCCCCTTCCCCTATACTTCTTTTAGTCAGACTGTGGTTTATTATACCTATATATATTTTTTAGATACTCTTTCGCATCTGCTCCTGATGAGTGGAAGCATCCACGAAATGCATCAAGCTTTGTTGAAGCCACAGTTATATTACCATTATGGAATTTTATCTACTCATTTATCAATCATGTCTGATGATGTTGTCATTTTATAAATCATGTTCTGCTTCATACATCATGTGAACACGGATGTCAGTATTGGGCATTTTACTATCTGTGTTTCCATGCCATGTCAATATGTGTATATACATGAATTTTTAGTATCTATTCATATTTTTACTTGCATTGTGGATTGACTTAATCTGTATTGCTATATGGAAAATAAAATACTTTTACAGACACATAGTGCTTTTTTGCATTCATGCTGCATGCTTCACTTAAAGTCCCAAAAATCCCCCCATTTTCTCCTTAACAGAAGTGTATTAGCCCGCTACAACCCAAGTAGCCAACAAAAAAATACGAGGTAACTCAACCTCCTGTAATTTTTAAAACAAACTATTAGTATCTCATAAACATGATTTGGCTTATCTACCAAAGAATAATGAATCTTATCAAGATAAACAGTTGAAAGAGAACATAAATTCCTACCCACCACTGTTTTCCCAGTGGTGGGAGGGTTTCCTTGTAAATTTTAAGAAGCGTGTATAGCACCGGTGTAGTAGGATATAATTATTGTAACTGATGATACAACAACTAATGATGTAACTATTATCTAGTTACATTATTAATAGGATCTACAAACAGTTTCCTGCATACAGTAGTATTAGATTATCAATGGTAAAGCTACAATTTATAATAAATAACGAGCTGCCTTCATCATTAGGCCTGGGGTGGCTATTTCAGCCCACTTTGAAAATCCATGCAATGCATCAAATTCTTGTTTCTTTATGTTATATTGTTGTTCATTTGTTTTTTACAACACCTTAAAGACATATATTTACATCCTTGTTTACATTGCTAACAAATTGTTCAGTGGGTGGAAATGTTGTAGGTGGTACATTACTTTTATTATAAAGATCCATTTCCCTCAATCTAAGACCCAATGAAGATATTGGATCAACCCTTCAATTGGATCTTTCCATACAGACTGAATAAAGATCCTGTTGCAGTCTAAAATTATTCCTCTTAAAAGTAGGGCAAAAATGGAAACCTTTATTAGAACACTCTTCTCCTCCGCTGTAAGGTAATACGACAAATATGATGTCTAACGTCAGGGCCTTCTGTTTCCTCTTGTATTAAATTGTATTGTAACTGTACTGTCTCTCTCCAATTTTTAAAGACTATTGGAACCATATAAATCCCAAATAATAATTATAAAATGAATTATTGTTGTCTTGGATGGTTTCTCTGTTGGTATTGGTAATTGCAAAAAGGTGTGTGGTATCTGGGACCCAATTATTGTCCTAATTCTACAAAGATTGTATTATTTTTCCTTGTATTAATGGAATAAAGAGTTATCATTTGTGTCAGATCTGAAAACGCTTCATATCCACATGTTTGTTATGTTGCATGAGTCAACTATATTGACTAACCTTTTCCATTAGGGTTGTAGAGTAGTTTAGATATGTTCCTGACTCTTTCTGGGATTTTATCTTGGTTTGCTAGATAGGCTTAATGTGATTGTAAAGTCTTGTTTTTTTTCACTATAAAAATAACAAACATGTTATACTTACATGGTCTGTTGCAGTGGATTTGCACAGAGCAGCCCAGATCCTCCTCTTCTCAGGTCCCTCTTCTGTGATCCTGGCCCCTCCCTCCTGTTCCGAGCCCCTACAGCAAGCAGCTCAGGTAAGTATTAGGGGGCTCGAGGGGGGCTGCTGCATACAGAAGGCTTTTTATCTTAATGCATAGAATGCATTAAGATAAAAAAAAAAAACCTTCTGACTTCACAACCCCTTTAACCACTTGCCGACCAGCTGCCGTAGTTTTACTGCGGCAGAATGGCACGGCTGGGCGAAATTACGTTATGTAACGTCACTTCGCCCTGTGCCCACTAGGGCCCCCTGGAACTGATGCGAGTGCCCGACGGTCGCAATCACTGGTGACACACAGAGAACCAGGATCTGACTGTGTAAACACAGAGTTTGCAGTTCTCTGAGGGGAGAAGAGACTGATCGTCTGTTCATACAGTGTATGAACAGTGATCTGTCATCTCCCCTAGACAGTCCCCTCCCCCTTCAGTTAGAACACAGAGAGGGAACACAATTAACCCCTTGATCGCCCCTAGTTGTTAACCCCTTCCCTGCCAGTGACATTTTTACAGTA
Organism: Lithobates septentrionalis; assembly: GCA_037952835.1. Classification (NCBI taxonomy): domain Eukaryota; kingdom Metazoa; phylum Chordata; class Amphibia; order Anura; family Ranidae; genus Lithobates; species Lithobates septentrionalis. The sequence continues at coordinate 5,098,316 of JBBDGP010000447.1, read as the reverse complement.
TTCAGTGCATTTTTATAGCACTGATCGCTGCATAAATGCATAAATGCCAATGGCCCCAAAAATGTGTCAAAAGTGTCCGATGTGTCCGCCATAATGTCGCAGTCCCGATAAAAATCTCAGATCGCTACCATTACTAGTAAAAAAAAAAATTAATAATAAAAATGCCATAAAACTATCCCCTATTTTGTAGACGCTATAACGTTTGCTCAAACCAATCAATATACGCTTATTGTGATTTTTTTTTACCAAAAATATGTAGAAGAATACATATCGGCCTAAACTGAGGAAAAAAATTGTTTTTTTTATATATTTTTTGGGGATATTTATTAGAGCAAAAAGTAAAAAATATTGCGTTTTTTTCAAAATTGTCGCTCTTTTTTTGTTCATAGGTGATCAAATACCACCAAAAGAAAGCTCTATTTGTGGGAAAAAAAGGAGGTCAATTTTGTTTGGGTGCAATGTCGCACGACCACGCAATTGTCAGTTAAAGCGACGCAGTGCCGAATCGCAAAAAGTGCTCTGGTCAGTGGTTAATGTTTATATTTGTAAAAAACCTTGTATAATGAAAACCAATGTTTTTTTTTTTCAGGAGTGTGGGGCCATATAGTGTTCTTGATTGTAAATTTATATATTTATAACACGTTACATGTCTGCAGCAAAAGAAAAAAATATATTTTCTTTGTGATTCTAATTTATTTGTGCGCACATAATTCATGCATTTGCAGATACGTTGTCCTAATTGAAAATTTCACCATAGCCAAATTCTATTTTAAGATACAAGCAACAGTTATAATCTCTATGGGAGCTTTGTCTGATGCGGGAGTTTGCCTGGATTATTTTCAGCCCCACTATCCTAAAAAGAATGTGTTGGCTAGATAGGAAGTCTCCAGTCTTTAGCCTGGATAGCTGTATCTGTTCTCCAAGCCTCCGCAGCAGCACATCTAGGGATTTGTATGAAATATTTAACAAAGATTAGCTTACACCTCTGTAGGGATTTTGCAAAGGCAAACAGACTTGAAAATCTAAGAGCATAATTTAGCTTTTTTTTTTTCTTCTTTTTTTCTACTGCAGCTGATTTATTGAAAAGTGAATAACAAAACAACTTCACAATACACCTCAGGATACTGGGCACATTCTTGCCTTTTTGTAGGAATGACAATATACACTTCCCGTTTTTTTTCACTGTGGAGAATTTGTAGAGCTGGCAATTCAGCATGTTTGATTTGTAATATTTGTATTTATTGCAACTGATAAAAAGACAGAAAGACCAAGAAAAAAAAGGGTCCTTAAAGGAGACGGGGAGACAGAAAGAAAGAAAATGCATAGCTGCCAACTGTTCCTTATTGGAGGGTCTAGCTCTCATTTGGAACCAAGTCCTCTGTCCCTCATATTTTTGTCTGAATCTAACTTAGAACTAGGAGCCAGCTTTAAAAACCTAGAGGGCACTGCTCTACCTGAATGTGACTGTGATCCTGGATCTGACAAATGTTGACTTGAGAAGGTGGAGGGAGCATTAATCACGTGAGACAGACTTAGCTAATTTCGCTTTTCTCACATGTAGCCAATGCCAAAGCTTTTCTCACATTTCCAGCTTTTACTTCTCACTCCCATCATCACAGCAGTGAGCTCTCAAACCCCTGCACATGTGTGGTCCACTATCTCCTCCACCGCAGCATTGCTAAACTCTAAGCTACTGTGACAGGGAAGAGGGAGCACATGCAGAGGGGTTTAAATCGGCTGGGAGTGCCAGCAACAAGGCAGGATGGAATGATTCCATCTCTGGGAGTTTTTTGGCCAAGCTTCAGGAGGTGTATAAATGGCCTTTACCTACAGCAAGGGATTCATTAAACTTTTGTCAAAGCTGCACAGTTCATTTTATCTACAAAGGCAATTTTTCAGTGCTAACAATGCTAACAGTCCCAAAACACTTAATGTGATTGAAGTGGATAAAACGGTATTTCCGTATACCTGACAAGACCAGCTAGGTATAATCACAGCAATTACCACACTCATAAGACCCTCTCAGTACTGAGGAGATAGCTTCTTGGTGAACACAAAAAGAGATAATACAGAGTAGACATGTGCATTCATTTTCGTCCGAATTTCGGGTATTTTCGTTATCATTTTAACAAACGATAACGAATGTGCAGAATCCAAAAACTGAAAGATCCGACATAAAGAAATGCTTTATTTTCATTTTCGTTGCTACAACAGTTCGATATAGATAGGAGATTCGACATGATGATGACAATAACAATCTGTGTCCATCAAACCTGTGGTCGAATGTGCCTAACCTTAGCTCTATTAGTCCAAGATTATTCTACATAGAGAGAAAAGATTCGACATAGAGAGAAAAGATTCGACATTATAGAGACAATAGCAAAAAAGGTCAAATGTGCCTAACCTAACTCTATTAGTCCAAGATTATTCGACATAGAGAGCAAAGATTCGACATAAAGAGAAAAGATTCGATATTATAGAGACAATAGCAAAAAAGGTCAAATGTGCCTAACCTAACTCTATTAGTCCAAGATTATTTGACATAGAGAGAAAAGATTCGACATGAAGAATCGACGAAGCAGTCGCCGCGAGTGGACATTTATGGTCAAATGCTCCGCCCATATGCTATAGGAGAATTCTAATGTTGGTTGACTAGTAATAATAAATAATAAATATAATTATTACTAGTGTCATACAACATTAGAATTCTACTATAGCTTGTAGGCGGAACATTCGACCGGAAATGTACGATTGCGGCGTCGTACAGTTTAGCTGCTCCGTTGAATCCTCTTAGAACATTCAACAGACACCATAAGCCTTCAATGACAGATTCAACCTTAATTATTTCCAATTTTCGGATCAATGCATTTTTTTAATGAAATGAAATAAATAAAAACGAATTCCGGGAGTAACTAAATAAATTTATTTTTTGGACGAAAACGAAATTCCGAAATGAAATATTTTAGTGTGCACATGTCTAATACAGAGTCTAAATGTTCAAAGCTATCTGATTTAATTCTGGGCGGGTATGCAACTTATATACGTTATCATTAACCAATCATTATATGGAAGATGGGCGTGATTAATACAGAGGTGTACATTTCACATCATTACATATCATTACATATCATTAATTATGCCATCTGCCTTCATGACTCATAGTCATGGGTCCTGCTTCCCTGTTTCATATCTCATTACACAGGAAAGGGCCCAGACATATTGAGCAACAATTCTTTATTTAGACGTACAGAATAAAACTGCTTACGCAAGCTATATTTTCTTAAACCTGTTATAAAGCTAAAAAACAGAACTAGTTGACTTTAACTAGAGTCTGAATATACAAGTTAAGATATATGAATTTATATGACTTTATGGCCGCACAAGATGGAGTCACCTCTGTTCAGTCATATTACTACAGTGATACATTTATTATATTGCTTCTTACTAATTGTTAGATGTTAGATGCTTCCTTCATTTTCATCTGGTAATCCTGCCAGTAAAGCTGGGTGCACACTATAAGTTTGTTTTCGTTCAACCCAGCGGGTTGAACAAAAAACAAAGAGATCTCTGTACTAAAACAAGCAATGTTAGTGTGTTAATCTTCCAAAAGAACAAAGAACCTGCTTGTAACTGCTTATAAAGTGTTAGCTGGCGTTTGGCTTCAGTTTGTTAGTGTATCTAAATCTGATAGTATATCTAACACTCCCCCAGATTGACAACGTTGCTGTCCATTGGTGCCCACTGTGCTCGTTCATCCAGAGTGGTGGCACTCTAATACAGGAGTTGTGTTACTGGCCAGATCACCAGGTGAAAACAGAAGGGAAAAAAGCCTAAAAGAAAAATAATGCAGCGACCACATCTAATGATTGGTAAGCTGCAATATTTGGTTTTGGGTTTAAGGAGAAATCCAGCCTGAGCTTTTTAGGCTGGGCTTCTCTTCTGGGTCACAGGAGTGCAATTCATTTTGCACTCCTGTGACCAGTTTTCAGCAGAGAGCAGTCTGAAGTCCACTCTCCGCTGACGTCACTGCCATCAGTCAAGGCACCGTGTCATCCCAAATTCCCTAGTCTGGATTTGCTGCCTTGATTGATGGCAGTCTGAGCTCGCTGAGACGGCCGCTCCCCGCCCCTCCACAGCTCAGCTCTCCAATGAGTGTGGAGAAGCAGAGAGGAGAGAAGCTGACTGACAGTCAGCAGCTCTCCTCTCGGGAATCTGTGAAAACTGAGCCATCGGCGATGTTCAGTGGCTCGGTTCTCAGTGCAGAGACAACGGGGGACAGCAGCAGCATCGGTCTGATGATACATCCACCTAGGTAAGTATGAATAAAAAAAAAACAAAAAAAAAACCCATACTTCTTTTAAGTACCGCTTTATGTTTAGCTGTAAATGTAGGAATAAAGTTTTAGTGCAAGCAAAAGGCACACAATTATGGATCTTCACGGTAGAACTCCAGTATTTATGGGTTTTTTTTTTAATTACCTGGCACCTTTTTGTATTAAAAAATGTGGCAAATGCTCCAGCATTGTCCCTAGCTTCTTCTTCAATCCAGTGCCACTGGTCTTCTTCCAAGGTCAATGACAGCCAGTGTCAATACCCATGAGTCCAGGCTGTTGAATATACAGCCCCTAGGGGGCATTATCATACAGCCAGTACTCCTGGACTGAGCATCCTCACACATCATTTCTTGAATATCACTCAGTCCAGAAAGAAGGATGGCTCCCTGCCACTGATGAGGAAAAAGTGATAGAACTTGTGACGTCACCAGACTGGCTAGTAGACTGTAAGGAAAAAGGTAAGCATATAGTGTTTTTGTTTTAAAAAGTTCAAGATGTTCCAAGTTGTGGGTTTGGTTAAAAAAAATAAAAATGTTTGTTAATAAAATAATAATAACTGCTTTAATAAATAATAATACTTTAATAATAGTAACAACAACAAAAACAGTAATAATATAGACAGAAGCAGTATTTGTTTTCATTATTTTCCCAATTTCTTTAAATAGAGTCACACTATGTTCTGCTAACCTAAGACATTATGCATGTATTTCCAGTACACCTAATTCACCTTGTCCTTGTTATAGAAAAAGATTAATTGCATTGCTATAACACAATATTTGAAAGAGTGAGCAATAACAACTGGATAAACTCTTTTTTTAAGCAGGTTTCAAACTGCGGGGTTCATTGTAGTAGCTGTGTTTCTCTTTTTTATTGTTTTATGCTGTTTGAGCTGGGGAATGCCCAAAGGCTTTATATTGTACAACTTTTTCAGAAAACCAATAAAAAGTATTTTAAAAAAAAAGAGTCACACTCTAAATAAAATCTGCTGCCATAGAATATTGTTGTGTGGTTGCCATAGGAATTTATGCACAGTATGAATACTTTTAAACTATATTTCTCTATAATTTATCATGCATTTGACAAAGTATTGCACATTACAAATACTCTCTTAGAAAAAGTCCATAAGTTTTTATGATATTCTGTATATCTGCTCAAAATAATGCAAACTCGTCTAGGAATGATGATACTAGCAGTCACCAAGGAGCTTTACACTCACAGATCAGAACAAGGCTAAAATATTAAGAGCAACTTCATGGTTATTTCTAAAGTACAGGCCAGGAGCTCTGGCGCAGCATAAGCAGAAGGCCTACATGATGGGGTTTGACTAGAGAGGCCATAGTAAGGTATTGGTTAAAGATTGGTTAAAGATGATTTCAGTTAAGAGGAGGGATGTTATTAGGTAGTACCTTATTGGAGGATATTAGGGTGGGGCAGGGAGGGGACAGGGAGTGATCCTAAGGGTTCCTTGGTGGGAGGCGACCCTCTAGCATCAGTTGGACCAGAGAACAGCACTGGACAAGATTCTACCGCCCTCCCGCCCTCTTTTTTCTGTGGTAGTTAACGGGGTGGTTTTATTTGAGTTCCGTTCTTTAATGTTGTTTGTAAGATGTGATTGTTAGGTTGTTCAAGCAGCTGGCAGAGGTCACAGGGTTTTTGAAGGCGGGGATGGTTACGTTCTTTGGAGAATGATGGGTTGTGCCCATCTCTGGTATGGGTGTACCTGCCTTAATTAGGGTGGAAGTAATACGTGTTGGGGCAGTTTGCTGTATCGGCTTGTGAATTTGCCAAACAATTGTCTCCATGCTGGTGTAAGTTCTGGCTGGGGGCTGTGAAGAGGCAAGGTGGTGCCAGATATAACTAGTTGGTCAGTCAAGGGTGCCTTAAAAATCCTAGGACATAAAAAACTTCAGTCTGAGAGGTTATGGTATTTTTTCTGTTTATCACCACTTATATTATGTAACAAAGTGGTTTTATGGTTGGTTATTATTATAAAGGGGGCTGCTATGGCCATTTAAACCCAGGAAAGTATGTCTGGTTTGAATTATTTAAATAAGGTAAGGTGGTTTTGGGTGGTGGAACAACAGCTATGGAATAACAACAATACCCCAGGCATGTCCAGAAAAAAAAACACTAGAAAGAAATGGCATCTTATAGTGTAAACTGTTAATCCATTGTAGCTGAATAGCATCTTCTTTACTGTAAATGAGCTGCTTATTTCATGGTTCTGTATAAATAATGATGCATGAACTCTAGGAAGACTTGACCTACAGGACTATGCAGAAAATACCATAGGGTGTTAGTGAGTAGAATTGGCAGCTACCAAAAATAAATTCAAAGATGAAAATTAGAGCACTTTTAGAAAGTAGGTTATGTCTCCAGCTGGGTTTCAAGTTTAACACGTTCATGTCTGACATTTTAGAAGGTGAAAGTATAACTCCAGGTTGTTAAGATCAGGACAACTGTTTCGAAGAATTGACTTCGGAATGGTGTAGGTACCATAAAAGGAAGGAGGATATATATGCAATTTTTAAGGTGGGACTTTAAATATGCCTCTGAGAACTACTCTTACACAGTGTTATATTTAAAAACACACATTTTTTTAAAAATGTTGATAGTAAAAACATCACAATTGTAATGTTTAAAACATTCTTGAAACATAAAAAAAATCTGTGGGTTACATTCTTATAGGATAAACCTATCGATGTCTCAAACTCTTGAATAAATTGAAGGTCACTTTACATGTTTCGCAGGGTCACTCACTTCATCAGGACAGTATGTATTCCACAAAATTTGTAACTACAGAAAGCAAACTATGAGAAAGGAAAAGAAAAGTGAGACATACATTGTATGTCAATAAAACCATCAAAATATCAATCCAAATTAACTATCTCCAAGCAGTTGATCTCTATATACATTAATATGGAATCAAATATAAATTTCTTACCTCTGCCTCAAAAATGTATAAAACACAAGCAGCAGATATCATAGGCTTTCTGTCTCAAAATGAACCTATATTTGGACCCTATGGATCCGGATATGTCCCATGGGCCGGCAAACGCACTTTGAGACAGACACCATATGACATCTACTGCTTGTATTTTATATATATTTTGAGGCAGAGGTAAGACATCTATATTTTATTTCATATTAATATATATATGAAGATTAACTCCCTTTTTTTCTTGCTTTTTCCTTTTTCTTTGTCCCAATGGAGATATTTCATTTGGATTAATATTTTGATGGTTTTGTTGACATACAATTCATGTTTTTCTTTTCTTTTCCCTTCTCATAGTTTGTTTTATGCAGTTACATGAAGCAGGAGACCCCGTGAAACATTTAAAACGACCTACAACTGATTCAATCGTTTGAGACATTGACAGGTTTATCCTATAACAATGTAACCCACAGAGTTATTTTATATCTCAATAAAGTATTTAACTGATTACAATTTGTGTTTTAAACACTGTGTAAAAGTGGTTCCCAGAGGCATATTTAAAGTTCCACCTTAAAAATTGCGTATATCCTCCTTCCTTTTATGGTACCTACACCATTCTGAAGTCCATCCTTAGAAAAAGTTCTCCTGATCTTAGTAACCTGGAGTTATACTTTCACCTTTTAAAATGTCATGCTTGTCATACATGAAAGTGTTGAACATACTGTAAACCCAGCTGGAGACATAATCTACTTTCTTCTTTTTCTTCTCACACACGAAGAAATGCACAATTTTTAGGGGAAAATATATTGGCGGTAGAGAGATGAGACCCTCTCCTCCTCATAAATAAATAAAAAGGGTAGGGGATGGTCACAGATTCACTTATATAATGGGAAATTTGCCAAGAGCCCTCAATATTACTGGCAGGAATTGGGCAATTTATACACTAATAAATAAGTTAGTAGAAGTGAAATAGATCGAGGAATAGGGGATAGGTATTTCACCGTTAGGAATAATGGGCGGGGAGTGTGGTAGGGTTTTTGTTTTTTTTCTCCTTTGGAGGGGAGGGGGGGGGGTTGGTTCGGGGGAGGGGGGGTTCGGGGATTGAGGGTGTAATATTTGGCCCTCCTAGAGGTGTGTGTTACAGGGTAGATCCATTTTTGTGTATATGGTTTTTTTTTGTATTTTTCTTGAATGTTTTGTACTTATGTCTTTGGAATGATATGGAAGGTTTTATATGTCTATAATAATTTAATAAAAATAATTAAAACACACAAAAAAAAAAAAAAATAACCTACTTTCTATAGGTGCTCTAATTTTCATCCTTGAATTTATCTTTGGTAGCTGCCAATTCTACTTACTAACACCCTATGGTATTTTCTGCATAGTCCTGTAGGTCAAGTCGTCCTAAGGTCCATGCATCCCTATTTATACAGAACCATGAAATAAGAAGCTGATTTACAGTAAAGAAGAGATTGTTGGATTCAGTTACAATGGATTAACAGTCACACTATAAGATGCCATTTCTTTCTAGTGTTTTTACTTTGATATTGCATGACACGGTCAGCAAATTTAGAAAGGTGTGGGAGCCATGGATTACTAACTACTAGGGGGGAGTCCTCTGATGACTCCACAGTATATAGATGCATTAAACTATTTGTGCATTTTCATGTGAAGCTCTGTCCTGCAGGCCATGATATGTTTGGACCCGGACTTGACCTTTCCCTTTCTTTTCTTCTATTTTTCCCCTCTACATGGTCAAGAATGATTTGCACTTACAAGGGACATTTTTGTCTGGTAGATCCCTGTTTTTAGGTTTACCGCCTGTCAAGAAACCCAGTTGATGGACCATTCAGTCCAAGGTACTTTAAGCTCTTGGAAAGGTATACTCCCTGTGTGTCTATGTACCCCATGGAAATATTTCATATATTTTAACCATACTTGTCAGCATGGTACTCTTATGTGGGTACATGTCTTTACTGAAATTGGAATGATGCAAAACTATTGCAGCTATGCTCTGTTTTACTCAATAAAAATGTATTGAAACAGAAAATAGTTTTGTTACATATTTTTGTCTAAAGATTGCACTGACAATATCACCAAAATAAATCTTTATGGGCAATGACAAAGTTACTGTAAAATGGCCCTTTTGGCCCATAGCAAAAAAATTAAAAATTAACCTGATCCATAAGGGGTTTGACATAGAAAATCATTGCTCCTCTAGCATTCTGTCTCCACAGATACAGAGCATGCAAAGTCTAACGAGGAAAGGATCAGATGCATAGAGCCTACAGTCAGTACTGGTGGTCAGTGATTTGCCCTCTGCTTGCTTTTTTGGGACACAGCTTCCAGATTTCAGGTTTTGAGAGGAAATGGCATCATAATGACTGGTGTTAGTATGTTTTTTTTCCAGTCCAAGAGATAATGCAGCTGCTTTGCACATAAAACACTGATAAACTGCAAGTACTCACAGATATCTGTACAACAAAGCAGTTGCTTGGGTATCATTTACAGCTCAAGTGCTCACTTATGAGCTTGTAACTAGGCCAGCACTGGTACAAATTAACTAAACCTTGTGTCTATCATAAATTATAGATACAGTATATAATATATTGTTTGTTTTTGATTGATTTTATAGTTCACCATATTGTAGGAGTACTTCATCTGGTGGCTGCAAATTATTATTTTTTTTGGCCTAGATTTGCAAAGAAAAAAACAACCCACGACAGCAAATGAAAACAAAACAATCCATTCATTTATATACCCTATGCATAAAACAGTTGAATGTGTAACCAATAACCACTGCAGCCAGTAACTACACCAAAATAATAGATGAAAATTATTTGGCTGCTATGGGCGACTAAAGTCAATATTGCCATGTTCCTCAATGTCAGTATAAATTGAAGTGAAGTTCCACCCAAAAGTGGAACTTCCGCTTATTTGTTTCCTCCCCCCCTTTCGTGCCACATTTGGCACCTTTTGGGGGGGGGGGGGGTGGATACCTGTCTTTAACAGGTATCCTGTCCCCCCTTCTGGGAGTCCGGGCTGCGGAGAATTACGTCACAGCTCGGCTCCCTCCTCTTCCCTCCTCCTTCCCCCGCTGCAGGGCCAGTAGGAGTGCTCGTGCATGCGCAGTAGGGACCCAGCGTGAAGTCGTAATGCTACACTGCCGGGCTCCCTTACCCGCAATGGCGGCAGCAGCACCCGCAGCGGTGCTGACATCGTTGGACTCCAGGACAGGTAAGTGTCCTATTCTTAAAAGTCATCAGCTGCAGTATGTGTAGCTGCTGGCTTTTAATTTTTGCAGGGGTGGGCGGACCTCCTCTTTAAGCATACAGTGCATCCGGAAAGTATTCACAGCGCTTCACTTGTTATGTTACAGCCTTATTCCAAAATGGATTAAATTCATTATTTTCCTCAAAATTCTACAAACAATACCCCATAAAGACAATGTGAAAGAAGTTTGTTTGAAATCTTTGCAAATGTATTAAAAATAAAAAAATGAAAAATATCACGTGTACATAAGTATTCACAGCCTTTGCCATGACACTCAAAATTGAGGTGCATCCTGTTTCCACTGATCATCCCTGAGATGTTTCTAAAACTTAATTGGAGTCCACCTTGGTAAATTCAGTTGACTGGATGTGATTTGGAAAGACACGCACCTGTCTAAATAAGGTCCCACAAGTAACAGTGCATATCAGAACACAAATCAAGCCATAAAGTCCAAAGAATTGTCTGTAGACTTCTGAGACAGGATTGTATCGAGGCACAGATCTGGGAAAGGGTACAGGAAAATTTCTGCAGCATTAAAGGTCTCAATGAGCACAGTGGCCTTCATCTCCTGTAAATGGAAGAAGTTTGGAACCACCAGGACTCTTCCTAGAACGGGCTGTCCGGCCAAACTGAGCGATCAGGAGGGGAGAGAAGAGCCTTAGTCAGGGTGGTGACCAAGAACCCGATGGTCACTCTGATAGGGCTCCAGTGTTTCTCTGTGGAGAGAGGAGAACCTTCCAGAAGAACAACCATCTCTGCAGCACTCCACCAATTAGGCATATATGATAGAGTGGCCAGATGGAAGCCATTCCTCAGTAAATGGCACATGGCAGCCCACCTGGAGTTTGCCAAAAGGCACCTGAAGGACTCTCAGCCCATGAGAAAGAAAATTCTCTGGTCTGATGAAACAAACTTTGAACTCTTTGACCTGAATGCAAGCGTCATGTCTGGGGGAAACCAGGCACTGCTCGTCACCTGGCCAATACCATCCCTACAGTGAAGCATGGTGCTGGCAGCATCATGCTGTGGGGATGTGCAGGGACTGGGAGACTAGTCAGGACTGAGGGGAAGATTAATGCAGCAATGTGCAGAGACATCATTGATGAAAACCTGTTCCAGAGCTCTCTGGACCCCAGACTGGGGCGAAGGTTCTTCTTCTAACATTGATCTGTGTGTACAGGTGAAGAGAAGCACTGAGAATTCAATTGATTAAGTCTGCTGTACCTGAAAAACCCTGAATACCAGGAATGTGATTGATATACATACATTGGGCATCATTATTGTGCATTACATTTTATATCACTGTGGGTTTTCCCACCCTTTACATAGAATCAGCGCACCTTTACACTATCAATCATCTTCTAACAGGATACCGACCCCAGCCAAGATAACAAAGAAGTGGCTACAGGACATGTCCTTGAGTGGCCCAGCCAGAGCCCAAACACAAATCCGATTGAACATCTCTGGAGAGATCTCAAAATGGCTGTGCACCGACGCTCCTCATCCAACCTGATGAAGCTTGAGAGGTCCTGCAAAGAAGAATGGGAAAAACTACCCAAAAATAGGTGTACCAAGCTTGTAGCATCACACTCAAAAAGACTTGAGGCTGTAATTGGTGCTGAAGGTACTTCAACAAAGTATTGAGCAAAGGCTGTGAATGCTTATGTACATGTGATTTGTTTTGTTTTTTATTTTCAATAAATTTGCAAAGATTTCAAACAAACTTCTTTCACGTTGTCATTATGGGGTATTGTTTGTAGAATTTTGAGAAAAATAATGAATTTAATTAATTTTGAAATAAGGCTTTAACATAACAAAATGTGGAAAACATGAAGCGCTGTGAATACTTTCCGGATGCACTGTATTTTTCTTGATGTCTGTCACTGTCTCCATTTTCTATAGTAGTAAATCTTGCATTGGTTTGTAGTGGTGTTTAAAAGTATCTTATTCATCACCAATTGAATGACAATAAGTTGCTCTCAGTAAATGTCAAGTGGAACACATGACAGTTAAAGTAGATCTTGAGCTTCCCACCCCGTCCAACTTTTGTTTTACCCTTGATTAACTTTTGCGGGTTTCTCCACATTTTGCATACTCACGCACCCAGTGGATCCAGCATTGACCTGCCAAGATCCTCTTCTCAGCAGCCGCTGCTCAGGTCCCACAACGCCATGTTTGTGTGTAACGTCCCACTGGCTCTTCCGGGTTTAGTCAGCAGGCCTCCTGATGATGCAGGCTCACCCCTCCTCCTCTGTGAATGAAACACTAAAGGTCTCCTAGGATATGTGAAGTAAATAGGAACAGCGGGCATAGTACACGTCATTCGCCTGGGCAAATATTATGTATTAGAGGCAGGACCAAACCCTTTTTCTGAAAAAAAGATTTAAAAAAAAAAAGGCACTATACAGGTAGCAAAGTGATGAAGCCAGGAGCCAGGAGCCACTTTCTATTTATGAGTGAAGATTTGCTTTAAGAAACAAGCAATGGGAGACGCCGTGGTCACTTTTTTACAAAACAAACAAAAGTTGGGATAAAAGCACACATTGCTAGACGCATTACCAACTGACAACTTTACTGGCAAAAGTGCAAGTATGAAATTTGATAAAATAAAAGGGGCACATGTAGAAAAAAAAAACTTGGTGAAAGCTGTAATTTATTTATACTGTATTTATTACAGAAAATGTACTCAAAGGTTAAATTAGGTTGAGAGCACATTTAGATTATTGCATTGTGATAACATACATTAAAACATGGCACAAAGATCTACGTGCCATGTATTGTAGTGTGTTGCGCTGTATTGTGTGTTGGGGAGTTGAGCTAACAGATTTTTCCAAACAAGCCTTAAAATAAGGCTATCTATAAGGGGCAGGGTCAAAGATTTGACCAGGAAGGATGCTCAAAATTTTCATATCCCAGTGTTTCAGGGATTCAAGATACCTATAATTCCCAATAGCTAACCACGAGGTGCCTGATATGCAGTAGTAAGGGCAGTTGTAATACTTTGATGTCACTTTAAATGCACTTTAAAGCAAATCCACGAGTAGGCTTTGCCAAGAGCCATAGTGTGTAATGTTAAGGTGACACTAGATGGAAGACTGTGTAGTTGATTTAATAAAGGCAAAAGGCTGTTTTTTTTTCTTAGATTATGAATGTGGCAAAAATTTAATTTTCATATAATACCAAATCACATACAAGGAGAATAATAAAAGCAGTAATTTAGCTTGCACAGGATGAGGGAAGTCGGAAGAGCTTCGCCTCACTCACTAAGCCAAGGGAAAATTCCCTTGCAAAGTGAACAGCCTATTTGACTTTGGTAAATCAACCCCTGTGATATTTAGTAACTGCTCAAATGATCTAGTAGTACAAGTTTGGTTTTTGCTCACTTGCCCCCAAGATTATTTATTATGATCAGTAAAAATAAATGTTATTGATGATTTTCTTTTCTTTCAGTCAAATATGAAGTTGTGTTTATTAGTATTTCACATTTTAGCCATGAAGTTGACTGCTGTCCAAATGTTCACAGTCTATCCTTAGGTCCTTTAATTAAAAAAAAACCCTGTTGCTTACACAGCTCAATAGCACAAGCTGAACTATACACACAAAAGTGAATGAGTCAGAGAATTGGTTTATCTCCTATCAGATGGCGATATCCAAAGTTTCATTTAGACAAAGGGTGCCTGAAGGCAGGCTGCTCCTGCTGTGCTGTCTTTTTAAGTAAGCCCTAGGGCACTGGGAATCTAATGTTTTAAAGCGGAGTTCCAGTCCCCAGATACCATTTTTTTTAAATTCTCCCCGTCATTGTTCCTACTTCTACTTTAAAATTTCGATACAGTCAATAACGTTTTCCTTCTTGTTTGTTTTAAATAGTTTAAATCATACCTGATCTCGGAAGCAGGCAGGGTCCATTGTGGTTGTGTGCATATGAAGCCCACTAGTCTTTATTTCCGGTATTTCAGTGCAGCTGGCTACCCAGCATGAACCTCCAGATCTCACGCCTGCACAGTAATGTCACTGCGTGGCGCTGATTACAGTAATAGGCAATTCCCATGGACTTCTGGGATAGATGACGCTGATATCCCAGGAGACCATGGGAATCGCCTTGTGATGTAATCGCCTAGTCAGCCAGACCAGGAGGGCTGCAAGAAGAAAAAAAAGGTATTTAGAAAAAAATAAAATAATTTTGGCCATTTACAATAGCATTGCGGATAGGAATGGGAATGCTCGGAGGTTAAAAAAATGGGTGGAGCTCCGCTGTAAGCTAAACGTTTATTTGTAAAAAATAAAATTGTATACATATACAAAACCGATAAAAATATCAGCTTCCAGATATAAAACATGTTTATTACGTTTTGCAAAACATGTAAATAAAATTGTCACGATCCACAGTGTCCACATCCACTACATGTAACAATCTCTGAATGGGGGGGTCAAATGAATGAATTTCTCTCCATCATTCAGAGATCATGCTACATGCAGTGAGAGTAATAAAATACATTTTTTCAATGGAGGTGAAGTGGGTGGGTCCCAGATTTTTCTACTGCATTCAGCCCGGAAACCCAAAGCTATGAACTATTGCAGTGCCAGTGCAGTGCCATCAGTTTAGAGCTAGGAAGAGGACTGGCATCCCTGCGGTGAATATTTCTTCAGGATCCAGCTGCCTGAATGATGTGGAACATATTCATTACAGGTAAATTAGATCACTAATTCTGTGGGGCTACAAAACATTTTTAGTTAAACTTCAGCTTTATATTGCCTTATACAGTAAATCTTCATTTTTTCCATAGTATGGTGTAACCCCCCTTTAATTATAAACAATATTACAGCTATAATTCTCTACAGCTCAAAAATTCCCATGCGGTAACAGAACTTTAGGAAGTATCAGTGTCTTCTTTTAGTTAATGTTTCACATAGCAATTGCGGTCCAATCATTGTGTTTGGCAAGATAAGGCAGAGCGTGAAGATTGTGGCATTCAGGATGCAGCCTGGTCCATCTAATTAATTTTAGATGGAAAACTACCATGCCTTATCTACTGAAAACACATTGCAACTCTTTGCCATACATAAGAAGAAGCCTTTAAGGCATCAATGCATTACTGTGTGTACTAAAGGATACTAATATTCTCATATAATATGTAAAAATAATGTAAGCTAAAGCAGGGCGAGCAGAATCCAGTGAAGTTGCCCCATAAGTAGTGGGTATGCACAGAACTAAACTTTGAATGTATGTTTTCATGCCAAATGTTTTATATTGTGATGCGAAAATCAAATAAATTATGAATCACTATTGCCAATATTCCTGAATTTGCAGAACTCCCTATAGATTAGATGTATATGCATGCAAATATTCAGGCAAATAAAAAAAAAATAGTGAATGAGGTATTTTCATAATTCAGTCATCGCTCCTACCCTTGCCTTAATATGATCATTATTACGTTAATAACCAGTGATGGAGAAAATGCATTCCTGCTGTGAATTTTGGAAGTGTGACCATTTAGATATTGCCACTTCAGTTGTGAGCAACATAATAACCCTAAATGAACAGAAATGTTCCTAGAAACTGTATGTTTAATAGTAGATTCAGTACAGAGTATCTGTCCATTTTCTATAGTAGAAGTAAATCTTGCATTGGTTTGTTGTGTTGCTTACAATGGTAGTTCACCTTTACAAAAAACCTATGCATTTAAAGGATGTTTGTACATTAAAACAAGCTGTGCAGCTCTGACTAAAAATAAATAATACCCTTGCTATAGGTGTAGGCCATTTACATACCTTATGAAGCCTGACTGGAATACTCCCAGGACGTTGCTAAGTACTCCCAGGACATTACTAAGTGAGGCCTAGTCATCACTGCTCACCTCAACCATTACAGGAGTGAGCTCTGATTCACCTCACATACTCTTTCTCTCCTCTGATACAGTAGCTCTGAACTCAGCATTTGAGAGCTCACTTATGTGATGGTGGAAGTGAGCAGTGTGGACTAGGCCTCACTTAGCAAGGTCCAGGGAGTACTTAGCAACATCCTGGAAGTATTCTAGTCAGGCTTTATAAGGTATGTAAATAAGCTACACCTATAGGAAGGGTATTATTCAACTTTAGTCAGAGATGCACAGTTTATTTTTATCTACAGATGCCACTTATCTGCATAGGCAGTTTTGTAGTAAAGGTGAAATTTCCCTTTCAAGAATACCAATATTCATGAAAAATGTACTATGTTACAATCTCCATGGGATAGCAGGAGTCTCCAGGTGCTTAACACCCACTCAGATTTTAGTGTCCTGGAACCCCAAAAAGCTGAAATATTCTAATAGACAAATAGTAACCTGTATCGATAGTTGACAGATGGGCCCTCTCCCCTCCTTTCCATCAGGTGTTACTATTGGTCAGTGAGGTCACCCATCACTGATATGACCTAAGAGTGAGGGCACTGAAGTGCGAAGGGATGGCTCCAGCTCTCATGTAAAATAGAGCTAAACATGTGTATATCATATCAGTATGGTCAGAGATGTCCTTGCATATTAAAAAAAAAACATGCAATATAATTAAATCAGCAAGAAATGTGCCCAACATTTACCAATTTTTAACCATGATTACATTTTTCACACTCAACCACAGTGGTTTTAGCCTGTTTTTATACAAGATTCATCCTTTACGAACTCCCTCAAGCAAGAATCACCCATGAGAAAATTTGATCAACCAAGTTTCATCCAACATCTACTTTTTAATGTGGAAGTGCTTAAAGTGGTGTTTCACCAAAAAAAAAAAAATTAGATGTCAGCAGCTGCAAATACTGCAGCTGCTGACTTTTAAAATAAGGACACTTACCTGTCCCGGGGTCCAGCGATGTCGGCACCCGAGACCGAGCCGTCCCTCGATCCTCGGGTGCTGCCGCCGCCATTCACACTGAGGGAATCAGGAAGCGAAGCGTTGCCGCTTCACTGCCCGGTTCCCTACTGCGCATGCGCGAGTCGCGCTGCGCGTCTTCACTGGTCCCCGTTGTGTTGTGGGAACTGTGTATTTCCCACAACACAACGGGGGTGGGCGGGGAGTCTGCGGCTAGCTGCGGCTAGCTGTACCCGGAAGTGGGTGCAGATACCTGTATTATACAGGTATCTGCACCCCCCTCCCCCCTGAAAGGTGCCAATTGTGACACCGGAGGGGGGGAGGAATCCGATGAGCGGAAGTTCCACTTTAGGGTGGAACTCCGCTTTAACTGTACTCTTTATCCTACTTGTCAATCAGTGAATGTAGATTCTTTCTGATATTCATAGATCATGCTTTAATCATACGCCAAATAGTAAATAAGTGACTGGCTGCATGATGCACAATGTGCCTTTGGACAAATGTATTTAAATGGCAACTTTCTTAGGCTAAAATAGAACTAAGGGCAATTTTTTTTATTTTATTTTTATTAATATTTTTATTTTAGATAGAGTAAAGGAGGATTATAACCTCTGTCAGTTTTGTTTTCCATCTGTGCTCCATTGGGGAGACTTCCCCTCGCTTCCTGTCTCATAGCCAAAACAGGAAGGGAGAGGAAATTCCTCCAAAGTGAGGAGACCCTGGATCCCTGGTTATCACCAGGGTCACAAGAACTAGTGTCCCCATTGAAAGAATTTCTCTCTATTCCTGTTCTGATTCTACAGCCCAAAATTTGGGATTTTCTTTTGCTTTCACTCACTTGGTAACAATGATAAACAGGACAAGTAGAGTGGGTGAATCTCCCAACGGAAGCACAGATAGCAATAACAACTTGACAGGTGTTTTAATCCCTCTTCATTCTATTCAAAACAAAAAAGTTTTGCCTTTAGTTATAATTTAGTTATAAACCCTATTTTTCCATCCGTAAAAAAAAGGAACGGACGAAAAATGGATGTTAGCAGACGATCCACTTACATCCTATCTGCTGACATCCGTTCTTAAACCCTTTTTTTCCTCATTAAAAAGACTGTATATAGCTGGTTGCTAAGGAGGGGGCTGGGAAGCCGGCCGCCGCCTCCTTAACAACCAATGTGTCATTAGCTGTCAGCTAAATATAAAAAAAAAATGCCCGCAAAAAAAAAACCACGAAAAAAACACCGTGGAGTCACCCCCAGGTCCATACCAGGCCCTTCGGGTCAAGTTTGGATTCGGAGGGGTCCCCCTAAACCAACATATTTTTCAAAAATGTCATGGGGCCCCCCAAAATCCATACCAGGCCCTTACCTGAGAATGCAGCTCTGTAGGTAAGGAAAGAAAGGGGACGAGCGAGTGCCCCCCTCCTGAAATATACCAGGCCGCATGCCCTCAACATGGGGGGGTGGGTGCTTTCTGCGTCCCCCACCCCAAAGCACCTTGTCCCCATGTTGATGGGG
Organism: Lithobates septentrionalis; assembly: GCA_037952835.1. Classification (NCBI taxonomy): domain Eukaryota; kingdom Metazoa; phylum Chordata; class Amphibia; order Anura; family Ranidae; genus Lithobates; species Lithobates septentrionalis. Next base: position 5,079,424 of record JBBDGP010000447.1, on the reverse strand, counting down.
ACAAGGGCCTCTTCCCGACAACCCTGGCCAGTGGTTGTTGGGGTCTGCTGGCGGGGGGCTTATCGGAATCTGGTGGTGGTAGAGGAGGCATCGGGGAAGACGGCGGCGGGAGAAGACGGCGGCGGGAGAAGACGGCGGCAGGAGGAGAAGACGGCGGCGGGAAGAGACGGCTGTGGTAAGAGACGGTAGTGGAGAGGACAGTATGGGAGGAAACAGAGCTATTGATAAAGGAGTTGTCAAAAACTGGCTCTTGTTGGTTTTTTTTACATTTCACTGCCTTTTTGGTGAATGGGTTAGGGTAGTATGTACCCGATACCCATTCACATAGGGGGGGAGCGGGAACTGGGGCACCCTTGTTAAAGTGTCTAGTATGGATTCGGAGGGGACCCCCCAAAAATTTGGTGTGGGGGTCCCCTCCGAATCCATACTAAACCCCAAGGGCCTGGTATGGACCTGGAGGGGACCCCACGCTGTTTTTTTCGCTGCTTTTTTTTGCCGGCAGTCTTTTTTCTTTTTACATTCAGCTGATGACTCATTGGTTTTTAAGGACGCGGTGGCCGGCTTCCCGTTTGTAAAAAAAACGGATGTCAGCGGATATGAAAACAATGTAAAAATTGACATCCGTTTTTGATCCGTTTTTTTTTACAAAAAAAACGTGTCTGAACAGAACAAAGAGGCTGAACATCCGTGTAAAACCAGCCTTAAGGTCAGTGCAAGTCGAGTTCTTCCACACCAAAATCATCAAAGTTTTTTTATGGAGCTGGCTTTGTGCACAGGGGCAGGGTAATGCTGGAACAAAAAAGGGATGATACTGGATAATGCTGGAACAAGAAAAAGTGATGCCACAATGGTGAAAGTGCACAGTTGACTAAAATGTCTATGTATGTTGTGGTACCTATTATTGAAAACAACTAAATGCAATAGTTTGAAGGGGGAACCATAAACTTTTGGTACTTTAAGCACTCTTCATTTTCATATACAGTACATGTATTTTAGACAGGTAAACATTATGTTGATCAATAACAATGACCATAATTGGTATAGAAAGAATAGCCACAAGTTAAAGAGATTGTAAAGTAACTTTCTTTCTTAAAATAATAAACATGTTATACTTACCTGCTCTGTGCAATGGTATTGCACAGATCAGCCCCAAAACCTCCTCTTCTGAGGTCCCCCGCTGCCACTCCAGGCTTCCTCTCTTCTGCAGGTGCCACCATAGGAAGTGTGCTTCCTCTCTTCTGCAGGTGCCACCATAGGAAGACACTTCCTATGGTGGCACACATGCAGGTTTGCTCCTGAGCCAAGCTCTGTGTGTCCAGTGCTGCTTGGCCCAGCCCCCCACTCCCTCCTCACTGGATTTTATTGACATAGCCAGGAGCCAATGCCCCCCACTACTCTCGGCCAAGCCTGTTATAGAGTGCAGAGAGAAGTCCTGCAGACTGGATCAGTACATGACTATTTAGGTATGTATTTAGGTATAAGGGGGTGAAACAGGCATATTGAAAGTTTTTTTACCCTAATGAATAGATCAATTTAAAAAAAAACCTTATGATTTTAGAACTACTTTAAAGTGATTGTAAAGTCTTTTTTTTCCCCTAAAAAATAACAAATTTGTTATACTTACCTGCCCTGTTGCAGTGTATTTGCACAGAGCAGCCCAGCTCCTCATCTTCTCGGGCCCTCTTCTGTGCTCTTGGCCCCTCCCCCTTGTTCAGTGCCCCCACAGCAATCAGCTTGCTATGGGGGCACCCAAGCCGAGTCACAGCTTCCTGTGTCCATTCAGACAAGGAGCCCTGACATGGCCCGTCCCCTCTCTCTCCTGATTGACTAGATGACTTTGATTGACAGCAGCAACCGCCAATGGCCCTGCTGCTGTGTCTCATCCAATCAGGACAATCAGGAGGGAGAATCTCGGATGGCTGAGACACTCATGGACATCGCTGGACAGAGATGGGGCTCAGGTAAGTGTTATGGGGGCTGCTGCACACAGAAGACTTTTTATCTTAATGCATAGAATGCATTTAGATAAAAAAAACGTTCTGACTTTACAATCCCTTTAAGCACAACAGTCCATTTAAACAGTGTGTATTTTTCTGTAGGGTAACATTCAGCAGGGATACACATAACTTAAATTACTTTAGACTGAGCAGATTGTGATAACGTCTGGTTGCTCACAAAATAGCATATCTTTGTTCTTTTTCAGCAGCGGATTCCTTTATTCTACTCAGTTTATATACTGTAAACATTTAGACAAGGCTTCATATAAAATAGGATGAATGCCTATTTTATGCAAAGTATGTGAAAAAAATACAGAAAAGTCTCAGATGTGGTGAAAAACATTTTTATGCCATTATCAGTAGCTAAGCAATAATCACATTTTTAAGAACCTAAGCTGAGAAGTATTAATCATCGATGTTTTAACATTTTTTACCTGCATATTAAAGGTTTGTGTTAGCATAGCTGTTAATTTATATACTCAACAGTCCTGGGTAGTGTAAATTTCATAAACATTCAGTAAGTGCTATGTGTGCTGGCCTGTCACTTTTGCAAGCCTGGTAATTGTAAGAACTGGATTCAATTGTGGGATTTACAAAAAGAGCATTTTTATTGTATATGCATTACATTTTAGAGTTCTGGTAAGTAGAAATTTTACTTATAAAATACAGCAATTACATTCCTGCTGAGGTGGTATTAAATAAAAATTATAATGGTTTTAGGTGATTTTTATTTTATTTCTAAACAGTCTTATACCGTATATGTATGTTTTGTCATTTATATCAAAGCTTGTAAAAATGTAATAAAGGGGACTCATCTGACACAGGATTCGCAAAAGAAACAGCTTGCTTCTATAGGTTCACTCTCTTGCCCTGCATTTAGATTAGAGGCTGGGTGCATGGATTAGGGGGGTGGTGCCCCTGCGCCCCTAATAGAGTGCCCACCAGCTGCACCAGATTTTACAATCTCCAGTTTTAGTAAACCAACCACTATTTGTCTCTATCAAATAAACACAACCTGTAGCAACAATATTGTATACATAAAAGAACAACAAATACAGTTCACACATATGTGTTTAAAGTAAATTTTATCACTACTGAAAGCTAATTGTGTAATACAAATAAAATGTAGGCACACTTTGGAAGTCCTGAAACCTACAGAGCTACGGTATATTTTTCAACTAGGTCCTTCCTCTTCGGTATCTCCATATTGGTCTGTGGGGCTGCCCTTCAAATACCTGGAGAATTAAAGGGGTGACGCAAAGTGATATATTCCTAGCTAAAATTAGTAATCTGCATTTCAGGACTCCCAGGTCTTTTTGGAAAACAGCTGCAAGTATACTGTACTTGCATTATATTAGCATTGTTTAGCATGCTTAGAATAGTGACCAGCTATGGACATTCAGGGTTTTACAACCTCTAAACTGCCAGTAAATTACCTTATAAACAAACCCTTACTGCCCCTTGTAGATGCAAGCAATATAGAGCAATTCATTCTCAAACTTCACATTCAAGTTGTTCTTTCAGCAATCCCCCACCCCACATGCCAGTAGGGACTCAGCAGTAGGGATGAGCTTCGTGTTCGAGTCGAACCCATGTTCGACTCGAACATCGGCTGTTCGACCGTCCGTCGAATTGCGAACGTTATGGGCCGTTCGCGCCAAATTCGTGTGGCGCGTCACGGCCCATAATTCACTGCGGCATCGCAGTGCATTGCTGGCTGATGATTGGCCAAGCATGCACTATGACCCGCATGCTTGGCCAATCACAGCGCCGTCAGTAGAGAGAGCTGTAATTGGCCAAAGCCAGGGTGGCTTTGGCCAATTATGGCTCAGGGGATTTAGTACACGCCCCACACTATATAAGGCCGCCTGCACGGCGGCCCTGTGTAGTGTGTTCCGGTGTGCTGATAGAGAGAGAGACAGACAGTGTCATTTGATTTGAGTTAGATAGATTAGGCTAGATCTGTTCCTGCTATTTACATTTAGTGCAGTGCGTCCTGCTCACAGTGTTCAGCTAGATCCATTCCTGCTATTTACATTTAGTGCAGTCAGTGCGTCCTGCTCACAGTGTTCAGCTAGATCCGTTCCTGCTATTTACATTTAGTGCAGTGCGTCCTGCTCACAGTGTTCAGCTAGATCTGTTCCTGCTATTTACATTTAGTGCAGTGCGTCCTGCTCACAGTGTTCAGCTAGATCCGTTCCTGCTATTTACATTTAGTGCAGTGCGTCCTGCTCACAGTGTTCAGCTAGATCTGTTCCTGCTATTTACATTTAGTGCAGTGCATCCTGCTCACAGTGTTCAGCTAGATCTGTTCCTGCTATTTACATTTAGTGCAGTGCGTCCTGCTCACAGTGTTCAGCTAGATCCGTTCCTGCTATTTACATTTAGTGCAGTAAGTGCGTCCTGCTCACAGTGTTCAGCTAGATCCGTTCCTGCTATTTGCATTTAGTGCAGTGCGTCCTGCTCACAGTGTTCAGCTAGATCTGTTCCTGCTATTTACATTTAGTGCAGTGCGTCCTGCTCACAGTGTTCAGCTAGATCTGTTCCTGCTATTTACATTTAGTGCAGTGCGTCCTGCTCACAGTGTTCAGCTAGATCCGTTCCTGCTATTTACATTTAGTGCAGTGCGTCCTGCTCACAGTGTTCAGCTAGATCTGTTCCTGCTATTTACATTTAGTGCAGTGCGTCCTGCTCACAGTGTTCAGCTAGATCCGTTCCTGCTATTTACATTTAGTGCAGTCAGTGCGTCCTGCTCACAGTGTTCAGCTAGATCCGTTCCTGCTATTTACATTTAGTGCAGTGCGCCCTGCTCACAGTGTTCAGCTAGATCTGTTCCTGCTATTTACATTTAGTGCAGTGCGTCCTGCTCACAGTGTTCAGCTAGATCTGTTCCTGCTATTTACATTTAGTGCAGTGCGTCCTGCTCACAGTGTTCAGCTAGATCCGTTCCTGCTATTTACATTTAGTGCAGTGCGTCCTGCTCACAGTGTTCAGCTAGATCTGTTCCTGCTATTTACATTTAGTGCAGTGCGTCCTGCTCACAGTGTTCAGCTAGATCTGTTCCTGCTATTTACATTTAGTGCAGTGCGTCCTGCTCACAGTGTTCAGCTAGATCCGTTCCTGCTATTTACATTTAGTGCAGTCAGTGCGTCCTGCTCACAGTGTTCAGCTAGATCCGTTCCTGCTATTTACATTTAGTGCAGTCAGTGCGTCCTGCTCACAGTGTTCAGCTAGATCTGTTCCTGCTATTTACATTTAGTGCAGTCAGTGCGTCCTGCTCACAGTGTTTATCTAGATCCGTTCCTGCTATTTACATTTAGTGCAGTGCGTCCTGCTCACAGTGTTCAGCTAGATCCGTTCCTGTTATCTTCCTACTGACAGGCAGGCTTGTCTGGTTACAGTATATAAAGCTACCTGAAGAAAATTACAGGTGTTCTATCCCAGCTTAGTGCAGCTACAGGCCATTAGTATGTCTGGAAGGCCAAGAAGGAGAGGCAGACAGTCACAAGCCAATAAGAGAGGGCAAGCAGGCTCTGTGTCTAGTGCTGGTCGTGGAGACGGTGCATCCTCATCAGCACGTGGCCATGGGACACGCTTGGCCTTTTTTTCGGCAGCTGGCCGTGTTGAGCCGCAACATGCGGAAGACTTGGTCGAGTGGATGACCAAGCCGTCCTCATCCTCCTCATCCTCTCTCACCCATGCCCAGGGTGCTTTGTCTGGCAAAGCAGCGGCCTCTTCCCTCAGCTCAATGTCATCAGTGACTCCTTCCCTAGCTCCACCATGTCCTCCTGAGGATTCCCTCGAACTGTTTGACCACAGTGTTGGGTACATGCTCCAGGAGGATGCCCAGCGTTTGGAAGGCTCTGATGATGATACTGAGCTCGATGAAGGCAGTAACATGAGCACGGACAGAGGGTGTGCCCAAGAAGGACAGCAATCTGGCAGTCATGCTCCCCCTGCTGCAGCATACTGCCAGGTTTGCTCCAGTGATGAGGAGGGAGGGGATGATGAGGTCACTGACTCAACGTGGGTGCCTGATAGGAGAGAGGAGGAGGAGGAGGAGGAGGAGGAGGCGGCACATCACCAACGAGGCAGGATGCCCTCCAGGGGCCAGCCTAAGGGCAGCACATTGACTGCATCACACCCCAAAGCTCCACATGTGCAGGGCGCTGCAGTCTCTGCGCGTTATTCAAAAAGTTCTTTGGTGTGGGCCTTTTTTGAGACGAGTGCATCAGATCGCACCGCTGCTATTTGCAACATATGTCTCAAGCGTATCTCGCGTGGCCAAAACATCTCCCGCTTGGGTACCACATGCTTGACCAGACATATGTTGACCTGCCATGCAGTTCGTTGGCAAGCATATCTAAAAGACCCACACCAAAGAACAAAGAGGATCTCTCCTTGCTCCTCATCAGCTGAGATTTCCAACCCCACTAGACCTTCAGTCCTCTCTGAGACCTGCAGTGAGAGGAATGAAGGTGTAGAATTAGGTGTGTCACAGCCAAGTACTTGTGGGCAATCTGCTTTTGGTACACCAACGTCAGATTGTACCAGGCAAATTTCCCTGCCCCAGCTGCTGCACCACCGAAAGAAGTTTGCTCCCAGCCATCCACATGCCCAGCGGTTGAATGCTAGCTTGGCAAAATTGCTAGCACTTCAACTGCTGCCTTTTCAGTTGGTAGACTCTGCCCCCTTCCGTGAGTTTGTGGAATGTGCGGTTCCTCAGTGGCAGGTACCCAAACGCCACTTTTTCTCACGGAAGGCGATTCCGGCTCTCTACCGGCATGTGGAAGGCAATGTCCATGCCTCGCTGGACAGGGCGGTCAGCGGTAAGGTGCATATTACCGCTGACTCATGGTCCAGCAGGCATGGACAGGGACGTTACTTAAGTTTCACGGCGCATTGGGTGACTCTGCTGGCAGCTGGGAAGGATGCAGGACAAGGTGCAGTAGTGTTGGAGGTTGTTCCGCCACCACGCCTCCAAAATGCTGATTGTGACACACCTCTCTCCTCCACCCCCTCCTCTTCTTCTTCCTCCATGGCCTCTTCCTCGGAACCAGCGGTGCTCCGTAGGCGTTCAAGGGGCTACGCAAATACGCAGGCCAAAAGATGCCATGCGGTGCTTGAGCTGGTGTGCTTGGGGGACAGGAGCCACACTGGGGCAGAGGTTCTGTCAGCTCTGCAGGGGCAGGTTCAGAGGTGGTTGACGCCACGCCAACTTAAGGCAGGAATGGTGGTTTGCGACAATGGCACCAACCTCCTCTCTGCCCTCCGACAGGGACAACTGACCCATGTGCCCTGTTTGGCTCACGTCCTTAACTTGGTGGTGCAGCGGTTCTTGGGCAGGTACCCGGGCTTACAGGATGTCCTGAGGCAGGCCAGGAAAGTCTGTGTGCATTTCCGCCGGTCATATAATGCCAGTGCTCGGCTGACGGACCTCCAAAAGGAGTTTAACCTGCCCAAGAACCGCCTAATCTGTGACATGCCCACCAGGTGGAACTCAACGTTGGCCATGCTGCAGCGGCTGCACACGCAGCAGAGGGCCATCAATGAGTACCTGTGCGACTATGGCACCAGGACAGGGTCAGGGGACCTTGGTTTTTTTTCCCCACGCCAGTGGGCCATGATCAGGGATGCATGCACTGTCCTGTCACCATTCAAGGAGGCCACGAGGATGGTGAGCACTGACAGTGCATGCATCAGTGACACTGTCCCCCTTGTCCACCTGTTGGAGCACACGCTGCGTGGAATAATGGACAGGGCACTTGAGGCAGAACAGAGGCAGGAAGAGGAGGACTTCCTTAGCTCTCAAGGCCCCCTTTATCCAGACAGTGTTCCTGCGTGCCCGCCGATCACACAGGAAGAGGACGAGGAGGAGGAGGAGGAGGAGGAGGAAGATTGTGTCAGTATGGAGGTGGAGCCTGGCACTCAGCATCAGCAGTCTTTAAGGGATCAGTCCCAAGGAACACATGGACTTGTACGTGGCTGGGAGGAGGTGGCTGCAGACGTTGTTGTCCTTAGTGACCCAGAGGACTCCGGACCGAATGCCTCAGCAAACCTACGCTGCATGGCCTCCCTGATCCTGCAAAGCCTGCGTAAGGATCCTCGTATTCGTGGTATCAAGGAGAAGGACCAATACTGGCTGGCAACCCTCCTTGATCCACGTTACAAGGGTAAGGTTGCGGACCTTATCTTGCCATCGCAGAGGGAGCAGAGGATGAAACATCTTCGGGAGGCCTTGCAGAAAGGTCTGTGCAACGCGTTCCCAGAGACTGGGAGGTTACAAACTCCTGTTTCTGGACAACGTGTTGCTGAGGCTTCGGTCAGTCAAAGAAGGAGCGGTGGAGAAGGTGGCCGTCTGACCGATGCGTTCAGACAATTTTTTGGTCCGCAGCCCCAAGGTATGATCGGTTCCAGCAACCATCGCCAGCGTCTGTTTTACATGGTGCAGGAATACCTAGGGGCAAGATCAGACTTGGACACCTTTCCCACCGAAAATCCTCTGGGTTACTGGGTCTTGAGGATGGATCACTGGCCAGAGCTTGCACAGTATGCAATTGAGCTACTGGCCTGTCCTGCATCCAGCGTTCTTTCGGAACGCACATTCAGTGCTGCTGGAGGCGTGGTAACCGATCACAGGGTGCGTCTGTCCACTGACTCGGTCGATCGGCTGACCTTCATAAAAATGAATCAGTCTTGGATCACCACCAGCTACCAAGCACCTGATGCTGATGTAACTGAATAATTTTTTTCAGATCCCTTCAAAGACTGCCTATGCTGATGCTGAGTGACTATCCCTGAGTAATTATCCTCTTCCTCCTCAATCATCACGCTGATAGCTTGTAAGAACATTTTTGGTTCTGGGCGCCACCACCAGTGCCTAAGGCACAATTTTTCAGCCCCTGTTTAACAGGGGCGTGTAATTACAATTTTTGATGTAATACTTTGCAGCAGGGCTCGTTCCTGCATTCCAACTAGAGTGTCTGTGAGGGGTTGCAGTGTTGTGGCACCAGCACCAGTGCCTAAGGCCCAATTTTTCTGCCCCTGTCTAACAGGGGCGTGTAATTACAATTTTTGATGCAATACTTTGCAGCAGGGCTCGTTCTTGCATTCCAACTAGAGTGTCTGTGAGGGGTTGCAGTGTTGTGGCACCAGCACCAGTGCCTAAGGCCCAATTTTTCTGCCCCTGTCTAACAGGGGCGTGTAATTACAATTTTTGATGCAATACTTTGCAGCAGGGCTCGTTCCTGCGTTCCAACTAGAGTGTCTGTGAGGGGTTGCAGTGTTGTGGCACCAGCACCAGTGCCTAAGGACCAATTTTTCTGCCCCTGTCTAACAGGGGCGTGTAATTACAATTTTTGATGCAATACTTTGCAGCAGGGCTCGTTCCTGCGTTCCAACTAGAGTGTCTGTGAGGGGTTGCAGTGTTGTGGCACCAGCACCAGTGCCTAAGGCCTAATTTTTCAGCTCCTGTTCAACAGGGGCATGTAATTACAATTCTTGATCTAATATTTCACAGCAGGGCCCTGTGAGGGCTTACAGTGTTGTGGCCACAGCAACACCTAAGGCCCAAATTTCTGCTGAGTATATAGGGCAGGACCCTACTTTCAAACATCTAACTTACAAACGACTCCTACTTGCAAACGGAAGGAGACAACAGGAAGTGAGATGAAATCTACCCCTAGGAAGGGAAATTTTCTCCTGTAAGAGTTAATATGGGAAAACAATTTCTCCTTTCCACTGATGCTTTCCAATCCTTGTTCCACAAAAAAACCCAAATTTTCAAAAAACATTTTTCATTGGGACAAAAAAGTGAGGTGAAATCTTCTGAAGAGGAGGAAAGACAGCAAAACAAATGTCACAGGGGTGATAACCCTTCCCTATGTTTTCCAAAAAGCTTAAAAAAGATTTTTTGGCTGGAGCTAAACACGTTAAAAATGTACCCGTTCAAAATTACAAAGAGATTCTACTTAACAACAAACCTACAGTCCCTGTCTTGTTTGCACCGCCTGTATACTGCTGTTCAGAGTATATAGGGCCTTTCCTTATTTTAATTTGGGTGCGGGGTTCCCCTTAATATCCATACAGGACCCAAAGGGCCTGGTAATGGACTGGGGGGGTACCCATGCTGTTTGTCTCACTGATTTTCATCCATATTGCCATGACCCGACATGACATTAAACCCGCAAGCAGTTTTAAATGAGATTTTTTCCTTTAAAAATGACATTTGGTGCAGGGACTGTTCTAAACATGGGAAACACGCGTCACTTTACAGGCATACTATAGACACCCCCCAGGTACGATATTTAAAGGAATATTTCACTTTTTTTTTTTTACTTTAAGCATCATTAAAATCACTGCTCCCGAAAAAACGGCCGTTTTTAAAAGTTTTTTTTGCATTGATACATGTCCCCTGGGGTAGGACCCGGGTCCCCAAACCCTTTTTCGGACAATACCATGCAAATTAGCCTTTAAAATGAGCACTTTTGATTTCGAACGTTCGAGTCCCATAGACGTCAATGGGGTTCTAACGTTCGTGCGAACTTTCGGTCCGTTCGCGGGTTCTGGTGCGAACCGAACCGGGGGGTGTTCGGCTCATCCCTACTCAGCAGGCTTTCAGCTTTTAAATCACTAATGTAAAATGTACTGAGTCCCTGGTGGGATGGAAGCAGGATGATCTGAGCTGTTGGGGGAATGACTCGAAAAACGTCATAACCTTTTTGAACTTTGAGGATGAATTATCCCACAGTGCCTGCACCCATAGAGTATAATTCCATAATCGGTATGTTGTATGATGAGGTGTATAACCCCTTTATGACTAAGGGTACAGTACACTGTGTTTGTAGGAAAGATAGTGAACATCTCTCACCCCTGTCAGCAGCATTAGCTTGGTTTTAATAAGCCATGTCCTACTACTCTAGTAGCACACAGATTTCCCCAGATAAAGGAAGTGCAGTTAGTGCACCAGTACATAGCTTAAAATGTGAGTTGGGTTAAGTATTAGTTAAAGAGGAACTGCAATCTGCTCACATGATTTGTAATTTAAACATCTTTGCTATTCTGAAGCTTCCCTCCAACCACTTTGCTCATTATTTTATATATACTTTGATTCTGTACTTGAATAATATGCTGCAGAAATCTCCCTCTACTAAGTCTGGCTGCAACCATTTTAACTGTGGGCAGCTGAAGCTGCTGCCTGTTCACTTCCTGGATTTACATTGACACACAGAGGCACACCTCCAGCCCTGCAGCTCTCATTGGCCCTTTTATGACTCATCTCCTCACGAGAGTTAGAGAGAGAGAGTGAGAGCTGTGCATGATGTCAAGAGCCTAGGCTAATTACCAGACAAGAAAAAGGAAGTGGGCTGTATAAGGTATTTACTGGCAGAAGAAAAAAGTTTTACTATATAAAGTTAAAACAACAAGGGCAGAAGATTTAATAGATGGAAAGATGAAAAAATGACTGAAGGTCCGCATAACTGTCCCATATACAAACACTTTATACATAAACTGAGTTTTTCAGCAGATAAGTTTGGAAACCTAACCCTGCAAAATGTTATTCAGCACATGATGAGAGAACTGTGCCTCACATCCACAATTTTTCTATCAACTTCGTCATAATTTTCAACTTGTTTTTGTTAGCTTAGCATATAAATTGCTTTAACGGTAGCTTTTAGAAAGCAGACAATCAATTCTTTGTGTACTAATAACACAAATCAAATATATTGTATAGGCTATATACATAAATGCAAGCTGTCATGGACTGGTATGGAATATGGTTAGAAATTACAACATTCGGCAATAGAGCAACTAACACGTACTGTATGTAGACCTGAACTATAATCATCATGGAACACAACAATTCTACAAATTCTAATGCTATAGACATTTTTATTAACAGTAGAAAAAGGAATAATGCAAAACGTATAATCATGTTTTGATGTTTCTGTTTATATAAGATAGAAAAATAGAATTTTCTTTTTCTTGAAAGAGCTAACTTATCAGGGTTGATTCACTAACTAAAGGCAAATAAGCTGTTCACTTTGCAAGGGATTTTTCACTTTGCAAAGGAATTTCCCCTTAGCACAGTTAATACGGTGAAAATTATCTTTGCAAAGAATACCTAATCAGGGGCAAAGGACAGTGTTAATTTTGCCGAATAAAACGACTAAAACACTTTAATTGACTAAATGAATACTATTTTAGTCGACTAAAATATGACTAAAACTAAAACAATTTAGATGACTAAAATACAACTAAAACGGCATTTTTTAGTCAAAAGACTAAGACTAAAACTAAATTGAAATTTGACTTCAAAATTAACACTGGTCTGTAGTGCATGTTCATACCTCAATACCATAAATAATAACATATTCGATTTTTCACTCCAGCAGTATATAATGAGTTCGGAAATTGTAGAGAAATGTTAACTAATGCATTACAATTTAATTACACCCATTAGATTTTGGACAAATAAATGAGTTTTAGTTGACTAAAATGTACTGGAGATTTTAATTGACTTAAACGTAGGATATTTTAGTCGACTAAAATGTACTAAATACGACTAAAACAATTGCAGAAGACTAAAATGGGACTAAATCTAAAATGCCATTTTAGTCCTAAGACTAATGCCCTGTACACACAGTCAGCAGGCTATAAAATTTTCCTACAACAAAATCTGATCGTTCAAATTCCGCTCGTGTGTACACAAATCCGACGCACAAAGTGCCACGCATGCTCAGAATAAATTAAGAGACGAAAGCTATTGGCTACTGCCCCGTTTATAGTCCCGACGTACGAGTTTTACGTCACTGTGTTCAGAACGATCGGATTTTCCGACAACTTTGTGCGACCGTGGGTATGCAAGACAAGTTTGAGCTAACATCCGTCGGAAAAAAAACATGGATTTTGTTGTCGGAATGTCCGATCAATGTCCGATCGTGTGTACAGGGTTTAAGACTAAATCTAAATCAAAATTTGCTGCCAAAATTAACACTGGCCAAGGAAAACAAAAAAATATTTTTCAAAGCACATAATTGGAATATAGAAGTGGAACTTCACCTCATTTACTGAGCTAAGAAAAAATTTGCATGCAAAGTGAACACAAATCAACCCCACTATGTGCAATATGATAACTACTGCTATTAACTGACATTTAGTTTCATTAGTTTTTATTGAAAACATATATAAAATAACATACCATACAACAGTTGGGTAGACGGATGACACCCAGATGGGTAAACTAGACACAAATTGTCTAGAAGTTAACAGCTGTTTCCATTGTACACACATATATATTACTTGTTACACAAATCTGTTCATGTATATTGATATATGGTCTGTATTTTCAGAGAATGCCAATAGAAACTTGAGAAACAAGACATAATAGACAAATATGTCCTCAGCAAAATTTTTAGTTCAATCAAAGTACTAGAGAGGTAAACAATGGGGGCGTTGCTTGGACGTACATGTGAGCAGACATGCCTCACATCAGCTCCAGTATCCTGACACAATTTATCCTGTTGTGAGTATATATCCCTGCAGAAATTGACCGGACATGCCCCTCTCGGCCTGGAGCTACCCCCACTGCGACTCCTGGTCGAAATCCCGCTAAGGCAGGGATGACTAGAAGGCAGGAGGAGAGCCTGCATGCCGAGCGGCAGATCCAGCATGGCGGATTTCCGGTCCAGCAGCCCACAGTGAAGGATCGAGACAACTCGGCGGTGTCCTTACTGGAGAAGTATGCCCACGACCTGGGTGGCAAGAAATCTGCACAGCAGCCACATACATCGTATGTAGCAAAGGCAGCAAAGAACAGCCCCACTGTGAAACAGCAGCACTTGGAACAGCATGCAGCAGAGAAAATGGCGGCGGCAGCACATGGAAGCACAGTGAGTAACATCTCCTTTCCCCTCCCTCCTCCTGGCATAGCAGACCACTCTGACTTTGAGCATAGAGAACCCTCTTTGCAAGACATCCTTACTGCAGTACATACCTATGGCTCTTCACTCACTGAATTGTCCACAGAAGTTAGAAGTATGAAGGAAGGTATACTGCATATTAGACACGACATGCAAAATATCAGAGAAAGGGCGACTGCTTTGGAGGGTAGGGTGAGCTCCATAGAGGACAAGCTGCCTCCACTCTTGCAAGATGTGCAAATGACAGCAGCTAAAATGACAGAAACGGCGGCCAGAATGGAAGATATGGAAAACAGGCTGCGCCGTAGTAATATCCGCATTGTTGGCATGCCTGAAAAATCGGAAGGGAAGAATCCTGTTGACTTCATTGAAACTTGGCTAGCTGACACGTTTGGCAAAAATAACCTTACTCCATTTTTCTCTGTGGAAAGAGCTCACAGGGTGCCTTCTGGACCACCGCCACCAGGGGGCAATGATAGACCATTCCTGCTGAAACGCTTAAACTATAAAGATAGAGATATTATCCTTCGCATGGCTAGACAAAAAGCTAACCTGGAAATACAGGGCACCAAAGTATCCATATATCCGGATTTTTCAGCAGCAGTCTAAAAGCAGAGGGCAAGATTCACTGAAGTGAAGAAACGTTTGCGAGCAATATCAGTGATTTATTAAATGCTTTACCTGGCCAAACTACGTGTAGTAGCAGATGGATCTGTGCACTTTTTTTAAAACCTGGCTATGGCTGCCACCTGATTTGATCGTCATGAGCGACACCGCGAGTGGCTGCTCGTGATGCTGACCCGAGCTAGAAACACAGAAATATGTGGGTTTAAATGAGGTGAGCTAGAAGACAAATTGCCACTATACGCAGACGATGCGCTCCTTTTTTGTGGGTGACACGTCTGCCTCACTAATAAACCTTATGGAACTAATTCATAGATTTGGGACCTTCTCTGGGTTCCAAAAAAAACAGGGACAAATCTACGTTATTACCCTTAGATCCTCTTGTGGCGCCCTTACCCCGGATAGCAGAACAGATTAAGGTGGTAGATACCTTTTGGTACCTAGGCATAATTATACATCCTAGCTTAGATCTCTATATCAAACTCAGTATAAACCTATTGATTCAAAAATTTCAGGAAAAAACAGCTAGCTGGATTAAATTACCCCTGTCAATAGTAGGCCACTGTAACTTGATAAAAATCATTTGGAATCCACAACTCTTGTATGCGCTTCACAATGCACCCATCTGGATCCCTATCCATGTGTTTAAAAAATGCAATACCATTTTCTGCACATTGATATGGAGAAAACAGGTTCCACGTTGGAAACTCTGCAGGAAACAAAGGACTCTGGTGGCCTGGCAGTTCCATACTCATTTTATTATTTCATAGCAGCTCAAATGCAGCATTTAACGGGCTGGCTGTACACCAAGCCCTCTGATCATATAAGGGATATTATGCGCACACAGCTGTCCATTGATGACCTTGTTGAATGCATAGAAGCGAGGGAGTTGGGAGCGTTCCCATCTTACCCCACCCTGGCACTCATGGACAGAGTGTGGTGTAAAGCCAAACAGCATCTCCAATATGCAGGATATACTAACTGATCGCGCATTTGGAACAATAGAAACTACCCATAACTAGGTAAATTACAGGGTTTCTCAGCCTGGTCTAAGAATGGTGTTGTGTATATTCTACAGTTGTAGCATGGAGGCCTCCTGCAAGACTTCCAATCGCTTTGCGTGGAATTCAATCTGCCAAATACCCTATTTTTCCAATACTTGCAACTTAGGCGTGCTATATCAGCACAATCTACAATCTTTACTCGGACACTAACTAGGCCCACAATACTTACACAACTAGTTACGTCATCATCCCGAAAGGGACAAATATCCTCCCTATATGGCTCTCTCCTATGTCTCCTAAGTCAAGTATCTAACGCTATGTCACTGAACTGCAGAGCTGGCGGGGGGATAATAGGACGTCTTTCAGATGAGGAATGGGACACCATACTTGATAATGTAAATAGAGTGTCACTTTCCTCATCTCAAAAACGTACCCAATTTTTTATTATACACTGCACTTACCGTACACCCAAGAAATTGCACAAATGGCATAGAAGGGACGACCCGTTTTGTCTTAGCTGTCTGGTGAATAATGGTACACTTATACACATGCTATGGAAATGCCCAAAATTGCAAAGATATTGGTCCACAGTGATAAGTACTATTAATAGAATATGGAACCTGAAGCTTGAAGTAGACCCTAAACTCTGCCTACTTGGCTGGTTAAACGAGGAACAGTATACACCCCATACCTATATAGCCATCCTCAGGGCATTAATTATAGCTAGAAAACTTATTGCCAGAAAATGGCTCTCGGTATCAACTCCTACACATACGGAATAACAAAGTAGTAACAACTAAATTAAATAGGGAGGGAGGTAGAACAGTAGGGAAATATTGTCGGTATTGTCCGACATTAGGAGCTCATGTCGCATGACGTGTGAAAATCAATGTTTCCCTATGAGAGCAGTCTTAACCGGTCCGATACAAGTCGGTCCGACTTTAAAAATGCTCCCTGCACTACTTTGGTCCGACTTTGATCCTACTTCAGCCCATTGAATATCACTGAAGTTGGATAAAGGTCGGATCGCCGTCTTAACTGATCTGACTTTGGCATGCCACTTGTGCTCTGATCTTGAAGGGGAGCTCCACGCCACATTTAAAAACAAAAAATGGCATGGTTCCCCCTCCAAGAGCATACCAGGCCCTTTGGTCTGGTATGGATCTTAAGGGGAACCCCCACGCTGAAAAAACGGTGTGGGGGTCCCCCCAATATCCATACCAGACCCTTATCCGAACACACAGCCCGGCAGGTCAGGAAAGAGGGTGTGGATGAGCAAGCGTCCCCCCCTCCTAAACTGTACCAGGCCGCATGCCCTCAACATGGGGAGATGGGTGCTTTGGGGGAGGGGGCCCTGCACACCCCCACCCCAAAGCACCTTGTATCTATATTGATGAGGACAAGGGCCTCTTTCCAACAACCCTGGCCTTTGGTTGTCGGGGTCTGCGGGCGAGGGGGCTTATAGGAATCTGGAAGCTCCCTTTAACAAAGGGGCCCCCAGATCCCGGCCCCCCATCCTATGTAAATGAATATGGGGTACATTGTACCCTTGCCTATTCATCTGAAAAAAAGTGTCAAAAATTAAACGCAGTACACAGGATTTTAAAGTAATTTATTAAAACAGCTCCGGCGTCTCTTCCAATTTCTTCTCCCCTCCCTGGCTCTTCTGCCTCCTCCGCTGATGTCTTCTGCCTCTGCCGGTTGTTCTCCCCTCTCCAGGTCTTTTCCACTGATGTCTTCTAGCCCTCTCTGGTGCGCGGTGTGCCACTACTTATATTGGCATGGGGCGGGGTCACCGTATGAGGTCATTCGGAGGTCCCACCCCTTATGACATCACCGCCCGCGGCATTATGGGGCGGTGACATCATAAGGGGTGGTGCCTCCAGATGACGTCACCTGGTGACCCTGCCCCATGCCAATATAAGTAGTGGCACACCGCGCACACAGCATTACATCATTAGAGCGGTAGAGAGTGTCTAGTCAACATCAGAAGAAAAACAGAGGGAGAAGAAAGTGGAGAAGACCCAGCAAAAAGCGCAAGAAGACAGTGGAGAAGACCGGCAGAGGAAGAAGACAGCAGACAGAGGGAGAAGAACCGGAGAGGGCTAGAAGACATCAGCGGAGAAGACCCAGAGAGGGGAGAACAACCCTCAGAGGCAGAACACATTAGCGTAGGAGGCAGGAGAGCCATAGAGGGGAGAAGAGAATAGAAGGGATGCCGGGCTGCATTAATTATTTACTTTAAAAACATGTGTAATATGTTTTATTTTTGACACTTTTTTTAGGTGAATGGGTAGGGGTACAATGTACCCCATACTCATTCACATAGGGTGGGGTGCCGGGATCTGGAGGCCCCCTTGTTAAAGGGGGCTTCCAGATTCTTATAAGCCCCCCGCCTGCAGACCCCGACAACTAACTGCCAGGGTTTTCGGGAAGAGGCCCTTGTCCCCATCAACATGACGTCACTTCCGCTCTGTTGGTTCCTGGACTAGTGTCTTGCGTTCCACGCTCGTCTTACGGTTCCCGTCTACTGCGACGGCTCTGGCTCTCCATGTCCGCTTAGACGCTGGCTGTCTTTGCGGACACCTCCATCGTTTTTGCAGCCTAGTGCCCAGCGGTGACCCTGGTGACTACTTGCACATCCCAACGTGGACAGCACTTCCAGGAGAACCTGCACCATGCACTTTGCCCACATTTGAGGAGGACGTCCCTGGACCCATCACTTGTCCTTGCCTTAACCTATTTCATTTTTGTGAGTAGCCATTTGGCTGTTTGTCCGTTTATCTCATTAAAGTTTCATGATACTGCACTTAGATTGGCGCTTCTTGCTGTTTTTTACATGGGGACAAGGTGCTTTGGGGTGGGGGGTGCAAGACCCCCGCCCCAAAGCACCCACCCCCCCATATTGAGGGCACACAGTCTGGTACGGTTGAGGAGGGGGGCGCTTGCTCATTCCCACCCCCTTTCCTGACCTGCCCAGCTGTGTGCTCGGATAAGGGTCTAGTATGGATTTGGGGGGACCCCATGCCTTTTTTTCAGCGTGAGGGTTCCCCTTAAAATCCATACCAGACCAAAGGGCCTGGTATGCTCCTGGAGGGGGAACCCATGCCATCATTTTTTTCAAATTTGGCATGGAATTCCCCCTAAAGATTCATACCAGACACAAAGTGCCTGCATTGTCGGGATCAAAGTCGGATCCCTGTTCATTGAAGTCGGACTCCCAATTGCTGGTCACCTGATCACTGTGATAGTCTCTGATTGGCTATCATAGTCATCAGTTATTGTGAAGCCCACGTGAACAAATGAAAAACCCTTATATGACCATATGACATGGAAATAAAGTGGGCATGTGCATAGAAAAGCAACAAATAAACTTTGCAACAAAGATTAAAGTCAACTTGTGCTTGTAGTGCAATATATAAACTTATACAGTGGGGACAGAAAGTATTCTGACCCCCTTAAATTTTTCACTCTTTGTTATATTGCAGCCATTTGCTAAATTCATTTAAGTTCATTTTTTTTCCTCATTAATGTACACACAGCACCCCATATGCTTTAAATCCAACTCAATGTTCAAACCAGCTGGTTGCATAGTACCAAGTCGGTATAACCACTGAGTTTCATTCTTGGAGACCTCTTGTTTTTAGATGTGTGCCTCTCCAATGTTTGGATACCTTGTCTATGCCATAGAAGGTTAACAACCTTGGGTCCCTATTGTGAAATATTCTAAAATGTTTCGATACGATATGTTTGGTGAATCCTTTGACAATATTAGTAATGTGCTCATTGATCCTGGTGCATAGTTTACGTGTGGTTCTGCCCACATATTACTTAGGGCAGGGGCATTCCTTTTAGATTTATTTATAGGGGTGCTAAATACTAATGTATATGGTTTGAAATTCAAAGCAGAATGCCAAATATTCTTGTGTCTGCTGAAATCACAAGTTTGGGCATTGGTGTGAGGAATCGCTTGCTGCTGTAATAGCGAGTGAGGCATAATGTATTGCAATCAATGGAGAGCCGAGTAATCACATTGCTTGCATAGCTGAGGGTGGAGATACGAAGCTCCACCAATCAGAGCCACTTCCTAGCCATATAGAGCCAGCATGCTCAGTGACCGCTTCCTGATGAGGTATCAACTACGAAACATACGTCCAGGCGCTGCCAGTCACGTCACTTCCGGATCCCAACTTCCAGTTTCTCCTTATCCACGAGTGGAATGCACGCCAGCACGTGAGATCAGCGGCAAGCGGTTCCCTCATACAGTTTGGCAGGCTATCCTCAGTGCCAGGTTAAGCACCCACAAATGTAAGCAGATACCTTTTATGTACATACAGTTTTAAAAATAAAATGCAGTATTGCGCTATGTAGTGTCCTTTGTCTTTTCACATGAGAACATTGGTGGAGAGGAGGTCCTACTACTGAAAATCCATCTGATAACCTAGGTTATCCAATTCCAGGATTTCTCAAAAGCGCATTAGACCTTTTTTTTAACCACTTGCCTACTGGACACTTAAACCCTCCTCCTGCCCAGACCAATTTTCAGCTTTCGGTGCCCTCACATTTTGAATGACAATTACTCAGTCATGTAATACTGTACCCAAATTAATTTTTTGTGCTTTTTTTCATACAAATAGAGCTTTCTTTTGGTGGTATTTGATCACCTCTGGGTTTTTTATTTTTTGCGCTATAAATTAAAAAGGACCGAAAATTTTGAAAAAAAACGCATTTTTCTTAGTTTTTGTGATAAATTTTTGCAAATGATTAATTTTTCTTCATAAATTTTGGCCACAACTTATACTGCTACATATCTTTGGTAAAAATAACCCAAATTAGTGGATATTATTTGGTCTGTGTGAAAGTTAGAGTCTACACGCTGTGGTGCAAATCATAAAAAAATTGATCACACCTGATGTACTGGTGGCATTTCTTGCGACCCGAACAAGCCAGGAAAATACACATGCCCCCCAAATGACCCCTTTTTTGAAAGTAGACATTCCAAGGTATTTAGTAAGAAGCATGGTGAGGTCTTTGATGTTGTTATTTTTTCCCACAATTCTTTGCAAAATGAAGATTTTTTTTTCCACAAAATTGTCATTGTAATAGGTTATTTCTTTCACATGGCATGTGTATACCACAAATGACGCCCCAAAATAAATTCTGCTACTTCTCCTAAGTATGGCGATACCACATGTGTGGGACTTTTTCACAGCCTAGCCACATAGAGAGGCCCAACATGCAGGGAGCACCACCAGGTGTTCTAGGAGCATAAATGACACATCTAACTTGTTGACTACCTATTACACTTTTGAAGGCCCTGGAGCACCAGGACAATGCAAATGCCCACAAAGTGACCCCATTTTGGAAAGCTAACACCCCAACGTATAATCTGTGAGGCATAATGAGTCTTTTGAACGGTTCATTTTTTTTCCAGAAGTTTTTGGAAAATGTGGGGGAAAAAATGAAAACGCATTTTTTTTTACACAAAGTTGTCCATTTATAAGATATGCCAACACATAGCATGTACATAGCAAAAATGACACCCCAAAATACATTCTGCTACTCCTTCTAGGTATGGAGATACCACATGTGTGAGACTTTTACACAGCCTGGCCACATACAGAGGCCAAATATTGAAATAGCACCTTCAAGGGTTTTAGGAGCATAAATTACACATCTCATTTCTCATCACCTATTACATTTTTGAAGGCCCTGGAGCACCAGGACAATGGAAACGCCAACAAAATTACCCCATTTTGGAAAGCAAACACCCCAACATATAATCTTTGAGGCATAATGAGTCTTTTGAACGGTTCATTTTTTTCCAGAGGTTTTTAGAAAATGTGCGAAAAAAATGAGAATGCATTTTTTTTACACAAAGTTGTCCATTTATAAGATATTTACAACACTTAGCATGTACATAGCAAAAATGACACCCCAAAATACATTCTGCTACTCCTTCTGAGTATGGCGATACCACATGTGTGAAACTTTTACACAGCCTGGCTACACACAGAGGCCAAATATTGAAATAGCACCTTCAAAGGTTTTAGGAGCATAAATTACACATCTCATTTCTCATCACTAGGGATGAGCCGAACACCCCCCTGTTCGGTTCGCACCAGAACATGCGAACAGGAAAAAAGTTCGCTCGAACACGCGAACACCGTTAAAGTCTATGGGACATGAACATGAATAATCAAAAGTGCTAATTTTAAAGGCTTACAGTATATGCAAGTTATTGTCATAAAAAATGTTTGGGGACCCGGGTCCTGCCCCAGGGGACATGGATCAATGCAAAAAAAGTTTTAAAAACGGCCGTTTTTTCAGGAGCAGTGATTTTAATAATGCTTAAAGTCAAACAATAAAAGTGTAATATCCCTTTAAATTTCGTAGCTGGGGGGTGTCTATAGTATGCCTGTAAAGGGGCGCATGTTTCCCGTGTTTAGAACAGTCTGACAGCAAAATGACATTTCGAAGGAAAAATTCCATTTAAAACTACCCGCGGCTATTGCATTGCCGACAATACACATAGAAGTTCATTGATAAAAACGGCATGGGAATTCAACACAGGGAAACCCCCGAACCAAAATTAAAAAAAAAAAAATGACATGGGAGTCCCCCTAAATTCCATACCAGACCCTTCAGGGTTGTTTGACTTTAAGCATTATTAAAATCACTGCTCCTGAAAAAACGGCCGTTTTTAAAACTTTTTTTTGCATTGATCCATGTCTCCTGGGGCAGGACCCAGGTCCCCAAACACTTTTTATGACAATAACTTGCATATAAGCCTTTAAAATTAGCACTTTTGATTTCTCCTATAGACTTTTAAAGGGTGTTCTGCGGCATTTAAATTTGCCGCGAACACCCCAAATTGTTCGCTGTTCGGCGAACTTGCGAACAGCCAATGTTCGAACTCGAAGCTCATCCCTACTCATCACCTATTACACCTATTACACTTTTGAAGGCCCTGGAGCAGCAGGACAATAGAAACGCCCACAAAATGACGCCCTTTTTGGAAAGCTAACACCCCAACGTATAATCTATGAGGCATAATGAGTTTTTTGAATGGTTCATTTTTTCCAGAAGTTTTTGGAAAATGTGCTAAAAAAATGAAAACGCATTTTTTTTCACAAAGTTGTCCATTTATAACATATTTCCAACACATAGCATGTACATAGCAAAAATGACACCTCCTAATACATTCTGCTACTCCTGCTGAGTATGGCAATACCACATGTGTGAGACTTTTACACAGCCTGGCCACATGCAGAGGCCCAAAATGCAAGGAACACAGTCAGGTGTTCTAGGCCCACATAGCATGCACATACCAAGAATTACACCCCAAATACATTCTGCTGAGCAAAGGGTAAACAAAAGAATACCTGTGGTTTTAGTAACACAGTTGTCCATAGGAGGTTAGCACTGGTCCAGGCAGCAGGCAGGGACTTGGTCATCAAAAGCGAATGCAATTGTCCAGGCAACAGGCAGGAATACTGTCCATAGTCAGTACAGGCAGCAGGCAGGGATATTGTCCATATACAGTCCAGGGTCACTGCAGGCAGAGATTGTCAGCAGTGCCAAAATATTGGTCCTGAGAGTAGGCAGGAACATGGTCCATGTGGTGTGGTCAGTTCATGCGACAGGCAGAGGCATGATGGCATAGGTCCTACAGGCAGCAGGCAGAAGTAGGGCCTCGTTCAGGACAGAATGGGGACAGGGGTAGAGGCTTCTCCCACATAAATCTCTTTGAAGCCTCCGAGTCTCCAGTCTTCATTCAGAAAAACAATTCTGGAGCACCTCACATATGTGAGACCCCTGTGTTATGAATCCCACTAGTCCAGTGACAGGGTACAAGATCAGTCCAAAAGGCAGGCAAAAAGCATGGTCAAACAGTCCATGGTCAGTTCCAGATCAGGCAGAGGTATGTACAGAATCGGTAGGCAGAAGCGTGGTCGAATAACAAGCCAGGGTCAGTTCCAGATCAGGCAGAGGTATGAACAGAATTGGTAGGCAGAAGCGTAGTCGAATAACAAGCCAGGGTCAGTTACAGAGCAAGTAGAGGCATAAGGGGTGTGAAGGTAAATGGTAAGAAGTGAGGGTTATGTTTACCATACTTCACTAATACTTTAGTGAAGTATGGTAACGGCGGAAACAGTCAACTATGCAGAGGCCTGGTTGGGAAGGACATTGGGGACAATAATAAGTGGTGTCTCTTCTAACTCCTCCTCTGGTGCACACCCAGCATTTTTTCTGACGTTTTTGGCCTGTTGGTCTGGGAGGGATTTTATCGGGAAAATGGCTGCTAATCACATTGGATCGAATGTTTTCTGGTGGGCCGTTTGGGAATACAAGGGCAGTGGTGATTTCCTCCTGGTAGCCAAGGAAGGATTTGGGGCTTTCAGTGGAGTTGTGATAGATAACGTAGCTGTTGTATATGGCCAAATTAAACAAATAAATGTAAACTTTTTTATACCACTGGTATGTTCGTCTTGTGGCAAGGTAGGGTTCGAGCATTTGGTCGTTGAAGGCGACACCCCCATAAACATATTGTATTCGTGGATACATGTTTGTTTTTTGGATTGGGCCATTCCCCCTGGTGATCTCGGCGAATGTATTGTTGTGGATCGAAGAAAGCACGTAGACATCCCTTCTGTCCCTCCACTTCACAGCCAGAATTTCCTCATTCCGTAAACTCGCCGTCTCCCCTCTTCTTAGCTTCTTGTTGACGAGGCTTTGAGGAAAGCTATTCCGGTTCGTTCTTACGGTGCCACATGCTGGAGTGTTCTTTCTGTGAAGGTTGTCGAACAGGGGCAATATTGTATAAAAGTTATCTACGTACAAATGGTAGCCTTTCTCCAGGAATGGGTTTATGAGTTCCCAAAACGACTTTCCCGCTTGATCCAATGTAGTCTGGGCAATAAGGGGGATGTAGCTGGGTGTCCTTCCCTTTGTACACCATGAAGGCATATGTATACCCTGTGTCTCGGTCGCACAATTTATAAAGCTTCACCATAGCGGGCCCTTTTGGTGGGAATAAATTGTTTTATGCCCAGCCTGCCAGAAAATTTGATAAGGGACTCATCCACGCATATGTGTTGGTCTGGGGTAAACAACTGGGGGAAGATTTCAGAAAAATAATTTAGTAGTGGCCGAATTTTATAAAGCTTGTCAAAATTTGAGTAATTTCGGGGAGGATACTGGGTATTATCATTATAGTGTAGGAATCTCATAATCATGAGATATCTGGTTCTGGGAATTACTGAGGAAAAGATGGGCATGAGGTAGA
Organism: Lithobates septentrionalis; assembly: GCA_037952835.1. Classification (NCBI taxonomy): domain Eukaryota; kingdom Metazoa; phylum Chordata; class Amphibia; order Anura; family Ranidae; genus Lithobates; species Lithobates septentrionalis. Next base: position 5,054,589 of record JBBDGP010000447.1, on the reverse strand, counting down.
TGGGGAGGATTGACCAATATAAGTGTAATACATTTTTTTTAGTCCCATACAGAATGTGAGGCCCAAAAAAATGTTAAACTCCTCCACTGTTAGGGCTCTCCACTCGTAGGGACAGGCATAATAGGACGTTGGGTTACTTGCTATGCATTGTTGTGCATACACGTTGCACTGGGCCACACTTGATGCTAGCATGTCCTCAGTAAATTTTTCTGTGTCCACCTGGACTCCTGGCTGGGCAGTGAAAAGGGGAATGTTAGCTTCTCCTGAATTAGGAGGAAGCCACAAGGGGTTCTGAAGGGAAATGGGAAGCCTGGCATGGGACCTAACCCTTTGGGACTGAGGTGACACCCCACTGGTACGTGGCCTTTACCGAGGTACTGCGGTGCTGGTGGATGGCACTGCGGTGCTGGTGGATGGCACTGCCTCCTCACCAGAACGCCTTCGTCTGGCAGGCGGACTCTCAGCCTCCTCTGAGGCTGTCAGTGTTCCACTGATTAGGACAGGCTCGTAGTCAACGTCAGACTCAGAATCTGAATTTGAGGCGGAGAGCTCCCCGTTGCTCTTGTCAGCCGCATGAATATTGTACGCCTCCTCGGCTGAAAATAATCTTCTAGACACTGTTGGTGATAACAGAGGCACTGATGACACGTGACACTGATGACAAATGGCACTGATTACGTGACACTGATGACACATGGCACTAATACGTGGCACTGATGACACGTGACACTGATGTGGCACTGGTGACAGATGGCACTGATATGTGGCACTGAAGACACGTGACACTGATGGCAGATGGCACTGATACGTGGCACTGATGACACGTGGCACTGATATGGCACTGATTAAATGTGGCACTGATGTGGCTGGTGACACTGACAGGTGGCACTGATGACAGATGGCACTGACAGATGGCACTGATGAAAGATGGCACTGACAGATGTCACTGATGACAGATGGCATTGTGACACTAACAGTGATGAGCACTGTTGCACCAATGGCACTGATGTGGCACTGTATGGGCACTATTTGGGCTCTGATTTTACTGTGTTTTCACTGTAATTGACTTTCAAAACAGTTGGCACACACATCTTCAGCTACAAAGCTCTCCCTCCTCACATGCGGTCTCTGTGTGGGGAGGTAGAGGCAGCAATGAGAGATGATCTTATATGTTTACACTTGAGATCATCTCTCATTGGACACTCCGATCAAGTGCTAAATGGTCGCTGTGATTGGCCATTTAGCATGATCTGTGATTGGCTGTGTCCAAGTGACATGGCCAAGACAGAATTTTCCCGATGCGCGCCCACGGTGGCGCGCGGTGGAGAGGGAGTAAACAGGAGGACGCCCAGGGACGCCCTCCCGGCAATTAAGCGCCATGCTGTAGCCGTCTTTCGGCTATAGCGTGGGCGCCTAGTGGTTAATTAAAGAGGTCACGGCCATCTGGTGAGCAGTTCTTAATTCTGTGCACATTGGACAGTCCCTAAGACACACGGTGAAGTTTTGGGCTTGGGTCCATCAATCAAGATACAGCGTTAAATATCATGGATGTTATATAGTTTCATCAATTATTATTAATGAACTTTTGATAATTTTTTTCACTATATATAAGTTTATATATTGCACTACAAGCACAAGTTCACTTTAATCCTTGTTGCAAATCCATTTGTTTCACTTTTATGCACATGAAATCACAATAAGTGGTGAATTTGGAGCACTTTATATTGAAGAAAAACGTTATTACTGCACAGGAGTGATCACTCACTGTGCAGTACTGTGGTGCACATGGGGACATGGGGACATTTTTCAAAAAAATTTCTGCAAATTTTTTTGCACTGTGCAGCACATATATACATTAATATGGGAATTATATGAAGTAATATTGGCACTTTGTATGATTTTAGTTTTCAGTTTATTTATCACTTATATATATACCTATATATTTTGTTAGCACTAGCACTTTACACAGTGGTTGGTAACACTATAAGATATTTTACCTAGATACATTTTGATCAGAAATAATATATGGGAAAGATAAGTTTTTTGATATAAAGGAAAAAAAGAAAAAAAAAAGAGAAAAATATCAATATACCAATATAGATGGCAGAGAAAAACACTTCATCATAGGATCAATATAGAAATATTTTTTATTTTGCACAATTTTGGTGGTTATTATACACAAAAGTTTGCGCAATCCACTTTTTACTATACTTTTTGCACATGTCCACTTTATTTCCATGTCATATGGTCATATAAGGGTTTTTCGTTTTTTCACTCAGTGCCCCCTATCACCTCTCTTTTATTCATTTGCACAGTGATTTGTTTACTGTTTGGGGAGCAGCTTTTTGTAGAAGGTAGTAATTGATTATTGTGTGGCACAAGGTTCACCCTTCCTTCACTGTGAAGCCCACCCCCATTTTTTTCTCTCTCTGAATGGAGGAGAGAGATACATCGTATCTCTCTCTCTCCTTGCAGAGAGAGCACAAAAAACAACTGTGTGTAAATAATAATAATAATAATAATAAGAATAATAATAAAGAAATGATCTAGTTTAAGGTTTGATCTAGGTCAGTGCCAGGATTTGTGTTTGGGTCAAGGTCAGGGTCAGTATTTTTTGGAGGAAGGATTTTTCTTTTTTTTAAACTAGTATCAGTGTGTCAGTTAGTGTCATTGTCAGTGTGTTTTAGGTAGGATAAAAAAAAAAATCAAAGTGTGCACTTTCTGGGCTATACTATTGATACAAACAGCAACTAACATACACATATGTGGTATCTCCGGATCGTCAGGAGCAGGAGAATTTATTTTGGGTTGTTCTTTGGTGGAAGGTTATGATAATAGCAGGAAATATACAACTAAATTAAAAAAAATATATATTTTTTAATTTTTTGGGCAAGTTAACCTTTGATAATAAAAGAAAATCAGGAGCAATCCATTACCATTTACCACCAAATGAAAGCCCAATTTGTTCCAAAAAGAAAAAACGTGTTATAATCCACCCGGATGCGCAAAGTAGTTGTGATGCTATGTACGGTTTTACTAACACATGTCAAAGCTTCAAAATTGTACTTAGGCATTAACATTTGTTTTACCCTTAGGCGCAAAGGGGTTAATCTAATTTGTTTTAATCATGAAACATGCATAAGAATGCTCAGAGTGTCAGGCGCATGCGCGGCGGCACCTAAGATGGACGCGTAGTCCGGGAGCTCCGTCCCGCCTCAGCAGACCGGATCGAATATTCGGCGCTTGGACCGGCGATCGGGACCTGGAACTGCATCACCCGGCCACCGGAACCCCTGAGGACATTCCCGATGTACTCGGGAGCGGTAAGGAGAAACCTAAAACCGGCTTTTGAAGCCGCATTACCGCAGGCCGAGACTGCCAAGATGGCGACCGCGCCCCTCGGCTCTCCTCAGGCTGCACAGCCGAATCCCCCATACACGGCCTCCCCCTCCCTGCTTCAGCCAGATCACCCTACAAGCAACATCCCATCAAACCCAGCATTCCCAGCGTCCACCGCTTCTCTCCTGGAGCATAACCTGACAAGCCTGGGGTATTCCCCAATGGATGCAGGCCCTCCCCAGTCTCACCAACTACTACAGCATGGGGATTCAGGCCTACCCCAGCCAGCGTCAGTAGCAGACCTATATACCAAGTTTGCAGAACTACTGGACAGAGGCCTTCATAATACTGCACACAAAATAACCAGTGACATTAAAGCAGATCTCCAGAACATTGGCACCCGCATGGAAATCATTGAATCTAATCTTGACTCCACGATTTCCAGAACAAACCAAAATACTGCATGTATACAGACCTTGCAGGAACAACTAGAGACTGCTAATGCTAAGATTGATGACCTTGAAAACCGTAACCGAAGATACAATTTTAGGGTCAGGGGGCTCCCTGAATCCTACAAGGACATCCCTGAGACTATAAAATCGTTCATTAAGAATTTGCTCCCAGACACCCCACAGCACAGGCTTGAGCTGGATCGGGCCCACAGAGCACTCCGACCTCCTAGAGCTGACGGCCTCCCCCGTGACGTCGTGGTGAAACCACATTTCTTCTCGATCAAAGAAGAGGTCATGAGGAAATCGAGATCCATGTCTGAAATCTTGTTCCAGGGACACCGCCTGCAAATATTTGCTGACTTATCCCCCTCGACTATACAAAAACGGAGAACCCTAAAGCCACTTCTCCAAATCCTGATGGACAGAGAAATCAAATACTGGTGGCTATTCCCGTTTCAACTCAAATTACTCCACAAAGGAAAGGCATATACCTTCGGATCCCTGCAGGAAGGAGAAAAGCTTTTTCTTCAACTAGGCTTCATCAACCAGGACCCGACTGCACGCCACCCAGGAAATCAACCCAACGCGGCAAAGAGACACTTGCCCACGAGTCCCCTGAATCCGGTTTGGGAAAAAGCAAGAACCAAGAAATCCAAGGAAACTAATCCTCCGTGAACTCCTGTCCTCACTTTTTCTTCGGAACTCAATTTTTTCTTTTTGACATCAACCTATATTTAGTAACCCCCTTTTTTGCCCGCCCCCCTTCAGTTGTTCGCTGAAGGGGTGGGGTCTCCCCGTTTGTGACCCCCGAGATGAGTGTCGAGTCTGGACACCCTTACGCCTCTTTTAAGGCGATCTCGGGGGGCACGATCCCTGGGGACGTTGTTAACCCATACTTATCATCTACACCTCCACAGCTTTTGGTCAGTCCGGGGGGGTAGAGAGGAGGGTGGGTACCCGTCCTACTAGTCTGACCCCGGGATTTATTCTCAATAACCCATGCTAACTCTGGAGGTCCCCTAGTAATACCTCTCCCCAATCTCCCCTGCTATTCCAGGTCCCTTTGCACAGTTCTAATACCAGTTTATTAGTTCGTTTATTGTTATGCTGACCTGTACATCTTCTCCGCCAGGCTCTACTTAAAGTGAATGCTTATCTTTGCCGGAGGTTGAGATGTATGTGTTGGACCAAGTGCCTATTTCTAGGATCTTAATTTTAAATAATTTACTAGAAGGTCCCTCTGCTGGGGCGGTGTTCATGCCCCCCTTTCTGCCTAGTGGTTTTTGGTACTCCAACGGCCACTGGACAGAACCAATCTCTTCCTACTGGAGAGATTCTTCTGTGACTCACTCTTCCTGATGGAGGACCCTGTCCCCTCCACTCTCCGGGGAACTCCCTTGCTCCCCGTCTTTCCTCTTTACCTTCCTCCTTTCCTTCTCTGCTTATATTCTAATGTGTTTTTCACCACAGGAGTCCTCTGGGGGGACTACTTTAGACGTTTACTGCTGCTCTCACCGCTCTCTGCTCACCGTTCGAGGAGCCTGGGAACCCGTGGACACAGGATGGTGAGTGTTGTTGATTGCCCAGCTCTGCTCTTACCTCTGCTCAATGGCTAATGACACACCTGTAAACGAGACCCTTAAAATAGTGTCCCATAATGCCCAAGGCCTGAACTCCCAGTCCAAAAGACGCAAAGTCTTTCAATACCTACATTCCCAAAAAGCAGATGTGATCCTTCTGCAGGAAACTCACTTTCCTAGAAGTTTTAACCCTACATTCATCCACTCCAAATTCCCCTTCTTTAAACTTGCCAATGCTGAGAACAAAACAAAGGGGGTGGGTATTTTTATTTCCAAACGATGCAAATTTACCCCCAAATCTGAATTTAGAGACCCAGACGGGCGCTATCTTCTCTTAGTGGGGGAATTAGACAATCAATTATACTCTCTAATTTCGTATTATGCTCCCAATAGGGGCCAGTTTGCTTTCTTCCAAAACATGTTCTCAACACTAACGCCACTATTGGAAGGCACGGTGATTTATGGAGGCGATTCTAACTCGGCCTTTGACCAGGGCATGGACAAATCACGTCCCCTGGGCAAGCGCCTCATTAGACCGACAAAACAGAGCCTACGCATAGCTAAACTTATCTTCCAGCAGGGACTGATAGACATTTGGAGGGAAGTAAATCCTACATTGCGAGACTACACCCATTTCTCCAACCCCCATAGCTCGTTCGCAAGAATCGATCACATCCTTATAGCCTCAGCATCCATTCCACTAACAAACAAGGCATATATTAAAGACGCAGTCTGGTCGGACCACTCGATGGTGATTCTTGTACTTCGGCGCCCGAGGGGCCATAAACCTACTCGAAGATGGAGGCTTAACGAGTCCATCCTGAGTGATCCGATCAGATCGAAAAAGCGATTGAAACCAACATACGCAACTACTTCCTCATTAATGATACAGCAGATACTAGCCCCTCTTGCCTCTGGGCAGCTCATAAAGCAGTGATAAGAGGACACCTGATCCAAATAGCCTCTCAAATTAATAAAGAAAACAAAACAGACATAGAAAAGCTGGATAGGGAATATACAGCCTTAATTAAACAACACAAAGCGGACCGAAATGCAGTTCCTATCACCCAGCTGGATGCAGCACGCACAGCCCTAAACCTCGCCTTAACCACTAAGGCTGAAAAATGGCTTAGGTGGAATAGAAACAGATACTATAGCAATGGCGACCGCATCGGTCCTATGCTGGCAGGCAAATTATCCCCGAAAATTCGATCTCCGGCCCTACCAAAGATCAGGATTCAGGGTGGTACCCTGTCCCAAAACCCACAACGGATAATGGGAGAATTCCTAACCTTCTATAAATCCCTATACAGTAGTGGAAGCAGCCCTTCTACTGAGGCCATGGACCTCTTCCTAAACAGCATTCAGATTCCCAAACTAGAAGCTAGGCACCGCCAGATTCTGGATTCTCCTATCTCTGCCGAAGAAATTTGCACGGTCATCAAAAACCTGAAATCACACTCAGCCCCTGGCCCAGATGGCTTCTCTATACCATATTACAAATCATTTTCTACCTTACTCGCTCCATACATGGCTAGATTCTTCAATGCTCTTAGGAAGGGGGATCCCCTCGATACATCACTTAACACGGCCTACATCACGGTCCTCCCCAAACCAGATAAAGACCCCAGCTCTGTCAGTAACTACAGACCAATATCCCTCATCAACAATGATTTAAAAATCTTGACTAAGATCCTTGCGGACTGCCTGGCTTCCTTCATTAGCATTTACATTAATAAAGACCAAGTGGGCTTCATACCGGGGAGACAGGGGCCCGACCAAATACGAAGAGCGATAGACATAGTTTCCCTTATAAATTCCAACTGGGATGGGGGCTCATCCAGGCAGGGGTGCCTTCTGTCCCTGGACTTACAGAAAGCGTTTGACGCCGTCCAATGGCCCTATATTTTTCATCTACTACAAAAATGGGGATTTGGGGATTCATTCCTCAATGTCATTCACGCATTATACTCAACCCCATCAGCTCAGGTGCGTCTGCAAGGGTTCTACTCAGACTCCTTCCCCATAGCCAGAGGCACAAGACAGGGGTGCCCACTCTCCCCGTTGATCTTCACCATAGCAATCGAATCCCTGGCGATTGCCATCAGAAACAACCCAAACATTCAAGGCATTCAAAGCGGCCCCAAGTGTCATAAATGTGCATTATTTGCTGATGACATCTTACTATTTGTATCTTCTCCGCTGACATCGCTCCCCATTATCTGCCGTCTCTTGGATGATTTTGGGAAGATCTCAGGCCTTAGAGTTAATTACGACAAATCCCAGGCACTTAATATCAATATCCCAGATCCTCTCCTGTCCAGGCTCAGGGACAGCTTTCGGTTCTCATGGAGCGATTCTTCCATTTCATATTTAGGGATTCAGCTGACTCCTAAGATTGAACTCCTTTACCAAGCCAATTATCCCCCTCTTTATAAAAAACTTGAGGAGGACCTATCTCGTTGGTCCAGGCTGTCCCTGACCTGGCTAGGCAGGATCAACACGATCAAGATGACACTGCTCCCCCGCATCCTATACTATTTTAGAGCTCTTCCAATACCAGTAGACACTATCCGCCTTAAACGCTTCCAGGCCAACATTGTTAAATACATTTGGGGAAAAGGGGGACACAGATTCTCTAAAACGACCCTGTTTAGACCTAGGTCAGAGGGCGGCTTGGGTCTACCAAACCTACTCTGGTACCTGCAAGCGGCTCAATTGGCCCAGATTTCTACAGTCTACTCTCGATGGGAACACCCTGATTGGATCCACATAGAGAGGCAATCAGTCCCCCACCACACCCTAGACTTCCTCCTCTGGATCCCAAAGAAACTTAGACCCCCCATCCTCTCCCCAACATTGTCACATTCCTTTACATTATGGGACAGAATGAAAAGCAACAACCGCTTGATATCCCCAACGACACCATTACAGCACCTGTTCCACAATCCTGATTTCCCCCCGGGTCTCAATACCTCCGCTTTTAAATGGTGGCTCAACAAAGGGATGTATAGAATAGGACACTTCCTTAGACCTTTAGGTTCACTCTCTAAAGCTTTCTGTGTCAGCAGACTCGACATGCCACAATCAGAATCCTTTCGATTCACCCAAATTTCAAGCTATTTACACAATAAATGTAGGTCCCTACCAAATGGACCCCAAATGACTCCTTATGAAATATGGTGTGGCCAGGCCTGCGAGCAGAGGGGGGGCATCTCGGTGATTTACAAGGCACTATCCTCTGCACAACTCAAGGCACCTTACATGCTAGCCTGGGAAGGGGATCTTTCTCAAAGCTGGCAGCTGGAAACTTGGCACAGGAATTTCTCCCAGTCTTACAAAGGCATTTTAAACACTGGTCTAGTAGAGGCTAGCTTAAAGGTTCTAACTAGATGGTACCTGGTGCCTTCCAAATTAGCTCGCTTCTACCCTTCGGCTTCACCCCTCTGTTTTCGGGGATGTGGCCTGAGGGGAGACATGCTTCACACATGGTGGACCTGTCCTAGGATTAGACAATTCTGGCACAGGATTTTCAGTTGGATTAGTAGGATAGCCGAAAGGCCTGTGCAGGTGTCCCCGCTGGTAGCACTCCTCAACTTCCCAGTAAGAGAAGTCCCCAGGGTTATGCAACGCCTCATCTTCTTCATCATTCTAGGAGCTAAAATCACTCTGGCCAAAGCCTGGAAAAAACCCTCAGTCTCAACAATCCTAGCCAAGAGAAAGATCTCTTGGATTATGAACCAAGAAAAAATGGCTAGTGTAATCCTGGAAAGCTCAACCAAGTTCAAACTAATTTGGGAACCCTGGGCAAACTACATTGGAGTCACGCTTTGACTCTCACACAGAGCAGCCACATTTGGATACATCTATACCCCCCCAGTCGACTCCTAGGCAACCTTTTCAACCTTCATCTCCTCTGCCTTCTCTCCCCCCTTTTCTTTCTATTCTTTCTCTTTTTCTTCTCTCCATACGCCTTTTGTCCTTTTCTCTTTCCACCCTCCCTCCTTACTGATGGTCTCGGGCATTGGACGGTTCTCAAACGGACATGACCTGGGCCCCGGCCGAGGGCCATCTTGTGTTGGCTCCCGGTCCTGGCCCTGACTGTAACAGCTATACTGGAGTTCATACTCCCTGTCTTCTAATTTACTTATCTTCATTATCAACTATTTAGTTATTATTGTAGAACAGTTGCTATAAGAGCTCGTTATTGATCAGAAGACATCGGATCAACTCACACACCCACGGCGGTGAGCATAAATTTAGTAGCCTCGGATAATATCTCCTCCATCCCTCTCAGAGAATCGATCTCCTTCCTTCTCTAGTTGGAGGGAGGTAGGAGGCGGTGAGGCCCCGCCACAGTGTGTCCCCAATTGGGGTGGCGGACCACTTCCTCCCACTATCGAATATATTATCTACCATATCTGATCATATGTCTTCTCTTGATTACCAAATGCAAAGTTCATGTCTAACTACGTCTACTCTGTATTATGATGTTATGTACTCCTAAACTTCATTAAGTTGTTTGTCAAGCGACCGTGTTGGTCGTCTGTATTACGTTGACTCGAGATGTAGTCATGTCATGCACTGTCCTCCCTTCCCCCCTTTTGTTCCCCCTTCTAATTTTTCTTTTTTGAAAATAAAATATATTGAAACAAAAAGAATGCTCAGAGTGTCATATTTAATTAAAGACAGTACTTCTATGCTATGGATTGGATAACATAAAGTACATTAGTGTCGAAAAGAACATGAACCTGCTGCCATCCTTAGTAGGTTCTGATATTGCTAGCATTCCGATTTCAGTTCAGTTTTGCTGTAGTAGGTTGTATATATCGTACAGATGCATGACTTCACAAGCAGGTTAAGCGCATCTGCCAGGCATGCTTTCTAAAGTGTATGTTACCCCAACATTTCAAATTTCTGATATTTGTCTTTTGTACATTATACTTGTATGAAAATGTATCCCGTTCTCTTTGTATTGCTTCCTTTGTTTGAAATACCGGGTAAACTTGCCAGTCTCGCGGTTTTTACTATTTCAAACTGACCATGCAAGACATGTAGACACATCTATGCTAACATGGTCAGTTTTCTTTTTTGTATTATACTTCGGAGCACAGCCTACCTGTGCTCCAATAGTCAGACTTCTGATGACATGCATTTGTATCTTAAACGGAATGGATTGTTTTACAAGGCAAGGGTTCATGTATACATAAGTTAAAAGAATTTTGGATTTTTAATGTTGTCCTTTTATTATTATCAAAATTTATGCTCCCTGCCAAACTGCATTTTTAAACTTTTTTTTTTTTTTTGCTTTGATACAAGTTCCGTAGGGCAGTACCTAGCTCCCTTGTCATTCGTTTAATATTCCATTGCCTATTAGCCTAGAAAATGACCATTACTGTTTTTTTATAATTCAGCTTCCATTGACTTCAGAGGGGTTTAGATTTAGCACCCAGAATTTAGTAATGTCCATTAAACCCACTTCAGACCAAACCCTGGTAAGTTTGTCTCATCTCTATTATTGGTATATACAAGGGGAAGATTTACTAAAAGAGGTGCACACAGAATCTGGTGCAGATGTGCATAGTAACTAATCAGCTTTTTAACTTCAGCTTTTTCAATTTGATTTTGACAATAAAACCTAGAAGCTGATTGGTTACTATGCAGAACTGTACCAAATTCAGCGTGAACCACTTTTAGTAATTCTCCCCCATTGACTTTTAATGGCTGTCATTATAAGAACTTTGAAGTGATTGTAAAGGATTTTTTATTTTTTTAAATAACAAACATATCATACTTATCTCCACTGTGCAGCTCGTTTTGCACAGACTGGCCCCAAACATCCTCTTCTTGGGTCCCCCGGAGGCTCTCGCAGCTCCTCCCCACATCAGATTATCCCCTAGGAGAGGCGCTTTCCCGAGGGGGTTACCTTGCAGGCGCGCTCCCAAGTCCAGCATTTGCGTCCACAGACACGAATGCCGGACTCGGCCCTGCCCCCTGCATCATTGGATTTGATTGACAGCAGCGGGAGCCAGGGGAGAAGGGGAAGAAGGAGATAATTAGAGCTAATTTGGGTAAACTAAAGCTTAATAAGGGGGTAGATAGAAACAAATTGTATTTTATATTTTATGTGTCAGGTTACTTTAACTGACATGATATGCAGAACAATCTCTTTGATTTGCAAATTAATGGAACAGAATGGAAATGAATGGAATAGAACAGAGTAAACATGTTTCTTTGTATCTGTCTATCTGGTGTCAGCAACTCTCTGTTGTCCTTTTGACATACAAGAATGGCTGGAAAGTGTCAGAGGGGTAGCGGCAATGGGGCAGTTGTGTGTCCACAACTGGTTTTAAGTACATCTAAACCAACCCATTAAAATCTCATAAAATATTTAACATATTAAAAAATGATTTAATTGTTTTCTTTTAAATGTGCAGCTTTCATTAAATAAATACCAGGTGACCCTTCCATGAAGGCCCACTTTTAGGCACTTCCTGTTGTGCCCTGCTTTGTCACATGCACTTCTGGTGAAGACTACAAGTACCATGCCATCCCAGATTGCATGGGCTTGGTCCACCATATGTCAATATCGGGAAGGCAATCTAGAGAAATGATGAGAGGCTTATGCTGGATTGTGGACTGAAAGAGATTAGCAGAATTGAGATATGTAAAATATTAAAAAATAAAGAAAAACAGTATTTTATGGGGGGGAAACTGTTTATGATGCACAGTAGTCATTTACCTGAGGTTTAGATCTTTAAAAAAGGCTTATTTACTTACAAAATTATTTTAAAAATCTAGTATTCGTTTTGTCATTTGGTGCTCCCAATCAGTGAAATATTTGCAGGTGAAAAAATGGAAATATGAGAAAAAACAGAAATGCCACCTTGTCGGATGTGGAATGAATTTAATGAGATAATGAACAGTCTGAAAAGCACATTAGAAGTTTCACGTAAACACTCGAGGACACATGTTTCAAATCAAATATGAGAGATGAAGAGGAAGTAGAAATGATTAACGTGGGAGTGTAGGAAGGAAGACAGGTGATTAGAGAAAATATAGATTTGTACAAGTGATATGGAGAAACAAAGACTTAGCTGTTTACTGGGCCAGTACTAAGTGTACTGTTAATGATTAGTGGATGTTATAAGCCACATACTTCATTATATTGTTGTGCTTTGGATGACTTAAAGTGACACTAAAGCTTTGTTTTTATTTTTTTAAATAAAAAACATGTCATATTTATCTCCACTGTGCAGCTCGTTTTGCACAGAGTGGCCCCGAACATCCTCTTCTGGGGTCCCTCGGCGGCTCTCGTGGCTCCTAACTGCATTAGATAACCCCCAGGGAGAAGCGCTCTTCCAGTGGGTTACCTTGCGGGCGCTCTCCCGAGTCATTCAGTCGGCGTCCATAGAAGCCGAATGTATGACTCGGCCCCGCCCCTCGGGTCATTGGATTTGATTAACAGCAGCGGGAGCCAATGCTATCAATCCATCCAATCAGGACCCAAGACACCGGCTTTTGCTGGTGTGCTCGTTCCCGGGATGAGATAGAGGGGGTACAGGTAAGTAAAACGGGGGCTCGGGGGGGGGGGGGGGGGGGCTGCAGCGTTAAAGAAGGTTTTTCACCTCAATGCATAAATTGCATTGAGGTGAAAAACCTTGAAGGTTTACAACCCCTTTTATTTTAGACAGGATGGCAAAATCAGTTTGAGTCCCTTCATCTACAACTGTTTTGTTTACAGACATTGCTGATATTTTATTCTTCTAGGTGATGTGATGTACAGTGCTTTGAAAATGTATTCCCACCCCTTGAAATTTTCCACATTTTGTCATGTTACACCCAAAACCGTAAATGTATTTTATTGGGATTTTATGTGATAGACCAACACAAAGTGGCACATAATTGTGAAGTGGAAGGAAAATGATAAATGGTTTTCAAATTTTTTTATTAAAAATATATGTGAAAATTGTGGCATGCATTTGTATTCAGCCCCCCTCACAACTTTGTAGAACCACCTTTCGCTGCAATTACATGGGCCTCTTGGCTGCTTCTCCGATTAATGCTCTCCTTGCCCGCCCTGTCACTTTAGGTGGACGGCCATGTAACTCTGACCAGCTTCCCTGTCCCTACAACAATCAATGAACTCCTAATGCTGTACAGTAACCACAGCTGTTCTTAAAAAAAAAAGATGTAAACTCTAACTGGGTGACATTAAGTTTTCTAAAGCATGAAAAAAATCATAAACAATTATCACCAAAAATACAATTTTCATGTTTTTTCCTTCTCAGTGCTACCGATCTTCCCCATCCTTTTTCAAGCACTTACTGCCTACATCTACTCACTCCAGCATTGGCTGCACATCATTGCTCGGAACCACCTTTCTGACAGTGACAACAGAGGACCATGTCTGTGAAATGTGTGTCAACATGGCTTGGTAAAAATCTGAAGTCATGAGTAGATTGGCTGGTTTTATTGCATGCATTTTAATAGTAATGGGCAAAATTAAAGGCTAAATTCACCTTCAGCCCATACCTCCATACAATACTATATTATAAACTGGAAAATATTACTGCGCTATCCCCCCAAAAAAATATGTGAGAACAATAGCTGCAACTATAAATGTGAGACACATCCACTTGGTATACAAACAAAAACAAAAAATAGCTGCGCTGCAATATGTGACATAAAATCAAACAGTGAATTGATGTGGTCACCTTATTGAATGGAAAATTAAATAGTTATACCTCTATGTGTATGGGATTCATAGTGAATGCATACCCCTCATGGTGATAATAATATAAATGAAAAAAAAACACAATGAACATATAAAGTCCAAATAGAGAGTACATGGAGTGTAAAGTTCATATAGGTAGAAAGTCTTTGCCAAGGAGAGAGTAATAAACGTCCAAATGGTATGTAGCATGCGTCTGGATCACCCAGGAATCTGTGGTAATAGAAAGGTTCCTCCACCTCTACAAAAAATGGCCCCTTACCGACTCCGTAGATCTCTTGTCAGGAGATGATACGGGCGTGTGGCTGTCAAACCCATCCTCAGGTATAGACTGTAAACATATCATGGACCTCTAAGACAGGAATCCTCTACATAGCGACTGGACACTGGTCTGTGTATCAGCCTTGATAAGGCTGATACACAGACCAGTGTCCAGTCGCTATTGGACTTTATATGTTCATTGTGTTTTTTTTTTCATTTATATTATTATCACCATGAGGGGTATGCATTCACTATGAATCCCATACACATAGAGGTATAACTATTTAATTTTCCATTCAATAAGGTGACCACATCATTTCACTGTTTGATTTTATGTCACCTATTGCAGCGCAGCTATTTTTTGTTTTTGTTTGCAAACCTCCATACAGACTGTCAGTCTAAAAGCTGCAAGGCTTGCGAATGAACTATGAGGGTGCTCATCCGTGTCCCCATAGTTCAGTGAGAACTACAATGGTGGCACACGGGACTTAAAGTTTACAGATTGCTGTTTTTAAAATGTCACAGCGGGTACAGGGAGAAGAATCCCCCTTCCCTGCTGTTCCATGAAAGGGATTGGGGGGGGGGGGGGTCATTTTGAGAAGCACATGTGTAATATGAGTGTAAGGTGTAACATGCTTTAAAAGGTAAACATATGCTTCATGCATTTTAATTTGCTTTCAGATAACTGCATTGGAGTCAAAAGGAAGGCGAAATTAATTTTTTTCTAAACCCAATATAAAAAAAAAGAATCACATTGGATTGAATTGCTGACATTTTTTGTAAACCACTTTTTATTACAAACAAAATACCTGGCCATCTTGCCAGTTCCATCTTATTTCATGATGGGCACAGCAACACTCTGTCTCTCCAGTGTTGTTGGCCTTGCAACTCATTACTTTCCATTGTAAGTTACATTGGGTTTCCACATGGCATGTGCTTCCTTTTTCACTATTATGTTCTTTATGTGACAGGCAGCAAGGGCATAAATGGCAAATACCGGGGGAGGTGAATTTTAAGTGAGTGATAGCAGATCCAGCTTCATTTCAGGTCTCTGTTCCCCCAATCAGTGGCGCCTGGTGTGTTTTTTTTGGGGGGGTGGCAAACAACCCTCCCCCCCCGGGCCGCGGGTGGAGCGGCACTAGCACAACTGCCAGATACCCCCCGTGGAGGGGCGTGGCACTGACACCCCCCTCCACCACCAGCTGTCCTTACCATGGATGCGGGCAGTGAGAGCCGTGGTTGGAGCTGCTGTGGCCATCTTCCAGCATGGCAAGCTCCGGTGTCCTCTCCTGGAGTCCTCTCCATGGTGCGTCTCCTCTCTGCTCCTCCCAGCGCTAGGTGTCCAATAGGATCGCCTGTCATTTTGGCCAATCCGGAAACGAGTTTCATACCTACTTCCCAATTGGCCGGGAGGAGGATAGTGTTGCAACATATTCTTACAATATTCTTTCGCTGTTGCAACACACCTAGGTGGGCTCCAGACACCTCTGCGACCCGAGCCCACGCTATTTTGAAGCCTATTAGAGCCTATGGTTCTAATCAGGTGCTTCAAAAAAAAAACCTGGCCGCTGTAATTCATGTGCCCGGTTCCCCAAAAGGGGCCAGAAACATGAATAGGGGAAGGCAGCGGCGGCCGTGGATAGATTCATGCTAAGCATGAATCTATCCACTGCATATAGGGGGTAGAGAGGAGAGAGGGGGGCGGTGCCTGTGCGCCCCTAATGGATGGGCCGCCACTGCCCCCAGTTATCACAAAAGGATTTACAGAAGCTCCATTACAAGGTTCCATTACCAGATCGCAAGAACCAACAGTAGTCACATGGCCAATAATAAACTTTCAGAAAAAAAAACACATTTTTGCTTTCCACTAGACTGGTTTAAGGAGTGATTGTAAAGGGTAGTTATTAATTGACAACATCTAAGTTCACAGCTTCTTTAAGGGTGCAATTGGCTTTAAATGGCTTCTGGTGGGTTATAGAAGTTCCTTTAACTATCCTGGACCTGTTTTTACGTAAAAAAATGAACCCTCATTAGTTGGGATCATGACCTTCGATACTGTAAGGAACATGGCATATTGTAACAGAATTGTATCACAGGACTTGCAATGCATGGGATGGTAGATCATTTATTTTGAAACAAATTTCACATAAACAGACAACATTGCGAATAAAATAGGCTAATGTCGGTGAAATTTCAGTGAAGCCAAAATTGTGAATTACATTGCAATAATAATTTAGCTGAAACCACTCATCCTCAGTCTTAAAAGAGACACTGTTGTTAGGATACATGTTTCCTAACAAGAGTGTTTCCTTAAAATTGGTATTATACATACCAGTAGAATCACAGGGGAATCCAATCTTTTATCTCTTGTAGAGTAAAAACACAACTATGATCTTTGGCATCTGACACTTCGGACTTGTTGAATGTCAGCAAGCATCACCCTGCTGTTTGCTTGAGATGCAGGCATCCAACACACCCAGAAATGTTGGATGCTGAAGATCTTGGTGACACTTCTGACTTTGCAATAAAGAAAATAATTTACCAGAGGTAAATAATGCATGTATTTTAAAGGGACAAGAGGCAAATAGGCTGTACACTTTGCAAGGGAACTTGCCCAAGAGCTTAGTGAATGAGACGGAGTTCTGCTGACTTCTAATTATCCAGTCACATCCAAGCAAAATTTATGTTTTTTTAATTTCCTTGCACATGATTGGGTAATCTTTGCAAAGTGAAACCTCACCACATTCACTAAATCTGCAGCAAATTATCTTGCATGGTGTAAATTCCCTTGCAAAGTAAACAGCCCATTTGCCTTTAGCAAATCAACCCCAGTCTCTTTAAGATACAACAAAATGTTTTCAGCTTTTGAAATCTTCAGGTTTCATTAAAATAAGTGATCCTGGCGATCCTGCCATGAATATCCTTGTTCAAGCACTTCCTGTTACATGGGGTACAGGTTATGCTTTTGTTGTCTTCTGGACTCTGGTTGGAACTATGGACTGTCCCGCCAATACCCATTGCGCAAGGCATGGTCCACCATAGTCTTTATCGGTGGCTGAATGAGGCTGACAGAGATCAGCAGGTGAAAATAGTGTATATATATATATTATTGTAATACAAAAAAAATTTTGCTTATGATGCATATATCAAACTAAATATATTCTAGGGTTTATATCTACTTAAAAAAGCAACAAATAACTGCGCTGAGGCACAAAATGTTCCCTCTGGTACCTAATCTACAAACCTCTATATTTATTTCAATATTAATTGAAATAACAAAAATAAGTAGGAAGAAGCTTGTAAAAAATGTCCTATCAAAAACTGATTGAAGTTAAACACTACAGTAAAAACTCAAAATATGCAGTCTCTGAACGATATGATGTATGCACTTAACAACAGTTATTCTTGTTCATTTACAATAGGTTTTTATTACAAAGATTAAATCAAAATTAGATGATATATAAAGAAAAAGGGCACACCATCAATCTAACGAGAAATAATGACAACATCTTGTCAGCTCATATCTATGTCTTGGTGTACTACACTTAAATTAACGTAAAGGTCAAAAAGATATTTTTGAACAAGCCAGACAGATAATTGCTCTCTTCACAAAGTAATTATGTTTTGTTCCAGCTTTTCATAGAAATGTTCAAAGGGTGCTTACTTACAAATTACACTTTACATATTGCAACATGTCTATAGCTACTGTATATCTATATCTAAATGATCACATTGTAACAGTAGTTTATAATGCAGCTCAAATTCACAATCATTTTAAGAGGTACCAATACATTCTTGCTATTGTGTATTTCATTAGTCACTTTATTAGGTTATTTATTTATTTGTTTAATTTAGTGATGCCTACTCTATCCCCAAGGCAGGCCATAGTTGTGACTTCACTCGATTCCCCCATCAACACAGTGCAGAGCTATTGTGCTCTTGTGGTGTGGGAAGGGGGGGGGGGGGTCACAGGGAGCCATGAGAAAACAATGATTATTACTAACGGCTATAGCCGCCCGCAATAATCGCATGTAAAAATCTGACATGCTATTTGTACCCAAGTTGAGCGATGGATCAACATGGGTACAGTCAGCCTGATCACAGATGGATGGAATATCGGCCAGTCCCAGCTTAACTATTCGGGATTCAAACCATCTATGGCTGGCTTTAGGATTTTCATACAAGAGCAGTATGTAATTATGCAAACAGTACAATCAAAAACCACAAAAAGGTGCTCATGCATACAAGTGTCACTTAGCAACTTAAGTTATGAAGGATGCAAGCTTTTGGGATGTCTTAGATCCCCTCTCTGGTTTTATACATTTCAAATTAAGGGATGGCCAGCTCTGTACAATACTTGAAAATGTTTATATTAATAACCTTATTTTTCAAGCTATTTGTTTGAAAATTTCAAAATGATGAAAGCCGAGATTCTATTGTTGTAAATATCTGAATTATTATACCAAATATACTGTTTATAAGAATGCCTCTGTAAGTGGTTTGTGCATTTTCTATAACAGGTGTACAGGAAATGCATTCACTTAACGTAGTATTAAAGTGGTTCTAAAGCCTCGACTTTTTTCACATATTTCAGGTCCATGCAGTGCAAACATCTCTAATTCTTGTTTATTTTTGCCTCAAATTTGTTTTTTCAATGTTTTTGCCATACTGATTGTAGCCTCTTCCTCCTTTACTTCCGTGCAGCTTCTGGTCCCTGGAGCGCACTCCCGACCACTACGTCATACGGCTTTGGGGGCCTACAAGTCCCGACATACTTAGCGCTATCGCATGCGCATTTCCGCCTTTCTGGAACGCTTGCTCAAGGGTGAGCTGAGTTCTTAGCAGTCACTCCTCCCAGCAGTTATGCCCATTCCCACCTCCCCAGCGCGTCCATCATCTTCAGAGGCAGAGCTGTGGTCCAAATCTGCGGATTCCCATATTGATCAAAGGACGTGGGAGGCAGAGTTTTAGCCTCCGTCGTGGCTCCCGTGCGTGCGGGCGCAGCTGGCGTCTCTCCACGAGGATGTAGTCCCAGCAGTGTGAGCGCATATACACGGGTACCCCCATGAGAGCGGTGCTGTAGAGGGGGCACCCATTAGAGAGGAGAACCAGAAATGGGGAAAACGGTCCCCAAAAAAAACAATATAGAAGCGGAAAAGAAAAAAAGGTTAGCCTATATACAGTATGTAACACTATTATTAAGGAACATAAATAGGGGAATAAGGGAGGGTTTAATATCACTTTAAGCCCTCAGTATTTTTTAACTTAATGGATTGAACACAATAAAATAAACATTCCCAAATAAACTGTTAAATTTCTTACCCCAGTTTGCAAGGTTAAATGCTTCTGGCTCTTGTTCTCTCTGAGTGCTGCTTACCTAAACTTCTGGTCTTCACAGGAAAGAGCTAACAGTGGACAATGCTGCCTTGGGTCATTCTATTAGCTCGGAGAAGGGAGGGGGAGGAGCAGGGGATTACATTGCCATTAAGGATGAGCCAAACACCCCTAGGTTTGGTTCGCAGCAGAACATGCGAACAGGCAAAAAATTTGTGCGAACACCATTAAAGTCTATGGGACACGAACGTGAAAAATCAAAAGTGCTAATTTTAAAGGCTTATATGCAAATTATTGCCATAAAAAGTGTTTGGGGACCCTGGTCCTGCCCCAGGGGACGTGCATCAGTGCAAAAAAAAGTTTTAAAAACAGCTATTTTTTCAGGATCAGTGATTTTAATAATGCTTAAAGTGAAATAATAAAAATTAAATATTCCTTTAAATTTCGTGCCTGGGGGGTGTCCTTAGTCTGCCTGTAAAATAGGGCATCTTTCCCGTGTTTAGAACAGTACTGCAGCAAAATGACATTTCTAAAGGAAAAAAAATCATTTAAAACTGCTCACGGCTGTAATGTATTTTTGGATCCCGGCAATATAGATAAAAATCATTGAAAAAAATGGTGTGGGTCCCCCGCCCAGTCCATTAGCAGTCCCTTTGGGGCCCCCTAAACACCTTGTCCTCATGTTGATGGGGAGAAGGGCCTCTTCCCCATAACCCTTGCCCAGTGGTTGTGGGGTCTGCGGGCAGGGGGCTTATCAGAATCTGGAAGCCCCCTTTAACAAGGGGGCCCCCAGATCCTGCCCTCCCTATGTGAACAGGTAACGGGTACATTGTACCCCTACTCATTCACCAAAAAAAGTGTCAAAAAAGAAAAAAAGGCAGGAGACAGTTTTTGACAATTCTTTTATTAAAAAAACAAAAAATCTGTAAATCCATCTTCAATCACAGCGCTGACGACCAAAAAAAAAATTTTTTTTCCACGATGACAGCTGTAATACAGCTAAGGGCGGGGCCAACCGGTGATGTAACCGGGTGACCCCATCCCTTTCTGACCCGTTTATGTCACCAGGTGGCCCGGCCCTCAGCTATATAATAGCTGTCATCGCAAAAAGGCTGCAGTTGGCGGGATGCCTCCCATGGAGCCACAGTTTTTCCTCTTTTTTTTTCGGGACCGTCGGCCCTGTGATTGAAGATGGATGGACATTGTGGGGCACTTTTTTTTTTTTTAAAGGAATTGTCCAAAACTGTCTCCTGTCATTTATACATTTTTGACACTTTTTTGGTGAATGAGGGGGGCAGGATCTGGGGGCCCCCTTGTTAAAGGGGGCTTCCAGATTCTGATAAGCCCCCTGCCTGCAGGCCCCCACAACCACCGGGCAAGGGGACCCCAAAGCACCCTCCCAATGTTGAGGGCATGTGGCCTGGTACAGTTTGGGGGGCGGGGGGCGCGCTCTCGTCTCCCCTTTTCCTGCTGCCTGCCAGGTTTCATGCTCGGATAAGAGTCTGGTACGGATTTTGGGTAGGACCCCCATGCCTTTTTTTTTTGGCATGGGGTTAAAATCCATACGAGACATGAAGGGCCTGGTATGGATTTTGGGGGGACCCCCACAATTTTTTTAAAATTTTGACACAGGGTTCCCCTTAAAACCCATACTAGACCTGAAGGGCCTGGTATGGATTTTAGGGGGGACCCCCACGCCATTTTTTTGTCAATATGGGTGCGGAGTTCCCCTTCATATCCATACCAGACCTGAAGGGCCTTGTAATGGACTGGGGGGGACTCCCGCTGTTTTTTTCAATGATTTTTATCTATATTGCCGGAATCCGACAATACATTACAGCCGCGAGCAGTTTTAAATGACATTTTTTCCTTTAGAAATGTAATTTTGCTGCTCTCATTCATTACACTATGTACGGCCACTATGTAAGCAGCCTTACATAATGTGGGGCATGGAATTAGCCCCCTCAGCAATGATTAGCCAAAGGCAACCTGCCTTTGGCCAATCATGGCTTTTACAGCAGAGCACGCTGTGATTGGCCAAAGCATGCAGATCAGGTGCATGCATTGGCCAATCAGCAGACGTCAATGCACTGCGATCTTGCAAATTTCCCGCGAATGCCCCATAATGTTCTAAATTCAGTGAATGGACTTACACTTGATGTTCGAGTCGAACGTAAGTTTGAGGGCTCATCCCTAATTGTCAGGCATCATACACACAGTGTATGCAGCCTGTAGTTGATGGATCCTGCTGGGTTCCTCCCACAGCTCTTCTTTCTGCACAGGTTATTTGCAACACAGTTATGATGTCACTGATACATTTAAATAGTTAAATCAGGGTTTGTAAAGGCATTTTGTGGATTTATATAATTAGTGGCTGTTAAGGGATACATTTTAAATGACAGTTTTTGAGCCCAGAGTTCACTTGCAAATGTGTGCTCAGTGTGTCCCTCCACTATGATTTTCAATACATTCACTAGTACCCTGTTTCCCTGAAAATAAGACCTAGCGTGATTGTCGGTGATGGCTGCAATATAAGCCCTACCCCCCAAATAAGCCCTACCCTGTTTCTCTGAAAATAAGCCCTACCCTGAAAATAAGACCTACAAGGACTTTAACTAGGGCTTATTTGGGAGGTAGGGCTTATTTTGCAGCCATCACCAACAATTACGCTAGGTCTTATTTTCGGGGAAACAGGGTAGCATGAATGTGCTTATTGATATGGTTTTAAAAATATTCTTAAGTTTATTTACCAAAGTGTATATGACATTTTGTATATTAATCAATGATACTATCATATTAGGGTATCTGTCATTTATGTGATTAGCTTAGTTATTGTGGCTATCAGCAATTGTTAAATAATACAAAAGCTGTTGTTTTTTTATGCTTTTGCATTGATATAGTCATTGACTGGTCTCTGAAAATGGATGACCCAGCTTTCTCATTCAAACACAGCTGCCATGACTTTAAGTAGCTTTAGGAACAATAGCACTAATCAATCTTTTGCTTGATATGTCCAAACAGAACAAAGGGGAGTGTAACAGATCTCTCATGCTGTCTAATTGTGATGTGCCATCAAAATGCTATAATATTTCCTTGTTAGTAATTCCATTCAGGAAGGTCTCCATGTCCATTGTAAGTCAGCACTGAAGAATGAAAGCGTGAACTAATTCCTCATGCATATCACTTCTCCAGTAATGCAATGTCTATTAATGTAGAAAGCACACAGATAAGTTCATTAGATAGGAGTTTAAAGCCTACATTTAGTTGTTTTTTTTTTTAATCAGCACAAGGGACAGTACTTACATTCAATGTGAAGGGTTCCTTGTGCTACTGGCTGCTCTCTTTATCACTTGCCGCCCAAGGTACATAAACAGATGTCCTTTGGGTTTCAGTGATTACACCGGGATGATGTCTGCACCTACAGGCATCATTACGGTATCATTCTTTGCAGCCGGCGATTCTCTTTTTTTTGCAGAAGTGATCTGAGTGGCTAGTTAGGTACTCGATCACTTCTGCGCATGGTGGAAGAGGGTACCACCCCCTCCTGCTGCCTCCTCACCCGGGCTCTTTGGTCCCATAGCAGAGGCTGTGAGCGATGCGGCCGGCAGCGATGGCTGCCCTGTACAGAGAAAGAGGAACTGATGTCACTCCTTCTCTCTGTAACCCTGGAAACCAGGAGCGACAAGTAGTTTGTCACTTCCTGTTCTGACCCTTTTTTTACCTGGCCACCAGAGGTCAGGAAACCAGTCAATCAGACCGAATCTGTGTCTGATCGGCTGCATGGAAGGCCGGAGGAGTGATTTGGAGTCTAATAGTCCCCAAATCCCTCCATAAAGAGAACCTGTCATGGCCCATCCTGTCAGAAGGGATGCTGTTCATCCCTTGTGATAGCAATAAAGTTAGTACAAAAATTTTTTTTAATAAAATAAATAAATAAATAAATAAATAAAAATTTTAACGCTCCCCTTGCCACCATGCTTACGCGCAAATGCAAATGCATACGTTACTTCAGCACACATAAGTAAACAGCGATCGAACAACGCATGCAAGGTATTGTCGCATATGTCAGAGCGAGGGCAATAGTTCTAGCACCAGACCTCCTGTGCAACTCTAAACTGGTAACCTGTAAAGGTGTTTAAAGCGTCGCCTGTGGAGAATTTTAAGCACTGTAGTTTACCGCCATTCCACGGACGTGCTTAATTTTAAAGCGTGACATGTTAGGTATCTATTTACTCGGTGTAACATCATCTTTTACCTTATACAAAAAATCTGGGCTAACTTTAGTGTTCTTTTTTTTTTTAAATTCATTAAATTGTTTTTTGTTCAACAAAATTGCGTTTGAAAAACCGCTGCGCAAATACCGTGTGACATAAAAAATTGTAACACCCACCATTTTATTCTATAGGGTCTCTGCTAAAAATATATGTATATATATATATATATATATATATATATATATATATATATATATATATATATATATATATATATATATATATATATATATATATAATGTTTGGGATTTCTAAGTAATTTTCTATCAAAAAAAAAGTAGATTTTTACATGTAAGAGCGAAGTGTCGAAAATGGCCCGGATGGCAAGTGGTTAATTGAAATCTGAAGTCCTCTGACCACCCACCCATACCTCCTGCAGCAGTACTGTAGCTTCCATCAATGAAAAGCGATCTATAAATTGAGGAAGCACACCTTTTAATCATCCACACTCTTGATGAGTACCAGGCCCAGTGCTCGGTTTAACACCCACAGGTAATGATTAAGCCCAAGATGTATGTGTGAAACGCTTCTACGTGACCACAGTTTGGTGTCTTTGGTGTTATCTTTGTGAAACAAAATAAAAGGCAATCGGAAGTTCTGGATGTGCAGCCATTTCTTTCTTCTTTCCACGTTAACCCCCACAGCACTGGAAGATTATGGCTTTAGGGGAATGGGGGGTAGAGGATTTTGGACTTCAACTAAGAGAGCAGCCAACAACATAAAGGACACAATTATGCCAAAAAAAGTTTTATTCTGCTTAAAAGCAAGAAATTGCCTTTTATTTGGTGTTCACAATAAATTTGCTTAAAAGTTACTTGCTATTGTAGAATTGCAAATAAGGGCGATAGTGGAAGGGGCAAGAAGGTGTAAATCTCTAGTGTAAAAGGCCTCAATAGTGGAAAAGGAATTGCCCATAGTAAGTTGCAGTGAGCTCATTTGACCATGCACTTTATAAACAAAGATTCGTTTTGCGGCCTTATAGCTCAGTTCTGACCTTTCCTCCCCCTCTTCCCTAATGCTCCCCAGCCATCATTATTTTCTCATACCTTTTTCAGAAGTCTTTAGACAGCTCATGTGATGCTCCAAGGTCTTCTTCCTCTTTGACTTTTCTCCGGTGCTGAGTGGACCTCAGTGATCTAGAGAGCAGAGCATTACTGGAAGACTACTGGAAGACTATGGATATCTAGTGGCAGAAAGGAATTATTGAGGGGGCAGTGCCAAATAGGAGGTGAGAATTGCAGACAGAGCTGCTTTTATAAATATGGCTATGGGCTAGTCATATTTTTAATAAAGGCTAGAGTTTGACTTTAAGAAAAAGAAGCATTGCTGACACAGTAGAAAGGACACCAGCAGCTGGGCAATTCTGCAGGTGAGGAATATTCCTAACAACCGCTAGATTTCCCTGGAGCTGTATTGGTAACAAATAAGCCTTGCCCTATTGGCATGAAAATTGATCAAGAATGGGTATTCCAAACAACTACATTCATGTGAACAGCAGAAGTTGTGTTCCAGTTAGAACTTAAGTAAAGTGACACTGGGAATGACATACAGTATGAGTGCACATTTATAATACAATACTTCTTCTTATAATAAAAACATCTGATTAATAGAGAGTATTGCCTTTGTATTACCTTTCCCCATCTTTTTTCTGTTACAGAGGACCTTTAAGGGTGAAGACCTACGGCCAATTGCACTTTTGTTCCCTTTTTAATCTGGCCATGACTTAAGCAACTAAAGTACAGCTTTCGTTATATTACAAATGTTGCTGCTAAAAGTACATTTTGCCATTTGCCATTTTCTTGTCCTTTATTGTACATTGAAAACAGCATGCTCTAGACTCCATAAAATTTATTTTGACATTCAGTAGCTAATTAACAAAATATGTTTGTATCTCTCAACTTTTCTTTCACTTGAAAGCTCTATTCAGTAGGTTGCTGTGCATTTTTCTGTGCTCAGGCTACCTTCTTTTTTTTTGTATTAGTTTTATTTTGGTTTTTATATATTGAATTTCACCATGCTGGATATGAAACAATATCAGGAGTAATAGTAAAAGTGTGGTAAAATGTTCATTTACACGATTTTATATTCGAAAAAAGATTTTTTATAGGCCATTTTTGCCACGCATAAATAACCTGGGAAAACAATAGTAAACAATATTCACCTCTATCTAGTAGATGCAGCTGTAAATTTGTTTTCTGTATAGTACAGGTAAGGTAACCTTTAACAAAATATGGTTGCACTAAGGTTCCTGTGACTATATTAAGTTTAAAAGGGTTGATTTAGTGAAGTTCTCTTTGCAATGTGAATTCCTTTTTCATCCCTTGAGGAACACAGGAAGTCTTTAATCGTCAGGTTATACTGCCAGCTACAAGAGGACATTGCCAAACAAAAAAAGTGTAAGCAAGCCCAGGATAATCCCTACAACTACCGGCATGCCTCAATTTTTTGCTAGTGTACTATAAGAATGGATAGCATTTCTTCAGCTTTGCTGTGTTAAAAGACTAACCTATTTTTTGCTAGCACGTTTTTATTCTTTGATTTTTTTTCCATCAAGACATTCTCTTTAATCAAGATATTCTGTACATCGCTGCTAGAGCTTGTCTCTCTGATAGTAGCTATCCAGTGTGGTCATCCTGGGCCTTGCTTTTGGAGTTTCAGGGATAGCCTGGGGGGAGGAATGATTTGAAAGGGGGTTGGGGACACTGCTGTGAATAAAAGTAGTGTGTGATGTGAAAGGGGTTCACTACACTACTGAGAAGGGGTGGTGGTGATGTGAAGGGGGCAGAGGACAGTGCTGTGTGTGTGTGTGTGTGTGTGAGAGGGGGCGGGGGTGGTGATTTCAAAGGGGGTTGGAAACACTACTGTGAATAAAGGGGTGTGTTGAGTGAAGGGGGCCTGAGAACACTACTCTGATGGGAAAACAGTGATGTGAAGTGGGGGGCTGTGATGTGCAGGTGACTGAGGACACGGATGTAAGAATAGGATAGTGATAGAGAAGGAGAGGGCTGTGATGTGAAGGTTCTGAGTCATCACACAAAACTGCAATTCTGACCTCTGCTGGAAGAAAATGTTACTGATTGGACCTCCGTAGATTTGAATTCAATAATAGATTAAATCATAGACACTGATTTTTGTTATTACCAAGGAAATACCCTGTTTCCCCGAAAATAAGACCTAATGTGATTGTTGGTGATGGCTGCAATATAAGCCCTACCCCCCAAATAAGCCCTAGTTAAAGTCCTCGTAGGTCTTATTTTCAGGGTAGTGCTTATTTTCGGGGAAACAGGGTAGGGTTTATTTGGGGGGTATGGCTTATATAGCAGCCATCACTGACAATCACGCTAAGTCTTATTTTCGGGGAAACAGGGCATAGCAGAATACATTTTGGCCTACATTTATGTAGAAAGATTACTTATTTGCAAAATTTTAAAAACAGAAACTAAGAAAAACATTTTTTTTTCTTTTTCAACATTTTTGGTATTTTTTTCATTTGTATAGCAAAAAAGAAAAAACCCAGTGGTGATTAAATACCACCGAAAGAGAATTCTGTCTGTCTCACAAAAAAATGTAAAAGTTTAATTTGGGTACAGTGCTGAAAACGTGGCCTGGGCAGGAAGAGGGTGAGAGTGTGTAATGAGGTGGTTAAGCATAAACCCCAGCGGTGCTCTGGGTCTCACTGTGCCATGCAACTCTTATATGTAATTATAGTAGATTAAAGTAAGGGCCACTGAAAATGGCTGTATACTGTAGACTACAAACTTTTACAGCGAAATAGGGACCACCAAACTCAACGCTTTTCACAGATAAAGTATTTTCTGCCTCTTCTGGAGTATTATGGAAGGCTCGTGTTCTTCTTAGGCTCCATTCACATCTAGGCGTTTTTGTGAATTTTTCTGCTCTAAAGCCTCGTACACACGATCAGATTGTTGGCCAACAAAACCGTGGACTTTTGTCCGAAGGGCGTTGGCCCAAACTTGTCTTGCATGCAAATGGCAAGGAATTGTTGGCCAACAAATACGAACATAGTGACGTACTACATTGTTTTTCAGCTCTTTAGCGCCACCTTTTGGGCTCCTTCTGCTAATTTCGTGTTAGTAGAAGTTTGGTGAGTGTTGATTCGCGCTTTCCATTTCGCACCTTTCAATTTGCGCTTTTCATTTCGCGTTTTTCAGTTTGTTTCTGAACGGCCGTTCGCCAACCAGCCTTGTTGCGGAATCGGAGGAGATAACATGTTATATATTA
Source organism: Lithobates septentrionalis (assembly GCA_037952835.1). Lineage (NCBI taxonomy): Eukaryota > Metazoa > Chordata > Amphibia > Anura > Ranidae > Lithobates > Lithobates septentrionalis. Next base: position 5,026,373 of record JBBDGP010000447.1, on the reverse strand, counting down.
TTGGCCTTGGAGTTATTGCTTTGACATTATTTTTTTTGGTTGAATAATGATTTGATTTGGTATATTTTCTATATTTTTGGATGCATAGAATGCACTTTTTGGTTAAGTTCTATTGGCAGAAAGCATGTCTAATTTTATTTGTTTTCTTTTTTAATGCACAATAAAAAAATTGTGGAGAATAATACTTGGCTATGTGTTTTATTTCAAATGACAGTTTGGGAGTAGGCAGATACATTTAAAAAAAATACAATGCAAAATTGTAAAGCAAAGGACACCAACATATTTGTATCTTTGATCTTAAAAACTACGGGATAATGGTGTTGTGGTAACTTGCCCAAATAAAAAAAAGCATAATAATATTATTCTTGATATCACTATAAAAAAAAAGCCTTATAAAAATTTGTTTGCAATAACTCCATTTTTATCACCAGCAAAGCAGCTTCATTATTATCCCATTAGAGAAGAAGAGAATTGTGCGCTGCATTTGGAGATTTCAGAATTTGCCACGTCACGAATGTTAATTCTCCATTATGAACGCTAGTTTACAAGACCGACCGTTTCTGGCTCGTCCTTGCTTCCGAGCATGCGTGTTTGTACTTTGGACTTTTGTCCGATGGACTTGTGTACACACGTTCGGAAAATCCGACAACACACATTTGTCCATGGAAAATGTTAAAACCTGATAGCCAACAGTTGTCCGTGGAAAATCCGACAACAATTGTCCGATGGAGCATACACACGGTTGGATTTACCGCCAACAGCCTGTCATCGAACATTTCCCATCTGAAAGTTTGATTGTGTGTACGAGGCTTAAGCCTCAGTTCTAAAAAACGCCCAACAAAACAAATCCCATTCATTTCAATGGCCCCTGTTCACATCTGAGCACTCTGTCGCCTAAAGAAAAACGCCTGTCACTCAAAAAAGTGCATGAGCTTCTTTTTTGGCAGATTACAGGCGTTTTACTGCTTTTACATTGGTGACCTTTTAACCTTGAAAACACCTGTACAAAAACGCTGCAAAACTCTGCAAAATCTCAGCAAAAACGCCCGAAAAAAACAACAGAAGAAACAACTGAAAAAACGCCTTATATGATATTCAACACAGTGCTTGTGATCTATGGAGATGTCCTTCAATTAATACTCCTGAAGAGGCAGGAAATACTAAAACTGTGAAACATGTACTAGGACTTGCATATACATAGGCATTCTCTCTGACCCTTGAAATAATTCATTATTGTTTTTATGTATTCTTAAAAAAACATTTATTTTATTTAAATATTGTAAATAAAAATCATCTTTTGAAATAAATAATTTATGTAATTGGTGCATCAAAAATATTTCCTTCCAGTTTTGTAGTTTAATGATAGATGTGGCATCACAAATCCTGTAGAGCAGTAATTAATATCAGCATACACACCTATTAAAAATACACAATAATTGTGACTTTTGTTTTTTTTAATTGTTATGCTTGTATTAAAGATTATTTCTGAATACAAACCAAAGCTATAGTAATACCGAATCATAAAACAGCAGCCACGATATTAGTGGTTCAATGCTAAAAGTCAAAGTTGTTGAAAAACAAAAAACAAAAAAACAACCACACGTAATAGACTCAACTGAATGATTACATAAAAAGCGCAGATTGATCAATGCAGTTCCAGGAACTCTTTAGTTGCTTCAGAGAAAACATTTCTGCTGTAGCTCATTTTTTAATTTAAAAATGAACAGGTTTAGCCACGCTGGAACAGTTTTTTTTTTTTTTATGTAATCTTTATTGTTAGATGCATTTTCTTGACATAACATTCAAATAAAAGCAAATGAAAACCAAACAGGACAAAGAATAGTTAGATTCTGCACAACATAGCCATTTGCTCATGTGTCTTCATATCATACAGAATGACCAGGCCCGATTGGCCATCTAACATAGAGGAATCAGGAGACAAAGGTGGCAATTTAAAAATTGCGCAAACATATGAGTCATACCATTATGGATTCATCTCTATTCCTACTAATGGACATAGGCAGTAATCTTGAGCATACCCTACTTAGTCCGGTAAATAATTAAAGCCATTTGGCATGCACAATCTGCAGATGTGGATCTGAAGAATCAAATCTTTAAAACAAAAATAATAAAGAAAGGAAAAGAAGAAAAGAAAAAAGCACTCATGACATCTATGGGAATATTTCTGTAGGTTACCTCTCCAGAGGTCAGTTCAAATCAAAGTAAAACTAATAACTACACTAATAGCTGTTCTCCTCCCGCCGAAGTGGGGCCCCTCAGTCATTTGTCAGAGCTTCACTTTTCAACATAGTGTTTCCAGGCAGCCCAAACACTATACCATTTATCGTATCTATCTTTGCACTTCGCCATCCACTGCTCTGCAGCCATAATTTCGTTCACCAAGCAAATCCAATTTGATCGGCTAGGAATCGTACTACTTTTCCAATGAATGGGGATCAATCTTCTGGCTGCATTCAGAAGGTGAGGTAATACTGATTTTCGGTAAAAGCTGAGAGGAACGGATGGGACATGCAAGAGAAAGCCCAAGGGAGAGTCCGGCAGGTCAATATCCAAAATGTGGTTTATCTGAGATCTGATGTCCTGCCAGTAAGGTCTCAACTTGGGGCAATCTCACCATATATGTAGGAAGGAACCCCTTTGTCCACATTCCCGCCAACAAGTGGCCGAGGAGGTCGGATATATTCTAGCGAGTTTAGTGGGTACTCTATACCATCTTGTTAGTACCTTGAACCCATTCTCTTGCATTTTTGTATCTACTGAACTGGTATGAGTAAGACGGTATAGGTGATCTAATTGCATGTCAGAGAACTCATGGTTTAAGTCTCTTTCCTACTCTCGAATGTAACTTGGTTTCCCCAGAGGCACCCGCCTTAAGAGTAGTTCGTAAAGGATAGATATAGAGTGAGGTATTGGATTAGCGGCCATGCATAGCTTTTCAAAAGGGGTGGATGATGTAGAGGAGCGTATGGCTTGATGTAAACCATGTGCAAAATGCTGAAGCTGCCCATATCTCCAGCCATCTAATGGGAAACTACCATATTGGGATCTAAGAGATTCCAACGAGAGTAATCCCCGGTCCTGAAAGAACCGGCCGCACCTCACCTCTCCATCTGCCGTCCAGGTGCCAAAGAAAGACGGGTGTTCCCCTGGGGCAAACCATGGGAAGCCACCCAAGGGGGTCAATGGGGAGAATGGAGGTGCACGCTGCCCTGAGTTATTCAGGGCGTCCCATAGCTTCAATGCATGGACTGTCAATGGGGAAACGTAAGTGGATAGGCCTCTATGAACTTGGGGTAACCAAGGGTCATGTGATAAATTGCGACCTGCTAAATAATTTTCTAATGATACCCAAACCTTAGTGGTCACCCCATGGTGCCAGTCCAATATCCTTTGTAGAGCAATCGCCTCATAATACATGCGGAGATCTGGGACGCCCAGGCCTCCCAACCGCTTTGGTCTCTGTAAGGTGCGAAGAGCCAACCGTGAACCTCGCCCCTGCCAGATATATTTTACAAACACACTATTGAGGCTCGAGAAGAAAGACCTGGGTAGGGAGATAGGCACCATTTGTAGATAGAACAGAATGCGAGGGAGCACATTCATCTTTAACACACTGACTCGGCCCATCAATGAAAAGGTTTCCCTGTTCCAGCCATGTAAATCTGATTTTATAGTGGATAATAGTTGAGTGTAATTATTATTATATAACTGAGAGCAAAGAGGGGTGAGATACACTCCAAGGTACTTCAGACGGTTACAACACCACTGTAAGGAGAAGGAAGATTGCAACCGCGTATGCAAATTCGGGGGAACACTCAGGGGCAAGATCTCCGACTTAGTATAGTTTATTTTAAAGTTAGCAATAGAACTGAAGGTCTGTAATTCATCCATGATGTTGGGGAGAGAGATCAACGGGTCAGCCACATAAAACAGGACATCATCTGCGTATGCAGATAGTTTATGTTCCTGAGGTCCAACATAAGCCTTTAATGTTAGGGTTAGCTCGTATCCTATTGAGCAATGGCTCCAGGGTGAGGGTAAAGATGAGAGGGGATGATGGACACCCCTGTCTGCTCCCGTTTCTAATAGTGAAGGTGTCAGAAAGAACACCATTCACCTTAACTCGGGCCTCGGGGTGGCTGTATAACGATAATATCCTAGACAATATTTCAGTTCCCAGCCCCAGCCTAGTCAGCACGGCTCAAAGATATATCCAATCCACCCTGTCAAATGCCTTCTCTGCATCAGTGGAGAGCAGTAGACAGGGTGGATGGTCAGCCTGCGTCTGCGCCCAATGGATCAGCTGAATCGCCCTATTAGAATTATCTCTCGCTTCCCTGCCGGTAATAAACCCCGTTTGATCTGGATGGATGACGGATGGCATAATAGGTTGTAGGCGATTCGTTAAGACCTTTGCCAGGATTTTTATATCCGTATTCAATATGTACACATGGGGCTAGACAGTAGGGGGAGAAAAGCGCGATAATATGAATTTGTATATCCGTCAGGGCCTGGGCTTTTCCCTTTTGGCAGATCTTTGACTACGGTTTCTAGTTCTGTCTGAGTAATAGGGGCTTCTAGATTTTTAATGGTTTGGGCACGGAGTTGCGGGGCCCGGGCCTCTGTTAAGTACTCCATGATATGAGCTAGTTTTTGGTCAGCTGTCAGATTGGGTAGCGTATCAGGGAGCTGGTATAGCTGAGCATAATACTCTCTACATGCGGCCTGTTGTCTTTTTAGAGTTCTAGCTAACAACCGCCCGCATTTATTCCCATATTCGTAAAACTTATGGGAGACGTAGCAAAGTCGGGCACGAATCCGAGTGTCCAAAAGAGTGGTGAGTTCTACGCGAAGGGACTGGAGTTCTGATGCCAATTCTGAAGTCAAACTGCGCTTATGTTTAAGTTCAGCTAAATGGATTTTCTTCAAGAGAGATTGCAGGTCTCCCTCACTTTCTTTCTTTAGTCTCGCACCTTGGGAAATCAATTCCCCCCTAATCACCACCTTGTGACCCTCCCATATAGAAGACCACCCCACATCTGCTGTAGAATTTTTGGCAAAATATCGGGAGATAGTATCTGACACGCTTTTATATGCTATAGTATCATGCAGAATGTTCTCATTCAAACGCCAGGTCCATGACCTGGCCTCAGAGGACAGTGGATGTATGGAAATTGACACTGGGGCGTGATCTGACAGGGTGATCGAACCTATCAACGCTCCTGCTAGCGTCTCCAGGGAAAATTGATCCATCATCACCATGTCAATGCGGGTGTATACAGCATGAGTCGCCGAATAATAGCTGAAATCTTTGTCGGTGGGATGAAGTAATCTCCAGCAATCGACAAGGTGATGGGACTGTAAGGTTTTCCTAAAATGTTTGAGAAAAGCAAAGGAGTGGGTGGAACGACCTGCAGAAGTGTCTAGCTTAGGATCGGGGGTTGACGTTGAAATCTCCCCCCACAATCAATTGACCCTCCCTAAAGTGGGAGAGGGACTCTAAAAGAGAATCCAAAAAGGTGAGTTGATGGGTGTTTGGGCCGTACACGGTTGCAAACATAAATTTACGGCCTAGGATGATGCCTTTAACGAAAACGTATCTGCCATTTGTGCCAGACAACTGGTCCACCAGGATAAATGGGCATTGTTTATGTATAGCTATTGCCACACCACTCGATTTAGCTCAAATGGAATTACTAAAAAACCATTGGGAATATAGGTGGGTGGGAAGGCGGGGGACCGAGTCAGTGCGAAAGTGTGTCTCCTGTAGTAGAAGGATCTGTGCCCCCATGCATTTGGTCTCGAGCCACAACTTACTGCATTTATTAGGTGAGCCCAACCCTCGGACGTTGTACGATACCACTTTCAGAGATGCCATAAGGTAGTGGTGTCAAGGAAGGGTCTCCAACCCCGAGCAGGAGGAACAGCAGATCTGCAGTCGATTCATAAATCCATGAGTGCTGAGAAAACATAAGGCAAACATAAGAACTCAAAACACAAAAAAACGAAACAGCAGTTAAAACAACCAGTAAGGAGGATGCCATAAGGGCCCTCCAAACTAACCAACCATCACTAGTCGGGAACCTCCATCCGGTCATCTGATCAAGAAAAGGATGGAGGTCAGCGAGCGGCGAGGGATCCCAAATGTGGGATTGAACTCCTAAGAGTTGACCTACGTAGGGGAAAATGGCGCAACACTAAGTGTGAGCCCGCCTAGAACCGTCATTCCCAGTTAGCAAGAAGGGCCTAGCATCATCTACAGTGTGCCAGCCCAGTGCGTTGTAACCGCAGAAGCTGCAATGAAAGTTGCTACATCCCAAAAAGGGTGAAAAAAGGGGGGGGAGGTGTCCTGTAAACAAGAACAAAGGTTAGAGAGTCACAAGAGCCCTTTAGGATCTCCTCAGAAGGGGGGGACGGAGGGGTGAATGCGACTCATCCCAGTGAGAGTTTTCTCCAGATCTGCGCCTATTCCGACCTCTGCGGCAAGAAGTACGCCAGGGCTGAGGATGCGCGGGGAGCGGTATCTCCGGAGCGGACCTCCAATCCGGGATGTCAAAAGCAGGTAGGCCCAATTGTTGCAGGAACTGTGGCAACTCTTCTCTGCAGCGTAGAACAACTTGTCAGCCATCTTTGGTTACCGACAGTTGGAACGGAAATCCCCATCTGTAGATCAGCTTTGCATTCTGCAGGGCCTCAAGTACCGGCTTAAGGGCCCGGCATTGCATCAAGGTGCGTCTAGAGAGATCCGGAAAAAGAGATAGCTTTGCTCCATCAAAGGCCACGTGGGGGACACCTCTGACGTGAAACATTATGCTTTCCTTCAGGGAATACTTGTGTAGTTTGCAGATAATGTCCCGTGGCTTATCTGGATTCTCTGAGGGCGGACGAAGGGCCCTGTGAGCCCCTGTCTATCTCAATGTAGTCAGGTGCAGCACGGCCTAGGATATGTTTGAAAAGCCCCTGCAGGGATGGAACTATGTCCATGGGGCCAGTAGCTTTAGGCATACCCCTGATGCGGATGTTAACTCTGTGACTTCTGTTTTCAAAGTCATCCATTTGGTTAATTAAGGAGTTAATCCTGTGGTCCTGTGTCTTACAGCGTTCATGGAGAGCTTGCAGAGCAGGAGTAACAACTTCCCATTGAGCTTCCAGGTCTTCCACTCTACCCCCAATATGTGCTGTGTCTGCCTGCAAGGCCTCAATATCTTGCCTGCAGGCCTTCTCCACCCTGTTAACAAACAGTTCCAAGTCTGCCTTTGTGGGGAGGGCAAGAATGTGAGCCCGTAAATCTGAATACATCTCCCATTTGTGCAGGGGGAGCGGGAGCGGAGCTAGCTGAGCTGGCAGGAGAGGCAGGTAGAGGAAGAGAGGGAGAAGGTGGCTGTGGAGATGGGATAGGGAAGGCAGCACGAGCGGCCTGATGTTTACTGGTCGGCGCTATCTTGGATGTCCCTGGAGCGGTACGGCGCGGCTCTGTCAAGTATAAATCCAGGGAGCCAGATCGGTTCTGAGGGGTCCGCTGAGGCTGTGGTGATGTCCGCCGTCTGGATGGCATAGTTTGGGGTTAAAATCCCCCAGGAAAGCCGCTGCAGGTGCGGTATATGCTGCGGGCTGTGCGGAGCTCTCTCTCAGCATGTCCTCACACGTTCGTGCCACGGCCACGCCCCGGAACAGTTTGTTTTAATATGGTAGAGAGAGTTTGAATAGCTAAGCTTCATGAAAGACATTTAAAGTTTGTACTCAACGTAATGTTGAATTACTCTAAAAATAGTCAGTTTATTATTTTAAGAAGTGTCTTACTGGTAGTTGTTAACCATCTGAAGCTCATTTTATTTTGCATGTTAAATATTAGGCAAACATTAATTTGATAAATGTTACACTAGTAATACTATAGAAATTTTCAAAATGAGGTCATGTTCTGTATTTCAGAATAGTGGGTAAAAATATATGATTTCTTATGTTCATGTGACCAACTATGAATCCTGTATTATAGTATTAAACATAGTTAACATGAGTAAAAAAAATGGTTAAAGACCAAGACACGGGGGGGTTATTTACTAAAGGAAAATCCACTTTGCACTGCAAGTGCACTTGAAAGTACACTGAAAGTGCACTTGGAAGTAAAGTCGCTGTAGATCCGAGGGGGACATGCAAGGAAAATAAAAAACAGCATTTTAGCTTGCACATGATTGGATGATAAAATCAGCAGAGCTTCCACTCTTTTCAGATCTACCCCTTAGATTTAGAGCGACGACACTTCCAAGTGCCCTTTCACTGCACTTTCAAGTGCACTTGCAATGCAAAGTGGATTTGCCTTTCGTAAAAAAACCCTCAGGGTATCTGTAGAAAAAACCTCATATAAATAGGTTAATATTAGCATTGTTTACTACAATGGTCATTTGCTCTTTAAGGATAGAGATTACGCTGGACTGAATTGGTCGGTCACTGCTTTTAGATATGAGGAAGTGTGGGCAGGTGGGAAAGGTTATTCTTCCATAGATTAATGCCCGCTTTTGGAGAAGGGGTTGCTACCTCGGGGTATGGACTGATGTCGATTCTGCATGCAATCGAGAAAAGTGGGTGTAAAGGAACGCCCAGTATCCAGTAAATGTAGGTATAAAAACGTTTTATCAAAGTGATACTAAAGTCTCGTTTTTTTTTTGTTAAAAGTAACAAACATATTATACTTACTGCTCTGTGCAGTGGTTTTGCACAGGGCAGCATGGATCCTCCTCTTCACGAGTCTCTCTTCTGTGCTCCTGGCCCCTCCCTCCTGTTGAGTGCCCCCACAACAAGCAGCTTACTATTGGAGCACCCGTGCTGAGTCACAGCTCCCCGTGCCAATTCAAACACAGAGCGGCGGCCCGGCCCCCTTTCTCTCCTCATTGGCTCACTGACTTTAATTGAGAGCAGCGGGAGGCAATGGCGTCACGCTGCTGTCTCGGCCAATGAGGAAGGGAATCCTGGACAGCCGAGTCTCTCGTGCAACATCGCTGGATCTAGATGGACCTCCGGTAAGTATTAGGGGAGCTGAGGGGGGCTGCTGCATAGAGAATGATTTTTTTTTATCTTAACGCATTCAATGCATTAAGATAAAAAAATAAACTTCTGCCTTTACAACCACTTTAAGAGTAGCAACAAAAAGATAAAGCCAACACGTTTTGGGGGAACAATGACTCCCCCTTCCTCAGGGCTGCTGCTGAATGCTGCTGGGAAAGGAACCTGATTGGGTCTGTCTGTGAAGCATATATCAGACTGATTGGAATCCAGGTGCCGGATGCTGTCTCTGAAGTTACAGCCGGCACCTGGATACCGATTGGTCCAATATATGTTTATATGCTTCATATTCATGTTTATATGCAATCAGGATCCTTTCTCAGTAGCATTCAGCAGCAGCCCTGAGGAAGGGGGAGACCTTGTTCCCCAAAAAAGCGTTGGCTTTATCTTATTGTTTTTACTCTTAAAACATTTTTATACCTATATCTACTGGACACGGATGCTCCTTTACACCCACTTTTCTCGATTACAATGGTCATTTGGCATGAGTCTTTATGGTGTTTTTTTGGCATAACTCTTTACGGTCCATACACATGGTGTATGGACTGCAAATTAATATTCTTTTTGCTGATGTCACAGAATTAGGTAGATTTAGGTAAAGCTCAGCTTGATAGTGGCCTATTTAAAAAATAAATAAATAAAAACCTGCGCTCAGTGCATAAATAATCAATAGTGATGAAAAACTGTGAATTGGGTCCTGCTGCTGAACACTATAACCCCGATATAAGGCAAGACTAGTTGTAGATAATAATCAGTGCAGCGCTGGACAAGAACAGAGTGAATGGTAGTGAAAAGAAGTATTACTAAAAAATAAATAACAACAATAAAGTGATGATATAAGTACTATAAACAACCATCAATGTGTAAATATTCATCTATGAAAGTTCATTATAATAAAGAAAAATGGTGAAAAAAAGGGAAGGGAAAAAAAAGGTCCAAAATAAGTGAAAAAAGTCCAAAGATATATTGGTGCAAAAAAACAATCCAGCGATGTGATCAATAGTGACATCCACCACCAAAGAGCAATAAAGGCTTACCAGAAAGCCTGCGACCGCCCTTATTCAGGGGGGTCAAAACAGGCTTAGAAGATCAATGTTGGTATCCTGTTAAAACCGCAACCGATGTCCTGTAGATCGCTCTCAACATTAGCTTCCCATCAGCAGTAGATAATACCCAAGGAAGATAGAATGGTTCCAGGAAGGACCATATGGCCAATGCCCAAACAAGGAAAAACCATAAAAAGAGAGAAGGGGACTCCAGTAGTGCAGATAACCAGGGACGTTTTAATAAAAAATTACATTAAAAATACATTGCACCAGTTCGTACATAAAGTGCATGTAAATTACAGATAAAGTGCATAAAATGGCAGATGCACTGCAATACAACAGATGTACGTGCACAAAATAAAGTGATGCATGCAAGGAAAATGCCCATAGGCACCAGCAGTGAGACTGTCACGACCCCTTTACGGTCCATACACATGGTGTATGGACTGCAAATTAATATTCATTTTGCTGATGTCACAGAATTAGGTAGATTTAGGTAAAGCTCAGCTTGATAGTGGCCTATTACTGAAGAATCAGTGCATCTGCAATACCATGAAAAGTTATAATTTAATATAATGCAACTCTGTTGCGCATGCATGGGAGTTCCCTCAATGTTGGCTATCCAATGGTTGAAAAAGGGAGGCTTCAGGTGGGGAAGGAGCCTCAGAGAAGATGACAGCAGTGGCTATTGTAGAGCTGTCATTGCTGAAGTAAGGCAAACTCAAAGATATGTTTGCCATTAGGGATGAGCTCAAGGTTTTTTTTTTCATTCTAGCTGTAGCATGTACTACAGCAAAAGTGACATTTACAAAGAAAAAAAAATGATACAGTTTTAATTGCCAAAAAATATATATATTACTGCTGTCTTCTTAAAAAAAAACGAAAAAAAAACAGCCCTCCAAAGGTCCTCCAAAAACATAACAGGCCCTGGATAGAACTGTGTGCTCTTTTATGTTTTTAAAAATAAGAAGCTGGGGTTCAGGTTCAGAAGTTTACTGAACCCTGCTCAAACTAAACCCAGGGCAGTTTGGCTCCTCCCTGTTTACCATAATAGGCAAGTAGGAAGAACATACTGTCACATATAGGAAACAAGGAAAAGGGGCGCCACTGAATATGTATCAATAACACTTTAACTATAAAAAAACAATATCCACTCACATGTGAAACTGAAAAATAGAGTTCAGGCACATCTCCGGCCAGAGGAGAGAGAGGGGGACTACAAGTAGCAACAGGTCCTTATGCTGGCATTACATCATGTCCATCAGGGATGAGTGGTAGCAGGCTCTCTAAATAGTCCAGTTATAACACACCAACAGGAGATAGAGTCACACGTGGGTCCGGCAGAAGGTGGTGTGGGTTCCAGGAAAAAGTGTGGAGAGGGCGCCAGGGCCAAAGCCAGTCCCCAGAGAGCCCCCCTTACATCAGGGTCCCCAGACAGTCACCCCCCCCCATTCCAGAGGTTCCCCTGTACCTGGCTGGTCTCCCCTGTGCACCTTGAACCCCCAGCACATCTCTGTACCCCCACCTGGGGGAAGGTGGGAGGCAGCGAACGGCAGCTCTATGGTGTCCACGGCGACGGGATCTCCCTGGGGCTCGTAGTTCTCTCTCCGACTGTATCCACTGGAGAGGGGAGGGTCCTCTAACCCAGGCATGTATCATCAAGAGTGTAGAAGCAGAACAACTCACTGAAGAGTGTAGACGATACATGCCCAGGTCAGAGGACCCTCCCCTCTCCAGTGGATACATTCAGAGAGAGAACTACAAGCCCCAGGGAGATCCCGCGGCTTGTGGGCAGCATAGAGCTGCCGATCGCCACCTCCCCCCTGCATGTTAAACAGACAGCCAGGGGTGCAGGAGGAGATGCCAGGTCTTGGGGCCCCCCACAGCAGCAGAACGACAGGGCCCAGGCCCAAGTGCAACTGCTGCGACCCCTATAGTTCCGCCACTGATATGATTAAAACTTTTACATGACTGGAGCACCTATAAACCTAAATTTAACAAGGAAAGTCCCAATGCAGTTGTGATATACAATGTGCAACAACCCACAGACATCAGTCAGGTTTAGTTTGCTGTAGTCAGATCAAAGAATGTTTGTATTTGGCTATCATGGGTTATTGCATTTAGTACAGCTCATTCTTTTATTTAATAAGCCATTTCGTGCCCAATTTTCCATAAAAGTACTCTATTGAGTGTTTTGGTGTTATGAACCACTGGAGTGATTACATTTTTGATTGCTATTGTTGTTTATGCTTGATTACATGATGCATATGCATCATTACATTATATGCACAACTTGGCTGGAATTCCTGAATGTAATTCAACATGTTTAATGGGTATTTCATGATGTTTCAAGATGTTTCTGCCACCTGCTGGTTTAGTAACTCTTTGAGAATCATTGTATTTCAATGTTTAAATCTCAGGATTTGTAAAGGGAACAGGCTCAAGTAGTATTGGCAGTGGTAAACCATGCGCAAGATTGGGACACTGAGGAACAGTCTAAGCAGGGTTAGCCTGCACTATTATATAGCAAACAGTAAACAAACATAGTGTCAATGCAGGAGGACTTTGTACACTAAGTTCACAGCATTAAGCAAAACATTTGCTCATTCAAGCCACTAGCTAAATTCAAGTCTGACCTGCCTAACAGGGTGCCCCATAACAAACAGGCAGCACAAGTACTATTTTAGTGTTCTGTCAGCAGTAAGCTTTTTCACTCAACACCAAGCTCCAACAACAGAGAGGGAAAGCTCTGAGCATCAATCCACTCTCATAAATAAAGGCTTGTGGACAGCTGGAACTAATTAATGAGGTCTGGCTTAAAGGTGAGAGGAGGAATGGAGGCTTTATCTTACCCAAAGCAATACAAAGCTACTGGTATCCAAAAACCCAGACTAAAACATATTAAAATCTGAGAAAACACTCCATCCCCGACGGTGAAGCCTTTCCTACCGATACCCTCAGAGCCACTATTACTGTAATCCGAACGATGGCAAGAACCAATACAGTATGGAAACTTCCGGCCAATCAAAATGATTGAATAATGATTCAAAATGTTTCACGAAAATCATAGCGAATAATTCCAAGGATTGCCCACCAAGACTAGGTGGGCTTTGTCCAACTGTGGCAAACCAAGGACAACAATACAAGAGCCATCAGTTGGAGGTGGTAAACATTACCCTACCGAGGATGATGGTAGGCCTTTTTCCTTTTAAGTGGACTACACAGAATCCTAAATACTTACATCTGAGGTATGGAACATTTATTCTGCAAATCTTCCTGCCTTTCTCCGTTCAGACCTTTCTAACTGGACCTCAAAGTACTCTCTTGGTTTGGTAGGTGCAATGCGTTAAAGATGACAATACAATTAAATAATATGTGGTGCTGCTCTACCCTCCCGTACCAATCTGCAGAAAAACAAAATCACCACTATTGTTTCAATCAATATACGTATAGTCCTCCTATTACAAATACAGGTGTGTGGCAGTACATCTTACAACCACTCAAACAAATCCAGGAAGAACTCGGATTAATATCTCGATAATATAAAACTTTCTTAATAATGAGTACACCGTGCTAACATCTTAAAATAGTCCCAGTAAATAACCTGCGTGCCAAATGAATATGCATAAATTAATAAAGTGACTTGTGCAGAGTGCAATCCCTGGTGCAATATCCAAACCCCATAATGTACCAAATGATAAAAATACCATAATAATTACTGTAAATACAGCCCAAAAAGTGACATATGTGCAATAGTATCATACACGCATCCCTTCAGTGTGAGATGCAATCAAACCACAAACATTCAAAATTAAAATAGTGTAGTCCAAAAAAGTGACAATGGTGCAATACATTCCACACCAATATCATGCAAAATGTGACTTCTGGTGTTCACACAAAAAAGTCTATTTAAGAAGTGCAGATAGCAGTGACTTCTGCTGTTCTTCTACTTTGCTTTATCAAATCCCTTTGATAAAGTCACGTGGTGTGATGCAACGCGTCAGGGTAGGAGGAGCCAGGTACCGACGCTTCCCGGGGTCGGCCGTACCCGGAAGCCGTACACTGTTTTTACTGCTCGTTTTTATCTTAAATGTAAGTTAGTACGTTTTGTTACAATAAATCAGATTTTTAACTACTACACTATGGGAGCTATTCCTTTCTTCCTGACTACTAATCTGGGACTACTGTGAGTGGCGGGAGGTGAAACGGAGAGCCAGATCTACGGACATTCCTCAGGGAAGGTGAATTGCTGCAGGAAACCCATCCCCTCTACCATAGCATTATCCATCTGCTTGACTCGGCCCATTGGGGGCCGCTACTGGAGGTGAGAGGCTGGGGGGAACAATTGGTGTGTGCACCAGAAGCAAAGTAGAAGAACAGCACAAGTCACTGCTATCTGCACTTCTTAAATAGACTTTTTTGTGTGAACACCAGAAGTCACATTTTGCATGATATTGGTGTGGACTGTATTGCACCATTGTCACTTTTTTGGACTACACTATTTTAATTTTGAATGTTTGTGGTTTGATTGCATCTCACACTGAAGGGATGCGTGTATGATACTATTGCACATATGTCACTTTTTGCTCATTATTTATTTTATGTTGTTTTTATGTTGTTGCGGAGTACTTTTCCGCATCCTTAGTTGCAGTTTACCATTTATGAATATTTTTGCACATTGGGTAATTGAGATATTTTAGAGAAGACAAGTTTTACACTCCTTTTGTTATAGCACGAAGAATTTTAATTATCTTTTGCACTTGTATGCATTTTTTTTTGCACTTCAGTAACCTTTTTGGGCTGTATTTACAGTAATTTTTATGGTATTTTGATAATTTGGTACATTATGTGGTTTGGATATTGCACCAGGGATTGCACTCTGCACAAGTCACTTTATTAATTTATGCATATTCATTTGGCACGCAGGTTATTTACTGGGACTATTTTAAGATGTTAGCACGGTGTACTCATTATTAAGAAAGTTTTATATTATCGAGATATTAATCCGAGTTCTTCCTGGATTTGTTTGAGTGGTTGTAAGATGTACTGCCACACACCTGTATTTGTAATAGGAGGACTATACGTATATTTATTGACACAATAGTGGTGATCTTGTTTTTCTGCAGTTTGGTACGGGAGGGTAGAGCAGCACCACATATTATTTAATTTTATTATCTATTCACTGGTGTGTTGAGTGCACCCATCTATGTCGGCAGCTTTTTATCTGGTACCACATATTTTTTGCTTAGGTTGTTCATTTTATATATGAGGTTGTGGTTTTGCGCATTAGTCTTTGCATTTTTTGTAAAGATGACAATACACCCTCGTCTTTTCAATTTATTTCAGGCTCTTCAGATTCTTGTTCCTGGGACCTTACTCAAGCAGATCAGAAGTGAACTTGGTAAATTCTTGTGGGCAGGCAAGGCACACAGGCTTAGTCATCACTTACTAACGAGGCCTAAGCAACTTGGCGGCATGGGATTACCAGACGTTGGTAAATGTTACAAGGCATCCCATATGGCCCACATTATACACTGGTGCCAGCTAGAATCGCACCCCCCCTCACCCCTCCATGTCTACACTTACCTGACGATCTGGACTACCCTCCAAGTAGTCAAGACTCTTACAGGCCCCATTCTGGCAGCCTCAGGTCCATCATGTATGACTCCTGTAATCTCCTACCCATCTTTAGAACCAGGATTGGCTTACAAGGCCTTTCTTTCTTCTCTTAAAGAGAAAAATCTCAGAGCGCACAACTTCTGGTCAGACGACCATTACCACTCCTTCTCCAACATTCAAAATATTTTTGATCCTCTGCTCCCCTTATGAAGAAACATGCAGCTAAGACACTTTAAATCTCATAACTGGGTGAAGGTAAGGTCCCTGGTTACTCTCACTTCATTTGTGAGGCTTTGCCTTTCAGAGGACCTAGTGACACATGCTCTATCTCAGTCCTACTGCATGTTGACACATCCAGCCAATCTCCCACCTCTGAGGTACATGGTGCAATGGAAGCAGGATTTACAAACTACTTTCACAGAACAGCAACAAGAAATAAACATTTAAATGACACACAAGGCCTTAATATTTTGCAAAACACAGGAAACGAGCTATACGTTTTTAACTTGGTGGTATAGGTTCCCATCGACCCTTCACAAGTTGTTCCCACAGAGTTCCCTGCACTGTTGGAGGTGCCAAAAGGAGGAGTAGGGCACCATGCTTCGTGTCTTCTGGTCTTGCTCTGGGCTCACAGCCTTCTGAACCCAGGTTCACTATTGGATCTTCAAATTGACAGATATATAAATGCCCATGGAAGTGGCGGCCTTCCTTCTCCATTTAAAACCTATGTTGTTGAAATGGTGTAAACACTCCCTTTTGCTGCATTTATTAAATGCAGCGACGGCCTGCATACTATTGTTTTGGAAGCAGACTAGTGCAAATGAGACTGACCAGATGGAAACTTTGACAGCCTCTGATAACCATTAGGAAGAACGCTGTACTAAAACCTGGTTCTATTGGATGAATTTCAAGTGCACCCTGAATATCAAGACATCATCATGGGCTCCCAGGTATAAGACTCATTTTAGGACTTGCTTGACCCCTTGGAATATTCCAACTGGACTCATATCCATGCGGCAACTGGATTTTGCACAGGGTCTGTTTTTTTTCCTCCCTGGCTTTTTCTTCTTCTATTCCCCTCCCACCTTCAAAATCCTTGCCCCCCTTTCAGGTTTATTAGGTTCTACGCTTGTGCACAGCCTGTGGTAAATGTTAATGAATGCATGCTATGTATTGCTTTATGACTGCTTTGGAGAAATTGCCTGGGCAGTTCGCTCTCTGCTGATGTATAAGAAATAGTTTACTGTGTAGATTGGCTTGCACTTGCCTATTGAGATTTTACCTCCTGTACATACAATTAAAAGGTTAAAATAAATAATTGAAAAAAATAAATAAAATAAAAATATAGTTTTCTGCATATCAGACACAAATCCTGGATAGGGATGAGCTTTTGACCCAAACCCAGCTTGTTCGGAGTATATATATTGTATATACTATGTAAAGGGTTGTAAAGGGTTGGGTGATGGCATAAAATGTGTACAGTGAGAGGATGCACTAACAGGATGTGCATCTCAACTAGTTGTCAGTTTTAATAGCAATTTCTTTAATCTTTGTTCTCTTTAAAATATTCTGCAATAGCAATTTGTTTAATCTTTGTTCTCTTTAAAATATTCTGCAAGTGCCTCCCCCTTCTGATCTATAAATGTTATGGCTTTATCACAGTTGCTAATTCTTACTGTATGTAATAAGTAGCAGGGGTGTACCTACAGGGGGTGCAATTGCGAACTAGCCCCATGCTGCAGAGGGCCCGTGTGGCCCCCCCTGTACACCTGGATAGTAGGAGCGGTGGGGTCAGCTGCATATAGAGGAATAGATCTCTCTATTTTCATCCTGCATGCAGGAGGGCGAGGAGAAGAAGCAGACATTTAACCTCACCAGCCGCCCCCGACACTCCTCCTATCCAGCCCACTTCTGCGGCTCCCTTGTGCTCTCCAGCTTCTCTGTGTTCTTTATCGCCCCCCCCCCCTCGTCGTCCCCCTGCAGCTTTGGCGGGTTATCTCCTCCCCTCTCCCACCGCCTGCTGCAGGGCATGTCTCAGGATGGAGAGAAGGGAGTGGGCGGGTATATTGTGTGATTTATTGGTCTCTTCCTTTTCTGAATGGAGAGTTAGTGATCTATACTAATCACTGACTCTGTTTGTTCATAACTGAGACATAGTAAACTGCTTCAGTTTGTCAATGAATGGGAAGCTCTATACAGAGCTATTCCTGTCCGTTCATTCTGTCTCAAAGGTGGGACATCAGAGGTCTGTTTAGACTCCTGATGTCTCACCAAAGCCCCCCAACAGGGCTCCAAAAAAAAAATAAAAAAATGAATATTATAAAAAAAAGGTTAAAAAAAAAAAAAATAGATAAAAATCTGACACCAGTGGCGGAACTACCAGGGTCACAAAGATCACACTTTTTACCAGGCCCTGATGTTCTGCCACCAGGCTCGGGGGGGCCCTTCATGGTTTCTTGCATCGGGGCCCTGAAAGTTCTAGTCACACCACTGATTAGTTCCTCACTTTCTCATGTTGTTTAGGTTTGATCTTTAATGTATGAGGACAATTGTGTCATAATAAAACACTTAATTGAAATGAAAAGCACAGTTCTCTACAAACCCAATGTTTTGTAGGGAAATTAATCAGTACTTGTTTTGTGTTTTAAATATGTTGAAAAACTGTCATTATTTTCCAAGAATCTTCTGATAAAAGGCCATTAACATGGCAACACACTGTACACACAGCTTTTAGTGCTATACATTGTTATATGGTTTCCTCTCCTTTTATATAACATATGGTCATAAAGACAAAGAGCTAACTGATTAAAATAAAAACCCTGCCTTACTTTAACTGTGTTCTGCTTTTGTACTTTACATACAGTACATCACTGAAGGTTAGACCCTGATGACTCCATTGTCATGAATTATCTGTGAAAGTGTTTCTTCCTACTCTACTGGGTTGAGTCATCAGTATGTGTTGTGACTCATAGCAGTAAAGAAAAGAAAATCATAAAGCAGGCCATAAACAAGACTACATGTTTCTTGAAAGAAGGCAGATTTGACAGTATTTTGTATGGCATGACAATCACAATTGTACAGGATCAAACAAGGAGGAAATTGTATCTGCAGTCATTTTACATGTTCATTTACAAAAGCTCAGCATGCGGTTCAAATTATAAGTGAGTAATCTACCTTATGGTTGAGCATAACCATAGAACATATAGTAGTGTTTTTTAAAAGGTATATATTTTTAAAAACTAGTATTTCTTTCATTTTAACAAAGACTTGTTGGACTAACGAAATGTAGCAGAGTAATATTAAAGGAAATCTGTACTGAGGAAACATAAGCGCTGACATTACTAACCTCTATTTCCAAAAATGCTACCTTTCTGAATGTCATGCAGATCAAATGTCTTTAGTAGTCTGAGGCACTGAACAGGAATGAGGGAGATCAGGAGCTCTGATTTCACTCTGATGTTGCTCACTGTTTGCTTTGCAATAATGACTCCACGATACCTACCTTTCTTTCAAGAGTCTGCTCTCCCTTGCTATCACCGGCATCTTCTACTCGGCTTCTTCCAAGTGCTGGACTGCGGCTGTCTTCTTTGGGTGGCCTGTGACGATGCTACTTCTGCACGTGCACAGAAGGTCAGTCATCCCAGCACACAGGATCTGTGTTGGAATGTAAATTGAGCTGCAATTGCACAAGAAGACTGCAAGTTAGCAGGTAGGTTACTTTTATTACAGAAGAGACATTGCATATCTCTTCTGCAATAAAGAACCTACCTGCTTGCAGTTTTGCAGACCTTAGTTCCTTTTTAGGCTGGCCACACACATTACACCTTGATTGCACAATCTGATTTAGATGCACTGACAACCATGCAGTGCAAAGGCCTACCTAGCTAGATCTTAACTAAAAGGATTGCTTAGGTAGGTGTTAAATGTTTATAATTGTTGATAAATCTGAAGGAGATTGTATAGAAATTGTACAATTAACATTTTCAGAAGAAGGTCGGCAATGGAATCTTCCATATTTTTCCCAGTATAAGTTTCCTTTAGGGAACTATTGTTTTGTTATTAAAAAAGTGAATTACTTAAATTTGTAACCCATTTCCTCATATATGACTTTTGACAGCCTGTATGCAAATCACTTTCTTATAAATGAATGGAGGGTTAGCTAGGTTACCGAATAAACTGTGAAGTGGGCCTTGCCATATTTTAAGGGAAAAGTGCTGCATTTTTTTAATAAAAATGAACACACGTGTGCACACAACTGGCACAAATCGGTTGACCTGGAAGGGTGAGTGAGCCGTTTAATTACAAGTAATTCCAATAACCACTGCCATAGTGCCACATTAACCATGAATCCATTTTGTTTCACAGTGCATGTACGCCTTTATAAATATGTATTTCTGTAAAATAACAGCTATAAATAGTTGGCAAATGACAAACCTGAAAAGTGGTGAACTTTCAAATTTTCTTGATGATCAAAATTACTGCACATATTTCTATAAACAGCACAAACATATAAGCTCTACAAGTAATTCACCAAAGAATATTTTAAATGGAGGGATTACTCCCTATTCCTACCAGCAACACAACGTAAGTTGGTTTTAAATGACTTTGTCAGGTGCCGAAATTGGCAAATTTAAAGTTGGATCCTGAAGTTTTTTGTTTGTTTTGGATATAGCAGGGAATGGGTAACTTGCCAATTCTTTTTTTTTATGCAGTCTGCGTCCTATTGGGGAAATGATCCCTTCGCTTTCTTTCCCTTCACCAGAGACATAACAGGAAAATAGAGAAACCCTCTCCAAAGTAAAGGGAAATCCTCTCTTAGATAACTATTACTGGAACAGGTGTCCCCATTGCAAGATTTTCCTATATTCTTTATTTTATTTAATGTAATCTTTATTTTAGGTTCAACCATTACAAAGACTAGAGTGAAGAAAAGGAAAAACAAGTCAGCATCCAAAAAAAAAACAAAAAAAAAACACATAGTATCCAATGTTTACAGATAGAAACACTATTATCACAGCAATCACAAAGCTTCCAATGCCGCAATCTCTCAGTCAAAAAAGGCATATACCACCTACATTGTGAAAATAAGAGTAAAGCAGCATGGTGGGCTGACCTGTGACACAATAGGAAAGAAGAAAAGAGTAAAAAAAAATAACATTGTCACAAACACAGTCAGTGCAAACAATGGCCCGCTGACGCCAGTAGAGGCTCATAATTTAGACAACAATCCTAGGGTTGATCCAGGAAGGTCTCCCCCATCCACCCGCTGGGTCAACTGCCCACACGGCAAGAACATGCTTTCCTTCTGAATGCCATCAAGTCACCCATGAGTGCCAGCAGCCCAGCACCTACAGTATATTCTTTATTCATTGACAACTCAAGTAATTTGGAATCGCCATCAATTTTTGCTCAGCTGACACTGGTCACCAGGACAAATATAAAAGCTGAAGGTCTAACTACCCTGCTTAAAAAAAAAAATAGCTTTATATGTTTTTTAACCTCACTTTAAATGTGGGAAACATAAGCAAAATTCTGATGCATTAAGTTTCAACTTAGATTTAACCAAAACCTACCAACTAACTATGGCATTTTTGCCTCCTACCCTTTAATTTTTAGCTCCTTAAATCCTTGAAATTTCCAAGACATATTAGCAATGTTAACCACCATGCCTATTTGTAATTTTATAAATGACCTAGTTGTATTCTTTTTTATAGCTCTGTCGACCGTGAACACATTTGTTTCCAATACACTGTGTAAAAGAAGGTAACTGCTAGTTTGTCATATTCAGAAATAAATGTTACCTCCTGTCAGTGTTTGATATATATTAAAGACTATCAGCAAGTATGAATTTTCTAAAAATTTGTATTCTACTGCAAAGCATGGAGTAGGAAATGTTAGATCAGAAGCAAAAATTACCTTGGGAGGCGGAGTGTCTCCACATGGATTCTAAGTAAGGCTGAACTTATACAATCATTTTTTCTCTATAGCCTACTGTGCTCAAGTAGTCTTATAGCATGTTAAGAATATTACATTTTTAACAATTTGAATGTGCATGTGCAGTATGCAAACACAAAACTTTAAAGGGCATTTATTCTGACCCTCTTTAAATTACAGATAGCAAGTTCATTTCATTTGAATTTAGTGTGAGCCAGGTTGCATATGTATCATATATTACACAATTGCATTATTATTATTACAATAATTATTATTATTATCACATAAATATGTCCATCTAAAAAAGGCACCATTTAAATATACAGTACATATACAGTATAAACAGTACAAAGATTGGTCTGTTTGGTACCTGAGATATGGACATATCTTCTCTGCTTAAAGGATAAGTTCACCTTTTAGAGCATGCTATACATTACACCCAAATCTAAGGTGTAACGTGTAACATGCTCTAGACCTGCCCCTTTGCACCCCCAATCCCCTCCCCCCGTGACAGTAGGAGGAAGATCCTCTCCTAGCACATGCTGTCACATTTAAAAAAAGGGGCTGTTGTGCGGGGCTCTGCCCACTTAGCCATGGCATTCAATCTCATGATTCTGTGAATAAGAAAGCTACAAGTCCTGTCAGCCACCATTGCAGTCGGCTTATAGTTCTCAATGGATTAGCACACTTGTAGTCCATTCACACTACCTAAAACTTTGCATCAGAAAGTCTGTACAAAGGTATGGGCAACAAAGCTGTAGGCAGTGTGTGAAGGAGCCTGGTATTGCACCCTTGATCAACTGATCAGGGTTGCAGTTCTCTGCAGGCCCTTGTGAAAACAATAATAAATGTACATGTTTTTTTCCATTAAAATTATGTGCATTTATTATTTTTTTTTTAAAGTGAACTTAGCCTTTAATGTAACTAACTTTGCCAGCTGAGAAAGTATTAGGAAACCAACTGGAAAACAATTGGGAAAACAAGTTATCTCCCGGGATAAAACCAATTGCTTTCAATTTCCTATAAACATGCATCTCCATAATATAACCAATTGAAGCTGCATCAGCTATCTTATGCTCTCCTTCATTTCTTGTCTAAATAAGTTCAATCATCAGTCAGTCCCTTTTCTTCCTGATCAATACTGTCTTTGCCTGTTTCTCACAGCTTTAAGTTTTCTCTGCCATCAGTCATATTGTGCTCAAGCTTTTTATGAAAGAACATATCCCTTTAGATAAGTCTGCTGGTCTCTCTCAACAAATTCAGAGCAATGACCAGAAGACAGACCTAGTGTTTATGCCACTGGGTCTCAAAAAAAGTATTTCTTAAAAAAAAAAAGTGATTTGATTTAAAAATTTTAAATGCAGACTTTGGGAGAGAAGGGGTGGCTGACAAGTGTTTCTCAACCAACTTGTACTTCTCAGCGTTTCTTAAAATGTAATTGCAGACTTTTGGAGAGAAAGGGTGGCTGACAGTGTTTCTCAACCTTTTCTCAGCCAAGGAAACCTTTAAAACACTGCACAATCTTAAGGCACCTCATTCTAAAATGTAAAAAAAACCTAAACTAATAGTTTTATATAATGCAGCAACATCCCCACACAAAGGGCACCTAACATTGGAGTTGATTTATTTTTCCAAAAATAATACACCTTTGCACACGGGTACTGACTAGTAGTCCAAAGGATGCTGTTCAGGGGCCTGACGTCCTCCATATCAACCAATGTTGTGATTGATTGTTAGGATGCTGGCAGCTAGAAGGTGCACAATGAAAACCTGTGGCTTTGTGTAACTAAAAGGTAGGCTTGATCACCAAAATGAATGAGCGCTAGTTATCAATATGTGCCATCAATATCCAAATTGCATAAAAAAACTGAATAATAAACAAAGAAGCAAAAATAAAAAGAAGAAAGAAAAAAGGGTGATAATACCAGTTAAATACTTTAGCTCTTGTGCACAAAAAAGTTAAGTGTCCATAAATGTCTATAAATCAATAGTCCATTTTAGATGACCACAGTGATGTGACTGAAAACTTTTAAATGTGCCCCACACACTTCATGCAGATAAAGTGCTCTCCAAATAGTGCTCTTCAGTGATTTCTCTCCATCCCCCTTATATACTAAAACTCACCAGACTTTTAGACCCAAACGTTGAATAAGTCTATATGCACTTGTGTGTTAATTCCAGGATCTGGGTATCTGGATATCCACCTCTCTTTGTCTGCACTCGTCAAGTCATGAATAAATGGCCGTAAATAGGATCAATGTCCAGTTTATTAAAATAAGTAGGTCTTAAACAAAGGTAAAAAATGTACACACACATACTTTGGTGCCTTGACCAGCACCCAGCAGATTTCAGCAGTGTACTATGCACCAATTTGCCGGCCGATGCTCTTCCAATATGGTGGAGCAGCGTGCATTTCACCGGCCGGAGATTGGGTCTCCAGAAGTGCCATCAGTGGCTACATAACCCCATGTTTTGCTGTCATCAGCATGGCACCATCAGGAAGCTACTAAGTGCGCTCAGCCCTCAAGATATTTGGAAGAGCACCAGGCATATTGTAAGTGTCTAAGGGGTAGTCTGTGGCATGGTGATTTGAATATACAGCCAAAAAAGGCAGGCTTGATTTACTTGCTGGCTTGTATACAATTTTTGGGTAATTTTTAGGCATTTTGCCAAGGCATCCTTGAAGAAACCTGGAGACATCTCAAGCTGCCTGGGCACGCTGGTTGAAAGGGGCTGTATTATATACCTTATTATACTTCAGCTTTAAAAACAAACCACAATCAAAAAACTGTTTCCATTTAGTACGCCTTCATTTTGGCATTTAGCCTGCATTATGTGATGAAGTGAAAGTGTAGAACAGATGTATGTGCAAAAAAATAATCATTTTGGATTCCATGGTAGACATTTGGCCTCTGCCAAAAGATCTTGGGGGACTAACATTCATATACAACATGCAAGTCAGCACCTCTGCCTACATAATGCTTGATGTCAGTCCCCAAGATCCTTCAAATGCTTTATTTTGGAAAAGGTAAATGTTACAAATATTGGTTAATATTTCTTAATAGGCCCAATTAGAAGTTCTTT
Organism: Lithobates septentrionalis; assembly: GCA_037952835.1. NCBI lineage: Eukaryota > Metazoa > Chordata > Amphibia > Anura > Ranidae > Lithobates > Lithobates septentrionalis. The sequence goes on along the minus strand of JBBDGP010000447.1, from coordinate 5,001,612 downwards.
GTGAACACTAGAATTATTAAGTGTAGCAGGATCAAATTAAGGGTAGATTTGCAAAGAGCTGTGGGGTTGATTTACTAAAACTGGAGAGTGCAAAATCTGGTGCAGCTACTTTCAGACTGGGGCAGGCGGGCATCGGCGGTAAAGCGGCGCTATTTTTTACCGCCGCTTTACCGGCGTTTTAGCGGCGCTATGTGGCCGCTAGCGTGGCGAGCTTAACCCCCGGAAAAGGGTTAAAACTGCCCGCAAAGCGCCGCTGCACCGGCGCTAAGCTGGCGGTTTGGTGCCGCTGCCCAATTGTTTTCAGTGGGCAAGGGCGCTTTATAGCACTGCAAAGATGCGGCATGCAGGACTTTTTTTTACTGTCCTGCAAGCGCACCGCTCCAGTGTGAAAGCCCAAGCCCTTGGGCTTTCACACTGGAGAGACAGGAGAGGCTCTTTACAGGCGCTATGCAGGCGATATTTGTAGCTCTGTAGCGCCTGCAAAGCGCCTCAGTGTGAAAATAGCCTAAAACTTGGAAGCTGATTGGTTTCTATGCAGAGTTGCACCAGATTTTGCACTCTCCAGTCTTAGTAAATCAACCCCTGTGTCTGCACTTTATTTCAGATCACTGCTTTATGCCATTTTGTAGTACAATACATATTCACAGAGCATTGTAATATCTGATCATTTTGCCAAGAAAGATATGCCCTTAAAGCAAATCTGTATACGTTCAGGGCAAAGAAACAGGGTTTCCTTAATTCCCCTATCCCTAGCAACAGATACTTACTTTTCCTTTGCTACTCCTTTCCACACTAGGATCCCAAAGAAATATCCAGTAATTTTGGATATTGTGGAGCACGTTGTAACACACAGAATCCATAGACCTGTGTAAGCTATAAGGGGTTCATAGCTTACACAGGATTTTCATTCAATCCTGAACAGGGTGGCAAGCAAGTGCAAGAAGGGTAATATATAAATATATGTATAAATATATGCATCTGTGGAAGTCTGTTTTAAAGCAAACCTGTTGTTCTGTGTAGGCAAAGCACAGATGAATGTAAAGGTTGTCTATAAACTTTTCACAAAAGGCATTATTTTTTCATCCTTAAGCTAAAAAGTCTTTATACTGCTGTAAAGCACACCATAAACTTATATGTATGGGAGGAAGTTTCTTATGACTGGCCCCACTCATGGCTTGTGTCTTGGCTGGTCCTTTAATATTAAAAGTAAATTTGGCGAAGTGTTAATTTTCATGGCATGCATACAGTTACCCTATGTTCACACTAATGCGCTTTTTGGTGCGTTTTGCATTTTGCAGAAATGCACTACAGTCCATTTACCATGGTTTCCTATGGATGTAGTTCACATTTGAGCATTTTGCAGTGCTGCGTTTTTTGAAAAGGGTCGGGGATTTTTTTCCCAGCAGATTGCGTTTTGTGTGTAACAGACTTCAATGGAGTCCCCCCTGCCCCAAAGCAACCGCCCCCAGCCCCATGTTGAGGGCATGCGGCCTGGTATGGTTCAGGAGGGGGGTGGCCTCGCTCATCCCCTCCCTTTCCTGACCTGCCAGGCTTCATGCTCGGATAAGGGTCCGGTATGGATTTGGGTGGGGGGCCCACCCATTTTATTTTTAATTTTGGCGTGGGGTTCCCCTCCAAATCAATACCAGACCCAAAGGGCCTGGTATGTTTTTAGTAAAGGGGGGGACCCCATGTCGTTTTTTTCCCAATTTTTTTTTGCCAGCAATTTTTCTTTTTTACATTCACTCATCAGTAGTTAGGGACGCATCGGCCTGCTCCTTAGCAACCAGCTGTATACAGTGTGTTTAAAGACAAAAAAAACCCACAAAATGCACGTAAACTGCATCCAAAAACGCATAAAAAATTTGGGTTTAAAAACGCAAAATGCACCGCATTTGCACCTTAAAAGCACATCAACAGCAATCACATAGGTGTGAACCTAGACTTAAGGGGAGTAGTTGTGCACCACTGCTTATTGGTAGGAACAGTAGCAACTGGAAAAGGTTTTCTGTCCGACTAATTGTTAGGCATGTGTCCAACCCACCAATATGCTTTGGAATGTCATCTCATATCTGTAGGCAACAGACATCACAATCTGCAAAATCTCATTTCACGGAGGTGGAAAACTCATTTCAGGGAGGTGACGCTTCGTGCTGACCCCCCCCAACAAAATACAGCCTGATCAGTGCCAATTAAATGCAGCTATACCAGTACCAATTAAATGCAGCTATACCAGTGCAGACATCTCAAGTCTCCCGCATCTAGCGGGAGTCTCCCGCATTTGACAGCGCGCTCACGGACACCCGCGAATGCGGCACAATCTCCCGGCTGAGCGTGCCTGCACTGTCACCCACTGCCACAGGATGTGTTTGAATGGTGGCTGCAAACGAAGCTCCCGAGCTCGGTTCTCGTTGGTCCATGGGCAGTGCCTGCGTCAGCGAAAGGAGGGAAGAGGGAGGTGGGCCCGTGCGGGGAAATCATTCCCGTGCGTGCGCCGTGATTTGTTGCTAGGTGCAACTAATTTGCCTAGCAACTGAGGGTATTGAGGAGGAGCCACGTGATGTTTCTACGCATGCGCAGTATGGAGCCGCAGAACAGCTAAGTTTACGTTCAGCTGTTGTCTCACGTTGCAGAAGCACGTTCATGTAGGTGAGGGGCGGATAGTTACATGATACATAAAGGTTCCATGCTGCCAGTGTGAATGAGCCCTACGTTTTCCATAGTAAAGATGTAGAAAAGTGTGCTGTTGCCAAGAAGTACAAAGCTGTGACTACACAGGGTGCTGGGCAAATAAGGGCAGGGTTTCCTTGTACTGACTGATTATATATTACTCAGTGTCAGGGCACAAGCTGCACACATGGCACACTGCACTATTATTCCCCTCCTGTGACAATAGTATACACCCAACACTACACACATCCAGCCGCCCTCTGCTTCAGGCCATCACTGAACGTGGTAAAGTCAGAGAGGACAAAAGAAGCCTGAGCCACGCCCCATCTTCTCCGGCCATCCAATCACCGTCATACTCTTCAGTACACCCGCCTCAATACGCTCAGTTGCTAGGCAAATTAGCCGAGCCTAGCAACCAATCGCTGCGCACGCACGGGAATGATTTCACCGCATGGCCCGTCTCCCTCTTCCCTCCTCTTGCTGACGCAGGCACCACCCACGGACCAATAAGAGCCAAGCTCGGGAGCTTCGTTCTCAGCTGCTGTTCAAACGCCTCCTGTGGCAGTGAGTGACAGTGCAGGCAGGCTCAGCCAGGAGATTGTGCCGCACTCGCGGGTGTCCGTGAGCCTGCTGTCAAATGCGGGAGACTCCCGCGAGTCGTGGGAGACTTAAGATGTTTGAGGCACTATAACCTACCTAAATAATTATTTCCTGAAGAGCTGCTGGCTGGTAGTGTCTCTGAGTAACCATGGACATACATTGTTGGTTGACTATCATTTCATGTCAAAGGTTCCCTTCAAATACAGGAGTATCAATCCAAAATATACTGATTTCAATAGTCTTAAAATGGCAGAAACCTTATTATACTGTATAATCGAATCCCCATAATGTAAATTATAGGCTGCATCTTTCAAATAAAGATGTATTCTTACTTGATTATAATGCTCCTGTAAAGGAATGAAAAATAACATTTCATAGCTGCATTTTCTCCCTCATATTCTTTACTTTCCTACGGTAACACATGCTGATTAAGAGGCGCTTCTGATCTAAGGCCAAGATTAGCTTACACACGTGAGCTTTAAGATGTGATATGATTAGGTAGTTGAATCTAAAAATAGAACTTGCTCCTATGAAGGTGTAAGAGGTTATCAGTAAAAGGAAGGACAGGACATGATCACTCAGCAGTTTGGTAGGTACATGTACATATTGTGATGTAAAATTAAAGTGCTCAATAGTGATAAAATATTCCATTCAAACAAAACAGACAATCACCACTGGCAATCACCATAATTAACTTAATGAAAGTGAAGTGCTACAGATATACTAGGTAGGCCTTCTGCATGGCATAGCCTAATATAATAAACTCTCATGGCCTCACGGACTTACAGTATGGTCCCACTCTCATGGATTCCAAAGCAAGCCAAGAGAGTAAGAGGAAAATGTGGTCTTATCAATGATTGTGTTCTAGATGTAAATGAGATCAGATGGATGTAAATAATCGTATCAATATGAAAACGGTGTCTTAGGAAAAGGGTTGATCCTACAAACAAAACAGCGCTAGCAAGGTGCCTAGATTATATTATTTCAGAGACAATAAGCAAAAAATATGTATGTAATGTAAGCAGCTTTATTAAACTGCAATTTAAGAGGAAAAAACAAAGCAGGTTTTATAAAAAATAAATAAATCTGAGTGTATTATTTAACAGACAATAGCCAGAAATATTGTACAGTTGACACACAAGTAAGAAGCTTTATTACTCCCCAATTTAAGGGGGAGAGATGAGGCAGCGTTTATCGCAAAATAAATATTAGAGTGTATAATTTCAGAGAGAATTGCCTCAAATATCGTACATTTGCTGGTGAGTATACAAATGGCTTTATTAGGCCGCAGTGTAGGAGGGAGAGACATGGTAGTTTTTATCTTGAAATAAACATTAGAGTGTATTATTACAGAGATACACCAGCCACACATATTTTTGAGTGCCAGGGCACTGGAATATAACAAAAACTAGCAGATAGAATATGATTTACCCTGCAGCAAACATTTCAAAATTTTCAGCTGAGGTCCAGCTTATGAAACATTATGTGCGACACCTTTACAGAGCAGGGCCACCAGAATAGGGCAGGAGAAGCTGCATGAGCTGGTAATGTTGGCAATCACTCAGGGATGCCATGAGCTGGTAATGGTGACAATGCAGGAGAGGTCACAGGAGCTTGTAATGGTACCAGGACAGGAGAGGTAACATGAGCTGGTTAAGGTGGCAATGGAGGCAGGCCAGCAGTGATGGCAGGAACTGGCACAAGTGGCAGTCCAACAGAGATGACAGGAACTGGGAAATGTGACAGGAGCTGGGAATGGTGGCTGGACAGCAGAGGTGGCAGGAGCTGGGAGAGTTGGAGTGTCAGAACACAAGGAAAAATGAATTGTAGCTGTGGGGGTTTTGTAATCATTGCTGAGCTAGGACTGGTTTATTCAAAGTGAACCTTTTAAAGGTGTCAGGGGACAGATTTACTCATCCCTCTGTCACAAAACCACCTGCTTCACTAAATGCCCTCTCAAACAGCACACTGGCTGCAGGGAAAGCCAGAATCTTCAGCATGTACTGTACAAGCACCAGCCAGTGATCCAGCTGGACACCAAAAAGCCCATGGGGTCCTCACTTTAAAGAGTTTCTGCATCAGCCCTGTACCCAGGGCAGCCACCAGAAATTTTTGAGCCCCTTACACAGCTTTAGACCTGGGCCCCCTGCCCCCTCCCCCCCACCAAGCCTGACCACCAACATTCCCCAGGGCTTGCCTATAGGCCGTCCTACTGAATCCGCACACCGGCCACCTGTACGCACTCAGCCCCCTGCAATCCTGTATATATGTCAGCCCCCTCACACCTATATATTTGTCAGCCCCCCTCACACCTGTATATATATCAGCCCCCCCCCACACACACACACACCTGTATATATGGCAGCCCCCCTCACACACACCTGTATATTTTTCCGCCCCCCTCACACACACCTGTATATATGTCAGCCCCCCATACACACACACCTGTATATATGGCAGCCCCCCCACACACACACCTGTATATATATCAGCCCCCCCCACACACACACCTGTATATATGGCAGCCCCCTCACACACACCTGTATATTTTTCCGCCCCCCTCACACCTGTATATATGGCAGCCCCCCTCACGCACCTGTATATATGTCAGCCCCCCCATACACACACACACCTGTATATATGGCAGCCCCCCTCACACACACCTGTATATATATGTCAGCCCCCCCCATACACACACACCTGTATATATGGCAGCCCCCCTCGCACACACCTGTATATATGTCAGCCCCCCCATGCACCTGTATATATGTCAGCCCCCCCACACACACCTGTATATATATCAGCACCCCCCCACACACCTGTATATATATCAGTGCCCCCCCACCCCACACACCTGTGTATATATCAGCGCCCCCCCCCACACACACACCTGTATATATGTCAGCCACCCCTCCAAAAACCTGTATGTCAGCGCCCCCTCACACACACACACCTGTATCTATGTCAGCCCCCTACACACACACCTGTATATATGTCAGTGCCCCCCACACACACCTGTATATATGTCAGCGCCCCCCCCCCACAAACACCTGTATATATGTCAGAGCCCCCCACACAACTGTATGTATGTCAGCGCCCCCCACACACACCTGTATATATGTCAGCGCCCCCCCCACAGACACCTGTATATATGTCAGCGCCCCCCCACACACACCTGTATATATGCCAGCGCCCCCCCCCACACACCTGTATATATGTCAGCGCCCCTCCCACACACACCTGTATATATGTCAGCGCCCCCCACACACACCTGTATATATGTCAGCGTCCCCCCCACATACACACCTGTACATATGTCAGCCCTTCGCACATCCTGCCTTCTTCTGGCCCGGGCGGGCCCCTCAGGCCCTGGGGCCCCTTACAGTTGTAACAGCTGTACCCCCCTGATGGTGGCCCTGCCTGTACCCCAAGTAGTCTGCAATCATATGGTTCTGGAACTGTGTATGACATCTGCCCTGTAGCCAAGCCTGTCCGCAGTGTTTCAAAAAATTACATAAAAGCTTTGCTGAGGCAGCTACTTTATTCGCAGGGGTACAGCAGGATTAGCTCTACAGGAGGAGGAAGAGGATGCATTTACAACTGCTGGGGAAAATGCGCACTCTGCACCTGTTAGGAAAAAGATGAGAAAGGCTTGGTGAACCATGCCTTAACCTCATCTGTGTGTTCTGGCCGTATGGCATGTCCACAACCAGAAAGAAAAGGCAGATACATATGACTTTCCTCTCAAAGAACATTATAAATACAGGGGATTGCTTAACTATAATATCAGCTTTGACAATAGTGGAATTGAGGATGTTGTGATTTGGTGCACTTAAGAATGTGGCGATATGGTGCACTAAATGTGCCACACAAGTGTGAGGCAATGTGCTGCAAACAAAAGGCAGCTTTACGTCTGTCAGTCAACGTTCATGCTGTAGACCATTAAATATAGAAATTTATAGCAGTAACTATCTTTACCTTATTAACTAATAGGGATGAGCCGAACACCCCCCAGTTCGGTTCGCACCAGAACCTGCGAACGGACCGAAAGTTCGCACGAACGTTAGAACCCCATTGACGTCTATGGGACTCGAACGTTCGAAATCAAAAGTGCTCATTTTAAAGGCTAATTTGCATGGTATTGTCCTAAAAAGGGTTTGGGGACCCGGGTCCTACCCCAGGGGACATGTATCAATGCAAAGAAAACTTTTAAAAACGGCCGTTTTTTCGGGAGCAGTGATTTTAATGATGCTTAAAGTAAAAAAAAAAAAAGTGAAATATTCCTTTAAATATCGTACCTGGGGGGTGTCTATAGTATGCCTGTAAAGTGACGCGTGTTTCCCGTGTTTAGAACAGTCCCTGCACCAAATGTCATTTTTAAAGGAAAAAGTCTCATTTAAAACTGCTTGCGGGTTTAATGTCATGTCGGGTCATGGCAATATGGATGAAAATCAGTGAGACAAACGGCATGGGTACCCCCCAGTCCATTACCAGGCCCTTCGGGTCTTGTATGGATATTAAGGGGAACCCCGCACCCAAATTAAAATAAGGAAAGGCCCTATATACTCTGAACAGCAGTATACAGGCGGTGCAAACAAGACAGGGACTGTAGGTTTGTTGTTAAGTAGAATCTCTTTGTAATTTTGAACGGGTACATTTTTAACGTGTTTAGCTCCAGCCAAAAAATCTTTTTTAAGCTTTTTGGAAAACATAGGGAAGGGTTATCACCCCTGTGACATTTGTTTTGGTGTCTTTCCTCCTCTTCAGAAGATTTCACCTCACTTTTTGTCCCAATGAAAAATGTTTTTTGAAAATTTGGGTTTTTTTGTGGAACAAGGATTGGAAAGCATCAGTGGAAAGGAGAAATTGTTTTCCCATATTAACTCTTACAGGAGATAATTTCCCTTCCTAGGGGTAGATTTCATCTCACTTCCTGTTGTCTCCTTCCGTTTGGAGTCGTTTGTAAGTTAGATGTTTGAAAGTAGGGTCCTGCCCTATATACTCAGCAGAAATTTGGGCCTTAGGTGTTGCTGTGGCCACAACACTGTAAGCCCTCACAGGGCCCTGCTGTGAAATATTAGATCAAGAATTGTAATTACATGCCCCTGTTGAACAGGAGCTGAAAAATTAGGCCTTAGGCACTGGTGCTGGTGCCACAACACTGCAACCCCTCACAGACACTCTAGTTGGAACGCAGGAACGAGCCCTGCTGCAAAGTATTGCATCAAAAATTGTAATTACACACCCCTGTTAGACAGGGGCAGAAAAATTGGGCCTTAGGCACTGGTGCTGGTGCCACAACACTGCAACCCCTCACAGACACTCTAGTTGGAATGCAGGAACGAGCCCTGCTGCAAAGTATTGCATCAAAAATTGTAATTACACGCCCCTGTTAGACAGGGGCAGAAAAATTGGGCCTTAGGCACTGGTGCTGGTGCCACAACACTGCAACCCCTCACAGACACTCTAGTTGGAATGCAGGAACGAGCCCTGCTGCAAAGTATTACATCAAAAATTGTAATTACACGCCCCTGTTAAACAGGGGCTGAAAAATTGTGCCTTAGGCACTGGTGGTGGCGCCCAGAACCAAAAATGTTCTTACAAGCTATCAGCGTGATGATTGAGGAGGAAGAGGATAATTACTCAGGGATAGTCACTCAGCATCAGCATAGGCAGTCTTTGAAGGGATCTGAGATTTCAAAAAAAATTATTCGGTTACATCAGCATCAGGTGCTTGGTAGCTGGTGGTGATCCAAGACTGATTCATTTTTATGAAGGTCAGCCGATCGACCGAGTCGGTGGACAGACGCACCCTGTGATCGGTTACCACGCCTCCAGCAGCACTGAATGTGCGTTCCGAAAGAACGCTGGATGCAGGACAGGCCAGTAGCTCAATTGCATACTGTGCAAGCTCTGGCCAGTGATCCATCCTCAAGACCCAGTAACCCAGAGGATTTTCGGTGGGAAAGGTGTCCAAGTCTGATCTTGTCCCTAGGTATTCCTGCACCATGTAAAACAGACGCTGGCGATGGTTGCTGGAACCGATCATACCTTGGGGCTGCGGACCAAAAAATTGTCTGAACGCATCGGTCAGACGGCCACCTTCTCCACCGCTCCTTCTTTGACTGACCGAAGCCTCAGCAACACGTTGTCCAGAAACAGGAGTTTGTAACCTCCCAGTCTCTGGGAACGCATTGCACAGACCTTTCTGCAAGGCCTCCCGAAGATGTTTCATCCTCTGCTCCCTCTGCGATGGCAAGATAAGGTCCGCAACCTTACCCTTGTAACGTGGATCAAGGAGGGTTGCCAGCCAGTATTGGTCCTTCTCCTTGATACCACGAATACGAGGATCCTTACGCAGGCTTTGCAGGATCAGGGAGGCCATGCAGCGTAGGTTTGCTGAGGCATTCGGTCCGGAGTCCTCTGGGTCACTAAGGACGACAACGTCCGCAGCCACCTCCTCCCAGCCACGTACAAGTCCATGTGTTTCTTGGGACTGATCCCTTAAAGACTGCTGCTGATGCTGAGTGCCAGGCTCCACCTCCATACTGACACAGTCTTCCTCCTCCTCCTCCTCGTCCTCTTCCTGTGTGATCGGCGGGCACGCAGGAACACTGTCTGGATAAAGGGGGCCTTGAGAGCTAAGGAAGTCCTCCTCTTCCTGCCTCTGTTCTGCCTCAAGTGCCCTGTCCATTATTCCACACAGCGTGTGCTCCAACAGGTGGACAAGGGGGACAGTGTCACTGATGCATGCACTGTCACTTCTCACCATCCTCGTGGCCTCCTCGAATGGTGACAGGACAGTGCATGCATCCCTGATCATGGCCCACTGGCGTGGGGGAAAAAAAACAAGCTCCCCTGACCCTGTCCTGGTGCCATAGTCGCACAGGTACTCATTGATGGCCCTCTGCTGCGTGTGCAGCCGCTGCAGCATGGCCAACGTTGAGTTCCACCTGGTGGGCATGTCACAGATTAGGCGGTTCTTGGGCAGGTTAAACTCCTTTTGGAGGTCCGTCAGCCGAGCACTGGCATTATATGACCGGCGGAAATGCACACAGACTTTCCTGGCCTGCCTCAGGACATCCTGTAAGCCTGGGTACCTGCCCAAGAACCGCTGCACCACCAAGTTAAGGACGTGAGCCAAACAGGGCACATGGGTCATTTGTCCCTGTCGGAGGGCAGAGAGGAGGTTGGTGCCATTGTCGCAAACCACCATTCCTGCCTTAAGTTGGCGTGGCGTCAACCACCTCTGAACCTGCCCCTGCAGAGCTGACAGAACCTCTGCCCCAGTGTGGCTCCTGTCCCCCAAGCACACCAGCTCAAGCACCGCATGGCATCTTTTGGCCTGCGTACTTGCGTAGCCCCTTGAACGACTGCGGAGCACCGCTGGTTCCGAGGAAGAGGCCATGGAGGAAGAAGAAGAGGAGGGGGTGGAGGAGAGAGGTGTGTCACAATCAGCATTTTGGAGGCGTGGTGGCGGAACAACCTCCAACACTACTGCACCTTGTCCTGCATCCTTCCCAGCTGCCAGCAGAGTCACCCAATGCGCCGTGAATCTTAGGTAACGTCCCTGTCCATGCCTGCTGGACCATGAGTCAGCGGTAATATGCACCTTACCGCTGACCGCCCTGTCCAGCGAGGCATGGACATTGCCTTCCACATGCCGGTAGAGAGCCGGAATCGCCTTCCGTGAGAAAAAGTGGCGTTTGGGTACCTGCCACTGAGGAACCGCACATTCCACAAACTCACGGAAGGGGGCAGAGTCTACCAACTGAAAAGGCAGCAGTTGAAGTGCTAGCAATTTTACCAAGCTAGCATTCAACCGCTGGGCATGTGGATGGCTGGGAGCAAACTTTTTTCGGCGGTGCAGCAGCTGGGGCAGGGAAATTTGGCTGGTACAATCTGACGTCGGTGTACCAAAAGCAGATTGCCCACAAGTACTTGGCTGTGACACACCTAGTTCTACACCTTCATTCCTCTCACTGCAGGTCTCAGAGAGGACTGGAGGTCTAGTGGGGTTGGAAATCTCAGCTGATGAGGAGCAAGGAGAGATCCTCTTTGTTCTTTGGTGTGGGTCTTTTAGATACGCTTGCCAACGAACTGCATGGCAGGTCAACATATGTCTGGTCAAGCATGTGGTACCCAAGCGGGAGATGTTTTGGCCACGTGAGATACGCTTGAGACATATGTTGCAAATAGCAGCGGTGCGATCTGATGCACTCGTCTCAAAAAAGGCCCACACCAAAGAACTTTTTGAATAACGCGCAGAGACTGCAGCGCCCTGCACATGTGGAGCTTTGGGGTGTGATGCAGTCAATGTGCTGCCCTTAGGCTGGCCCCTGGAGGGCATCCTGCCTCGTTGGTGATGTGCCGCCTCCTCCTCCTCCTCCTCCTCCTCTCTCCTATCAGGCACCCACGTTGAGTCAGTGACCTCATCATCCCCTCCCTCCTCATCACTGGAGCAAACCTGGCAGTATGCTGCAGCAGGGGGAGCATGACTGCCAGATTGCTGTCCTTCTTGGGCACCCCCTCTGTCCGTGCTCATGTTACTGCCTTCATCGAGCTCAGTATCATCATCAGAGCCTTCCAAACGCTGGGCATCCTCCTGGAGCATGTACCCAACACTGTGGTCAAACAGTTCGAGGGAATCCTCAAGAGGACATGGTGGAGCTAGGGAAGGAGTCACTGATGACATTGAGCTGAGGGAAGAGGCCGCTGCTTTGCCAGACAAAGCACCCTGGGCATGGGTGAGAGAGGATGAGGAGGATGAGGACGGCTTGGTCATCCACTCGACCAAGTCTTCCGCATGTTGCGGCTCAACACGGCCAGCTGCCGAAAAAAAGGCCAAGCGTGTCCCATGGCCACGTGCTGATGAGGATGCACCGTCTCCACGACCAGCACTAGACACAGAGCCTGCTTGCCCTCTCTTATTGGCTTGTGACTGTCTGCCTCTCCTTCTTGGCCTTCCAGACATACTAATGGCCTGTAGCTGCACTAAGCTGGGATAGAACACCAGTAATTTTCTTCAGGTAGCTTTATATACTATAACCAGACAAGCCTGCCTGTCAGTAGGAAGATAAAAGGAACGGATCTAGCTGAACACTGTGAGCAGGACGCACTGTACTAAATGTAAATAGTCTAGCTGCCTGACCGTGGTACTAATAGGATCAAATAGAACACCAGTAATTTTCTTCAGGTAGCTTTATATACTGTAACCAGACAAGCCTGCCTGTCAGTAGGAAGATAACAGGAACGGATCTAGCTGAACACTGTGAGCAGGACGCACTGTACTAAATGTAAATAGTCTAGCTGCCTGACCGTGGTACTAATAGGATCAAATAGAACACCAGTAGGGATGAGCTTCGTGTTCGAGTCGAACCCATGTTCGACTCGAACATCGGCTGTTCGACCGTCCGTCGAATTGCAAACGTTATGGGCCGTTCGCGCCAAATTCGTGTGGCGCGTCACGGCCCATAATTCACTGCGGCATCGCAGTGCATTGCTGGCTGATGATTGGCCAAGCATGCACTATGACCCGCATGCTTGGCCAATCACAGCGTCGTCAGTAGAGAGAGCTGTAATTGGCCAAAGCCAGGGTGGCTTTGGCCAATTATGGCTCAGGGGATTTAGTACACGCCCCACACTATATAAGGCCGCCTGCACGGCAGCCCTGTGTAGTGTGTTCCGGTGTGCTGATAGAGAGAGAGACAGACAGTGTCATTTGATTTGAGAGCTAGATTAGGCTAGATCTGTTCCTGCTATTTACATTTAGTGCAGTGCGTCCTGCTCACAGTGTTCAGCTAGATCCGTTCCTGCTATTTACATTTAGTGCAGTGCGTCCTGCTCACAGTGTTCAGCTAGATCCGTTCCTGCTATTTACATTTAGTGCAGTCAGTGCGTCCTGCTCACAGTGTTCAGCTAGATTTGTTCCTGCTATTTACATTTAGTGCAGTCAGTGCGTCCTGCTCACAGTGTTCAGCTAGATCTGTTCCTGCTATTTACATTTAGTGCAGTGCGTCCTGCTCACAGTGTTCAGCTAGATCCGTTCCTGCTATTTACATTTAGTGCAGTGCGTCCTGCTCACAGTGTTCAGCTAGATCCGTTCCTGCTATTTACATTTAGTGCAGTGCGTCCTGCTCACAGTGTTCAGCTAGATCCGTTCCTGCTATTTACATTTAGTGCAGTCAGTGCGTCCTGCTCACAGTGTTCAGCTAGATTTGTTCCTGCTATTTACATTTAGTGCAGTCAGTGCGTCCTGCTCACAGTGTTCAGCTAGATCTGTTCCTGCTATTTACATTTAGTGCAGTGCGTCCTGCTCACAGTGTTCAGCTAGATCCGTTCCTGCTATTTACATTTAGTGCAGTGCGTCCTGCTCACAGTGTTCAGCTAGATCCGTTCCTGCTATTTACATTTAGTGCAGTCAGTGCGTCCTGCTCACAGTGTTCAGCTAGATTTGTTCCTGCTATTTACATTTAGTGCAGTCAGTGCGTCCTGCTCACAGTGTTCAGCTAGATCTGTTCCTGCTATTTACATTTAGTGCAGTGCGTCCTGCTCACAGTGTTCAGCTAGATCCGTTCCTGCTATTTACATTTAGTGCAGTGCGTCCTGCTCACAGTGTTCAGCTAGATCCGTTCCTGCTATTTACATTTAGTGCAGTCAGTGCGTCCTGCTCACAGTGTTCAGCTAGATCCGTTCCTGCTATTTACATTTAGTGCAGTGCGTCCTGCTCACAGTGTTCAGCTAGATCTGTTCCTGCTATTTACATTTAGTGCAGTGCGTCCTGCTCACAGTGTTCAGCTAGATCCGTTCCTGCTATTTACATTTAGTGCAGTCAGTGCGTCCTGCTCACAGTGTTCAGCTAGATCTGTTCCTGCTATTTACATTTAGTGCAGTCAGTGCGTCCTGCTCACAGTGTTCAGCTAGATCTGTTCCTGCTATTTACATTTAGTGCAGTGCGTCCTGCTCACAGTGTTCAGCTAGATCTGTTCCTGCTATTTACATTTAGTGCAGTCAGTGCGTCCTGCTCACAGTGTTCAGCTAGATCCGTTCCTGCTATTTACATTTAGTGCAGTGCGTCCTGCTCACAGTGTTCAGCTAGATCTGTTCCTGCTATTTACATTTAGTGCAGTCAGTGCGTCCTGCTCACAGTGTTCAGCTAGATCCGTTCCTGCTATTTACATTTAGTGCAGTCAGTGCGTCCTGCTCACAGTGTTCAGCTAGATCTGTTCCTGCTATTTACATTTAGTGCAGTCAGTGCGTCCTGCTCACAGTGTTCAGCTAGATCTGTTCCTGCTATTTACATTTAGTGCAGTGCGTCCTGCTCACAGTGTTCAGCTAGATCTGTTCCTGCTATTTACATTTAGTGCAGTCAGTGCGTCCTGCTCACAGTGTTCAGCTAGATCCGTTCCTGCTATTTACATTTAGTGCAGTGCGTCCTGCTCACAGTGTTCAGCTAGATCTGTTCCTGCTATTTACATTTAGTGCAGTCAGTGCGTCCTGCTCACAGTGTTCAGCTAGATCTGTTCCTGCTATTTACATTTAGTGCAGTCAGTGCGTCCTGCTCACAGTGTTCAGCTAGATCTGTTCCTGCTATTTACATTTAGTGCAGTGCGTCCTGCTCACAGTGTTCAGCTAGATCTGTTCCTGCTATTTACATTTAGTGCAGTCAGTGCGTCCTGCTCACAGTGTTCAGCTAGATCCGTTCCTGCTATTTACATTTAGTGCAGTGCGTCCTGCTCACAGTGTTCAGCTAGATCTGTTCCTGCTATTTACATTTAGTGCAGTCAGTGCGTCCTGCTCACAGTGTTCAGCTAGATCCGTTCCTGCTATTTACATTTAGTGCAGTGCGTCCTGCTCACAGTGTTCAGCTAGATCTGTTCCTGCTATTTACATTTAGTGCAGTGCGTCCTGCTCACAGTGTTCAGCTAGATCCGTTCCTGCTATTTACATTTAGTGCAGTCAGTGCGTCCTGCTCACAGTGTTCAGCTAGATCCGTTCCTGTTATCTTCCTACTGACAGGCAGGCTTGTCTGGTTACAGTATATAAAGCTACCTGAAGAAAATTACAGGTGTTCTATCCCAGCTTAGTGCAGCTACAGGCCATTAGTATGTCTGGAAGGCCAAGAAGGAGAGGCAGACAGTCACAAGCCAATAAGAGAGGGCAAGCAGGCTCTGTGTCTAGTGCTGGTCGTGGAGACGGTGCATCCTCATCAGCCCGTGGCCATGGGACACGCTTGGCCTTTTTTTCGGCAGCTGGCCGTGTTGAGCCGCAACATGCAGAAAACTTGGTCGAGTGGATGACCAAGCCGTCCTCATCCTCCTCATCCTCTCTCACCCATGCCCAGGGTGCTTTGTCTGGCAAAGCAGCGGCCTCTTCCCTCAGCTCAATGTCATCAGTGACTCCTTCCCTAGCTCCACCATGTCCTCATGAGGATTCCCTCGAACTGTTTGACCACAGTGTTGGGTACATGCTCCAGGAGGATGCCCAGCGTTTGGAAGGCTCTGATGATGATACTGAGCTCGATGAAGGCAGTAACATGAGCACGGACAGAGGGGGTGCCCAAGAAGGACAGCAATCTGGCAGTCATGCTCCCCCTGCTGCAGCATACTGCCAGGTTTGCTCCAGTGATGAGGAGGGAGGGGATGATGAGGTCACTGACTCAACGTGGGTGCCTGATAGGAGAGAGGAGGAGGAGGAGGAGGAGGAGGTGGCACATCACCAACGAGGCAGGATGCCCTCCAGGGGCCAGCCTAAGGGCAGCACATTGACTGCATCACACCCCAAAGCTCCACATGTGCAGGGCGCTGCAGTCTCTGCGCGTTATTCAAAAAGTTCTTTGGTGTGGGCCTTTTTTGAGACGAGTGCATCAGATCGCACCGCTGCTATTTGCAACATATGTCTCAAGCGTATCTCGCGTGGCCAAAACATCTCCCGCTTGGGTACCACATGCTTGACCAGACATATGTTGACCTGCCATGCAGTTCGTTGGCAAGCATATCTAAAAGACCCACACCAAAGAACAAAGAGGATCTCTCCTTGCTCCTCATCAGCTGAGATTTCCAACCCCACTAGACCTTCAGTCCTCTCTGAGACCTGCAGTGAGAGGAATGAAGGTGTAGAATTAGGTGTGTCACAGCCAAGTACTTGTGGGCAATCTGCTTTTGGTACACCGACGCCAGATTGTACCAGGCAAATTTCCCTGCCCCAGCTGCTGGACCGCCGAAAGAAGTTTGCTCCCAGCCATCCACATGCCCAGCGGTTGAATGCTAGCTTGGCAAAATTGCTAGCACTTCAACTGCTGCCTTTTCAGTTGGTAGACTCTGCCCCCTTCCGTGAGTTTGTGGAATGTGCGGTTCCTCAGTGGCAGGTACCCAAACGCCACTTTTTCTCACGGAAGGCGATTCCAGCTCTCTACCGGCATGTGGAAGGCAATGTCCATGCCTCGCTGGACAGGGCGGTCAGCGGTAAGGTGCATATTACCGCTGACTCATGGTCCAGCAGGCATGGACAGGGACGTTACTTAAGTTTCACGGCGTATTGGGTGACTCTGCTGGCAGCTGGGAAGGATGCAGGACAAGGTGCAGTAGTGTTGGAGGTTGTTCCGCCACCACGCCTCCAAAATGCTGATTGTGACACACCTCTCTCCTCCACCCCCTCCTCTTCTTCTTCCTCCATGGCCTCTTCCTCGGAACCAGCGGTGCTCCGTAGGCGTTCAAGGGGCTACGCAAGTACGCAGGCCAAAAGATGCCATGCGGTGCTTGAGCTGGTGTGCTTGGGGGACAGGAGCCACACTGGGGCAGAGGTTCTGTCAGCTCTGCAGGGGCAGGTTCAGAGGTGGTTGACGCCACGCCAACTTAAGGCAGGAATGGTGGTTTGCGACAATGGCACCAACCTCCTCTCTGCCCTCCGACAGGGACAACTGACCCATGTGCCCTGTTTGGCTCACGTCCTTAACTTGGTGGTGCAGCGGTTCTTGGGCAGGTACCCGGGCTTACAGGATGTCCTGAGGCAGGCCAGGAAAGTCTGTGTGCATTTCCGCCGGTCATATAATGCCAGTGCTCGGCTGACGGACCTCCAAAAGGAGTTTAACCTGCCCAAGAACCGCCTAATCTGTGACATGCCCACCAGGTGGAACTCAACGTTGGCCATGCTGCAGCGGCTGCACACGCAGCAGAGGGCCATCAATGAGTACCTGTGCGACTATGGCACCAGGACAGGGTCAGGGGACCTTGGTTTTTTTTCCCCACGCCAGTGGGCCATGATCAGGGATGCATGCACTGTCCTGTCACCATTCGAGGAGGCCACGAGGATGGTGAGCACTGACAGTGCATGCATCAGTGACACTGTCCCCCTTGTCCACCTGTTGGAGCACACGCTGCGTGGAATAATGGACAGGGCACTTGAGGCAGAACAGAGGCAGGAAGAGGAGGACTTCCTTAGCTCTCAAGGCCCCCTTTATCCAGACAGTGTTCCTGCGTGCCCGCCGATCACACAGGAAGAGGACGAGGAGGAGGAGGAGGAGGAGGAGGAAGATTGTGTCAGTATGGAGGTGGAGCCTGGCACTCAGCATCAGCAGTCTTTAAGGGATCAGTCCCAAGGAACACATGGACTTGTACGTGGCTGGGAGGAGGTGGCTGCGGACGTTGTTGTCCTTAGTGACCCAGAGGACTCCGGACCGAATGCCTCAGCAAACCTACGCTGCATGGCCTCCCTGATCCTGCAAAGCCTGCGTAAGGATCCTCGTATTCGTGGTATCAAGGAGAAGGACCAATACTGGCTGGCAACCCTCCTTGATCCACGTTACAAGGGTAAGGTTGCGGACCTTATCTTGCCATCGCAGAGGGAGCAGAGGATGAAACATCTTCGGGAGGCCTTGCAGAAAGGTCTGTGCAACGCGTTCCCAGAGACTGGGAGGTTACAAACTCCTGTTTCTGGACAACGTATTGCTGAGGCTTCGGTCAGTCAAAGAAGGAGCGGTGGAGAAGGTGGCCGTCTGACCGATGCGTTCAGACAATTTTTTGGTCCGCAGCCCCAAGGTATGATCGGTTCCAGCAACCATCGCCAGCGTCTGTTTTACATGGTGCAGGAATACCTAGGGGCAAGATCAGACTTGGACACCTTTCCCACCGAAAATCCTCTGGGTTACTGGGTCTTGAGGATGGATCACTGGCCAGAGCTTGCACAGTATGCAATTGAGCTACTGGCCTGTCCTGCATCCAGCGTTCTTTCGGAACGCACATTCAGTGCTGCTGGAGGCGTGGTAACCGATCACAGGGTGCGTCTGTCCACTGACTCGGTCGATCGGCTGACCTTCATAAAAATGAATCAGTCTTGGATCACCACCAGCTACCAAGCACCTGATGCTGATGTAACTGAATAATTTTTTTCAGATCCCTTCAAAGACTGCCTATGCTGATGCTGAGTGACTATCCCTGAGTAATTATCCTCTTCCTCCTCAATCATCACGCTGATAGCTTGTAAGAACATTTTTGGTTCTGGGCGCCACCACCAGTGCCTAAGGCACAATTTTTCAGCCCCTGTATAACAGGGGCGTGTAATTACAATTTTTGATGTAATACTTTGCAGCAGGGCTCGTTCCTGCATTCCAACTAGAGTGTCTGTGAGGGGTTGCAGTGTTGTGGCACCAGCACCAGTGCCTAAGGCCCAATTTTTCTGCCCCTGTCTAACAGGGGCGTGTAATTACAATTTTTGATGCAATACTTTGCAGCAGGGCTCGTTCCTGCGTTCCAACTAGAGTGTCTGTGAGGGGTTGCAGTGTTGTGGCACCAGCACCAGTGCCTAAGGCCCAATTTTTCTGCCCCTGTCTAACAGGGGCGTGTAATTACAATTTTTGATGCAATACTTTGCAGCAGGGCTCGTTCCTGCGTTCCAACTAGAGTGTCTGTGAGGGGTTGCAGTGTTGTGGCACCAGCACCAGTGCCTAAGGCCCAATTTTTCTGCCCCTGTCTAACAGGGGCGTGTAATTACAATTTTTGATGCAATACTTTGCAGCAGGGCTCGTTCCTGCGTTCCAACTAGAGTGTCTGTGAGGGGTTGCAGTGTTGTGGCACCAGCACCAGTGCCTAAGGCCCAATTTTTCTGCCCCTGTCTAACAGGGGCGTGTAATTACAATTTTTGATGCAATACTTTGCAGCAGGGCTCGTTCCTGCGTTCCAACTAGAGTGTCTGTGAGGGGTTGCAGTGTTGTGGCACCAGCACCAGTGCCTAAGGCCTAATTTTTCAGCTCCTGTTCAACAGGGGCATGTAATTACAATTCTTGATCTAATATTTCACAGCAGGGCCCTGTGAGGGCTTACAGTGTTTTGGCCACAGCAACACCTAAGGCCCAAATTTCTGCTGAGTATATAGGGCAGGACCCTACTTTCAAACATCTAACTTACAAACGACTCCTACTTGCAAACGGAAGGAGACAACAGGAAGTGAGATGAAATCTACCCCTAGGAAGGGAAATTCTCTCATGTAAGAGTTAATATGGGAAAACAATTTCTCCTTTCCACTGATGCTTTCCAATCCTTGTTCCACAAAAAAACCCAAATTTTCAAAAAACATTTTTCATTGGGACAAAAAAGTGAGGTGAAATCTTCTGAAGAGGAGGAAAGACGCAAAACAAATGTCACAGGGGTGATAACCCTTCCCTATGTTTTCCAAAAAGCTTAGAAAAGATTTTTTGGCTGGAGCTAAACACGTTAAAAATGTTCAAAATTACAAACAGATTCTACTTAACAACAAACCTACAGTCCCTGTCTTGTTTGCACCGCCTGTATACTGCTGTTCAGAGTATATAGGGACCTTTCCTTATTTTAATTTGGGTGCGGGGTTCCCCTTAATATCCATACAAGACCCAAAGGGCCTGGTAATGGACTGGGGGGTACCCATGCCGTTTGTGTCACTGATTTTCATCCATATTGGCAGGACCCGACATGACATTAAACCCGCAAGCAGTTTTAAATGAGATTTTTTCCTTTAAAAATGACATTTGGTGCAGGGACTGTTCTAAACATGGGAAACACGCGTCACTTTACAGGCATACTATAGACACCCCCCAGGTACGATATTTAAAGGAATATTTCACTTTTTTTTTTTTACTTTAAGCATCATTAAAATCACTGCTCCCGAAAAAACGGCCGTTTTTAAAAGTTTTTTTTGCATTGATACATGTCCCCTGGGGTAGGACCCGGGTCCCCACACCCTTTTTAGGACAATACCATGCAAATTAGCCTTTAAAATGAGCACTTTTGATTTCGAACGTTCGAGTCCCATAGACGTCAATGGGGTTCTAACGTTCGTGCGAACTTGCGGTCCGTTCGCGGGTTCTGGTGCGAACCGAACCGGGGGGTGTTCGGCTCATCCCTAAACACCAGTAATTATCTTCAGGTAGCTTTATATACTGTAACCAGACAAGCCTGCCTGTCAGTAGGAAGATAACAGGAACGGATCTAGCTGAACACTGTGAGCAGGACCCACTGTACTAAATGTAAATAGTCTAGCTGCCTGACCGTGGTACTAATAGGATCAAATAGAACACCAGTAATTTTCTTCAGCTAGCTTTATATACTGTAACCAGACAAGCCTGCCTGTCAGTAGGAAGATAACAGGAACGGATCTAGCTGAACACTGTGAGCAGGACGCACTGTACTAAATGTAAATAGTCTAGCTGCCTGACCGTGGTACTAATAGGATCAAATAGAACACCAGTAATTTTCTTCAGGTAGCTTTATATACTGTAACCAGACAAGCCTGCCTGTCAGTAGGAAGATAACAGGAACGGATCTAGCTGAACACTGTGAGCAGGACGCACTGTACTAAATGTAAATAGTCTAGCTGTCTGACCGTGGTACTAATAGGATCAAACAGAACACCAGTAATTTTCTTCAGGTAGCTTTATATACTGTAACCAGACAAGCCTGCCTGTCAGTAGGAAGATAACAGGAACGGATCTAGCTGAACACTTTGAGCAGGACGCACTGTACTAAATGTAAATAGTCTAGCTGCCTGATCGTGGTACTAATAGGATCAAACAGAACACCAGTAATTTTCTTCAGGTAGCTTTATATACTGTAACCAGACAAGCCTGCCTGTCAGTAGGAAGATAACAGGAACGGATCTAGCTGAACACTGTGAGCAGGACGCACTGTACTAAATGTAAATAGTCTAGCTGCCTGACCGTGGTACTAATAGGATCAAATAGAACACCAGTAATTTTCTTCAGGTAGCTTTATATACTGTAACCAGACAAGCCTGCCTGTCAGTAGGAAGATAACAGGAACGGATCTAGCTGAACACTGTGAGCAGGACGCACTGCACTTAATGTAAATAGTCTAGAATTTAACAGGAACGGATCTAGCTGAACACTGTGAGCAGGACGCACTGCACTAAATGTAAATAGTCTAGAAGATAACAGGAACGGATCTAGCTGAACACTGTGAGCAGGATGCACTGCACTAAATGTAAATAGTCTAGAAGATAACAGGAACGGATCTAGCTGAACACTGTGAGCAGGACGCACTGCACTAAATGTAAATAGTCTAGAAGATAACAGGAATGGATCTAGCTGAACACTGTGAGCAGGACGCACTGCACTAAATGTAAATAGTCTAGAAGATAACAGGAACGGATCTAGCTGAACACTGTGAGCAGGACGCACTGCACTAAATGTAAACAGTCTAGAAGATAACAGGAACGGATCTAGCTAAACTGAATACAGTGTATATATATATATGCAACACCTGGGATGCATATATATACACAATACACTGTAAGTGCAGCTAACTGACTGACTGTTCTGCCTAATCTATCTAACTCAAATCAAATGACACTGTCTGTCTCTCTCTCTCTCAATGAACGCCGGAACACACACTACACAGGGCCGCCGTGCAGGCGGCCTTATATAGTGTGGGGCGTGTACTAAATCCCCTGAGCCATAATTGGCCAAAGCCTCCTTGGCTTTGGCCAATTACGGCTCTCTGTTCAGGCGGCGCTGTGATTGGCCAAGCATGCGGGTCATAGTGCATGCTTGGCCAATCATCAGCAAGCAATGCACTGCGATGCCGCAGTGAATTATGGGCCGTGACGCGCCACACGAATTTGGCGCGAACGGCCCATATCGTTCGCAATTCGGCGAACGGGCGAACAGACGATGATGTTCGACTCGAACACGAAGCTCATCCCTATTAACTAAACCTATCTACTCCAAGTCTCCAAAAACACTGACAAAAGGTTGCTGGAAACCCTGACTTTTATAGGGAGTGTGACAATACATTTGAAAACCCCCCATTATTAGCCCTTCTTTGGTGTGACCGTGTGTATGCAAGACAGCTTGAGCGGAATTCCGTCGGAACTCCATTGTAAAAACCTTCAGAGTTTATTCCGATGGCAAAACTGGTCGTGTGTACAGGGCATAAGAACGGCAATGATATGGAATTCCCTTTCACAGGCAGTGGTCTCAGTGGGGGGCATCGATAGTTTCAAAAAACTATTAGATAAGCACCTGAACGACCGCAACATACAGGGATATACAATGTAATGCTAACATATAATCACACACATAGGTTGGACTTGATGGACTTTTGTCTTTTTTCAACCTCACCTACTATGTAACTATATATATATATATATATATATATATATATACATATATATATATATATATATATATATATATATATATATATATATATACATATATATATATATATATATATATATATATATATATATATATATATACATATATATATATATATATATACATATATATATATATATATATACATATATATATATATGTAACTATGTAACAGCGTCGCATGACCGTGCAATTGTTAGTTAAAGTAATGCAGTGCAAAAATGGCCTGGTCATGAAGGGGGGGGGGAGAACCAAGTGGTAATGTCACTTTAAAGCGGTGCATTCACTTAATATGGACAATTTGTTCTTTTCGGTTGCCTTTTGTTCACAGCACGGTGCAACATCATTTGACAGGAAAAGAGCAAGTGAAAGAGCAGTGTGCACAAAAACCACCTCACATTATGTCACCCACATATAAAGCACACACCTATCCCCCAGAGAGAATAAAAGTTAGGCATATACCTGTTAGGCCTATTATCCCTCAATAAAACTGTCCTGCTGCTGGCCAGTTTTATACTGCTGTATCCCGTGAAATATCTTAATTCTTGTAGTAAAGTCCAAGTCTGTGTTCTTTGTTTCTAATACATTTTGGCCTAGCCTTACTATTTAAAATTGTCCAGTTTTACACTGCTGGGTAACCTGTGGTCTCTTAACTATTGTAGGAAAAAACACTTGTCTGTACTATTTTTCTCTAGTAGATTTCGGCCCAATCTTTCTCATTAAAAATGTCCTGCTGCTGGCCAATTTACACTGCTGTATCATCCATGGTCTCCTAATTCTTATTAAAAGCTTATTAGAAACTGGCCAGCAGCAGGACAAATCACCATCAGTGAGAACAAGTACAGCCACAGAGGACTACTGGTAAACTACTGGCCAATTTCTATCTTCCAGTCAAAGCAGGCCTATTGTCATTTGATGAAAAAGCATGTGTTGCTGCTAAAGCTACCTAAAAAACTTATTTTATCAAAGTGAAATAAGTCATATTGGGTGCTGTTGACAGATTTAAGTGAGTTATTCCTAAGAATTACAGGCCTACAATATAAAACGCCAAATTTCCATGCAAAACATTGTACCGCTTTGAGCATCAAAAATCTGACATAATCATACCACCAGGGAGGTTAAAAGATTTGTGTATTTTCAAACTTGCCCTCGAAGACACATAAAAAGACGCTCTGCCGGCTGTATGGTAATAAAAAAAATTTTTTTTTTTGCATTGGTACATTGGTACCACTTGGCAGTTGTATAGGCAATTTTACATATTAGACAATGTTTCCAAACCTGGAAGATCAAATAGTTTTAAAGCTAAGCTAACTTCAGTCTTGCACATCTATACAGGCTACTCCCCTGTACTGAAATTAGTCTGAATTCAGTGCATACTGTGAGCTTAGTGGTGTGCATTAGCTGCAGCAATTGAAATACAGCCGACCCTATTTCCAGGATAGAGGATGACCAACATATACTGTATATCCATCCTGACTGTCCCTGGCCTGCCCTTTTATTGACTGGATTTCAGTTCTTTCAATTATGGAAGCTGAGCATCATGTGTGGGCATTACCTAGAGTGGTCTGCATGCAAATGAAATAAATGTTGATATTCAAGAAATTTTGATATTTACATAACTCCTCCCAAGAACCAGGCCGCTGCTTGCATCAGGGCTAATGGTCTTTGAGCTAAATACTAAGTCCCGGTTCACACAGGGGCGGCACGACTTGCAGGTCGCCTCACCGAGGTGACCTGCACACGACTTCAGCGGCGACTTGCAAAACGACTTCTGTATAGAAGTCAATGCAAGTCGCCTGAAGTCGCCCCAGAAATGCTTCAGGAACCTTTTTCTAAGTCAGAGCGACTTGTGTCGCTCCTATTAGAACGGTTCCGTAGTACAGAACGGGAGGCGACTTGTCAGGCGGCTAGGTCGCCTGACAAGTCGCCCCTGTGTGAACCGGCACTAAGGCAAGGTGCTGTGGTGGTTTCAGGAAGTTACCTACAGCACCCTTTCAGCCCGTCCCTCCAGCTATGGTCTGCCTGCATTACATAGAGCAGCACAAAGACCCTCAGTTTATAATAAGGTATGCATTAAAAAAGGAAAGGTTTTAAAAAAAACAGCATGTTGATAAAGGGAGAAGGCGGACCTGGGGAGGGCAAAATATTAGCGGATTAAACTCCAGCTTTACATATTCTATATTTAGGCCTCATCTATGTGGGCGCTGCCACCTGTCCTGCATGCGGTAGGTGTTTTCTAGGGTCTGCATTCACCCTGAGCTGCGTTCAGGCAGCTTATAGAAGTAGATGCAGATGCAGATGCAGTAGCTATATAGACACAGCTGCCTGTCAGAATTTGACAGCTGTGCACCCATTCCAAATGTGTCCATGCAGTCACTGCATCTGCATCCGCTTCAATCGGTCGCCTGCCTGCAGCTCTGGACAGACGCAGATGCCAAAACAAATGCCTCTTGCACATTGGATGGGTGAATGATACCTTAATGCCATTTGAAATAGCTTTTTTATTTTTAGATCACTTATATTCATATATACATATTTTATTCATCCAAACTATATATGTCAAGATCAATAATTTTTTTTTCTTTTAGTAAATAATGCAATAGGATCCAATATTTCTGTTCCTGAAAGAACATGTCCCTCGAGGTCTGACCCGAGTGCCTCTCTGTCATCAGTGCAGTTGGGCATGAATGCAGAAACAATGATGTACAGTTACCTACTATTGTTCGATTCCAATGTCATTTTGTGTCATTGTTTGGCAGTAACCTTAGATGTATGAGGAACACATTCATACAGCTGAGACAATGGTTGCTGCTGGTTTCCTGTTTAGGCGCAGAAATTGGATGTTGGGAAATGACTAACCTGAAAACAAGTAATTTCCCATGCTCATTGTGCTTCCTATTCATACACTGTATGGGTCAGGGAAATCCACTATGTCACCATACAATTGCAAGTTGAACATTGCCTCGTATTTATTACAATATAAGCTTTGGTCTTGAAATGAAAGAAAAAAAAACAAAAAAAAAACAATATTCTCCTACCTTCATTTTTATCTAAAGCTGGCCATCGATGGATCGAAATTTGGCCTGTTCAGCAGAGACCAGCCAAGTTTCAAACCATCTATGGCTGTTCCTGTTAGAGAGGAGTCGATCCACTGATGAGCTCCTTTTCAACTGGACTGGTGGCAAATTTTCCTTGATCAATGCTGCTGTCGACTGCAGCACTGATCAGTATATTCTGAGTGGAGTGGAGGAGTCCCTGCTTTCAGAATACAATAGCACAGCAGAGAGAATTCCCCCATCCGTCTTGCTTGTGTGGATGGGGGAATCTGTTCAGTTTTTTTTTAATTAGGCCGCTGACTAAACTGAGTCATCTATGACCAGCTTAAGGTAAGGTGACCAGACGTCCCCGTTTTCCGACTATGATCCCCGGACCCCGTTTGTCCCCGCTTTTGTCCCCGGTTTTGCCGGTCGGCATTTGGGCAGCCAGGATGCGGCAGTTTTCCGATGGATGGGGGCGTTTCCTGATGGACTGGGGCGTTTCCCGGTGGACAGGGGCGTTGCCCCAAGAGATAGCACATGCAGAGCTATGTAGAGCGACTGTAGAGGAGGAGCTGGAGCGGCTCCAGCCTGCCTATGCTGTGCTAGTGTAGTTGGTAGCCGCCACGCCTCCTCAGCTGAAAAATCCATCACGTGATTCTTCCAGCATCCCGCCCCTCTCCTCCTACCTCTGCTCCCTCCTCCAATCGCGCTCCTGGCAGCATAGGGGAGAGGACAGAGTACAGCGTCCCTCCCCTTCCCTCCGGTCCTGCAAGGCACTATGGGAATTGTAGGCAAGAAGTAGTACAGAGTGAATGGCCACAAGCAGGTGAGTTTTTATGTTAGCAGCTAACATAATAAAATTTTTCTTCATCACTGGTGGGCACTGACAGGCAGCACTCATGTGGCACTATACATATATAAATATATATATATATATATCTATATCTATAGAGATATATATATCTATAGATATATATCTCTATAGATATAGATATATATCTATATATAGATATATCTATCTATATATAGATATATCTATATCTATCTATATATATATATATATAGATATATCTATATATATATATAGATATATATATATATCTATATATATATAGATATATCTATATATATAGATATATCTATATATATATATATATATAGATATATCTATATATAGATATATATATATCTATATATAGATATATATATAGATATATATATATATATAGATATATATATATAAAATATGCAATTGATTATATTAAAAAAAAATCAAATATATGTGATAGTTTTCTATAACTAGCGTTGCAGGAAATGTCATTCTTGAATGTGTGCGCTGTAATATGTTTCTCCACAAATTCAGGGTACTTTGTCGCAGTAAGACCCCTTTCACACCGAGCCGCCTATAGCGTCGGCGGTAAAACGCTGCTATTTTTAGCGGTGTTTTACCGTCGGATTTGCGGCGCATTTTGGACGCTAGCAGGGCGCTTTTACCCCCCCCGCTAGCAGCCGAGAAAGGGTTAAAACCGCCCGCAATGCGCCGCAATAGCGGTGTTTTGCCGGCGGTATCCCAGCGCTGCCCCATTGATTTCAATGGGGAGCTGCGGTGGAGGAGCAGTAAACACATTGCTCCTTCACCGCTCCAAAGAAGCTGCTGACAAGACTTTTCCTGACGTCCTGCCAGCGCAGCGCTCCGGTGTGAAAGCCCTCAGGCTTTCACACTTGAAACAATAGAGCAGCTGTGTGAGGGCGTATTGCAGGCGCTATTTTTAATGCTATAGCGCCTGCAAAACTCCCTCGGTGTGAAAGGGGTCTTAGTGGGCTTAGCACTATATGACCATATAGTATGACCAAACCCCCGTATTTTTTTGAATATGTTCAGGTGTTTTTAACTAGCCTTGAAGGAAATGTCATTCTTGAATGTGTGCGCTGTAATCTGTTTTGTACTGTTTGTAGGTCTTATAGCAGCACAAAAATGGTGGAATATTAAATGGCATGAACTAGATTCACAAAAAAGGTGGAATATTAAATGACATGAACTAGATCCACAAAAATGGTGGAATATTAAATGACATGAACTAGATCCACAAAAATGGTGGAATATTAAATGACATGAACTAGATCCTCACAAAAATGGTGGAATATTAAATGACATGAACTAGATCCTTCACAAAAATGGTGGAATATTAAATGACATGAACTAGATCCTTACCTGGAGTTTCCCTTCCTGGTGTGGTTATTAGTTTTTTATGTTACATAGCTTATTCCTTTTATTATCAGTTATCCACGCATCGTAGAACCTTTGTCTTTTGTTTTTTGATTTTCTATCTGCATCTTCTTACTGGTTTTATTCCTTTGGCGTCCACTGGTTTTTATTCCTTTGGCGTCCCAGGAATTCACTCATTTAGATAAGCGCCGCAGATTTATCCCTCTTATCATTGGTTTTTAGGTGTGTGAACACTATTATTTGTGGTCGCTATTCTTTCCTTCTTTGATGAGCTTGATTTTATATATTATTGTTGTTGTTTACTTAACCTTTATTTCATTTATTTATTTGGTTTTGGTACATAGCATATTCCTTTTTTTAGTATCAGGTATCCACGCATCTTAGAACCGTTGTCATCTGTTTTTTGAATTTTTATTTGCATCTTCTTACTAGCTTTCATTTTTTTGGCGTCCTAGGAATATACTCATTTAGATAAGCGCCGCAGATTTATCCCTCTTATCAATTGTTTTTAGGTGTGTGAACACTATTATCTGTGGCCGCTATTCTTTTCTTCTTTGATGAGCTTTGATTTTATATATTATTGTTGTTGTTTACCTATCCTATTTTTTATTTATTTATTTTGTTTTTGGTGTGCGCACAAGTACTTATTACCTTACTTATAGCAGCACCATCTTGAATTTAAACGCATTGTAGGGTTTGCCCCCCAAATATGTTTTTGTATATGTGATAGTCAATCGTGCAAAAACCATACAATTATAGTCCAATTAGAGCTGTGTATTAAAAAACAGTCCAAAAAAACTGTATTCGTGAATCCAATGAAACATACAGGAGCTCAGTCCACAAATGACATCTGCTGTAAGGCTGCTTTCACGCTGGGGTGGAGTCGGCAGTAAAGCGCCGCTATTTTTAGCGGCACTTTACCGTATATTTGTAGTCTTTTATAACAGTTTGCTATTAATATTTTATTATTTATGTTCGAAGGTATCCTACGTGTTGTTACCATGCAATCTTTTACTGTTCTGAGTTGTTAATTTATTGTTCATTGTTATTGTTGAACCAAAATTCTTTGGCAAGAATAAAATACAAAATATGCATTGAAAAGTTTTATCTCCATCTTATCTTCTTAACAATTGGTAGTCGTATCCCAAAAAATTCTAAGAATTATTTTTTTTTATCTCATGGACGAAATGTGAGAAATAACGTATATTTCATATAATCCTTCCATAAACATATACCACATACACTACATATATAATTTGAGGAATATATGCTTATAAAATCGTTTACCATTTGCCAAAAAAAAAAAATGTCCCCGGATTTCATTTTGAAAATCTGGTCACCTTAGCTTAAGGCGATCTCTGCTTTTTGTGGAACTGAATGCATAGGTCCCCTCAGTTCTCAAGCCACAATGTGCATGTATGCACAACACATTCACACATTATGGCACACATACCTTCCAAAGTGGCTTCCTCCAGCGATGTAAAGTCCACAAGCTTCTTAAACACTCTGTTGCCACTCCTGCCATCTTCACCCTTTCTTCTGGGCCTGGCATCTACAGACATCTTGAGTGACCGGAACAAGGACTGGTATAACTCAAAAGTTATCGCAGCACCCACTGTATGCAGAGATTGATGCACACTCAGTGTGCAAGTACAAACAATTGCTGGCGGGCAGAAAATTAGCTTTTCGGTGTCTCTTCTGTGATAAAATCCTACACGCTAACATTTTTCAAAGCTTTTATTTCCTCTAGTGGGCCTTTATTCAACATATCCTCAGGTGTGTTGAAAGTTTATTTTAAAGTTAAACAATTGCAAATAATATACATTGAAAAATGATGCAATCAGTTACCACATCTAAAGAATGATAACAAATGAAAGTACCGTATTTTTCACTCCATAAGACGCACCCGGCCATAAGACGCACCTAGGTTTTAGAGGAGGAAAACAAGAAAAAAAATATTCTGACCCATACAGAGGCCTGGCAAATAAATGTACCTTAGCCAGTGGTATATATTCCTGTAATAAATAAAGATACACCAGTGTTTATGTGAGTATAATCTGATGAGTGAGTGATTGGATCTTATAAGGCCATACAGTGTAGATCTATAGAAGGATGTCTCCCATGTTCCTATAGATATATAGCACAGTATGCACACATCACTGTCATAATACAAGCAAATATCTTGAAATGGCAAGAAAAGAAGGTGAGAAGCATAGTAGTTAGCCATGTCTCTTTTCATCTATCTAAGCCTGGTCTCCACATAAATACTCCCATAAATACTCGATCATATATTTCAACATTATAAAACACACACGCCGCTTGACGCTCTCGTCCCCCAACGTTACTTTGACTGACAGTCAGGCAGCTACTTCTCCATCTCACCGCCCATCCCACTCATTCAGCCAGTTGGCCCCACCCCCTCTGCCGCCATTGGCTCGCAGCAGCCCGGGAGGAAGGCATCCCCAGAAGCGTCATCGGGATGGCCACGATTGGTGACAGCGGACTCTTACGTCACGACCCCATGTTGGGCTAGCGGTGCCACGATTGGAGGCGACGTGGCAGTGTCTTCACATGGGCTTGGGCAGGGTCAGCTTCTGGTTAGCTGGAGGAGTGTGTAACCAGTTGTGGAAAAGTGAGGGCGGCCCGAGTTGGTGGTATGTCCCGTGTGTGTGCATGGAGGTGCATGGAGGCATGGAGCGGAGGCGACGGTGACCGGGGGGGGGGGCCTGGTCAATATTCACTCCAGAAGACGCACAGACAGTTCCTCCATTTTTGGGGGGGAAAAAGTGCATCTTATGGAGCGGAAAATATGGTAGGTAGATGGGCACATGCTGGGTCATTAGCAAAACTGCAAACTTTTTATTGAGCATATGCCTTTGTGAGTGTTGTGCCTTTTGAAATGTTTTTAACCTAGGCCTTTATATAGATTTTAAAAATAGTAGCAAATTGAAGTGTTAAACCAGGGGTAGGCAACCTTTTAAGCACAGTGTGCCGAAAAATGTTTTCAAAGAAATTGAGCGTGACGATTTTATAACAAAAAAATGTTAACTTCACACTCTCAATCACAAAAAGGATTTTGTATAAAGTAAATGCTGTAAACTACTTGAGTAATAGTGACTAACATCCTGCACTCTCATGCCTTTAGTTCAGCCCCAATTCCTGTACCTCCAGTCCTCAGATCAGCCCCAATTCCTGCACCTTCACACCTCAGATCACTTTACCCCCTGCAAATATGTCCCCCCACTGTACCCCACTTCTCATCTGTCCCCTCACTGTACTACCCTGCACATCTGCCCCACCTCTGTACCCCTGCTCATCTGTCCCACCACTGTAACCCCTTGCACATCTGCCCCACCACTGTACCACTCTGCTCTTCCGTCCCACCACTGTAACCCCCCTGCTCATCTGTCCCAACAACCTGCCCCCTTTCTCATCTGCCACACCACTGTATCTCCCTGCACATCTGCTCCACCGATGTACCCCCATGCTCTTCTGTCTCACCACTAAACCACCTTCTCACCTGACCTACTGAACCCATCTGCTCATCTGCCCTACCACTGTCCCCCCTGCTCATCTGTCTCACCTCTGTACCCCCCTGATCTTCTGCCCCACAACTGTAACCCCCCGCTCATCTGTCCCACCAATGTACCTCCTTTCTCCTCTTCCCCCCCCACTGTACCTCCCTGCACATCTACCCCACCTCTATACCCCTCTGCTCTTCTATCCCACCTCTGTACCCCCCTGCTCTTCTGCCCCACCTCTGTACCCCCTGCTCTTCTGCCCCACCACTGTAACCCCCTGCTCATCTGTCCCACTAATGCACCTCCCTTTCACATCTGCCCCCAAAACTGAACCCCCCAGCTTATCTTTTCCACCACTGTAACCCCCTTCTCATCTGGCACAACACTGACCCCCCCTGCTCATCTGTCCCAACACTGTAACCCTCTGCTCATTTGCCCTATCACTGTACTGTACTGTGCTCTTCTGTCTCACCGCTGAACCCCCTTCTCACCTCTCCCACCACTGTACCTCCTGTACTTCTGCCAAACCAATGTGCTCCCCTGAAGATCTGCCTCGCTGCTGTACCCTGTTCTTCTGTCCCACCGCTGAACCCCCTTCTCATCACTCCCACCACTATAACCCTCTTTCCCATCTGCCACACCACTGCACCTCCTGCACATCTGTCTCACCTATGTACCCCCTGCTCTTCTGCTCAACCTCTGTACCCCTCTGCTCTTCTGCACCACCACTGTAACCCCCTGCTGCTCTGTCCCACCAGTGTACCTCCTTTCCCCGTTGCTCTGCCACTGTACCCCTCCTGCACAACTGCCCCACCTCTGTACCCCCCTGCTCTTCTGCCCCACCAGTGTAACCCCCCTGCTCATCTGTACCACTATCTGGCCCATCACTGAACCCCCCCTGCTTCTCTGTCCTACCACTGTAACCCCCTTCTCATCTGGCACAACACTGAACCCCCCTGCACATCTGCTTCATCGCTGTAACCCACTTGCTCTTCTGTCCCACTGCTGAACCCCCTTCTCATCTCTTCCACCACTGTACCTCCCCGGACATCTGCCCCACCATCGTACCATCGTACCCTCCTGCTCGTCTGTCCCACCGCTAAACCTCCCCCCCCTCCGCTCATCTGCCCCATCGCTGTACCCTCCTACTCATCTGCTCCACTGCAGTACCCTCTTCTCATATATGATATGCGTGATATGAGAGTGGTGAAAGGAAGCAGAGATGAGACATATCTACCTGTCCTGGCACACTCATCCCCACTGATCCACCTTTTGCATTCAGCCCATGTGCTTGTATGTGATGTATGTGATGTCACATACAAGCATCTGGAATGATGAGCTCAGGTCAGGGGCATTTTCTGAAAGCAGTGGGCCTGTATGCAAGATCAAGCCCCTGCAGCTGAGAAAAAGTGCGGTGCCGAGCGCCGCAGCACAATTGGGTGTGAGTTTCATTGAATACTGGCTGTGACTTAAAGGCACACAGAGTGCAGGGGTTCAGTAGTAAGTGATGCAGAGTTCAGAGGTTGGGAGTAGGTGATGTAGAGGTTGGTAGTAGTAGCTAATGCAGAGCTGAGGGGCAGTAGTAAGTGACAAATACACACAAACATATATATATATATATATATATATATATATATATATATATATATATATATATATATATAGATCTATATATCTATATATAGATATATAGATCTATATATATATATATATAGATATATATATCTATATAGATATATATATCTATATATCTATAGATATATATATATAATTTTTTTTTTCAACAAAGTTCCCAGAAGCTCAACAGTAATTCCACAAACTGTCACCTGATTGTAGTTTTCTCAATTATAGTGAAATCCCTTCTGAGATTGGTAGTGGCAACCAAGTGAGTCATCTTCCTCCAGATGGTTGGGCGGGCTAGCAGGACTGTGATTGGCTTTGGCAGTGACCAATAACAATCCTCCCCCTCCTGGAAACAGGGACCGTCCCCCCCCCCAGCAGAACTGCATCCAATCTCTTCCGCCTTAACAAGAGCTGACGATCGCAGCTACAGCAAAGGTGCGGCATGGGGAATTGTGAGATTGGAATGCATTAGTGTCTCACTGACACTTCCCTGCGCTGTTCTGCTGATGGGGAGGGAGCTGGGTTTCGGCAAAAGAGGCTTTGCGTGCCACTTCCAGCACTAGTGCCGGGAGTTGCCTACCCCTGTGTTAAACAGCGTGTGCTTTGGTCAAAAGCAATTATGGATGTTTGTATTTATTACCTTTTGTAGCAAAGATCTTTTGGTGGTTGAACCCTCTGCCTGTGCTTTGGCCCGCTTTGTTCTCTTCAAGCTAAACAATATTATTTTATTGAATTCAGCTATTTCCTAAGAAGAACCAAGCTACAAAGTGGCAGTGGAAGCATGTAAACAGAATGTCTGTCGATCTCTTTTTTTTGCTGGAAAATTAATGAGATTCACATTTAGCTGAGATCTTATTATTCCCAGCCTTGTATTAAATGTTAATCAAATCTTGGGAATTAGTCTTTTGCTATTTATATAGACATTTATGCAAATTGTTCTTCTAACATACAAATTATTTCTGTGTTTTTTGGAGTTTAACATTTCAAATACTCCAAGATCATTTTTAATGTTAGCATGGCCACCAAAAGCCTAACATCACAAGTGATATAACTGATTCAATATGATGTCTTGATTTAAATAATTGGGCTGGATAGGCAGTAACAAAACAAACAATAATGACTAGCACAGCTGTGGATGAAATTCTCTGTGATCCTCTAAAGACTGTTGTCTTTTTCTTAAAAATAGAGCTGCACAGAAGTGATGGGTCAAATGTTACAACAGGACATGGAAAACTGGTGTGTGTATCCAGAACTGACATTTTAGTTCATGGTAGTTTCTTCTGTCTTCTGGGTTTTGGTGAGCTGTTCATTTTGCAAGAGAATTTGCCTTGGAGCTTAGTGAATGCTGACTTAGCTAATGCTGACTGAAAGCTCTGCTGACTTACATCATCCAATCATTTAAGAATGTCATATCTGACGAAACCAGTCAGGAAGGGGCCAAGCTCGTGACGTCATCACGATCTGAACTGTACCTGCAGCTAGTTTTCACAACTACTGTATATTTGTTTGGTGTATTTTACCACTTGCACAGTCTACTATCACTTGTTTTCTTTTCACTTACATCATCCAATCATGTACAAGAAAAACATTTTTTTTGTTTTTTTTTCAATGCACATGATTAAGTATTCTTTGCAAACACATTTTTCAAGCTCTGGGCAAATTCCCTCGCACAGTGCAACTTGATAAATGAACAACCTATTGGCTTTTAGTAAATCAGCCCCTCTGAGTCTGCATGCATGCTGTGGCCTAAAGAAGGGATTCCCACTCTAATTGCTGAATTTTGTAAATATTTCATATCCTGGGGGATGCAACAATTCTGTCCATTTTTGGGGAAACTGTTACGACAGAAGAAGGAGAATGGCCGATGCTTGCCTATCTTTGAAAGTGCAAGCTCAGGAGGCTATCATCTTTAATTTTCACTGCCTGACAGGGGCCTGACCCAGAGTAAGAATATTATTTTAGCTATCCCAACGTTTCACTGACTGCATGCTTCTCCTGGGCAAGTGTCTCAGGCTGGTCATAGACGGTTCGAATCTCGACCGGTTCAGGAACTGGCCGGAATTTAAAACGTGAGTGGGCAAGCTGAATGTACCAAGAAGCAGCTAGCAATATGTACCGTCTTCTCCCAGTGGGGATGGCTACCCCCGCCACCCCGCCAGGAGCAGGCAATTGCTTGGCAAGAGGGATTCCCCTGTCAGCATTGTCTGTGTTGATGGGGGAATCATGCAAATTTCTTTCCTGCAACCCATGGTTGCAGGAAAGAAATTCTCACCGTCTATTGCCTGCTTTACTGACAAGTAAAACACAAATGACAGTCCTGGATATTGCAAAATATTCACAAACAAGTCACCCATGGCAACTCCCATACTTCAATTCTGACAAACTCCTTTTGAGGATTCTTACTTATACCCTGTAATGAAAACCTTGGAGCTTACTAAATCATTTTGCATATCTATGGTGATGAGGGCAAGGAAAGAGAAAGTCGGAAAGTCATTAAGTTCTTGAATTTACCAGAGGTAATAACTCTAATGGATTAATTTGCAAATACAATGTTGGTTCTTTTTCATAAATAAAAAAAAATCAGTTTAAAAGTATTTAGTGTCACATCAATGCATTTGAAGACAAAAAACTCTGGCTTATATAACTATAGTGGATGCAAGTACACACATTAGAATGTAATTACCAGGCATTAGCATAGTTAAAGACACTAAGGTTTGTAACAATGTTCTATATCAAAATACACTCCCTGAACACAGAACAAATATTACTTTTAAGAAAATTACATTTTGCCTTTGTTACTGTCATGTACATTATAATAAATTTAGGTAATAAAGTTGCAAATAACAGGTAATGAAAATTCAATTCTGATTACAAGGCTGATAAAGCAAAATACATTTCCTATTTATACACTACAGGACATTGAATCTTAACCTGAATCTTAACAATGGGTTATACTGTATGCAGCTTTATATAGGTGATTGGACATTGGCAAAAAAAAAGCCTCCAGGACACCCCCTGTATAACCCCTCCCACTCTCAGCAAACCTCAAATTTTTTTGCTGGTGTCCTTAGATGATGAATGTCTTCTCTCTACTGAGAATAAAATGTACCTCAGGAACATTGTTCACCCCCTCCATATGTCCTACCTTGAAGCATCCCAAGGGAATTTCTCTCCAATGTCTCAGTTTTGTACTCATACGCATAGTGTTTCTATCTCTTGGCTATAGATTCCTTCGGACAGTCAGATTGCCTTTTTGTCATTCCTGAAGCAGTGGTGTCACTAGGGTTGGTGTCACCTGGTCCAGTAAAATATGATGTCATCTCCCCTCCACCAAGTATAGTCCCCCTCAGTACAGACCCCCTGTCCACTAAGAATAGACCCCTCTCCCTCAGTACAGATCCACATTCCCTTAGTATAGACCCACCTCCCTCAGTCCAGACCCCCTTCTCTACTAAGTATAGACTCCCCCTCCCTCAATACAGACCCTCCCTCCACTAAGTCCAGACTGCCCCTCCCTCAGTACAGACCCCCCTTCCCTCAGTATAGACCCACCTCCCTCGGTCCAGACCCCCCTTCTCCATTAAGTATTGACCCCCCCTCCCTCAGTTCAGACCCCCCCTTCTCCACTAAGTATAGACCCCTCCTCCCTTAGTCCAGACCCCCCTCCACAACCCCCTCCACTAAATACAGACTGCCCCTCCCTCAGTACAGACCCCCCTTCCCTCAGTATAGACCCACCTCCCTCGGTCCAGACCCCCCTTCTCCATTAAGTATTGACCCCCCCTCCCTCAGTCCAGACCCCTCTCCTCCCTCAGTCCAGACCCCCCTCTACGACCCCCTCCACTAAGTACAGACTGCCCCTCCCTCAGTCCAGACTCCACTTCCCTTAGTATAAACCCCCCTCCCTCAGTCCAGACCCCCCCTTCTCCACTAAGTATAGACCCCCCCCTCAATACAGACCCCCCTCTCCACTAAGCATAGACTCCTCCTTCCTCAGTCCAGACCCCCACTCCACTAAGTACAGACTGCCCCTCCCTCAGTCCAGACCCCCCTTCGCTCAGTATAGACCCACCTCCCTCAGTCCAGACCCCCCCCTTCTCCATTTAGTATAGACCCCCCTCCCTCAGTCCAGACCCCCCTCCACTAAGTACATACTGCCCCTCCCTCAGTCCAGACCCCCTTTCCCTCAGTATAGACCCGCCTCCCTCAGTCCAGACCCCCCTTCTCCACTAAGTATAGACCCCCCTTCCCTCAGTATAGACCCGTCTCCCTCAGTCCAGACCCCCCCTTCTCCACTAAGTATAGACCCCCCTCCCTCAGTACATACCCCCCTCTCCACTAAGTATAGACCCCTCCTCCCTCAGTCTAGACCCCCCTCCACTAAGTACAGACCCCCACATAAGCAGCCAATATGATCTGTATCAAAAACACAGTGAGGTCTATGGTACTCACAAACCATAGTCCATCGTCCGGCTTCCTGGTGTATAGATCGGCTTCCAAGCTGCTCCGCCTGAGGCATACACCTTCCACTGTGGGGTTGCTATTCCAAAGAGCTTCAGTTTGTGACATATAGCTGCGGTGGATTCCTCAACCCAGCTCAGGCAGGTCTAGCTGTGCAGTTAGTGAATTATGAGGTAACGCTGAGATTAGGGGGCCCGTCCCCACGTCAACATGTTCGTTCCAACCCCAGAATTTTGTCAGGACGTACAGAACACTAGGCTGTCACTGGGTTAAGTGCAGGGGTGAGTCCCTGGTATTTTAATGGGATTATAGTCAAGCTTAAAGAGGAACTTCACTCTCTCAATTAACATTGACTATTTTTAATCATTTTGCTGCTAGCATTCGTTAATAGCTAGGAAAGTGTATGATATTTGCTTGTTTTAAACCTTTTTTACATTTCTTCATTTACTTCCTAGTTTCCAGGCCTAGGCAAATATTGTAATACGTCCCAGGAGTCTTCAGGATGGAAGGAGCGTTTTTCTCAGCTAAGCACACCTTTTTGCCTGTATGCCCTATAAGGGCAGATGGATTCTAGAAAGTAAATGCCACATTATTTATCTGCCCTTATTCAAGATGGCCATGGCCAGAAATGCTAGGGGGTGTTTTTTAAAGTGATTTTTCAGTAACATAAACCATGGAGATACGGATGAGTCGGTGTGTTTTCTTTGAATATTAAAAATGAATTAAATAGCATTTTTTGGTTTGTGGGCTCAGATGCAGTATAGTTCCACTTTAAGGTTGGCCATAGACCGAGCGATTTACTTGGTTGCAGGAAAGAAAATCACTCAATTCTCCCATCAACACAGACAGTGTTAACAGGGGAATCCTTCCCGCGGAGCCATAGTGTTCTCCCGACGGTGGGGTGGGCGGAGACCATCCCCACTAGGAGAACACAGTGATTATTGCTAGAGGCATTAACAGCCACTAGCAATAATCCCATTTAACATCCTGTAAGGCTGCTTGTAGCTAAGTCGATTGATGAATCAAATTGGGTACATTCAGGCTGCCCATATACAGTTCGAAAACCTGGCCGGTTCCTACTGAACTGGCTGAGATTTGAACTGTCTATGGCTGGCTTAAATGTGGGAGGCCTTGGCGTATTTAAACAACAGAAATCTGGCCCTTCACTATCTATGTCTGATCCTAACAATATAGATTTGGAGAAGTGTTTTAGCATTAAAAAGGTTGCAAACTATTTTTACAGGGCTTGGACCAGTCCACTGTCAGGTAGATCATGTACCAAAGGAGAGCAAGGTGTGTAATACTTTAAGCAATCTCAAAGAACCCAAGACTAACTTCTAGGGAACTAAAGGCCTCTCATGTATTGGTGAATGTTAGTGTTCATGAGTCCACCTTCAGAACATTGAACAACAATGGTGCGCACATCAGGGCTGCAAGGAGAATGGTACTACTATGCGATAAGACATTTCTGCCAATCCCTAGCTTGATAAAGGCCAAGACTCAATTGAATCCATTGGTGGTTGATCATTGTGAGCACCACATTCCTTAACTTGTCAAAATCCACACATTCAATATAAATGGAACTTTATAGGTGTGCAATATGTATTACAAAATCATATTTTCATAAAAATCTATAAACTTTTTATAAGTACAAAAAACAGACTGATTATTTCCATAAAATACATATAACATCGTGTATAATAATAAAAAAAAAAAAAAAACCACAACAAGCAACTGTGGAATTTCAGAAATACTACCCCTGGTCCTGGTATGTACTTAAAGTGGTCTTAAACCCGAAAGCAAAAATGAAAAGTGGTTTTAAAGTCATAAGATTTTTTACCTTAAAGCAGAGGTTCACACAAAAATTGAACCTCCGCTTTTTGGAACCCCCCCCCCCTCCAGTGTCACATTTCAGGGGGAGGGGGTGCAGATACCTGTCTAATACAGGTAGTTGCACCCACTTCTGGGCGTAGACTCCCACGGGAGTCAACACCACTTCCCTTCCCCCCGCTCTGTCTGCTGAGACACACACAGGTCCCAGAGACAGCAGCGCGACTCGCGCATGTGCAGTAGGGAAGGCAAGGCTTTATTTCCTGACTCCCTTACAGAAGATGGCGGCGGCAGCATCCGAGGACCGAGGGACAGTTCGGCCTCGGGTGCCGACATCTCTGGACCCTGAGGCAGGTAAGTGTCCTTATTTTCAAAGTCAGCAGCTGCAGTATTTGTAGCTGCTGACATTTATTTAATTTTTTTTTCGCGGGACTCCCTCTTTAATGTATTTTATGTCCTGTCCTGTATCCTGTATCAATCCAGCACTGTGCTTGTCTGCAGAACTTTTCTCTACTCTCTCGCAGACTTGGCTGAGAGCAGTGGAAGCCATTGGCTCCTGCCGCTGTCAGTTAAAAGGGAAGAATGGGCTTGGATTTTTTTTCTTTCACAACTGTTTTTTATTTATGAAATAACATAAAGTATTGTACATGTAGTTCGAACAGAAATGGTACAATGACAATGGGTAGAACAAGGCAAAAGTACAGTCATAATCCAATTGACCATGCATAAACTTTAACGTAGATCTAGTCTCAAGTCCTGTCGTAGAGTAAGTGGCTCTCATCTACAGGGCAATATTTGGGTCAAGCATCCTGGGTGGTACAATTATATTGTCTTACTTAAGTGTAATAGGATATACTATAGCCTGTTATCTTTGAGAGAATAATGTGTATGTGGAAGTCTAAGGAAGCGTGAGGTGGCTCTCACTAGGAGGAGAGGTTTTTCGGTTGTCGGTTGTCAGGGTATATGTGGTGAACGGTGAGAGAATCTTATATGGAGATTGCAAGGTATTTTATTAATGATAGCTTGGTGAGATCATAAGATATCGGACAGGTAAGGGAAGAGAAAGTAGTGGAAGGGGGAAGAGGAGAGAAAAAGGATGGGCGAGAGAGAAGGAGGGGAAATAAATAAATAGATAAAAAATAAAAAAAAAGGGGGGGGGGGAGGGGGAAGAAGGGGGGTGGGGGTGGTGTAGGGTATTAGGGTTGACCGTGTCTTGCTTCCCTCCCCAGGGATTGATTATTTGCCTATAGTTCCATCAGGAACTGAGTGGTTGCACGGAGGGGGGCAGCCCTTAAGGGATTGTAGGTCTCCAGTTTTAGATTATGAGAGGGGTGTATGTCTCTTCTGGAAAATCAGTTATAGAGTACGGTAACTCTAATATTTAAGTAGTTAGAGTATCTAGTCAGGAGATGTCCGTTGTTGTCTGGAAATGTATCCAGTACGCCCATTTGGTCCCAAATTTTTTAGGGGTATCACATGCAATGTGAATCAATTCTTCCATTTCAGCAATTCTTTTAATTCTACTAAACCATTCCTTAATTGATTGAGTGTTGGGAGATTTCCAATGTATCTGGATACATTGCTTTGCTGCATTAATCAGGTGCATTGCTAGTGATTTTTGGTAGGATTTGTGTGGTAGAGGTGAATGGTGTAGAAGAAACTGAGCTGGAGATAGTTCCAAGTCATAGGATGTTACCTGAGAGGTAATGCAGTGTACTTCCTTCCAGAAGGTTTGGATATGTGGGCAGGCCCACCAGATGTGTAACAGCATGTCACATTCACTGTGACATCTCCAGCATACTTCTGGGATTTTTTGTTTTAAATTTATGTAGTAGGGCTGGTGTGCAGTACCAACGCGATTGGATTTTGAATCCATTTTCTTGTGTGGAAACATTAATAGAGCCCTTATGGATATTAAGGTAAATTTGTTCCCAGTCTTCTGGTGTTAAGGATAAGGATACGTCCCTTTCCCATGCCTTACTGGCTGTGGTGTTGTTGGGGTGGTATTCCGTAAAGAGAAGAGAATGAGTGGTGGATATGAGGTGATTTTGGGGGGATGTTTGTGTACAGAGCATTTCGAAAGATGTGAGCTGTCTTAAGCAGCAAGAGTTTTGTCTAAGGATCCTAGGTAATATGAGATAAACAGGTATGTCCATGGGTGATAGGGGGTTTGTCCATTAGGGTGGATAGGTGAGAGGCAGGTCGAAGCTTCCCTCGATCGTAAAAGTGGTGGGCTACAATTTGATCATTCGACCAGTACGCGATTAAAAAGCTATTGTTCATACCTGGGGGGAAATCTGGGTTCAGTTTTATCGGGGTCAATGGGCCTGGTATAGACGATAAGGAGGTATGGTTACACACTTTGCGGAAGCATTGTATAGTAGGTCCGATTAGAGGGTGGGGGCATATCTCGGGAGGGATATGGTGTTCTGGTGTCCATGGTAAAGACCTAAGGGGAGGGCCTGTAAAAGATGTTTCTAGACCGACACAGTCTTTGTTGGGTGTGTGTATATTCCAGTCAATTATTCTGGTCAAGTGCACGACTTTGTAGAGGAAGAGGAAGTCAGTGAGACAGCAGATCACATCTCTGGGGGGGTCTGTGTCTGTTCCCCTGGGGCGCAATGCTCTGTGTATGCATTCCAGGGCAATTGGTGTGTCAGGGGGCCTCTCCAGAAGGTCGTTGAATAGGGCAGTGACAGAGAGGGAGAGCTGGTTAAGATCTATTGACTCTGGGAGGCCTTTTACCCGAAGATTGCGGCATCTCCCGCAAAACAAATTGCACTCCTGTGATCCATAGGAGAAGTCCAGCCAAACAAGCTCAGGCTGGACTTCTCCTTTAAATCCAGTAATGTTTGCTACAATAGGGACGCCAGTGGGGGACCCCATTAGAGGAGGTTCCGGGCTGTTCTGTGAAATACCATTGCACAGAGCAAGTATTACATGTTCATTATTTTAAAAAAAGAAATTCACTTTAATATATTGCAGCTTAAAAGAATTAAAGCTAAAGCTTGTTTGTCTGTACTTCTCCTATGGATCACAGGAGTGCAGTTTGTTCTGCCCTCCTGTGACCCATTTTCAGCAGACAGCGGGCTGAAGCCCATTGTCGGCTGACGTCACAGAGCCGGCCTAGGCTGGGGAAAGATCGCGACCATATGGTCAGGATCCACCCAGATGCCTAGACCGGCACCTGGCTCAACCTCTCAGCAAGCTGCTGAGAACCTGAGCCAGCCCCCTCCACAGTCCAGCGCTCCAGTGAGTGTGGGGGCAGAGAGCCAATGACTGACATTCCCCAGCTCTCTGCTCACAGAGCACTGAGAACTGAGCGATCAGTGGAGTTTGATTGCTCAGTTCTCAGCCTAATAGCTGGAGGGGACAAATGCATCAATGGATCAATGCTGCATCCACCTAGGTAAGTATGATTACAAAAACAACGCAATTTCTCTTTTAATAAAAGCTTAAATATGGTGGCTGCATTGGTTTTCTTTTTTAGTCTTGTTCCCCTCTGTTTTCACCTGGTGATCTGGCCAGTAACGCACCTCCTGTCTTAGAGTGTCCCCACTCTGGAAGAAGGCGCACAGGGGTAACTTTGGACAGCAGATTTAGATGAGAGAGCGAGAGAGATGCAAAAAACAATATATATCATAGAATGTGCTACCTTTTTCCTATCTGCTCTAACAAGTGGTAAAAGTACAAAGCTGTTACATTAATATCAGATCAATGCAATTTGCATAATACAGACTAAATTGTTGACTGTTTCCTTCTCTCAGAAAAATCAATACAGTTGCTTTGTTTATTTGATCATGCATCCTTTGTATACAAGAATACCTCAAAAATGGAAAGGACAAAGTAGGAAACTGACTGATCCAAATGTGCAATCCACTTCTAGGATGTTAAATCACGGAGAAAGCTTATTTATTTTTCATTGAACTTGACACAAGGTCACATACATTAATCAAAGCACCCATACTTCAACCTTGCTGGTTTAATGGTAGTGAATACAGAAATGCCTAGAAAACACATTACAACAATAACAATGTCAGTTTTAATAACTTCATTCACATAAAAATGTTTTCAATAACTGTGCCTTACGTATCTGATATTTGTCGGTAATGTTGCATATTGCTGTGACTAATGTTCTTTCATTTCAAATGTCTTTAAAGTGGAATTCCCGATTAACATAAAGCAGCCCATAGTTTATCCAATTTTATTTCCTTCCACCATGTGTGGGCGCGTGGAACCTTTCTCCAACCAGCAGAGCACAAAGATTACTGCTAGCGAATGTAAAAAATCTGACAGGCTAGTTGTCCACAAGTCGATCAATGGAACGGTCAGTCTGCCCATACATGGATCGAATCTCGACTGGTCCCTGCTGAACCTTTTCACCCATGTATGGCCGGCTTAACTTTGTTAGAAAATGTCCCCTCTCCTGCTATCTATAATACCTAACCTGTGTAAAAAAGATGCTTATAATGATTATTTTCAGCCTGATTCAGTCCAACCATATGATCCCCTGTGTGAGTGAGTTGTAGCTTCCGGGGAGAGGAA
The DNA here is from genome assembly GCA_037952835.1 of Lithobates septentrionalis. NCBI lineage: Eukaryota > Metazoa > Chordata > Amphibia > Anura > Ranidae > Lithobates > Lithobates septentrionalis. The sequence continues at coordinate 4,957,452 of JBBDGP010000447.1, read as the reverse complement.
GGATCACTCAACAATGGCTGGAAACTCCGGGAATGGTGATTTTTTTTTTTTTTTTAATCAAAAAGGTTTTTATTTTGCATAAAGAAGAAAAAGAAAAGAAAAACAAATACAGGCAGCGTACAGACATTCGTATATAACATGTACAAATTTCGGACTTCTCACAAAGCATGTTATAGGAACAATTATCAGTTACCATAGGTTATTGGGAATGGTGATTTTTCAAAAGACACAATGGTGGAATTTGTAAAGGGTGTTGTAGATTGGACACTCCTTCCTCAGTGTGCTTTCTCTCTCCCCAGCCATGCCTTAAGCCTCGTACACACGATCAGATTGTTGGCCAACAAAACCGTGGAATTTTGTCCGAAGGGCAAACTTGTCCTGCATACACACGGCACACAATTGTTGGCCAACAAATATGAACGTAGTGACGTACTAGACGTACTACGTTGTTTTTCAGCTCTTTAGTGCCACCCTTTGGGCTCCTTCTGCTAATTTCGTTTTAGTAGAGGATTGGTGAGTGTTGATTCGCGCTTTTCATTTCGTGCTTTTCAGTTCGTTTCTGAACGGCTGTTCGTCAACCAGCCATGTTGGGGAATCGGAGGAGATAACGTGTTATTTTTTATTGGCCTTGGAGTTATTGCTTTGACATTATTTTTTTTGGTTGAATAATGATTTAATTTGGTATATTTTCTATATTTTTGGATGCATAGAATGCACTTTTCAAGTTCTATTGGCAGATAGCATGTCTAATTTTATTTCTTTTCTTTTTTTAATGCACAATAAAAAAAATTGTGGAGAATGATACTTGGCTATGTGTTTTTCTTCAAATGACAGTTGGGAGTAGGCAGTTACATTTAAAAAAAATACAATGTAAAATTAACAAAGGACACCAACATAATTGTATCTTTGATCTTAAAAACTACGGGATAATGGTGTTGTGGTAACTTGCCCAAAAAAATAAAAAAATAAAAGCATAATAATATTATTCTTGATATCACTGGAGAAAAAAAGCCTTTAAAAATTAGCTTGCAAAAACTCCATCCAGTATCACCAGCAAAAAAGCTTCATTATTATCCCATTAAAGAAGAAGAGAATTGTGTGCTGTGTGCTGCATTTCAAGATTTCATAATTTGCCACGTCATGAATGTTAATTCTCCATTACGAATGCTAGTTTACAAGACCGACCGCTTCTGGCTCGTCCTTGCTTCTGAGCCTGCGTGTTTGTACTTTGGACTTTTGTCCGACGGACTTGTGTACACATGCTCGGAAAATCCGACAACAGACATTTGTCCGCGGAAAATTTTAAAACCTGCTATCCAACATTTGCCTGCGGAAAATCCGACAACAATTGTCCGATAAGGCATACACACGGTCGGATTTTCCGTCAACAGCCTGTCATCACACATTTCCCGACTGAAAATCAGATTGTGTGTACGAGGCTTAAGACATTTTGTAGTAGGGGTGGGGGAAGCCTGATGGGTAAACTGAGGGACTAGTTTTCCATCTAGTGTTGATACTTGTGGTTGACAGTACTTGGCAATGCGAATATCTATCGCTGCTGTTCAATCCAATAGCAGTTTTCAAATCCACCCTGCTGCCATCCACTGTTTATCAACAAGCAGGTGGACCTGATAGGGAATTAGTCCCTCAGTTCGCTATTAGGCTCTGCCCACCCATTGACAGGCCATTTTCGAAATATGGGCATTGCCATTTTTGGGTTATTACATTGCCACTATTCCTGGCTCCTTTGTTTACATTTAACTTTTAGCCAGGAAATCTCATGGCTGACAGCTGAATGGGGCCAGGGATACAGTTTTGTGTGGGAAGCTGTCACGTACATGACAGCTTCCCAGTCGAGACAACTCTGAGTAGTCTTTTACCTCTATATGCCAGATGAGAGCTCGTCATAATTACCACCAGTTTCTTAATCTGTGAACTGGCAGTAATTCTTGAAAATCAGTCACTGCCATAGCGATAGGTTCTTAAAGTGGCAGGGGTCCAAAATTCTTGGATTTTGTTACCTGTGTCAGTAATGCTGCCTAACCTGGTGCAATGCTTGCCTGAGTTAGACGCAGGTATTTTTAAAGTAAAGTGTGCAGCCAACACTGGAGCGAAGGTATGTAGACAGAACTTAGTCAAAAGAGACTGGAGATTAGCAGCATTGAGATAATACATAAAAGGATAAAAATAGGTTAAAATAAGTATTTTATAGGGAAAATACATGGCATTTGTTTAAAATATATCTACTTTAACCCTGTAATGCATGGTTTTGAATTGAGCAATAAAGAACATGCACAAGCAGTAAAAATCTGTAACATCGATTTTAGAAATTAGACCTTCTAGATATGAATAGCTCTTGATGCCATAAAATCTTTCAGAGACTCGCTTAACAGTATCTCCTGCAGTCTGTGTAAAAGAATGTCAATGAAAGATACTGGATGGGGAGTGACAGCCTTTGTATTGACTGTGTCAGATGGAGGAACCCACTGCCAGGCTTCCTGAGAGACATCGGAAGTCAGCAGGTAATTCAATCAGGGTCTAATTCAAAGTGAAGGATCAGGTTTGGGCTGTCTTGTCCTTTTGGAGTTCTCCTTGCATTGGCTGCAATAAAAAAGCTTTATACATAATTTGCCCGTTCTCTATCACATTGCTGGATTTATAGAACTCTCTGTGGTGTCCTTAACCTGGCTAGTATGTGGACATAGCTAAAAGATAAGTGAATTTGAAAACAAAGTGCGCTCATTTATTCTTTTTGCCCCCTTCTTTGACCTAACCTAATCTAATCTTACCTTCCACAGATGCTTAATTTCCTCAATCTGATGGCTGTGGTTCAGATGTTTGTTTACAACAAGCGATGCAAATCTTCACTGTCCTGGCTGCACCTGTGCTTTAGTGCCTCATATATTTCTATAAGACTGTGTCCTGAGCCCAGAGACGCTGGGAGACAGTCATATGAGAATTTGTGGGACTGTAATGTGCAGTCACGGATAGGGCAATGAAGACCTGTGGCACTGGATGTAAACAAACAGCGTAGCCAAGAACATTGGCTGGAGGTAAGTATTCATCACAAAATATGAAAAGGTAAGCTAACTCTTTACATCCTCCCCACCTGATGGTCCCTGATGTGATCCCCATCTTCTGATGTCCTCTGTTACCAGTATACAGGCCAGCACTTTAAAACCTCACAAAACAAACCTGGAAGCTATATAACAGCATAGTTGAAGAGAACCAATGAGAATGACTGACCAAAACCGATTCTCCAGCACTGTGTAGTGATGTTTTTAAGTGCAGAACTGTTAATAAGAGGGGTGGGTAGGGTCATGGGAGTTAGTCCACGTTTTAATTTTTTCGTGAAAAGGTGAACTTTCGTGAAAGGCTTTAAAGCATTTTAACATCTTGTGGCAGACTTACCTGTCAAGTGAAGCCCTCCTGCGCTCTCCCTGTTACTGATCCAGCTGATCCTGGGCTCTTCTTCCTTAATCCGGTCTTGCTTTTGGGTTCGCCTTCTGACCACTTGAGTTGCCAGACGTGATGAGGTTGATCCTGCACATGCGCAAAGAAGTCACTTCATCACAGCACAGAGCAGATGTCGTAAATATGTTCTGAGCTGCACATGCACAGCTCACATCTCAGTACTGCTGACAAGCCGGGAGAGACATTTAGGGCAGAAGAGATCTCTGGGGTCTTTTCTGTTATAAAAACCCTGTCTGTCAGCAGGTTTTCAAATTTTGGCTTCAAAGAATACCACATTGGTCACTCTCCTGTGCTGTGCAGTAAGCTCCAACGCAATTGCAGTCTCCTATCTTGACATGCTTATGTGGATAATGCACACTTCACTGCCCTCCAAGGACCAGGGAAGTGCGAGAACCCTAATAGCATAGAAGAAACCCGAGGGTGCATAGGGCGCATTTTTCTCAATACATGTCTTTATCAAATAAGTTAAAGGTAAGCATACTCACAAACCAGTGCTTGTATCTTTAACATAAAAATCATCCGCTTAAGTCCATGTAGGAATATCCACATCACGTTTCGAGGTTTCCGTTTTCTTCAGAGCCTCTTCTGGATGACTCTTTATAAGGAAAGGGAACTTCTTTGGTCTAGATCTATAGTTATCTATTTGGTACTGGTGCTGCCTAGAGCCTCCTCTTGTTCCCCATGTTTACATGTGATCCTCTGTGATTGGACACAGCTGATCACATGGGTAAAGAGCCGCGTCATCGCGCACATGAGAGCGGCGAGACTGGGGCAACGTCATGTGACACCACCCCAGAACGAGAGAGTATCCCGCCCGCCGTATATTAAACTGACAGCAGGCGGGATCCCCTCTCGTTGGTTAAAACCGCTTTAATGAATCAATTGTAGCACCACAAGAATGCTGCACACTGAGATGTAAAATAATCTTCCTTTATGAAAAAAGCTAACAGGAACAAATTCTATTCTGACATGCTTGTGCTAGGCACAGTGCTTTCTCAAAGAATTCTGTCGTAGGATATACGTATGCTCCTTTGCAGCATTTAGTGGCCATAATACAGTATTTTCCACATGTATCCCTTTGAAATGCATAGAATATGTCCTGAGAAAATGTCTGCATTGCTGTAAATTTGTTCTGTGCGAATAAGGCAGAATTCAATTTTGACCCTACCTGAGAGAAGGAATTTGCATGCAGTTTTCATGGACGAACAGCAATGCAAATATTTTATAAATACACTCAAATGTTATCAATGTTACCCATATTTATTTTAATATAGCAAAGATTAGAGATGCTTTTTTATGACTTATTCTCTAATTTGTAATATAGAACACAAAAGCTACACGGACTTATGAAAAAATGATGTCTGTGTACATACAGTATTTGTACTGTGAATAGTAAAATGATAAGGCCTTTTATTTCAGGGTTGGGCTTATGCTCACAGGCAATGTTCCTGTTTTCCAGAGCCAAGAAAGAAATCACATAACATCCAAGCATTTATACTAAACAATAGTTGGACTAACAACACCAGAAAAGGTGCATCCTGAGTTTGTGATATGTACAACAAATCCTTTTTATACTTTAAGGAATTGCACTGACAGAACCTATAATCTTTTAGATTTTTGTATGTATACTCTGTATATATATATATGTATATATATACATAGATATATAGATATATCTATATATATATCTAAATTATATATATATATATATATATATATATATATACATATATACAGGGCTTTTTTTCTCAGAGAATAGGTGCAGGAACTCCGACCTTCACCCTTTGTTTCTGCTGCCTACCCAACCCTGAGCCCCGTTCCTTGGTTCCACCTCCTACCGATCTACTAGTGCTGTCCATTTTAGAGAATACAGAACCAAGAATCGTTTTTGCTACTAAAGCAGGCCATACGCGGTTGAATTTCGAATGAATTTTCTTTTCAAAATCAGAATGTTCGGTTTTTTTGTGATCCGATGATGCCACCATTGATTTTTGAAATTCGGCCGACCAAGCCTTCAATTTCACCACATGTTGCTACAGAAAACAATTTTCTTGGCCGAGAATCTTCTTTTCTCTCCGTAAATTTTTTTTTCTTATTACATTTCTCGCACGATTCTCCCATCATTGATTAGAAAATCGTTCGTTTTTCAAGAAATTTCCAACATGTCCGATTCCTCAAATTTGATTGCCGCACAAAAATCAGCCCACTAATGGTGCGAAATTCATACGAAAATTCTTTCATACGATTTTCAAAAGAAAGTTCTTACGAAATTCGAACCATGTATGGCCGGCATAAGTGATTTGCACGGAATTTGTTAATGATAACAAAGAAAGACAGTAAAATAGATCCCCTGCAGTGAGCAACAATCAACCCTACCCCAGCAACAGTAGACCCTCACCCCAGCAAAAATAGAGCCCCCACGCAACAATAGAAGACCCCCTGCAACAAAATACCACCCCAGCAACAATAGACCCCCGGCAGCAACAACAGATGTCCCAGCAGACTGCATCAATAGACCATCCAAGAGGCAGCAACAATAGACCTCTCCCTCAACAGTAGATCCCCCCAGAAACATAAGACCCCCCACTAGCAACAATAGATCTACTCAGCAACAATAGACCTCCATGCAAAAATAGATCCCCACCAGTGACAATAGATCTCCCAGCAGCAAGCATCAATAGACCTTCCAGCACACCCCAGCACTCCTTGCAATTACATACATTCATTGCTGAAGGTGCCGGAACTGCGTTCCCCCGCGTTCCTGCTGAAAAAAAAACCCTGTATGTATGTATATATATATAGATAGATATATATCTATCTATATATATATCAATATATATATATATATATATATATATAGATAGATATAGATATATATCCATCTATATATATATAGATAGATATATATCTATATCTATCTATATATATATACACAAAGTATCTCACAAAAGTTGCTGGAGGTGCGTGAACTGCGTGAACTGCGTGTGTATATGTGTGTGTGTGTGTGTGTATATATATATATATATATATATATATATATCACAAAAGTAAGTAGACCCCTCACATTTTTGTAAATATTTTATTATATCTTTTCATGTGACACTACTGAAGAAATTACACTTTTGCTACAATATAAAGTAGTGAGTGTACAACTTGTATAACAGTGTAAATTTGCTGTTCCCTCAAAGTAACTCAACACACAGCCATTAATGTCTAAACCACTGGCAACAAAAAAAATATTTTAATGTAAAAAATGACAAAATAAACATCCAAATAGCAAAAATTCATTACTTAACACCATACATAGACAATATTGTCTATATATGGTGTTAAGTGATGAATTTTTTCTATTTGGATGTTTATTTTGTCATTTTTTACATTATAATATTTTTGATATATTTTGTTCTGATTCGGAATATTATTTCCCCTCAGGCTCTTTTTAAGTGGTACTTGGTTCTGTGCCTTCTTTCTGGTACAATGCACATTTTTCCATAAACTTATTCATGTTACAAGGTCTCAGAATGGGGAGCATGTGTGTTAAATTTGGTGTTATCGCTCTCACTCTCTCACTGGTGGGGATCTATTTTTGTGTGGAGGTCTTTTGTTGCTGGGTAGATCTATTGTTGCTAGTGGGGGGGGGGGTGTCTTATGATTTTAGGGGGGAGCAATTGCTGCTCGGAGGGATCTACTGTTGAGGGAGAGGTCTATTGTTGCTGCCTCCTGGTGGGTCTATTGATGCAGTCTGCTGGGACATCTGTTTTTGCTGCTGGGGGTCTATTGTTGCTGGGGTGGTATTTTGTTGTGTGGGGGCTCCATTTTTGCTGGGGTGAGGTCTGTTATTGCTGGGGGGGTCTACTGTTGCCGGGGCAGGGACTATTGTTGCTCACTGTAGGGGATCTATTTTACTGTCTTTCTTTGTTATTATTAACAAATTCCGTGCAAATCACTTAGTAGCAAAAATGATACTTGGTTCTGTATTCTCTAAAATGGGCGGTATAGGGAGGCGGGTAGGAGGTGGGACCAAGGAACGGTGCTCAGGGGCGGGTAGGGAGGAGAAACGAAGGGTGAAGGTCAGAGTTCCTGCACCTATTCTCTGAGAAAAAAAGCCCTGATTATATATATATATATATATATATATATATATATATATATATACACACATATATATATATATACAGTGCCTTGCGAAAGTATTCGGCCCCCTTGAACTTTTCAACCTTTTGCCACATTTCAGGCTTCAAACATAAAGATATAAAATTTTTATTTTTTGTGAAGAATCACCAACAAGTGGGACACAATTGTGAAGTGGAACGAAATCTATTGGATTGTTGAAAATTTTTTAACTAATAAAAAAATGAAAAGTGGGGCGTGCAAAATTATTCGGCCCCCTTGCGTTAATACTTTGTAGAGCCACCTTTTGCTGCGATTACAGCTGCAAGTCGCTTGTGGTATGTCTCTATCAGTTTTGCACACCGAGAGACTGAAATTCTTGCCCATTCTTCCTTGCAAAACAGCTCGAGCTCAGTGAGGTTGGATGGAGAGCGTTTGTGAACAGCAGTTTTCAGCTCTTTCCACAGATTCTCGATTGGATTCAGGTCTGGACTTTGACTTGGCCATTCTAACACCTGGATATGTTTATTTGTGAACCATTCCTTTGTAGATTTTGCTGTATGTTTGGGATCATTGTCTTGTTGGAAGATAAATCTCCGTCCCAGTTTCAGGTCTTTTGCAGACTCCAACAGGTTTTCATCTAGAATGGTCCTGTATTTGGCTGCATCCATCTTCCCCTCAATTTTAACCATCTTCCCTGTCCCTGCTGAAGAAAAGCAGGCCCAAACCATGATGCTGCCACCACCATGTTTGATAGTGGGGATGGTGTGTTGAGTGTGATGAGCTGTGTTGCTTTTACGCCAAACATATCGTTTTGCATTGTGGCCAAAAAAGTTTGATTTTGGTTTCATCGGACCAGAGCACATTCTTCAACATGTTTGGTGTGTCTCCCAGGTGGCTTGTGGCAAACCTTAGACGAGACTTTTTATGGATATCTTTGAGAAATGGCTTTCTTCTTGCCACTCTTCCATAAAGGCCAGATTTGTGCAGTGTACGACTGATGGTTGTCCTATGGACAGACTCTCCCACCTCAGCTGTAGTTCTCTGCAGTTCATCCAGAGTGATCATGGGCCTCTTGGCTGCATCTCTGATCAGTCTTCTCCTTGTCTGAGCTGAAAGTTTAGAGGGACAGCCAGGTCTTGGTAGATTTGCAGTGGTCTGATACTCCTTCCATTTCAAAATGATCACTTGCACAGTGCTCCTTGGGATGTTTAAAGTTTGGGAAATCTTTTTGTATCCAAATCCGGCTTTAAACTTCTCCACAACAGTATTACGGACCTGCCTGGTGTGTTCCTTGGTCTTCATGATGCTCTCTGCACTTTCAACAGAACCCTAAGACTATCACAGAGCAGGTGCATTTATACAGGGACTTGATTACACACAGGTGGATTCTATTTATCACCATCAGTCATTTAGGACAACATTGGATCATTCAGAGATCCTCACTGAACTTCTGGAGTGAGTTTTCTGCACTGAAAGTAAAGGGGCCGAATAATTTTGCACGCACCACTTTTCAGTTTTTTAATTGCTAAAAAAGTTTAAAATATCCAATAGATTTCGTTCCACTTCACAATTGTGTCCCACTTGTTGGTGAATCTTCACAAAAAAATACAATTTTATATCTTTATGTTTGAAGCCTGAAATGTGGCAAAAGGTTGAAAAGTTCAAGGGGGCCGAATACTTTTGCAAGGCACTGTATATATACACATATATATATATATATATATATATATATATATATCTTTATATATATTATATTAACCAGTTGCCGACCGCCGCACGACGATGTACGTCGGCAGAGCGGCACGGGCAGGCAAAAGGTATGCTTACAGGTATGTCCTTGCCTGCCCGCGGGTGGGGGGTCCGATCGGACCCCCCCCCCGGTGCCTGCGGCGGTCGGCAAATCTCCCCCGGCGATCGGTGGTGAGGGGGAGGCCATCCATTCGTGGCCCCCCCCTCGCGATCGCTCCCAGCCAACGGGATCATTTCCCTGCCTCTGTATTGTACACAGAGGCAGTGGAAATTATGTCATCTCTCCTCGGCTCGGGATTTTCCGTTCCGGCGCCGAGGAGAGAAGACTGGAATGTGAGTGCACCAACACTACACACACAGTAGAACATGCCTGGCACACAAAACACCCCAACCCCCCCCCCGATCGCCCCCCAATCCCCCCCCAATCACCCCCCCCCTCGTCACAAACTGACACCAAGCAGGTTTTTTTTTTTTTTTCTGATTACTGTATCGGTGTCAGTTTGTGACAGTTACTGTGTTAGGGCAGTTAGGGTTAGCCCCCTTTAGGTCTAGGATACCCCCCTAACCTCCCCTAATAAAGTTTTAACCCCTTGATCACCCCCTGTCACCAGTGTCACTAAGCGATAATTTTTCTGATCGCTGTATTAGTGTCGCTGGTGACGCTAGTTAGGGAGGTAAATATATAGTGAAAGAAAAATGTAGCGCATAAACTGTGCAGGAAGTCCTCAATCAAGAAAACAGCTGAAAAATAAATTTCAAAGAATAGTATCCACAGCAATAATATAACTTATAAGTCTCTCAATAAGGATAAATAAAGTCCAGTAAGTGAGTGGAAAAAACTATATATGTGTGGAGTGTCCCAATGAAAATAATAAGTAGTAAACGTGTAACGGCAAATGCTCAAACACAGGTAGATCCTCAAATCTTCCAAAAGAACTGTATCCAACAACTGCATATGTCTTGGTAGAAATGATGTGTAAGAAACTCTTACCAGATACATTGGACTCCCTTGTCAGCGACAGGGAATCACTCGAGCGGGCTGCCTCTCAGGGCCTGGAAGCGGACATCACAACTCTGGAAACCTTCTGGGTCAAACTCTGCATGGATCTCCCAGGGCCGCCAGGTGGGTCCTCCCAAAGGATGGCCAAGGTACGAATCGGCAATCCTGTCAGGCGGTTGTGTTGAAGGTAGAGGTAGCGCAGAGAATGGAGGCCTCGGAAAAGGTCAGCTGGCAGCCTGTGGATATTACATTGATACAGGTGCAGGGAGAGCAAAGAATTTAAACCACTGAAAGTGTCTGGCTGTAGAGGTGGCAAATTTGGGTTCTTCCAAGATCCAATTCTTCTAGATGCTCCAGACCAGGGGTCCTCAAACATTTTAGACAGGGGGCCAGTTCACGGTCCCTCAGACTGTTAAACTGTATCACGCAGGACACGAGGCATGGTAGGTCCGTCCGATAAACTGTATCACGCAGGACACGAGGCATGGTAGGTCCGTCCGGACCTACCATGCCTCGTGTCCTGCGTGATACAGTTTAACAGTCTGAGGGACCGTGAACTGGCCCCCTGTCTAAAAAGTTTGAGGACCCCTGGTCTGGAGCATCTAGAAGAATTGGATCTTGGAAGAACCCAAATTTGCCACCTCTACAGCCAGACACTTTCAGTGGTTTGAATTCTTTGCTCTCCCTGCACCTGTATCAATGTAATATCCACAGGCTGCCAGCTGACCTTTTCCGAGTCCTCCATTCTCTGCGCTACCTCTACCTTCAACACAACCGCCTGACAGGATTGCCGATTCGTACCTTGGCCATCCTTTGGGAGGACCCACCTGGCGGCCCCGGGAGATCCATGCAGAGTTTGCCCCAGAAGGTTTCCAGAGTTGTGATGTCCGCTTCCAGGCCCTGAGAGGCAACCCGCTCGAGTGATTCCCTGTCGCTGACAAGGGAGTCCAATGTAACTGGTAAGAGTTTCTTACACATCATTTCTACCAAGACATATGCAGTTGTTGCATACAGTTCTTTTGGAAGATTTGAGGATCTACCTGTGTTTGAGCATTTGCCGTTACACGTTTACTACTTATTATTTTCATTGGGACACTCCACACATATATAGTTTTTTCCACTCACTTACTGGACTTTATTTATCCTTATTGAGAGACTTATAAGTTATATTATTGCTGTGGATACTATTCTTTGAAATTTATTTTTCAGCTGTTTTCTTGATTGAGGACTTCCTGCACAGTTTATGTGCTACATTTTTCTTTCACAGTATTTCTTGGTTGTTGTCACTTTGTATGTAGCTGCTCCTCATTTTTTATTTCTAGATTTTAGCGCAGTGTATACATTTAATTACTTTTGCAGGTAAATATATAGGTTCGCCGTCAGCGTTTTATAGCGACAGGGACCCCCATATACTATCTAATAAATGTTTTAACCCCTTGATTGCCCCCTAGTTAACCCTTTCACCACTGATCACCGTATAACCGTTGCGGGTGACGCTGGTTAGTTCGTTTATTTTTTATAGTGTCAGGGCACCCGCCGTTTATTACCGAATAAAGGTTTAGCCCCATGATCGCCCCGGCGGTGATATGCGTCGCCCCAGGCAGCGTCAGATTAGCGCCAGTACCGCTAACACCCACGCACGCAGCATACGCCTCCCTTAGTGGTATAGTATCTGAACTGATCAATATCTGATCCGATCAGATCTATACTAGCATCCCCAGCAGTTTAGGGTTCCCAAAAACACAGTGTTACCGGGATCAGCCCAGATACCTGCTAGCACCTGCGTTTTGCCCCTCTGCCCGGCCCAGCCCAGCCCAGCCCACCCAAGTGCAGTATCGATCAATCACTGTCACTTCCAAAACACTAAATGCATAACTGCAGCGTTCGCAGAGTCAGGCCTGATCCCTGCGATTGCTAACAGTTTTTTTGGTAGCATTTTGGTGAACTGGTAAGCACCAGCCCCAGGCAGCGTCAGATTAGCGCCAGTACCGCTAACACCCACGCACGCACCGTACGCCTCCCTTAGTGGTATAGTATCTGAACGGATCAATATCTAATCCGATCAGATCTATACTAGCGTCCCCAGCAGTTTAGGGTTCCCAAAAACGCAGTGTTAGCGGGATCAGCCCAGATACCTGCTAGCACCTGCGTTTTGCCCAGCCCACCCAAGTGCAGTATCGATCGATCACTGTCACTTACAAAACACTAAACGCATAACTGCAGCGTTCGCAGAGTCAGGCCTGATCCCTGCGATCACTAACAGTTTTTTTGGTAGTGTTTTGGTGAACTGGCAAGCGCCAGAGGCCTAGTACACCCCGGTCATGGTCAAACCAGCACTGCAGTAACACTTGGTGACGTGGCGAGTCCCATAAGTGCAGTTCAAGCTGGTGAGGTGGCAAGCACAAGTAGTGTCCCGCTGCCACCAAAAAGACAAACACAGGCCCGTCGTGCCCATAATGCCTTTCCTGCTGCATTCGCCAATCCTAATTGGGAACCCACCGCTTCTGCAGCACCCGTACTTCCCCCATTCACATCCCCAACCAAATGCAGTCGGCTGCATGAGAGGCATTTTTATGTCCTCCCGAGTACCCCTACCCAGCGAACCCCCCCAAAAAGATGTCGTGTCTGCAGCAAGCGCGGATATAGGCATGACACCCGCTATTATTGTCCCCCCTGTCCTGACAATCCTGGTCTTTGCATTGGTGAATGTTTTGAACGCTACCATTCACTAGTTGAGTATTAGCGTAGGGTACAGCATTCCACAGACTAGGACACACTTTCAAAGGGTCTCCCAAGATGCCATCGCATTTTAAGAGACCCGAACCTGGAACCGGTTACAGTTATAAAAGTTACAGTTACAAAAAAAGTGTAAAAAAAAAAAAAACACAAACAAAAATATAAAATAAAAAATAATAGTTGTCGTTTTATTGTTCTCTCTCTCTCTATTCTCTCTATTGTTCTGCTCTTTTTTACTGTATTCTATTCTGCAATGTTTTATTGTTATTATGTTTTATCATGTTTGCTTTTCAGGTATGCAATTTTTTATACTTTACCGTTTACTGTGCTTTATTGTTAACCATTTTTTTGTCTTCAGGTACGCCATTCACGACTTTGAGTGGTTATACCAGAATGATGCCTGCAGGTTTAGGTATCATCTTGGTATCATTCTTTTCAGCCAGCGGTCGGCTTTCATGTAAAAGCAATCCTATCAGCTAATTAGCCTCTAGACTGCTTTTACAAGCAGTGGGAGAGAATGCCCCCCCCACCGTCTTCCGTGTTTTTCTCTGGCTCTCCTGTCTCAACAGGGAACCTGAGAATGCAGCCGGTGATTCAGCCAGCTGACCATAGAGCTGATCAGAGACCAGAGTGGCTCCAAACATCTTTATGACCTAAGAAACCGGAAGCTACGAGCATTTTATGACTTAGATTTCGCCGGATGTAAATAGCGCCATTGGGAAATTGGGGAAGCATTTTATCACACCGATATTGGTGTGGTCAGATGCTTTGAGGGCAAAGGAGAAATCTAGGGTCTAATAGACCCCAATTTTTTTAAAAAAGAGTACCTGTCACTACCTATTGCTATCATAGGGGATATTTACATTCCCTGAGATAACAATAAAAATGATTTAAAAAAAAAAAAAAATCAAAGGAACAGTTTAAAAATAAGATAAAAAAGCAAAAAAATAATAATAATAAAAAAAAAAAGCACCCCTGTCCCCCCTGCTCTCGTGCTAAGGCGAACGCAAGCATCGGTTTGGCGTCAAATGTAAACAGCAATTGCACCATGCATGTGAGTTATCACCACGACGGTCAGATCGAGGGCAGTAATTTTAGCAGTAGAACTCCTCTGTAAATCTAAAGTGGTAACCTGTAAAGGCTTTTAAAGGCTTTTAAAAATGTATTTATTTTGTTGCCACTGCATGTCATGTTTGGTATCCATGTACTCGGCCTAAGATCATCTTTTTTATTTCATCAAACATTTGGGCAATATAGTGTGTTTTAGTGCATTAAAATTTAAAAAGTGTGTTTTTTCCCCAAAAAATGCGTTTGAAAAATCGCAGCGCAAATACTGTGTGAAAAAAAAATGAAACACCCACCATTTTAATCTGTAGGGCATTTGCTTTAAAAAAATATAAAATGTTTGGGGGTTCAAAGTAATTTTCTTGCAAAAAAAAATAATTTTTTCATGTAATCAAAAAGTGTCAGAAAGGGCTTTGTCTTCAAGTGGTTAGAAGAGTGGGTGATGTGTGACATAAGCTTCTAAATGTTGTGCATAAAATGCCAGGACAGTTCAAAACCCCCCCAAATGACCCCATTTTGGAAAGTAGACACCCCAAGCTATTTGCTGAGAGGCATGTCGAGTCCATGGAATATTTTATATTGTGACACAAGTTGCGGGAAAGAGACATTTTTTTTTTTTTTGCACAAAGTTGTCACTAAGTGATATATTGCTCAAACATGCCATGGGAATATGTGAAATTACACCCCAAAATACATTCTGTTGCTTCTCCTGAGTATGGGGATACCACATGTGTGGGACTTTTTGGGAGCCTAGCCGCGTACGGGACCCCTGAAAACCAAGCACCGCCTTCAGGCTTTCTAAGGGCGTAAATTTTTGATTTCACTCTTCACTGCCTATCACAGTTTCGGAGGCCATGGAATGCCCAGGTGGCACAAACCCCCCCAAATGACTCCATTTTGGAAAGTAGACACCCCAAGCTATTTGCTGAGCGGTATAGTGAGTATTTTGCAGACCTCACTTTTTGTCACAAAGTTTTGAAAATTAAAAAAAGAAAAAAAACAATTTTTTTCTTGTCTTTCTTAATTTTCAAAAACAAATGAGAGCTGCAAAATACTCACCATGCCTCTCAGCAAAGAGTTTGGGGTGTCTTCTTTCCAAAATAGGGTCATTTAGGGGGGGTTTGTGCCACCTGGGCATTCCATGGCCTCCGAAACTGTGATAGGCAGTGAAGAGGGAAATCAAAAATGTACACCCTTAGAAATCCTGAAGGCGGTGATTGGTTTTCGGGGCCCCGTACGCGGCTAGGCTCCTAAAAAGTCCCACACATGTGGTATCCCCATACTCAGGAGAAGCAGCTAAATGTATTTTGGGGTGCAATTCCACATATGCCCATGGCCTGTGTGAGCAATATATCATTTAGTGACAACTTTGTGCAAAAAAAAAAAAAAATATCACTTTCCCGCAACTTGTGTCAAAATATAAAATATTCCATGGACTCAACATGCCTCTCAGCAAATAGCTTGGGGTGTCTACTTTACAAAATGGGGTCATTTGGGGGGATTTTGTGCCATCTGGGCATTTTATGGCCTTCAAAACTGTGATAGGTAGTGAGGAGTAAAATCAAAAATGTACACCCTTAGAAATCCTGAAGGCAGTGATTGATTTTCGGGGCCCCGTACGCGGCTAGGCTCCCAAAAAGTCCCACACATGTGGTATCCCCGTACTCAGGAGAAGCAGCTAAATGTATTTTGGGGTGCAATTCCACATATGCCCATGGCCTGTGTGAGCAATATATCATTTAGTGACAACTTTTTGTAATTTTTTTTTTTTTTTGTCATTATTCAATCACTTGGGACAAAAAAAATGAATATTCAATGGGCTCAACATGCCTCTCAGCAATTTCCTTGGGGTATCTACTTTCCAAAATGGGGTCATTTGTGGGGGTTTTGTACTGCCCTGCCATTTTAGCACGTCAAGAAACGACATAGGCAGTCATAAATTAAAGGCTGTGTAAATTCCAGAAAATGTACCCTAGTTTGTAGGCACTATAACTTTTGCGCAAACCAATAAATATACACTTATTGACATTTTTTTTACCAAAGACATGTGGTCGAATACATTTTGGCCTAAATGTATGACTAAAATTGAGTTTATTGGATTTTTTTTAGAACAAAAAGTAGAAAATATCATTTTTTTTCAAAATTTTCGGTCTTTTTCCGTGTATAGCGCAAAAAATAAAAATGGCAGAGGTGATCAAATACCATCAAAAGAAAGCTCTATTTGTGGGAAGAAAAGGACGCAAATTTCGTTTGGGTACAGCATTGCATGACCACGCAATTAGCAGTTAAAGCGACGCAGTGCCAAAGTGTAAAAAGTGCTCTGGTCAGGAAGGGGGTAAATCCTTCCGGGGCTGAAGTGGTTAAGTTATTCAGGAGGACTCATTTTCAATATTTACAGGCCTCTTCATACCTGTGGGTCACTGTGCCCCTGAGGTCAAGGTTTTTAACTGTGCCCTCTCCCAAGGTAAAAATTCAGAAGAGAGAGCAGAAAAGGCAGGCAATAAAAAGGACAAATGCCTTCATGTTTCTAGGTGAAATAGAATGTCTTAAGGAATGGATATAATAAGGGTAGTATTGGACCAGTTTTGCAATACAGCTGTCTAGAAATTTACCCCAAAAGCGATTCTGCCATAATAAAAATAAATGAAACTGCTGCAGGTGTAAAATTCAATTATCTAGAGGTGCCTGCACAAATCTATATCGGCTTATAACACCCTGCTTTTATGACTGAATGTTGGGCCGCTCTGAAAGAAAAATGTCTGATGTTTCCAGGTAGTAGCCTTCTGTTACCACCCACAACCCACACGTTCCTATTGGCTTGTCACTATAATGAGCTGTCTTACTGACATATGAGAAGGTTCAGTAGGCAGAACCCTTCCTGGGCAATCTTTGGCACTATTGGGTGCTAAAGATTTACCTATCAGAAAAGAATTTGGCCCTAAAATTCCCATTTTAGAGGCTGCTTCAAGTCAGTGCAGCAACCTTTAGGTGCACCTTACACCTGCAACAGTTAATGTATATATTTTATGACTCATTCACTTACCACTCCTGGACCAGCAGCCGCAATTTTACTGTGGTAGGTAGGCTCGGCTGGGCAAATCGACGTTACCTTACGACTCTTCCTTTCCGCCATTAAGGGCACGCGCGCGAAGCTGATGCGAGTGCCCGGTCTTTGCATTCCTTCCTTACTGCACTGCATATACCAAGTTATTTCAAGCAGTAATAAACCCCAAATCAAACATTTATTATATTTCAGCTTACCATTTCTTAGATGTGATTGCTGCATTAGTTTTCTTTGTTAGGCTTTCTTTCTTCTATTTTCACCTGGTGATCCAGCCAGTAAGTCTGTAGTTTTTCAAAAGGACAAGCTCTTTTGCAAATGTATCAGTTTACAGGGATGAGACAAACAATTTGATGCTGGCAGGGGTGCTTACAATGGCCATCTTTTATTTGTTTATGTAAACCTTTATTCCAAAACAAAAAAAAACGGCTGTAACTTAAGAATTAGCTAGAGTTTGACTTCAATTTGTTATTGTGTTTAAAACTGCAATTGGATATTCCCTGGATGAACTTTACCTATAAATGTTAGTATACAGTTATATTATGTACATTTAGGAAAGAATCCAGGCCTTTTTTAAAGAAACCTACTGGACAGGATCAGCTCTTGAGGGAGTCTATTTCACATTTTCACAGCTCTTACTGTGAAGAAACCTTTCCGTATTTGGAGAATAAATTTATTTTTCTCCAGAAGTAAAGAGTGCCCCCTTGTCCTCTATGATGACCCTAAAGTCACTAGCTCAACACCAAGTTCACTATATGGACCCCTTATGTATTTGTACATGTTGATCATAACCCCCCCTCCCCCTTAATCTCCTCTTCTCAAGAGAGAATAAATTCAGCTCTTCTAATCTTTCCTCATAGCTGAGCTCCTCCATGCCTCTTATCAGTTCGGTTGCCCTTCTCTGCACTTTCTCCAGTTCCCCAAAATCCTTTTTGTGAACTGGTGCCCAAAACGGAATTGCATATTCCAGATGAGGTCTTACCAATGATTTGTACAGGGGCAAAATTCTCTCTCTCTCTGGAGTCCATGCCTCTCTTAATACAAGAAAAAACTTTGCTTGCTTTGGAAACCACAGCTTGGCATTGCATGCTGTCAGAATGTTTAAACTGAAATATTAAACAGTTTTTTATATTTATGAAAATAAGCAAGGATCTTTGGTTAGGGAGATTTCCACTTATTTCCACAAATCAACGAAATAACTCGAATTTGTTTATTATTATTATTATTATTATTATACGAGATTTATATAGCGCCAACAGTTTACTCAGCGCTTTACAATGTATAAGGGGGACAACACAATTACAGTACAATACAAAAGGTACAGGAGGGCCCTGCTCGTAGAGCTTACATTCTAAAAGGGAGGGGGTGGTGGTACAAAAGGTTCACGCTAACCTGAAGACAGAAGGATGTACAAACAAATGTGCAAATATATATATTTTTATTTACTAAAAATCAGTGCAATAATATCAAAATATAACTTGTGACAAGCAAAGAATATGGATCAACATTTCAATAATATGGACGATACAGATAATAAGGAAATAACCCCAGGAACTTGTTTTCAAATATCAATATAAAAAAACTGAGTAATTTCTTTAAAAATGATTAATTATATAATCAGTGGCTCAACAGAATGTGAAAACAATAAGGTGTTGACTTTGACACGTGACCTTTCTCAGACAACAAACATTTGCAAGCTCAATTGATTTTAACAGCACATGTACAAATTTGTTATACCATGTATGGAGTTGGTGCTTTTAACCAAGAGTTATATTTAAGGTAAAGACAAATTTCCATAAATTACGTTAATTGAAGCATACATCATCACTAAACCATTGACTAGAAACTGGAGACAGTTCCAATTAGATAAATACATACGGTTGTACTCATAAGTTTACATGCCCTGGCAGAATTTATGAATTCTTGGCCATTTTTCAGAGAGTGCTGTATTTCACCTGAAGTTATTTGTGGGTTTTTCTTTGCATCTCAGACAATTTTCCTGTAAGTTGTGGCTGAAATTTTAGTTGGTCTATCTGACCGTGGTTTGGTTTCAACAGAACCCCTCATTTTCCACGTATTGATTAGAGTTTGAAAATTGCTGATTGGCATTCTCAATTCCTTGGATATCTTTTTAAATCTCTTTCCTGTTTTATACAGTTCAAATACCTTTTCCAGCAGATCCTTTGACAATTCTTTTGCTTCCCCCATGACTCAGAATCCAGAAACATCAGTGAAGCACTGGATGAAAGATGCAAGGGTCTGTCAGGAGTCCAGAAACTCATTGACCTTTTATACAAACACACTAATTACAAGCAAACAGATCACAGGTGAGGATGGTGAATAACATACAAAAAACCGCGCTAAATAAGTAAGTAAAAAATGTTGATAAAGTCTTTTGATCCTAAAACATAAGTAATGACTAATATTGATAAAGTCTTTATGATCCTAAAGCGCTGTCCACATCACAATAAAGATGGTAAACTGTTATGTATGTTTCTTTAAAGTTCATCCAATAGGAAATGACAGTGGAAAAAACACCAAATTGTTGCGCTTACCAGACGTAAGCCTAATATAGGCAGATGGCTTAAACCCAGCCTGGGCCTCTAAACAGATGCTTCTGGACAGATCGAAATGTTCACACTCGTCACGTGTGCCGGTTCATGGGGATATTTATCCAAAAATAAATAATACACACATAGCGTAATACTGATAATTATTGCCACACAAAAAACCCAATTTGTGAAAAAAACGTGAAAAGAAAGTGTAACACTCAATATAATGTAATCATAAAAATCATAAATCATCCAAAAGTGATATTGCAGCCAAGGATGATAAGTGAGTGTCATACAATCATGCAAATCAATAAAGCAGGGTGAGTGAGGAAGAGTGACACTTAACAACACCCCCTAATTGGGCAAGTTTAGGTGAAAGATAAAACTTTGCCCAATCACCAAAAATTATTAATAGCAGAAAAAAAAAAATTTGTGATCCAAACACAATATATAGAAAAAGGGAGAGCCAGAAAAAACCCTTATAGGCAGCACACCACATGCACAGGCTGCTTACCAGATAGCAATTCATATAGATAAAGTGATACACCCAGCGTGTAAATATATTGGAATCACACCAGCGGACTTAGGGGATGTTCTGCTTACCAGACATCCTCATATACAGGCAGATAGGTTGGAGCACCGATGGGCTCCTATCTGGAACGATGTAGATACGTCCTGGCCAATCGTGCCCAAACTCTCGTCTTTCAGGACAGCACCTGGAGAGCACTTCCCAGGAAACACTGCAGTCATTCCTTTTAAAAGGAATGACTGCAGTGTTTCCTGGGAAGTGCTCTCCAGGTGCTGTCCTGAAAGACGAGAGTTTGGGCACGATTGGCCAGGACGTATCTACATCGTTCCAGATAGGAGCCCATCGGTGCTCCAACCTATCTGCCTGTATATGAGGATGTCTGGTAAGCAGAACATCCCCTAAGTCCGCTGGTGTGATTCCAATATATTTACACGCTGGGTGTATCACTTTATCTATATGAATTGCTATCTGGTAAGCAGCCTGTGCATGTGGTGTGCTGCCTATAAGGGTTTTTTCTGGCTCTCCCTTTTTCTATATATTGTGTTTGGATCACAAATTTTTTTTTTCTGCTATTAATAATTTTTGGTGATTGGGCAAAGTTTTATCTTTCACCTAATCTTGCCCAATTAGGGGGTGTTGTTAAGTGTCACTCTTCCTCACTCACCCTGCTTTATTGATTTGCATGATTGTATAACACTCACTTATCATCCTTGGCTGCAATATCACTTTTGGATGATTTATGATTTTTATGATTACATTATATTGAGTGTTACACTTTCTTTTCACGTTTTTTTCACAAATTGGGTTTTTTGTGTGGCAATAATTATCAGTATTACGCTATGTGTGTATTATTTATTTTTGGATAAATATCCCCATGAACCGGCACACGTGACGAGTGTGAACATTTCGATCTGTCCAGAAGCATCTGTTTAGAGGCCCAGGCTGGGTTTAAGCCATCTGCCTATATTAGGCTTACGTCTGGTAAGCGCAACAATTTGGTGTTTTTTCCACTGTCATTTCCTATTGGATGAACTTTAAAGAAACATACATAACAGTTTACCATCTTTATTGTGATGTGGACAGCGCTTTAGGATCATAAAGACTTTATCAATATTAGTCATTACTTATGTTTTAGGATCAAAAGACTTTATCAACATTTTTTACTTACTTATTTAGCGCGGTTTTTTGTATGTTGTTTTGTTTTGGTGTGCCTCACTTATAACCGCAGCTTTATATTTTTCTCTAAGCGCAGTTTTTCTTTTTAAAAAAGGATGGTGAATAGCCATTCAAACCCCTTTGTGTCAACTTGTGTGCATATTATCAGGCCAAAATCACCAGGGTATATACAGTGGGGACGGAAAGTATTCAGACCCCCTTAAATCTTTTACTCTTTGTTATATTGCAGCCATTTGCTAAAATCATTTAGGTTCATTTTTTTCCTCATTAATGTACACACAGCACCCCGTATTGACAGAAAAACACAGAATTGTTGACATTTTTGAAGATTTCTTTAAAAAGAAAAACTGAAATATCACATGGTCCTAAGTATTCAGACCCTTTGCTCAGTATTTAGTATAGAAGCACCATTTTGATCCAATACAGCCATGAGTCTTTTTGGGAAAGATGCAACAAGTTTTTCACACCTGGATTTGGGGATCCTCTGCCATTCCTCCTTGCAGATCCTCTCCAGTTCTGTCAGGTTGGATGGTAAACGTTGGTGGACAGCCATTTTTAGGTCTCTCCAGAGATGCTCAATTGGGTTTAAGTCAGGGCTCTGGCTGGGCCATTCAAGAACAGCCACGGAGTTGTTGTGAAGCCACTCCTTCATTATTTTAGCTGTGTGCTTAGGGTCATTGCCTTGTTGGAAAGTAAACCTTCGGCCCAGTCTGAGGTCCTGAGCACTCTGGAGAAGGTTTTCGTCCAGGATATCCCTGTACTTGGCCGCATTCATCTTTCCCTTGATTTCAACCAGTCGTCCTGTCCCTGCAGCTGAAAAACACCCCCACAGCATGATGCTGCCACCACCATGCTTCACTGTTGGGACTGTATTGGACAGGTGATGAGCAGTGCCTGGTTTTCTCCACACATACTGCTTAGAATTAAGAGAATTAATTCTCACCATCTCGGAGTCCTTCAGGTGTTTTTTTAGCAAACTCCATGTGGGCTTTCATGTGTCTTGCACTGAGGAGAGGCTTCCGTTGGGCCACTCTGCCATAAAACCCTGACTGGTGGAAGGCTTCAGTGATGGTTGACTTTCTACAACTTTCTCCCATCTCCCGACTGCATCTCTGGAGCTCAGCCACAGTGATCTTTGGGTTCTTCTTTACCTCTCTCACCAAGGCTCTTCTCCCACGATAGCTCAGTTTGGCCGGATGGCCAGCTCTAGGAAGGGTTCTGGTCGTTCCAAACGTCTTCCATTTAAGGATTATGGAGGCCACTGTGCTCCTAGGAACCTTAAGTGCAGCAGGATGTTTTTTTGTAACCTTGGCCAGATCTGTGCCTTGCCACAATTCTGTCTCTGAGCTCTTCAGGCAGTTCCTTTGACCTCATGATTGTCATTTGCTCTGACATGCACTGTGAGCTGTAAGGTCTTATATAGACAGGTGTGTGGCTTTCCTAATCAAGTCCAATCAGTACAATCAAACACTGCTGGACTCAAATGAAGGTGTAGAACCATCTCAAGGATGATTGGAAGAAATGAACAGCACCTGAGTTAAATATACGAGTGTCACAGCAAAGGGTCTGAATACTTAGGACCATGTGATATTTCAGTTTTTCTTTTTTAATAAATCTGCAAAAATGTCAACAATTCTGTGTTTTTCTGTCAATATGGGGTGCTTTGTGTACATTAATGAGGAAAAAAATGAACTGATTTTAGCAAATGGCTGCAATATAACAAAGAGTGAAAAATTTAAGGGGGTCTGAATACTTTCCATCCCCACTGTAAACTTTTGATCAGGGTAATTTGGGTAGTTTCTATTTTCATTATGATTTAAAAAGAGTAAACACAGTTGATTGATAATAAATGGCTTCAGCCAAACACTAACCATGAGTGAAAGAAGCGTTTTTGTGTTATCATTTATATTCTCTGAAAAATGATTCTGCCAGGGTATGTAAACTTATGAGCATGACTGTATATGTGTATTTCTCTCTTTAAATGAGAAAAAAAAATCATACTGCAGTTAGAATTTATTTCAATTCAAATCTAAAACTGCAAAATGTGAATGGTTCAGCTATATGTATGTCAAATTCATTTCCTAGAGATAATTAGAAGCTTATACTTTACTGGAAATATCAAAATCTTTTGTCTGAGAGATGTCAGCTGTTTGTTCCGATGGACACCTCTTCCTTCCTTGATTTTTCCGTTCTCCCTCTTTTGTCTACAACTTTTTATCCCCCAAAGAAAGTAGGTGTGCATCTGTTTTCCATGTAATGAATGACGTCTAATTACATCATTTTCAGCATAGCTACCTACAGAGGACAATATTGGATTTATCCGCACTGCTACCAAAAGGGGGCAGTGTTGAATTAAAAATTATTTTGGAACTTTCCTTAAAATGCCAAGATATCACTTCAAATAACCTTTGACCTGATTCTTAAACAAAATCATAAATATAATAGGGATGTCTATTCTATATCAACATTAGTCAGACTTCGTGTCTCTACATGAGATATATTGTTTTAAGAAAGTCCAACCAACGCAATTAGCTTTGGCTCCAAATACCTTTGGTAGTGAGGTAATTGGTTTTCAGAACCAAATAATTATTTTACATATATTTACTCTGTATTCATAGTACTTACTATGCTCATATTAATAATATATATATATATTGTAGCAGAGCGTCTCAGAGAGAGCCAGGAAAAGTCCTGTTCGGGGTTTATACATCTCCCAGGCTCCTCTCATACAGGTTCAGGGATCTGTGATCCATGGTCCGGTTCAGGTCTTGGTCCTCTCCCCCAGGCTAATTTAAGCTCACCTGAGCAGACAGCCTTTGCTCTTGGCCTGGGATACTCAGACAAGCTTCTGTGTAGGAGAGCAAAAAGGTATGTGGAAGCTGACAAGCTGTAGGCTTGCTCAGCCTGGTAGTTAGGATTTGTAAATATTGTTTAGTTAGTGCCGAGACACGGCTAGGTTTTGTTTTGGCTATTTTTGGTTCCTATTTGTTTTCTTTGGAACACTGTACAGCACCTGTATATAGACTTGTATATATCACAAATAAACACCGCACTGTTTGTCACTATTTCACTGGATTTGGTATCTGTGCCTGAAAGACTGCTCATCCCAGGGAGCTTTGTACCTGCTACCTGTCCCCCAGGTTACATATGGTGGAGACTGCGACCAGCTGTAGTAAGTTACTACTTAAAAGGCCAGTACCTAGAGTGACTAAACATGGAGGAAATCCTAAAACAATTGGTGATATCCAATGCTGCACAGCAACAATCCAATGCTGCACAGCAACGAGCAAATGCTACACAGCAACAAACAAATGAGTTATCGCAGAGGCTGTTTGAACAGCTAGCCACTGATGCAAAAGAGGATAGCAAAACTCTGGCTGCGGTTGTGGAGACGCTAGCACAGTGGTCACCTGCTAAAGTTAATGTTGTTGGAGACAAGCCCTCAGCCATCCATGTGGGTCGCTTTCTTTCTAAGATGACTGCAGATGATGATCCAGAGGCATTTCTCTTAACGTTTGAACGTACCGCTGAGAGGGAAGGTTGGCCCAAAACCCAGTGGGCAGGACTGGTCGCCCCCTTGCTGTCTGGAGAATCGCAGAAGGCCTACTATGATTTGGAGTCAGCAGAAGCAGGAGACTATGAAAAGGTCAAGCAGGAAATCCTGGCGCGACTTGGTGTCACCTTGGCAGTTCGAGCACAGCGGGTCCACAACTGGTTCTTCCAAGACGAGAGGCCCCCAAGATCGCAGATGTTCGACCTAATTCACTTGGTGAGGAAATGGCTACAGCCGGAGTCCCTGTCTGGGCCACAAATAGTGGAGCGTGTGGTCATGGACCAGTTCCTGAGGTCACTACCAGTTCCCCTGCAGAAGTGGGTGAGTCAAGGAGACCCCAACTCGGCGGACAACCTCGTGGAACTTGTTGAAAGGTACTTTGCTGCAGAGAACCTTGTCACCACCCCTACAGCCGTACGGACTTTCCGCCCAAAGCCACGGTCCCCCCAGGCAACCGGTAAGACTGTTCCAGGGGAAGTGGGTGGTAAGCATGGCAAGGAAATAGGGGGGAGGATTTTTGGTGCCAGGACTGAAGTTTGGCGTCCCAAACAAGGGAAGCTACTGCCTGTCAGCAAACCAAACTGGGGAAACATCAGGTGTTTTCGTTGCCAAGAACTGGGACATGTTGCAGCAAACTGTCCATTGACAGATGAACCAATGCAGTGTGATCTATCTATTAGAAGGCAATCTATGTTTGCTGCTGTTTCATGCGCTGCATCACCAAGTATGGGAAAACACATGTGCCAAATGACTGTTAATAATAAGCCTATTACAGCCTTGCTGGACTCTGGAAGTCTAGTGACTTTGGTTACAGCTGAGATGGTTGAAACTGTGAATTTGCATGCTAAAAAAATTGCTGTGATCTGTGTATATGGGGATACCCGCGAGTATCCTATAGCCACTGTTCAGTTTAAAACTGGCTTAGGTACGGTGACCCATCCGGTCGGACTTGTGCCCCACTTGGTGCACGAGGCCATCGTTGGTAGGGACTTCCCTACGTTTTGGGAACTGTGGGATCGTCCCGACCCGGTCGCAGTAGCTGACTCAGTGACAGAGCCAGAACTCCTGGCCGCTGCTGACAATATGGGTTCAGGGGACTCTTCTCAGGGCTCCCCAGGTTTTCCTTTCTCAGTTATGGCAGGAGAGCTGGAGGAGCCTGAGGAGGTCCCCACAACCAGTGGAGCTGGACAGCCATCTGCTGAATCTGAGCCTACGTTGGAGTTTGCTGACCTTAATGTACACAAGGAAAATTTTGGTACCGAGCAGAGAAAAGACCCAACCCTTGCCAGGGCCTGGGAAAATGTAATGGTGATTAATGATGTACCTGTCGAATCAGGGGACAGGCTCTGTTTTCCTTATTTTAGCAGCAATGAGGATTTACTGTATCGTGTATGTAAAAAAAATGATGAAGTGGTTGAACAGTTGGTGGTTCCTAAGCCATACAGACGGGTGGTGTTGGAACTTGCCCATGGGCACTTGCTAGGAGGTCATTTAGGGGTTGAGAAAACTACTGAAAGGGTGTTGCGCAGGTTTTATTGGCCCGGGATACAGAAGGATATTGCGAATTATTGTCAATCCTGTCCTGTGTGTCAGATGTCAGCCCCACTACAACACTTCCGAAGTCCTTTAGTGCCCTTGCCCATTATTGAAGTGCCCTTCGAGAGGATTGCCATGGACCTTGTGGGTCCACTCCCCAAGTCTGCCCGAGGTCACCAGCATATCCTTGTAATCATGGATTATGCTACTCGTTACCCTGAGGCCATTCCCTTACGCACTGCGTCTGCTAAAAACATTGCCAAAGAGCTGTTTATGGTGTTCAGTCGAGTTGGAATCCCTAAAGAAGTCCTTACAGACCAGGGCACCCCATTTATGTCACGAATAACTAGAGAGCTGTGCAAGTTATTTAAGGTGTCGCAATTGCGAACCTCGGTGTACCATCCTCAAACGGATGGCTTGGTGGAACGCTTCAATAAGACATTAAAGAGCATGTTAAAAAAGGTTGTTGACAAGGATGGAAAAAACTGGGACTTCCTGATACCATACTTGATGTTTGCCATCAGGGAGGTTCCCCAGTCCTCCACGGGGTACTCTCCCTTTGAGTTGCTTTATGGGAGACACCCTCGGGGACTCTTAGACATAGCCAAAGAAACTTGGGAGGGGGAGCAGACACCCCATAAAAGTGTCATTGAGCATATCGCCCAAATGCAGGACAGGATTGCAGCAATCATGCCGATGGTAAAAGAACACTTACTGCAGGCCCAAGCAGCTCAACAGAGGATATACAACAGGGGGGCCCAACTCCGTGTTTTCTCACCTGGTGACAGGGTCCTGGTGTTAGTTCCCACTGTTGAGAGCAAGTTCCTGGCTAAGTGGCAGGGTCCCTTTGAAGTAATTGAAAGAGTTGGGGAGGTCAATTACAAGGTATATCAACCAGGGAAAAGGAAGCCCGAACAGATTTACCATATAAACCTGTTAAAGCCCTGGAAGGATAGACTGGCGTTAACTGCGAGGTCCCTCCCGGTAACGCCTAAGGGTACTGAGTCCCTTCTGATCCCAGAGGTCACGATTCCAGACAACCTGTCATATTCCCAAAAGCAGGAAACTAGAGAATTCCTGATAAGAAATAGAGAGAGATTTTCAGAGTTACCTGGCACGACTTCAGCAGTTCAACATGATATTGTTACTGAACCTGGGGTCCGTGTCAAGCTCAAACCATACCGAATTCCTGAAGCGAGGAGAAAGGACATCAGCGAGGAAGTTAAAAGAATGTTGGAGCTAGATGTCATTGAGGAATCCAATAGTGACTGGTCTAGCCCCATCGTGTTAGTCCCAAAACCGGATGGCACTTGGAGGTTCTGTAATGACTTCAGGAAGCTTAATGCAGTGACAAAGTTTGACACGTACCCAATGCCCAGAGTGGACGAACTTATAGACCGACTTGGCAAGGCTCGCTATCTGACCACTTTGGACTTAACAAAAGGTTATTGGCAAATACCCCTGACTGGTAGCGCCAAAGAGAAGACCGCATTTGTGACCCCAGAGGGTTCCTTTCAATACAAAAAAATGCCTTTTGGGTTACAAAATGCCCCCGCGACATTTCAGAGGGCCATGGACAGGACTCTAAGACCCCACCGACAATATGCAGCAGCATATCTAGATGACATAGTGGTACATAGCACTGACTGGGAGTCTCACTTGCCCCGTGTCCAGGCTGTCCTTGATTCCCTCTTCAAAGAAGGTTTTACAGCAAATCCAAAAAAATGTGCCATTGGTCTAGAGGAAGCCAAGTATTTGGGCTACACTATTGGGCGTGGGGTCATAAAACCTCAAGTGAATAAAATAGAAGCCATCCAGGAATGGCCACGTCCTGCAAACAAGAAGCAGGTCAGGGCCTTTCTTGGCATTGCGGGGTATTATAGAAGATTTATCCCAAATTTTGCAACTATAGCTGCCCCACTGACAGACCTTACGAAAGGGAAAGACTCTGTAATGGTGAAATGGTCCGCAGTAGCAGAGGAATCTTTTCAAGTCCTGAAGAAGGCTCTTTGTGCACAGCCAGTACTGTACTCCCCCGATTTCTCCAAAGATTTTTTGGTTCAGACGGATGCGTCTGATGTTGGTATCGGGGCAGTACTATCACAGGTACACAATGGGGAAGAACACCCTGTGGTGTACCTAAGCAGAAAGCTCAATGACCATGAGCAAAGGTATGCAGTCATTGAAAAGGAGTGTTTAGCCATAAAGTGGGCCGTGGACGCACTCAGGTACTATTTGTTAGGGCGCCAGTTTGACTTAATAACTGACCATGCTCCTCTGAAATGGATGGCCCAAAAGAAGGAGACTAATAGACGGGTGAACCGGTGGTTTTTGGCTCTACAGGATTACTCCTTCACTGTAAAACACAGGCCAGGTGTTGAGATGGGGAATGTAGATGCCCTGTCCTGTGTTCACTCCTGTTGGGCTACAGGTGTTCCAACCCTGGGGTTGAAACAAGGGGGGAGGATATGTAGCAGAGCGTCTCAGAGAGAGCCAGGAAAAGTCCTGTTCGGGGTTTATACATCTCCCAGGCTCCTCTCATACAGGTTCAGGGATCTGTGATCCATGGTCCGGTTCAGGTCTTGGTCCTCTCCCCCAGGCTAATTTAAGCTCACCTGAGCAGACAGCCTTTGCTCTTGGCCTGGGATACTCAGACAAGCTTCTGTGTAGGAGAGCAAAAAGGTATGTGGAAGCTGACAAGCTGTAGGCTTGCTCAGCCTGGTAGTTAGGATTTGTAAATATTGTTTAGTTAGTGCCGAGACACGGCTAGGTTTTGTTTTGGCTATTTTTGGTTCCTATTTGTTTTCTTTGGAACACTGTACAGCACCTGTATATAGACTTGTATATATCACAAATAAACACCGCACTGTTTGTCACTATTTCACTGGATTTGGTATCTGTGCCTGAAAGACTGCTCATCCCAGGGAGCTTTGTACCTGCTACCTGTCCCCCAGGTTACATTATATATACACTAACATATTTCAATGAGTACAAACAGGCAATATATAATGAATATATGTTGGATATCATAAAAGTACATACATCAAAATATGTGAGATTATTCAATTAAGAAATCATATAATTACCGCATACAATGTAGTAATAATACAATAGAAATGATTGCTTATACAATTACATGCAATTAATAATACTTGTTCATAAGGCAATTTTTAAATAAGCCCCTTTTCTTTTTTGTATTGAAAAAGAGAAAAAAAATTCAAAGCCTCTATTTTAGTTGAGACATGAGTCATCAATCTCATTATAGCACATTCTGGTCCCATGGCTAGTCCTTATATCGTCTGGTTGTCTGGGACTCACAAAAGTAAAAGATTAGTAAAAGTCTAGTTCATAAGCAATGAACTTACATTAACATTTTAACAAAAAGAACAAGATGGCTTCTAAGATGCTCATGAAACCGTATATAAAATATATAATAAATAAAATAAAATAATAAAATATAGGCCTTAGAAACTAATTCTTTTTAAGCTTAATAGTTCTGACAATGCTATTATTAAGCTTATGATCTACCAGAATACCCAGAGCCTTCTCCACTATGGATTCCCCCAGTTGTACTCCCCCTACTATGTATGATGCATGCATATTCTTAGCCCCCAAGTGCATAACTTTCCATCTATGAACATTAAACCTCATCTGCCACATACAGTAGTTGCCAAATTAAACAGTGCATTGAGGTTGGCTTGTAAGTTGGAGACATAGTTACATAGTTAGTCAGGTTGAAAAAAGACACAAGTCCATCCAGTTCAACCTTAAAAACAATAAATAAATAAAATAAAAAAATATCATACAATCCAATATACCCAATTTTATACCCACTGTTAATCCAGAGGAAGGCAAAAAACCCCAGCAGAGCATGTTCCAATTTGCTACAGCAGGGGAAAAAATTCCTTCCTGATCCCCCAAGAGGCAATCGGATTTTCCCTGGATCAACTTTACCTATAAATGTTAGTACCCAGTTATATTATGTACATTTAGGAAAGTATCCAGGACTTTCTTAAAGCAATCTACTGAGCTGGCCAGAACCACCTCTGGCGGGAGTCTATTCCACATTTTCACATCTGTTACTGTGAAGAAACCTTTCCGTATTTGGAGATGAAATCTCTTTTCCTCTAGACGTAAAGAGTGCCCCTGTGTCCTCTGGGTTGACCGTAAAGAGAATAACTCAACACCAAGTTCACTATATGGATCCCTTATATATTTGAACATGTTGATCATATCCCCCTTTATTCTCCTCTTCTCAAGAGTGAATACATTCAGTTCATCTAATCTTTCCTCATAGCTGAGCTCCTCCATGCCTCTTATCAGTTTGGTTGCCCTTCTCTGCACTTTCTCCAGTTCCCCGATCATGTGAGGTTGTTATTCCATCTAGTCCAGGTGCTTTATTCACCTTTATTCTGTCTAAATATTTCTGGACCATACCAATTTTGAGCCATACTAGTGGTTAAATTGGGGCTATGTCAATACCATTACCATTATGGACATGAGCTCCCCCATGCTCCTTTGTATACACAGAGCTGAAGAAGGTATTTAACAAATTTGCCTTCTCTTTGTCCCCAGTCACCCACTCTAAATTATTCTGTAAAGAACCTACATGTACAAGCTTCTGTCACAGTATATTGCTAGACTTAAATGATAAAGGAATTTGATCTTTGTTTAGTCTTTTTTTAAGTTGTACCTACAGGTATGCCTATAATAAGGATTACTTGTAGGTACAGTGAATATCTCCCAAACGTGCGGTTTGTCACCGGTGCATGCACACTGAAGGTTCAGCATACTGCACCAGACCTTCAGAGCTCTGTGCCACAGCCAAGGGTTCCCACACGCATGCGCAGGAGTGACATCATTGTGGCCCTGGCCACTCATACAGCCGGAGCCCACAAACCCGGAAGGAAAATCAGGGGAAGATGGAAGCCCTCTCAGCGGTGACAGCATGCTGCTGGAGGGTTTCGTTCTAAGGTAAGTATTTCATAATGTGCTAGTATGCGATGCATACTAGCACATTATGCCATTGCCTTGCAGGGGATTTTTTTGTTTTTTAATGTTGCGGTTTACTACTGCTTTAACAATTCTTCTGAGTTTTTTCGACACTTTAGCTACATTTGGATATGCAAAAACATATAGTAATAAGTGTATTTCTCAAAAAAACAAACAAAAACAAGTAGTTGCACCGTTGGGCTTCTACAAAGATATGGAATGATGGTAGTCTGCCTGTGAATGTCTTGAAATAAGAAGACAGAAGCTGGGCAGGCTTTCCATTACTCCATTATAATGGCTATACCCCCTCTCTTGGAGCATGTCCTAGATTCCAAATGCATGGCTGTACGGCGAGCTAGTCATTATTATTTTTCTGAAATGTGTTGTTTGGAAGTAATTACCGCACACAAGTACTAGAGTCTACAGACCTCAGAAAAGAGCTTATGATTTTCTTTCTGTAGATATTTACCATGGCCTTACGTAGAGAGAAAGCAGAAGGTAAAACAGACTTAAAGGTTAAAGATGTTTTGTTAAGGAATTAATCATCCTGTTGACCGATGTTGAGATATGGTTAGACAGCTGCCTCGGGTACTTTCCAGTCTTACATTTACCTGCCTTTATACAAAGTTTTTGCTCTTATTTTTCATCCAGCATTTGTTAGTTTCTATATTCAGAACCTTCAACAATCAAGTCATGTATTGCAAGAGCTATGATTCATGTCCTCCAAAGGTTAAAAACAATATATAAAAAAAAAAAAAAACCTGAAGGAATAGAATAAGTGGAAGACAAAATGTAAAGGAAAAAAGAAACTGTACTGTTGAGTTGTTTCTTCCTTTTGAATGAAATACTGCAAATACTGTTTGTGATTTTGTTGTCAAGCCAGCTGACAAATCCCAGGAGCAAAGTCCATCAGCTTGTTTTGGCTAGTTTGAAGGATAAACTGTTCTTATGCTAAGATGATTTTAGCTTATTTATACACTTTTGGACAGGTTGTTTTCCCGAAACCTTAACATACCTTTTTTTTTTACTACGGCAGAGGTGCCTTGACTGCATTGACTAGTATGTCCTGAACAAATTAGCCTGATTGCTCTTGTAGAGGTTCTTAGAAGCATCAAAGAATGCTTGCCAAATCCATTTCCAATCACTTTCTACTGTAATGCCCCGTACACACGGTCGGACTTTGTTCGGACATTCCGACAACAAAATCCTAGGATTTTTTCCAACGGATGTTGGCTCAAACTTGTTTTGCCTACATACGGTCGCACAAAGTTGTCGGAATTTCCGATCGACAAACACGCGGTCACGTACACCACGTACGACGAGACTAGAAAAGGCCGGTTCAGAACCAAGTGCGGCACCCTTTGGGCTCCTTTTGCTAATCTCGTGTTAGTAAAAGTTTGGTGAGAGACGATTCGCGCTTTTTCAGACTCGTGGCTTTCAGATCGTTTTCTGCTGTTCAGTTTGTGCTTGTGGGTTTGTATCTGCTCTTCAGTGCGTGCAGTCAGTTCATATCAGAGTTTTCTGTCTGCTCTTGCCTGCTCGTTGCTGTTTTTCAGGTTGCTCTTCACAGGCCTTGCTGTTCTTCAGTGCGTTCTGTTACTTCGTTCTGAGCAGCCGACCGTTTTCTAGCCATGTTTCGTATGCGTACTCCTCGTAGAGTTCGTGTTGTGCGGGGGCTTGGTGTTGGGGTCCTGACCTTGACACAAGTCCAGTCCATGAACAGGGTGGGGAGGAGTTCATGGACCAAGAATTGGTTGCTTCAGCATGACCAGTTCTGTCATATGCCTTTGCTCTGTGAGATCCGTGAGAATAATCCTGATGATTTCAGGAAATTTCTCAGGATGACGGACCCCGTGTTTCACCGTCTGCTGGCTTCGCTGACCCCCTATATCAGCAGGCAGGATACCTGCATGAGGCAAGCCATCACTCCGGAGCAGAGGTTGGTCGCTACCTTGCGGTATTTGGCCACAGGGAGAAGCCTGCAGGACCTCAAGTTCTCGACAGGCATCTCCCCCCAGGCTCTGGGGATCATTATCCCAGAGACCTGCTCTGCCATCATCCAGGTCCTGCAGAAGGAGTATATGAAGATAAGATTTGTATCCTTTAATATCACATTTTATTGTATTGAATGTTTGGTAATATATTGTATTTCTTTCCTCATTCCCTAATTACCATGATTGTAATATGCTGTGAATGTCCCCTTTGTCCTCATGCATGCTGGATTTTTATGTAATTATTATTTTCGGTCCTTCATACATATTTGCCCTTCAATAACCTCTCCAGCATGGTGTCTCCTGCCCCTATATTCACCTCATGTAGTCACTTAACAATGTATTTTATCAGCTCCATAGTAGTGCTTTACCCCAAACACCCCCTAAAATGTTAGGAAATGTTATTTTTGATTTAAATTCAGGCAGAGTGCCAGAGGCTTTTTTTTGTGGTGTCCCCAAATTTTTTGTAACCCTCCCTCCCCCAACTGCTAAGTCAGCTGTTCCCAATTCTCTATCCTCAATCATCTATCTGCTGACTTTGCCAAACCCATACACACTATACCCATCTCTTTACTGGTCAGATGTATGGATGAATTCCCCAAAGCATGTAGTGCAAGGGCCTGCCTGTATACTTTCCAATGGTACTGTTTAAAGTTCTTGTATCCTATTATTATCTTGATAGGTAATAGCAGAATGTCAAAATGTCCTCAAATGTGTACAGTGTGTATTTATATCTTTGTATTATGACACTTCTTACCTCTCCAGTGGTCTGCCAATAGTGTAACTAAGGAGGGGCTGTTCCAAGTAATACCCATTATTTAGGCATTCATCTCTAAATGAAGTGAAGAGGGTTACCTGTCCAAGAGTTCCCCCCCTATAATGTTAGAAATGGCCCATGAGGGGGGAGGGGACATATGATAGGTGTACCTTATACTTTGGCCTTGATAAATTCCCCGTAGTAAATGCTATCTGGAGGTTGACCCAGAATGTTTGTGTGTAATCTGCTTGCCATGTTTCTGTGAAAAAATAGTAATGTTTATTGTTTTTTCCTCAACAGTTTCCTTCCACGCCACAGGAATGGCAGACTGTGGCCTCCCACTTTGCCCAGCGGTGGGACTTTCCTAACTGCGGAGGGGCAATTGATGGGAAACACGTCCACATCGTCCCACCACCCAACTCGGGGTCATACTATTATAATTACAAGGGGTTTAATAGTATAGTGATGTTGGCGGTGGTGTCGGCTAATTACGAGTTCCTGTATGTGGACGTGGGGAAGAATGGCCGGATGTCCGATGGTGGAGTGATCGCCCAGACGGAGTTCTACAGGCGTCTCCAGAATGGCAGCTTGGACTTGCCACCTCCAGAGGACAATGTTGAAGGTCTCCCATTTGTGTTCGTTGCTGATGAAGCATTTGCGCTGGGGGACCACCTGATGCGGCCATTCCCGATGAGGACCCTCACCCCGGAAAAGAGGGTTTTTAATTACCGGCTGGCCAGAGCCCGAAGAGTGGTGGAGAACACATTTGGAATCCTGGCCAGCCGGTTCAGATTATTTCTGACACCCATCCATATGGCGGAGTATAAACTGAACCATATAATACTTGCCTGCTGTGTTCTCCATAATTTTTTAAGAAAACATTCAGCAAACTATGCTGGCTCAGTTGGGCCTGAGGCCGGAAATCCAAATCCATCAACATTGACGGCGTTTGAAAGTGGCTGTCCTGGTTTGCCCTCCCTGAGTGCCCGTGATTAGGGATGAGCTTCGTGTTCGAGTCGAACCCATGTTCGACTCGAACATCGGCTGTTCGACCGTCCGTCGAATTGCGAACGATATGGGCCGTTCGCGCCAAATTCGTGTGGCGCGTCACGGCCCATAATTCACTGCGGCATCGCAGTGCATTGCTGGCTGATGATTGGCCAAGCATGCACTATGACCCGCATGCTTGGCCAATCACAGCGCCGTCAGTAGAGAGAGCTGTAATTGGCCAAAGCCAGGGTGGCTTTGGCCAATTATGGCTCAGGGGATTTAGTACACACCCCACACTATATAAGGCCGCCAGCACGGCGGCCCTGTGTAGTGTGTGTTCCGGTGTGCTGAGAGATAGAGAGAGAGAGAGACAGTGTCATTTGATTTGAGTTAGATAGATTAGGCAGAACAGTCAGTCAGTTAGCTGCACTTACAGTGTATTGTGTATATATATGCATCCCAGGTGTTGCATATATATATATATACACTGTATTCAGTTTAGCTAGATCCGTTCCTGTTATCTTCTATCTAGACTATTTAGTGCAGTGTGTCCTGCTCACAGTGTTCAGCTAGATCCGTTCCTGCTATTTACATTCAGTGCAGTGCGTCCTGCTCACAGTGTTCAGCTAGATCCGTTCCTGCTATTTACATTCAGTGCAGTGCGTCCTGCTCACAGTGTTCAGCTAGATCCGTTCCTGCTATTTACATTCAGTGCAGTGCGTCCTGCTCACAGTGTTCAGCTAGATCCGTTCCTGCTATTTACATTCAGTGCAGTGCGTCCTGCTCACAGTGTTCAGCTAGATCCGTTCCTGCTATTTACATTCAGTGCAGTGCGTCCTGCTCACAGTGTTCAGCTAGATCCGTTCCTGCTATTTACATTCAGTGCAGTGCGTCCTGCTCACAGTGTTCAGCTAGATCCGTTCCTGGTATTTACATTTAGTGCAGTGCGTCCTGCTCACAGTGTTCAGCTAGATCCGTTCCTGCTATTTACATTCAGTGCAGTGCGTCCTGCTCACAGTGTTCAGCTAGATCCGTTCCTGCTATATACATTTAGTGCAGTACGTCCTGCTCACAGTGTTCAGCTAGATCCGTTCCTGCTATTTACATTCAGTGCAGTGCGTCCTGCTCACAGTGTTCAGCTAGATCCGTTCCTGCTATTTACATTCAGTGCAGTGCGTCCTGCTCACAGTGTTCAGCTAGATCCGTTCCTGCTATTTACATTCAGTGCAGTGCGTCCTGCTCACAGTGTTCAGCTAGATCCGTTCCTGCTATTTACATTCAGTGCAGTGCGTCCTGCTCACAGTGTTCAGCTAGATCCGTTCCTGGTATTTACATTTAGTGCAGTGCGTCCTGCTCACAGTGTTCAGCTAGATCCGTTCCTGCTATTTACATTCAGTGCAGTGCGTCCTGCTCACAGTGTTCAGCTAGATCCGTTCCTGCTATATACATTTAGTGCAGTACGTCCTGCTCACAGTGTTCAGCTAGATCCGTTCCTGCTATTTACATTCAGTGCAGTGCGTCCTGCTCACAGTGTTCAGCTAGATCCGTTCCTGCTATTTACATTCAGTGCAGTGCGTCCTGCTCACAGTGTTCAGCTAGATCCGTTCCTGCTATTTACATTCAGTGCAGTGCGTCCTGCTCACAGTGTTCAGCTAGATCCGTTCCTGCTATTTACATTCAGTGCAGTGCGTCCTGCTCACAGTGTTCAGCTAGATCCGTTCCTGGTATTTACATTTAGTGCAGTGCGTCCTGCTCACAGTGTTCAGCTAGATCCGTTCCTGCTATTTACATTCAGTGCAGTGCGTCCTGCTCACAGTGTTCAGCTAGATCCGTTCCTGCTATTTACATTCAGTGCAGTGCGTCCTGCTCACAGTGTTCAGCTAGATCCGTTCCTGGTATTTACATTTAGTGCAGTACGTCCTGCTCACAGTGTTCAGCTAGATCCGTTCCTGTTATCTTCCTACTGACAGGCAGGCTTGTCTGGTTACAGTATATAAAGCTACCTGAAGAAAATTACAGGTGTTCTTTTTGATCCTATTAGTACCACGGTCAGGCAGCTAGACTATTTACATTTAGTACAGTGTGTCCTGCTCACAGTGTTCAGCTAGATCCGTTCCTGTTATCTTCCTACTGACAGGCAGGCTTGTCTGGTTACAGTATATAAAGCTACCTGAAGAAAATTACAGGTGTTCTTTTTGATCCTATTAGTACCACGGTCAGGCAGCTAGACTATTTACATTTAGTACAGTGTGTCCTGCTCACAGTGTTCAGCTAGATCCGTTCCTGTTATCTTCCTACTGACAGGCAGGCTTGTCTGGTTACAGTATATAAAGCTACCTGAAGAAAATTACAGGTGTTCTTTTTGATCCTATTAGTACCACGGTCAGGCAGCTAGACTATTTACATTTAGTACAGTGTGTCCTGCTCACAGTGTTCAGCTAGATCCGTTCCTGTTATCTTCCTACTGACAGGCAGGCTTGTCTGGTTACAGTATATAAAGCTACCTTAAGAAAATTACAGGTGTTCTTTTTGATCCTATTAGTACCACGGTCAGGCAGCTAGACTATTTACATTTAGTACAGTGCGTCCTGCTCACAGTGTTCAGCTAGATCCGTTCCTGCTATATACATTTAGTGCAGTACGTCCTGCTCACAGTGTTCAGCTAGATCCGTTCCTGTTATCTTCCTACTGACAGGCAGGCTTGTCTGGTTACAGTATATAAAGCTACCTGAAGAAAATTACAGGTGTTCTATCCCAGCTTAGTGCAGCTACAGGCCATTAGTATGTCTGGAAGGCCAAGAAGGAGAGGCAGACAGTCACAAGCCAATAAGAGAGGGCAAGCAGGCTCTGTGTCTAGTGCTGGTCGTGGAGACGGTGCATCCTCATCAGCACGTGGCCATGGGACACGCTTGGCCTTTTTTTCGGCAGCTGGCCGTGTTGAGCCACAACATGCGGAAGACTTGGTCGAGTGGATGACCAAGCCGTCCTCATCCTCCTCATCCTCTCTCACCCATGCCCAGGGTGCTTTGTCTGGCAAAGCAGCGGCCTCTTCCCTCAGCTCAATGTCATCAGTGACTCCTTCCCTAGCTCCACCATGTCCTCATGAGGATTCCCTCAAACTGTTTGACCACAGTGTTGGGTACATGCTCCAGGAGGATGCCCAGCGTTTGGAAGGCTCTGATGATGATACTGAGCTCAATGAAGGCAGTAACATGAGCACGGACAGAGGGGGTGCCCAAGAAGGACAGCAATCTGGCAGTCATGCTCCCCCTGCTGCAGCATACTGCCAGGTTTGCTCCAGTGATGAGGAGGGAGGGGATGATGAGGTCACTGACTCAACGTGGGTGCCTGATAGGAGAGAGGAGGAGGAGGAGGAGGAGGAGGTGGCACATCACCAACTAGGCAGGATGCCCTCCAGGGGCCAGCCTAAGGGCAGCACATTGACTGCATCACACCCCAAAGCTCCACATGTGCAGGGCGCTGCAGTCTCTGCGCGTTATTCAAAAAGTTCTTTGGTGTGGGCCTTTTTTGAGACGAGTGCATCAGATCGCACCGCTGCTATTTGCAACATATGTCTCAAGCGTATCTCGCGTGGCCAAAACATCTCCCGCTTGGGTACCACATGCTTGACCAGACATATGTTGACCTGCCATGCAGTTCGTTGGCAAGCGTATCTGAAAGACCCACACCAAAGAACAAAGAGGATCTCTCCTTGCTCCTCATCAGCTGAGATTTCCAACCCCACTAGACCTTCAGTCCTCTCTGAGACCTGCAGTGAGAGGAATGAAGGTGTAGAATTAGGTGTGTCACAGCCAAGTACTTGTGGGCAATCTGCTTTTGGTACACCGACGTCAGATTGTACCAGGCAAATTTCCCTGCCCCAGCTGCTGCACCGCCGAAAGAAGTTTGCTCCCAGCCATCCACATGCCCAGCGGTTGAATGCTAGCTTGGCAAAATTGCTAGCACTTCAACTGCTGCCTTTTCAGTTGGTAGACTCTGCCCCCTTCCGTGAGTTTGTGGAATGTGCGGTTCCTCAGTGGCAGGTAC
The DNA here is from genome assembly GCA_037952835.1 of Lithobates septentrionalis. NCBI lineage: Eukaryota > Metazoa > Chordata > Amphibia > Anura > Ranidae > Lithobates > Lithobates septentrionalis. Next base: position 4,918,131 of record JBBDGP010000447.1, on the reverse strand, counting down.
CCAAACGCCACTTTTTCTCACGGAAGGCGATTCCGGCTCTCTACCGGCATGTGGAAGGCAATGTCCATGCCTCGCTGGACAGGGCGGTCAGCGGTAAGGTGCATATTACCGCTGACTCATGGTCCAGCAGGCATGGACAGGGACGTTACTTAAGTTTCACGGCGCATTGGGTGACTCTGCTGGCAGCTGGGAAGGATGCAGGACAAGGTGCAGTAGTGTTGGAGGTTGTTCCGCCACCACGCCTCCAAAATGCTGATTGTGACACACCTCTCTCCTCCACCCCCTCCTCTTCTTCTTCCTCCATGGCCTCTTCCTCGGAACCAGCGGTGCTCCGTAGGCGTTCAAGGGGCTACGCAAGTACGCAGGCCAAAAGATGCCATGCGGTGCTTGAGCTGGTGTGCTTGGGGGACAGGAGCCACACTGGGGCAGAGGTTCTGTCAGCTCTGCAGGGGCAGGTTCAGAGGTGGTTGACGCCACGCCAACTTAAGGCAGGAATGGTGGTTTGCGACAATGGCACCAACCTCCTCTCTGCCCTCCGACAGGGACAACTGACCCATGTGCCCTGTTTGGCTCACGTCCTTAACTTGGTGGTGCAGCGGTTCTTGGGCAGGTACCCGGGCTTACAGGATGTCCTGAGGCAGGCCAGGAAAGTCTCTGTGCATTTCCGCCGGTCATATAATGCCAGTGCTCGGCTGACGGACCTCCAAAAGGAGTTTAACCTGCCCAAGAACCGCCTAATCTGTGACATGCCCACCAGGTGGAACTCGACGTTGGCCATGCTGCAGCGGCTGCACACGCAGCAGAGGGCCATCAATGAGTACCTGTGCGACTATGGCACCAGGACAGGGTCAGGGGACCTTGGTTTTTTTTCCCCACGCCAGTGGGCCATGATCAGGGATGCATGCACTGTCCTGTCACCATTCGAGGAGGCCACGAGGATGGTGAGCACTGACAGTGCATGCATCAGTGACACTGTCCCCCTTGTCCACCTGTTGGAGCACACGCTGCGTGGAATAATGGACAGGGCACTTGAGGCAGAACAGAGGCAGGAAGAGGAGGACTTCCTTAGCTCTCAAGGCCCCCTTTATCCAGACAGTGTTCCTGCGTGCCCGCCGATCACACAGGAAGAGGACGAGGAGGAGGAGGAGGAGGAGGAGGAAGATTGTGTCAGTATGGAGGTGGAGCCTGGCACTCAGCATCAGCAGTCTTTAAGGGATCAGTCCCAAGGAACACATGGACTTGTACGTGGCTGGGAGGAGGTGGCTGCGGACGTTGTTGTCCTTAGTGACCCAGAGGACTCCGGACCGAATGCCTCAGCAAACCTACGCTGCATGGCCTCCCTGATCCTGCAAAGCCTGCGTAAGGATCCTCGTATTCGTGGTATCAAGGAGAAGGACCAATACTGGCTGGCAACCCTCCTTGATCCACGTTACAAGGGTAAGGTTGCGGACCTTATCTTGCCATCGCAGAGGGAGCAGAGGATGAAACATCTTCGGGAGGCCTTGCAGAAAGGTCTGTGCAACGCGTTCCCAGAGACTGGGAGGTTACAAACTCCTGTTTCTGGACAACGTGTTGCTGAGGCTTCGGTCAGTCAAAGAAGGAGCGGTGGAGAAGGTGGCCGTCTGACCGATGCGTTCAGACAATTTTTTGGTCCGCAGCCCCAAGGTATGATCGGTTCCAGCAACCATCGCCAGCGTCTGTTTTACATGGTGCAGGAATACCTAGGGGCAAGATCAGACTTGGACACCTTTCCCACCGAAAATCCTCTGGGTTACTGGGTCTTGAGGATGGATCACTGGCCAGAGCTTGCACAGTATGCAATTGAGCTACTGGCCTGTCCTGCATCCAGCGTTCTTTCGGAACGTACATTCAGTGCTGCTGGAGGCGTGGTAACCGATCACAGGGTGCGTCTGTCCACTGACTCGGTCGATCGGCTGACCTTCATAAAAATGAATCAGTCTTGGATCACCACCAGCTACCAAGCACCTGATGCTGATGTAACTGAATAATTTTTTTCAGATCCCTTCAAAGACTGCCTATGCTGATGCTGAGTGATTATCCCTGAGTAATTATCCTCTTCCTCCTCAATCATCACGCTGATAGCTTGTAAGAACATTTTTGGTTCTGGGCGCCACCACCAGTGCCTAAGGCACAATTTTTCTGCCCCTGTCTAACAGGGGCGTGAAATTACAATTTTTGATGCAATACTTTGCAGCAGGGCTCGTTCCTGCATTCCAACTAGAGTGTCTGTGAGGGGTTGCAGTGTTGTGGCACCAGCACCAGTGCCTAAGGCCCAATTTTTCTGCCCCTGTCTAACAGGGGCGTGTAATTACAATTTTTGATGCAATACTTTGCAGCAGTGCTCGTTCCTGCGTTCCAACTAGAGTGTCTGTGAGGGGTTGCAGTGTTGTGGCACCAGCACCAGTGCCTAAGGCCCAATTTTTCTGCCCCTGTCTAACAGGGGCGTGTAATTACAATTTTTGATGCAATACTTTGCAGCAGGGCTCGTTCCTGCGTTCCAACTAGAGTGTCTGTGAGGGGTTGCAGTGTTGTGGCACCAGCACCAGTGCCTAAGGCCTAATTTTTCAGCTCCTGTTCAACAGGGGCATGTAATTACAATTCTTGATCTAATATTTCACAGCAGGGCCCTGTGAGGGCTTACAGTGTTTTGGCCACAGCAACACCTAAGGCCCAAATTTCTGCTGAGTATATAGGGCAGGACCCTACTTTCAAACATCTAACTTACAAACGACTCCTACTTGCAAACGGAAGGAGACAACAGGAAGTGAGATGAAATCTACCCATAGGAAGGGAAATTCTCTCATGTAAGAGTTAATATGGGAAAACAATTTCTCCTTTCCACTGATGCTTTCCAATCCTTGTTCCACAAAAAAACCCAAATTTTCAAAAAACATTTTTCATTGGGACAAAAAAGTGAGGTGAAATCTTCTGAAGAGGAGGAAAGACGCAAAACAAATGTCACAGGGGTGATAACCCTTCCCTATGTTTTCCAAAAAGCTTAGAAAAGATTTTTTGGCTGGAGCTAAACACATTAAAAATGTTCAAAATTACAAACAGATTCTACTTAACAACAAACCTACAGTCCCTGTCTTGTTTGCACCGCCTGTATACTGCTGTTCAGAGTATATAGGGACCTTTCCTTATTTTAATTTGGGTGCGGGGTTCCCCTTAATATCCATACAAGACCCAAAGGGCCTGGTAATGGACTGGGGGGTACCCATGCCGTTTGTCTCACTGATTTTCATCCATATTGCCAGGACCCGACATGACATTAAACCCGCAAGCAGTTTTAAATGAGATTTTTTCCTTTAAAAATGACATTTGGTGCAGGGACTGTTCTAAACATGGGAAACACGCGTCACTTTACAGGCATACTATAGACACCCCCCAGGTACGATATTTAAAGGAATATTTCACTTTTTTTTTTTTACTTTAAGCATCATTAAAATCACTGCTCCCGAAAAAACGGCCGTTTTTAAAAGTTTTTTTTGCATTGATACATGTCCCCTGGGGTAGGACCCGGGTCCCCAAACCCTTTTTAGGACAATACCATGCAAATTAGCCTTTAAAATGAGCACTTTTGATTTCGAACGTTCGAGTCCCATAGACGTTAATGGGGTTCTAACGTTCGTGCGAACTTGCGGTCCGTTCGCGGGTTCTGGTGCGAACCGAACCGGGGGGTGTTCGGCTCATCCCTACCCGTGATGTCCGGTTACGCTACCTGGAGTTCTTTGCGGGTAGGGGGGCTATCAATATGCCAGACAATCTGTGAAAACTTTTTAAAATAAAAACCAACCAAAAGAAATTCTTTGTGGACATTTACTGCTTGTGTTTGTTTTAGCTGACCCTGACAGAAATGTGTTGAGTGCAGAAAATGTCGTGATTGGGTAACCTTATAAAAAACAGTGTTGGCTGGTCCTTCCTAAATGCAAAAACACATTTCACTACAAGTGCACTTGCAACTGCACTGAACCTGCACTTGTAGTGCAAAGTGTATTTGCCCTTAGGAAATAACCCCCATTTTTGCATAAAACAGCAATTACATCACCCCAAAAGTGTTGTAGTGTTGAGACAATAATCCACACATTCTTGAGTAAGCCACTTTTTTATAGCTGCACAATCACATGTGCATTTACCAAAGGTTTTTAAAACAAACCAACATGTTTGTTGTATAACAATTTTTGCAGTAGCATTATCAAAAATCGAAATATCCATTTCAGATAAAACAGGCCTGTGTAAAACCAACAAGAAAGCCAAAAAACTTGAACTTACAAAGTTCACATATGGTAAAACCTGAAGGCTATATCAGACATCAGTATTTAGGAACTGGGTTTGATATAGCGTTCAGATGGGGGGAACTCACCCCTGGAAAAGCCAAATTTGGAAGATGCACACCAAGTTCAGAATGTCAACATGTGCTATCTGCCATCAGGGGGGATCAAGGGACGTGTTTTGGGGGAGCAAGCCCTTCCTCAACGCGACTTTATAATTGAGGAAGGGGTTGCACCCCAAAACACGTCCATTGATCTCCCGTGATGTCAGATAGCACATGTTGGCACACTGTGTGCATCCTCCAAATTTGGCTTTTCTAAACATTGTAAAACTTTTGGGAAGATTGGACCACAATAAAACAGGTGATTTTGTGGGGTTTAAATTCGCCCCAAAACATCAATGATGTTATTATTTTTTTTAATAACATCACTGATTTGTTGCTGTATGTTGTGCAATTCGAGATTACACCCCATGATCTCTCCGATCAGTATCTGGGCACTTTCAGATGTGAAACGTTCTCTCTCCCTCACATCACGATCACCTAAAAAGATATAAAGAACAAAAAAAAGGTCTCAAAAATCTGCCACCATCCATCTCTTTTACCTGAGTCTGTGGTCGCAGACACTCACCTGTTGTGGTGCCAATCTCCACCACATCTTCTTCTTCCTCCTGCTCTTCTTCTTGGGTTGGTGTTATTTCCCCTTCTTCCAGAGGTGGGGGGTCTCTGGTCTCCTCGGATGAGGGGTGTCCTCCGAGTCTTTTCTCCCCTATGTAAAACAAAAATGGTATACTTAGCACACAGATATTTGATGGCAGAACTAGAAATAGGAAACATTGCTTGGAAGTGGGGTACAATTGTCTATTTTGGGAGAGTTCCAAGATGTATATTTTTTATTGCCCTTTGTCAAGCTGCAATACTTTACCGGTTTAGTACAAGCTTCACAGATGTAGCCCCCCCTATAGTATACACTGGAGCACCTGTGTGCCCCCCCTAATAAAAATGGTGTTCTTGTGTCCCACACTAGTGCTCCAGTGTCCAGATGTGAAAACAGCTGCACAGTGTCCTCTCCTTACACACAATCTAGTTGGCATTTCATTCTAGTAACAAACCCATCTACACAAACAAATATTTGGCATCCAAGTAGGCCCAAAAAATGTGTGAAAATGCATATGGCCTAAACAATGTTGTTCTAGAGGCCGAAAGAAAAATGTTTGATACGAACGAATAATGGGCCCATGAACATTAAAGTTGCCCTTTTAAACGTTACAATTAATAAAAGCATATGGAGCAGAACGAACAAAATAAAGACAGAAAGAATAGGAACACAGCACAACTACTGACTTTTTTGCAGCACTCTCCGGATCTTTCGGTACTGCTCTGGCTCTCTCAACTTCAGGTCCGACCACCGTTTCCTGAGCTGATCTTTAGATCTTCGGACCCCGAAATTCCTCTCAAGACTCCTGACCACTTTCGCCATGATCTTGGCCTTTCGGATGTTGGGGTTGGGGTAAGGCCCATACTTTCCGTCATAGTCGGACTTCTTCATGATGTCGACCATCTCCAACATCTCCCCAAACGACATATTTGTGGCCTTAAAACGTCTCCTTCTGGATCGGGACGTGCCTGGATCCGGGCTTTCCTCCTCCTCCTCCTCGTTGCTAGAATTATCACGCACCTGCTGTAACTCCGCCATCATGCTCTTCACCCACTGCGCCGAACGAAAAGGGGTGGGGAATAGACTAGAAAGAACGTCAGGGGCGGGCAGAGTTACACGCATGCGCAGTGTGTATAAAGCGTAACACGCGTGCGTATTACGTACGATCTGTGAGCGGAGGAAGGAGCATTGGACGCGCCGATCGTAAGAACGAAGGTAAGAGACAAACTTGTGCCTATACTGCTTCTAGATTGAGGCCTATATTGTAACAAGATTAGGAGAGTTTTGTCTGACATTAGGCTTTGTCTTGTGTTGTGTCTTGCAGTGAACATGGATATCTTATTAAAAGATAATGACTTCATGTCATTATTCCTCGAGATGCTAAGGGAGCTGCCCTGTCTGTGGGAGATTACCCACCCCCATTTCAAGAACCAAGCAAAGAGGAAGGCAGCACTGGTGCAATTGTTGGTAATTGTGAAGCAAGTGATCCCCACGGCAGACATCACCTATTTAAAGATCTTCATTGGTGGCCTGAGGAGTACATATCTGAGGGAGCGCAAGAAAGTCCTGGATTCACAGAGATCCGGAGCAGCAGATGACATCTATGTCCCCAGGATGTTGTACTACGACAGGCTGCACTTTCTGGCAGGCCAGACTGAACCCAGGCCATCCCTCTCCAGTCTCCCTTCCACGCTTCCTTCCCCCCCCCCGGCTGAGGCTTCTGACGCCCAACCTGGGCCTTCCAGGCGATATGTGGAGGAGCCCAGATTGAGCCAGGTATAGCATTCCTCTAAATATTTCTTCTTGTCCAATCAATGATGTTAACTAGATGTTAGTTGGGAGTACTAATTTAGGATTGTGATTGATGATGCAAAAACTAAAACCATGTCCCTTTTTCATACACAGGGAAGTCTCAGCCAGGAGGTGGCCGGGCCGAGCCAGCTGGCTGATATCAAGGTCCCTCCACCCCCCCTGAAAACAGAAAGTGGCAGTAGGAGGAGTACCCTAGGGGAGGCGGCTATAGGATTCTTTTGGAGGGCTACAGAGGTCCTGGGAGCACCCCACACCATGCAGGAGAACATTGCTGCCTTCATAGCATATAAAATGCAGAGGATGGAGGAGGGCCAAAAAGTAATGTGTGAGGCCCTCATATTGGAGGCTCTGGAGAAAGGTATGAGGGGCCAAATTACACCTGAGACACACCTTCGCGATGGTCCCCCTCCTCCTTCTGCAGGTCCTCCTCCTCCCTCTCCTCCAGGTCCTCCCAGTCCTCCTCCTCCTCCAGGTCCTACTCCTCCTCCTGCCATATCTCCAACAGCACAGCCACAGCCGGGAAGGAAGCGTGAAAGGAAGACCAGACAGTGATTGCCCTGGGTTCAGTCTGGTCGGCCAAAAAATGCAGCCTCTTGTGGTACCACAGCCTGGGGACACAGATGTCATCTGCTGCTATCCGGATCTCTGCGAATCCCGGACCAGACTGCCCTCCCTTACATATGGACTCCTCAGGCCACCAATTTTGATGTTGAAGAATTGTTGTCTGCCGTGGGGGTCCCAGGCTTCGCTAATTTCTCCTGTTTCTCCAGTGTTGCCTTCCTCTTTGTTTGGTTCTGATCCCTTAATAAAGGATTTTTGTTTTGAATTATACTCTCCTATGTGTTTTACTTCAAAAATGACAGTTGGTTTGTGAGGATTCAGGTACATTGCAAATATACAATGTGAAATGAACAAGGGACACCAACAACAAACAATCTCCTGGAGATTAAATAATAAAAGATATCAATGGTGTTGGGGTAACTTGACACACAAAACACACACAAAAATATTCTGTAGTAAAAATAAAAATAACATTGAACAAAGATCAGCCTTGGAAAAAATACAAACATTAAAGAAAAAAAAAGGCTGAAAATCCAAAAAAACAAAAAAAAAAAAACAAAAAAAAAAAATCAGATGTGACAACTAATAACAATATATTCAGGGAATCCTAATAAAAAAACACAAAGAAAAGTTTGTGAGAAGTGTGTGTAAATATGAGCAGCAAAACTACTTCATTCTTGTCACATTATAAAGAAGAAGAGAGTGCGCTGTATTAAACCATTGTTATCATTGCAGCGTGACGAAAGTGTTGTATCCATTGCGAACGCTAAGTTTACCAGAACGAGCTGTCCCGTGTCGGAATTTCTTCTGAGCATGCGTGGCACTTTGTGCGTCGGAACAGGCCACACACGATCGGAATTTCCGACAACGGATTTTGTTGTCGGAAAATTTTATCTCCTGCTGTCAAACTTTGTGTGTCGGAAAATCCGATGGAAAATGTCCGATGGAGCCCACACACGGTCGGAATTTCCGACAACACGCTCCGATCGGACATTGTCCATCGGAAAATCCGACCGTGTGTACGGGGCATAAGAGGTGGGTGTTAGGAGTGGTGCTCTAAAATTCTCTTCATCCTGTCTATAGGCAATGCACGTTCACTGAATGAGCATGTGTATTATTTTGAAGCAAGTTCTTGTTATGCCCCGTACACACGAGCAGAATTTTCGTCGGAAAAAAAACTTGGATGGTTTTTCTCTGAACTTTCGAACGCGGTGATGTAAAACACTATGACGAGCTGAGAAAATGAAGTTCAATGCTTCCGAGCATGCGTCAAATTGTTTCCGAGCATGCGTAGGAATTTTGCACGTCAGAATTGGTACAGACGATCAGAATTTCTGATCGGAACTTTTTCCGACCGAAAAATAGAGAACCTGCTCTCAATCTTTTGCTGGCGGGAATTCCGCCTGCAAAAGTCCGATGGAGCATACACCCGGTTAGAATTTCCGACCAAAAGCTCACATTGGACTTTTGCTGGGGGAATTTCCAATTGTGTGTACGGGGCATTAGAAAGATCCTGTCCAAGGACAACTTTTTTCAATAATTCAATGCCAATAGCAATGATAATATGAAAAATGCAGCAAATGATTCAAACAGTAAACTGGGAGATGAATTATTGCTCTGAGTTACTGCACTTTGCACCTAAATATTGTTATTTGCATTGAATTTGTATTAAATTGTTACTAAACCTACAACAGTAAAATCAGTGTGTATATGTAGTAAAGCTTGCTTGTTATACTCACTCTGGAACCTAAGGGGTAATCCTCTGCATTTGATCATGTCTTCTCTGATCCTTCCCTTTTTTCACTGTTCCCAATCTATCTTCTGATAAGACAGAGACTAGGTGACAAGCTGCACATGCTCAGTTTGGTGTGTATTGCTAGAGATTTTATTTCCTTTGGGAGAGTGCATATGATCAGCACAGGTCCAATTAGCACTGTCCAGAGGGTCAGGGGTCTTGTAGCCTGGTAGGACAGTCAGAACAAAATGAAAACTACTACAAGCTTTAACCAGACACTGATAGAAGTCACAAGACTGCTATATACTGCTGATTAGAAAATGTATTTAGTAGTTATTATTTACTAAAACTATTACATTCCCATGTTCTGTGTACTCTGGGAAACCAGATCTAGTGAATGCAGGGTCCTGGGTTTAGTAACGCTTTAAATATGTGTTCTTTGCAGGTACCTAATAAAATGATTATATATTTATTGTCAGTACCCACAAAGTGCTTGTTAAAGTTACATTGTTAAAAGGTAACTCCACTTTCGTTTAAAAAAAATAGCAAATTAAAAAAAAATAATATAGCATATACAATTGCGGCACAAGTCACAATGTAATTGAATGTTATTAAAAATTACCTTTCCTTTTCAATCTGCAGCTCTGTAATTTTCTGTGAAATGCAATGTAATATGGCTACCTGGAAGTGTTCTGTACACAGAATGTCCCCCAGATATGTCATTTCCTGCTTGTGCAATTGTCTCACTGGTTTTCCCAGAAGTCTGCACTAAGATACAAGTCAGATTTCAGGCAACCCTGCAACAAAAATGTAATTTTTAGTGAGATACTCCCAATAGGGAAACATCTAAAGGGATGCAGGCCCAGTAGTTTTCCTTATTAGAGCTCTGCAGGTGCAGCAGCTGGTTCATAATTATGAAACCACTCCCATTAGACCCACTTCTGCACATGGGTTCAGAAAACACACCGGGATTTCTTCAGAATAAAATAGGAATCTGCAACAACGTTTGTCAAAATCCTTGTAATGTACATTGATCACCCAGAGGGGGATGTTTTTTTCTCAACAAAAGTGGAGTTACACTTCAAGCTGCGTCATATGCTTTTGTATAGTTCAACATACTTCTTTGCTAAATATTAAGCTGCTCTCATTGTGAAGTGAGCTTTTGATTGAGGTATGGACATTTAAGTATTTACAATTACTTAACAGGCAATACATGAGCTTTTAAACAAACCCTCATTAAGATCACTAGCTGCAGGCATTCTGTAGCAAATTATCCTCAAAGTTCAGGCAGAAGGTACATTCAAATTAAAAAAATAAAAGCCATAAAATGCATACAGGGAAACATTGCTTCTACAGAACAAGGAGACTTTGCTATACAGCATGAGGTCACGCTTTTCTCATTTTAGAGTGGAACTTCACTCTCTCAATCCCCATTGACTATATTTAATCCATATGCCACTAGCATTACTAAATACATAGGAAAGTATATCATATTGAGCTATTTTAACCACTTGCCTACAGGACACTTTCACCTCCTGCCCAGGCCAATTTTATGCTACCAGCGCTGTCGCACTTTGAATGACAATTGCGCGGTCATCCTACACTGTAACCATATGAATTTTTTTTATCATTTTCTTCACACAAATAGAGCTTTTTTTGGTGGTATTTAATCACTGTTGGGTTTTTTATTTTTGACAGAAAAAAAAAAAAAGTTTTTCTTAGTTTCTGTCAGTAAATTTTGTAAAAAAGGAATTTTTCTCCTTCACTGATGGTGGGCGCTGATGAGGCTGCACTGACGAAGTGGCACTTATGGGCACCAATGAGGTGGCACTTATGGGCACTGATAGGTGACACTGATGGGCAGCTCTGGTGCGCACTTATGGGCACTGATAGGCAGCACTGGTGGGCACTGATAGGTGGCATGGATAGGCGGCACTGATGGGCACAGATAGGCAGCACTGATGGGCGGCACCGATGGGCACTGATGGGCAGCACTGATGAGCAGGCACTGATGGACACTGAAAGGCAGCAGTGATTGGCATCACTAATCGGCACTAATGGGCACTGATTGGTGGCCCTAATGGGCACTAATTGGTGGCACTGGGGGCTTTACTGTAATCAGGGCACTGATGATCAGTGTCCTGATTACATGTTTGGGTGTTCCCTGCGAGGAGATGCCCCTGATTGGCTCTCCTCGCCACACACTGTGTCAGTGTGAGGTGATGATAGCCGATCACCGACTCTTCTGTGTTTACATGTGAACGGCTGTGATTGGACACAGCCGATCACATGGTTAAAGAACAGCCATTCTGGGGCAACGTCATATGACATTCTCCAAGAATGAGAGCCACACCATTCCTCCGTCATTTGACAGTGGGTGGGCAGCAAGTGGTAAACATTTTTTTTTACATTTCTTCAGTTACTTCTGGATTTCCAGGCCTAGGCAAATGATGACACATGAGTCTTCAGGGGGGTAGGAGGGGCTTTGTCAGCTAAGCACACCCACCTGCCTGCATGCCTGAGCTAAGTGCAGATGAATTCCAGGAAGTACATGCTACATAAATCATCTGCCCTTACTCAAGATGGCCACAGCCAAAAATGCTAGGGGGATGTTTTTCAAAGTGATTTCTCAGCAAAATAAAGCATGGAGACATGGATAGATGTGTGAGTTTGCTTTGTATATAATAAATGAATGAAATAGTGTTTTTGGCTTGTGGTGCTCAAATGCAGTGTAGTTCCACTTTAAAGAGGAACTGCAGTCTGCTCACATGATTTGTAATAAAAACATCTTTGTCATTCTGAAGCTTCCCTCCAACCATTTTGCATATTATTTTATATATACTGTGATTCTGTACTTGCCAAATATGCTGCAGAAATCTCTCTCCACTGAGTCTGGCTGCATCCATTTTAACTGTGGGCAGCTGAAGCTGCTGCCTGTTCACTTCCTGGATTTACACAGACACACAGAGGCACACCTCCAGCTCTGCAGCATTCATTGACCCTCTTATGACTCATCCCCTCTCCCTTCCTGGCAAACTCTCATAAGAGTGAGAGAGAGAGCTGTGATTGATGTCATAAGCCTAGGCTAATGACCAGACAAGAAACAGGAAGAAGTGGGCTGTATAAGGTATTTACTGGCAGAAAAAAAATGTTTTACTATCCAAAGTTAAAACAACAAGGGCAGAAGATTTATTAGATGGAAAGATGAAAAATGACTGAAGGTCCGCATTAAGAGCCCTTTCACACCGAGCCGCCCATAGCGTCGGTGGTAAAACGTTTTTAGCGGCGTTTTACCGTCGGATTAGCGACGCATTTCGGGGGTAAAAGCGCCCCCGCTAGTGGCCAAGAAAGGGTTAAAACCGCCCGCAATGCGCCGCAATAGCGGCATTTTGCCGGCGGTATCCCAGTGCTGCCCCATTGATTTCAATGGGGAGCAGCGGTGGCGGAGCGGTAAACACAACGCTCCTTCACCGCTCCAAAGAAGCTGCTGACAGGACTTTTCCTGACGTCTTGCCAGCACACCGCTCCGGTGTAAAAGCCCTCAGGCTTTCACACTGGAGACAATGCTGCAGCAGTTTGAGGGCGGACTGCAGGCGCTATTTTTAACGCTATAGCATATAGCTATATAGCTATAGCGCCTGCAAAACGCCCTCGGTGTGAAAGGGGTCTAAGGTGCAGTGGTTTATCCCTGACCAGACTCAAGGAGTGCTCTGTGTCCCTCAGCTTTTCCCCTCTTTCCCAGCAAGAAGTACCATGAGGTGAAAAATTAAATTGACTTTGCACTCTTTAATGGGGGCAAAAAAAGATTAAAAATTGTATGCATTATGGTAAAAAAAACCTTTTCTGCTGCAGGATCCCCCCGCAGCCCCCCCCCCCCCCTTATTCTTACCTGAGTCCGATCCAGCGACTTGTACGAGAGCCATGGCTCCCACCGCTATCCCCCTCCTCATTTGGCAGATTGATAGCGGCTCCGCCTCCTGTCAAACGATGAGGGAGTGGGGGAGCGAGGTCGCACAAGTGCCCCCATGGGAATCAGTTTCCTATTGGGGGCATCAGCAAGAGAGGAAGAGCCAGGAGCGCCAACGGGGGATCCGAGAAGAGGAGGATCAGGGCCACTCTGTGCAATTCTTTTGCACAGAGCAGGTAAGTATAACATGTTTGTTATCGAAAAAAAAAATCCATTACAGCCACTTTAAATCAGGTGCAAATGTGAAGTCAAGCATTTTTTTTCTATTAAATATGCAAGCTTTAAAACAGCAGTTTAGGTCATTATGCTTTTTTTCATATAATCCATTTTCCATTTTGTTCATTTTATTTGGATGAAAATCTTCCTTTTTTTTTCTACAAACATTTTAGTGGTTTATTTATACTCCCTTTCCAGGCTTTTGGTAAGAGAACTACCTTTCGTCTAACCTAGAAATTGCTCTAATTTCTATTTGTTAGATCTTATAATTAATAGTTTTTGTATTCACAGTTACTGTTTCAGACTTGTGGAATATAATGGTCAGTGGATTACTATGATTACAGCTGAGCTGTATCTTTATATAGAAAACAAATGTCAGTAAGCTCCGACAAGCAGTGCTCAGGCAGGTTACATGACTCATGCCGAGTCTCCCTAGGTAGCATACATTTCTGGGACTAGAGTCTACTGTCTACCATTCATTGGCTAATTTCTATGGAAATTGTACCGTGGTATCTAGGCAGCCAAATGTCTCGCACAATAAATGCCTTCAAAGTTAGCTGTGCATACCGTGCATCTACACAAATGCTCACAGATCCAGTCCTTAGACAATACATGAAACTACACACATGAATTGCATAGAATATTTGCATGATGTTCTTGTTAGGAGCTTATATCCAAAATGTTCTACAATATGTTTTTACAGTACCTAATATGCTAACATTATTATGTTCCTTACAATACATATAGTCGAATGCAAATCGTCATTGTTGTAATGTTTACATTTTTTTTGCTAATTGATCTATGTACCTTTTTACCACTTGCTTACGGGGCACTTAAACCCCCCTCCTGCCCAGACCAATTTTCAGCTTTCAGTGCTGACGCACTTTGAATGACAATTCTTACAACACTGTACCCAAATGAAATTTTTATCATTTTTTCACACAAATAGAGCTTTCTTCATGTTTCATAGTTTGTTATAAAATTTTGCAAACAGGTAATTTTTCTCCTTCATTGATATGCGCTGATGAGGCAGCACTGGTGGGCACTGATAGGCTGCACTGGTGGGCACTGATAGGCATAGTTAAGGCAGCACTGATAGGCACAGATAAGGCAGCACTGATGGGGACACATAAGGCGGTACTGATGGGCACAGATAAGGCAGCACTGATGGCCACTGATAAGATGGCACTGATGGGCCCTGATGGGTGGCACTGACGGGTGGCACTGAAGAGCACTGATAGGTACCACTGATAGATGGCCACTGATAGGTGACACTGATAGGTGGCACTGATGGGCAGCACTGTTGATGAGGCACTGACTGTGGTCACTGATAGGTGGCACTGTAGGCAGCACTGTTGTGTACTGCTAGGTGGCATTGGAAGGTGGCACAGGTGGGTACAGATGAGCTTGGGGCAATCTCCTTGATCGGGAACGATGTCCCTCTCACAGCCGATGGTGATCGTTTTTTATTTCTCCTCACGCTGTTAGCGCGAGGAGAAAAAATAGCCGATTACCGGCTCTGTTTACATCACATAATCAGCTGTCATTGGCTGACAGCTGATCACATGGTAAGGGGTCGGGATCGGGATTTCTCTGCAGGAATCTGACATGCCCACTGCTGAGCCAAAGCTAAAGCTTTCTAATCAGCAGAAAGGTTTGGGGAAGCCAGGGTCATTCTCTGCAGCATGCTGGCAGGCTGTGGCTGCTTTCTAAAGAAAATAAACTGTAATGCCGCGTACACACGGTCGGACTTTTCGTCTACAAAAGTCCGACGGACACCGACGGACCAAAGCTGGCTGACAATCCGATCGTGTGTGGGCTTTTTCAGCCCCAAATCTGACGGACTTTATATTTGAAACATGCTTCAAATCTTTACGTCGTAACTACGCCGGACCCAGAAATCCGCGCGTCTGTATGCTAGTCCGACGGACAAAAACCCACGCTAGGGCAGCTATTGGCTACTGGCTATCAACTTCCTTATTTTAGTCCGGTGTACGTCGAATCCGTCGGACTTTTGTGTGATCGTATGTAGGCAAGTCCGTTCGTTAGAAAGTCTGCCGCAAGTCCGCCAAAAGTCCGTCGAAAGTCTGACGGACGGGCTGTCGGACTTTTGTAGCCGAAAAGTCCGACCGTGTGTACGCGGCATAAGACTTTTGTTTTGATGTGCCTGTTTTTAGCTGATTTAAACTGAAAGTTCAGTTGGGCTGTAAATCTGAAGCTTTCTTTAAAATAATACCTGATAAGGTCCTTGTTTCTGCAATTTCTGTTATGGGGTGACAACACTCCTGCCTCCCAATTGTAACCTGCGTTGTCTACCTGCTACATTAGCTTTCAGTGGAGACTATATACTGTTGTGCTGACACTCATTGAGTTGAATGGAGACAGTGGTTGCAAAGGGGCCAATAAAATAACATGGGGGGGGGGGGTCAAAAGTACTGTTGCAACAAATGATAAAGAAGAGATAAAAACAGTATTTTATTAACAGAAATTACACACACACATAACACATAATTGTATTTACACAGTGCTTTAACAAAATAAAAGTCACCCAAATAGGATTTAGAAATATTTGATTGATTTTAGTATTTGGCAATTGGCAAAGAGTTTCTGATCCATTCAAGACAACCCCAAACAGATCATTCCTTTCTTTTTTTAAATATTTTGTTCCATCTAGCAGCAGTCTGACTTTGCCCTTTGTCTCTTCTAGATGTTGCTATGAAGAGAGCACAGCAATGACTGATGTGGAGCCTGTGGTCACAGATTTTGCAGCATCAGGAAGATCAGGTCGCCGCAATGCCTTACCAGACATTTTGGGTTCTCCAGCAGGGGCAGAAGCCACTGATCTACCACAAAAACTAGCAGAGCTCTCTGTATCTCAAGGTAACGTCTTAGAATAAAAGTATTAAATCAAATGTCGATCAGGTATTAGTCAAATGTCCTTATCTACATCTGTTCTGCATTAGTTACTCAAAGTACTGAAGCAAGAGGATCATCATGATAGCCAGACAACCAGCATTTGCAGAAGGAGAAACCAGCAATGACAGCCTCTGTACTTCTCATAAAGAAATGTCAGCAAAGCAGGTTGAACTTTTCTGTAATAAAAAACCCAACTGAAAAAATATCAGTTGACAGCTGTACTAAACCAATTCTAAGGGATCACTCATAGTTGCTCGAAATGCCAAGAATAGCAGGAGACATTGCTACTGAAGTTGACAAAAATGATCTGATCTGTGTACTGAAAATTCCAAGGACAGCAATTGTAAGAAAAAAAAAAACAACAACTTCAGTCCAAGTCTACAGAACGTTTCTGTTTGTAACCACTGTCTAAATGTACTATGTCTTCCCATAGAAAGCCTACACCTTTGAAGCTTGTAGGCAGGTCTTGGGTTGCAGTTTGTCTGTCCACCTTAATGATATGGCACTGTGCATTTTTTTTATGCTAGAAAACCATTGGGAGCTATTTGTCCCCTGTTATGGGCTCCAGACAGTCACCATGGGGGGGGGGGGGTTTCAGAATGTCCTGCGGGATGCCAATTTCCTTCAAGGCTTTGGAGGCCATCTTGACACAGGAAGCTTTAACAGCAGATTCTGCTTCATTCAGTGTGGAAGCAGGTCAGGGATAGAACTGTGCTTGTTAAGGAGAGAGTAGGAGCAGTGTTAGGGAGAGGTACCTGACGAGGAGGGAAATAGTAGGCTTCCCTTACAGGGTATGTCTTCTGCCAATTTCTTGAAACTGTCTCCTGCTATCAGCCAGATCCCATTCAAGGACTTTATGGATATTAGGGCAATCCAGTAACCTGGATATCTCCTTCAAGGGAGAAGTGAAGTCCTCAGGGATCCTGTGGTCTGTAAACTCATATTATATTCCCACTGAAATAGTGCCTTGTTGACAGAGATTACCCTTCTGCATGAAGAAGTGTGTAACCTAAAACCCATTTAATGCCTTTACACTATCTTATTTCTGTGATTACTCAATTTCTACACCATAAAATAATGTTGAAGTACCAATGTTTATTGTTTTCTCCCCCTTTTTGGGTACGCCGATTAAGCCCTGCCCACAAACTGTGCCCATATAAGAAAATCCGAGGGCAAAGGACTAGTAACTAGTAACAAGTATTGTATTTTGGATCACAGTAGCAGTTCTTTTTCCCATTACTGGCTTGCTATACCCCAATCTGCACCGCAAATGAAAATAGGTAGATTAAAGTATTGTCAGTGGGATTACTGTGATCAGTAATAAATAACTTTAAGTGATACACTTAGATATGTATTAGCTTCCATGAAATTTACATGAAAAAAGTGATGCGTTTTACTTTAATATCAGCCACTTCAATACCAGGCACTTTTACCCCCTTCCTGCTCAGGCCAATTTTCAGCTTTCAGCGCTCTCGCACTTTGAATGACAATTGCGCAGTCATGCAACACTGTACCCAAACTAAATTTTTGTAATTTTGTTCACACAACTAGAGCTTTCTTTTGGTGGTATTTAATTACCACTTTTTTTTTTGCTAAATAAACAAAAAAGACTGAAAAAAATACGCTTTCTTTGTTTAAAAAATTTTGCAAATAAATAATCTTTCTTCATGAATTTAGGCCAAAATGTTGTCTGCTATATTTCTTTGGTGAAAATAACCCAAATCAGTGTATATTATTTAGTCTATAAGAAATTTTTGGAGTCCATAAAACTATGGTATATATCTGTATAAGGATTGAGAAACTCAAAAAATTGGTGGACTTTGTGGGCACATAATGAGAGGAGAATTAATAAAAAAAATATACATTTTATTACAACATGATTAAGAAACATACAAAAAACATACAATCAACACCCTATATAGACACAGTTACCAGTTACCCAATAATGCAGTTACAGAAGGCTGGATCGAAAGTGTAAAGACTGACTTTGTAATATGTCTAATAAAGAGAATTGATCCAAAAACACCTCCAAAACTTGCTAGTTGACGCGTTTCACTAAAATATTAGCTTCCTCAGGACAAATACTGGGTAGGTGCTGGTAAATATGTAACTTAGGGTATAGAGACACCTCACAAGACTAGACAGACATCCAACATGACGAAGTTTCAGGTCTCATGTATATATATATATATACGAAAGCAATGCATATACATGATATCGTGTCTGCAGTAGACACAACTGATGTATAACAAGTGTATAAATCAGAGATGTAGCAGAGTCAGAGTTCAGGCCGCCACACAAAAGTAGATTATCATAAGCTATGGCTATGAACGTTTCCGAACAAAGTGCCAACAGCACAAATGATAGCCCTGAGATGCTACACCAATATATCAGATGGATAGATACAAAGAATTCTCCAAATTATGAAAGACGAGACAGCATCTGACACGTACCTTGGAGGTGAGCCTGACTTGCAGAGGGAGACCTCTTGTACAGCCCTGGCTCCGGAATCACTGGAGTTGGGACAGTGACCGTAGGAGCACAGTGAGGTATGAGTGCCTGCAGAGTTCTCTTGGCTGGAGATGATGACAGCTGGCAGAGACAGGAACTGGCTTGGGTGCTGTGGATGCAGGTCAGCGGATGCAGATGCACACGGATGCAAGACAGCAGGCAGGAGCAAGGTCAGACTAGCCAGGTAATACACAGTGGATCAGTCAGGCAGAAACAGCAGGCAGGAAATGGTCAGAGTTCAGGCTGGGTTAGTAACGGAGGATCAGGCAGACAGGTAAACAGAGCAAGGTCAAGGAAGCCAAAGGTCAGGACTGGAGACAGCAGCGAGGTCAGGAAGCCAGGTCAGTATTGGATCAGATGCAGGTTCAGAATCAGGTCACAGGGTAAAGCTTCTGATCAAACAGCAAAGAACTAATGCAGTTGGAGCCCTTTTAAAGGCCACTGGGCGCCAAGGCAACGTCACTGTGCGCGCGTGCACGATCTCGGCGATCTGCACACGCGCATTGGCGCACATCTTTTCACCGCTGGATGCCTGTTAGCCCAACTGCGCCTCTGTGAACCTGTGTGTCTAAGACCTGTTGCAGAACTACAACACCTTAAAAACTGCTCAGATGTGTACAGCTGTCCTCGCAGTGTGCAGCCACACTGCGAGGACAGCTGTTCGGAAACGTTCATAGCCATAGCTTATGATAATCTACTTTTGTGTGGCGGCCTGAACTCTGACTCTACTACATCTCTAATTTATACACTTGTTATACATCAGTTGTGTCTACTGCAGACAACATATCATGTATATGTATCGCTTTTGTGTATATATATATATATATATATATATATATATATATATATATATATATATATATATATATATATATATACACATGAGACTTGAAACTTCATCATGTTAGATGTCTGTCTAGTCTTGTAAGGTGTCTCTATACCCTGAGTTACAGATTTACCAGCACCTACCCAGTATTTGTCCTGAGGAAGCTAATATTTTAGTGAAACATGTCGACGAGCAAGTTTTGGAGGTGTTATTGGATCAATTCTCTTTATTAGACATATTACAAAGTCAATCTTTACACTTTCGATCCAGCCTTCTGTAACTGCATTATTGGGTAACTGGTAACTGTGTCTATATAGGGTGTTGATTGTATGTTTTTTATATGTATCTTAATCATGTTGTAAAAAAAGTATATATTTTTTAATGAATTCTCCTCTCATTATGTGCCCTCAAAGTCCACCAATTTATTGAGTTTCTCAATCCTTTTATATATATATATATATATATATATATATATATATATATATATATATATATTTTGGATGTTGACATGGTGAGGGTCCTCAATTCCTATGGTATATATCGGAAAGTTGATCATTCCTGATGTACTGACAGCCTATTTCATTTCTTGAGGCCCAAAAATGTCAGGACAGTACAGATATCCCCCAAATGACCCCTTTTTGGAATGAAGACAGTCCAAGGTATTCAGTAAGAGGCATGGCAAGTTTTTTGAAGTTTTTCTTTGTTCATAATTTTGGAAAATTACGAAATGAAAAAAAAAAAAGTAAAAAAAAATGTTTTTTTTACATACTTTCACCAGTGCAGTGCAGCAGCATCATATAACGAGTGTGGCAGTGATCAGGGACACTGGTGCCAGTACAAGAATTTTTTTTATTATATCGTACACACACATATATATATATACAGTGCCTTGCGAAAGTATTCGGCCCCCTTGAACTTTTCAACCTTTTGCCACATTTCAGGCTTCAAACATAAAGATATAAAATTTTTATTTTTTGTGAAGAATCACCAACAAGTGGGACACAATTGTGAAGTGGAACGAAATCTATTGGATTGTTGAAACTTTTTTAACTAATAAAAAAATGAAAAGTGGGGCGTGCAAAATTATTCGGTCCCCTTGCGTTAATACTTTGTAGAGCCACCTTTTGCTGTGATTACAGCTGCAAGTCGCTTGGGGCATGTCTCTATCAGTTTTGCACATCGAGAGACTGAAATTCTTGCCCACTCTTCCTTGCAAAACAGCTCGAGCTCAGTGAGGTTGGATGGAGAGCGTTTGTGAACAGCAGTTTTCAGCTCTTTCCACAGATTCTCGATTGGATTCAGGTCTGGACTTTGACTTGGCCATTCTAACACCTGGATACGTTTATTTGTGAACCATTCCTTTTTAGATTTTGCTGTATGTTTGGGATCATTGTCTTGTTGGAAGATACATCTCCGTCCCAGTTTCAGGTCTTTTGCAGACTCCAACAGGTTTTCATCCAGAATGGTCCTGTATTTGGCTGCATCCATCTTCCCCTCAATTTTAACCATCTTCCCTGTTCCTGCTGAAGAAAAGCAGGCCCAAACCATGATGCTGCCACCACCATGTTTGACAGTGGGGGTGGTGTGTTGAGGGTCATGATCTGTGTTGCTTTTACGCCAAACATATCGTTTTGCATTGTGGCCAAAAAGTTCGATTTTGGTTTCATCGGACCAGAGCACCTTCTTCCACATGTTTGGTGTGTCTCCCAGGTGGCTTGTGGCAAACTTTAGATGAGACTTTTTATGGATATCTTTGAGAAATGGCTTTCTTCTTGCCACTCTTCCATAAAGGCCAGATTTGTGCAGTGTACGACTGATTGTTGTCCTATGGACAGACTCTCCCACCTCAGCTGTAGCTCTCTGCAGTTCATCCAGAGTGATCATGGGCCTCTTGGCTGCATCTCTGATCAGTCTTCTCCTTGTCTGAGCTGAAAGTTGAGAGGGACAGCCAGGTCTTGGTAGATTTGCAGTGGTCTGATACTCCTTCCATTTCAAAATGATCGCTTGCACAGTGCTCCTTGGGATGTTTAAAGCTTGGGAAATCTTTTTGTATCCAAATCCGGCTTTAAACTTCTCCACAACAGTATTACGGACCTGCCTGGTGTGTTCCTTGGTCTTCATGATGCTCTCTGCGCTTTCAACAGAACCCTGAGACTATCACAGAGCAGGTGCATTTATACAGAGACTTGATTACACACAGGTGGATTCTATTTATCACCATCAGTCATTTAGGACAACATTGGATCATTCAGAGATCCTCGCTGAACTTCTGGAGTGAGTTTGCTGCACTGAAAGTAAAGGGGCCGAATAATTTTGCACGCACCACTTTTCAGTTTTTTATTTGCTAAAAAAGTTTAAAATATCCAATAGATTTCGTTCCACTTCACAATTGTGTCCCACTTGTTGGTGATTCTTCACAAAAAATTAAAATTTTATATCTTTATGTTTGAAGCCTGAAATGTGGCAAAAGGTTGAAAAGTTCAAGGGGGCCGAATACTTTCGCAAGCCACTGTATATCAATAGCAAGCATTTTACTGAGTGAAATAGGTACATTTAGTTTGTTTTGTTGTGATTATATGTGATTGGCCACAGCTGATCACATGGCACAGATGGGCCGTGATTGGCACAGTCTGTACCATGTGATCACTGTGACCAGCAACAGCTAGCAAAACAAATGTACACAATGGATGGCTTGAAAGGAAGCCATCTATTGTTTACAACTGTCATGTGAGCTGCTGTGATTGGTTACAGTAATCACATGGTATTGGCAGTGGGCTGGTACAGTGATCAGTCATCGGCTGTGTCCGGTAGATGCAGCCGTGAAAGATCGCACCATTCCGTGGCCCCGTGGCCACATTCTAGGTGCGATCTGGGAGGACATCATATGATGTCCACCCAGATCGACAAGAGGCTGGCCCCAGCATCATTCACCCATAGGCTGGATGGGAACTGGTAATCATCATATTAAATGATGGGATGGATATTACAGTTGAAAGTCAGCAACCCAATCATAAAATATTGTTTTTAAATATTACTGCTACTGTGTCCTATAACCGTTATCTTCCATAAAAGTGTGAGCCTTGTTACGCTTGCTAAATTTTTTCTCTGGAGACCATATTGTTATTTCAAGCCACACCCATGTCATTTAAAGTGGTTCTAAAAATTTAAAAAACATAAACTTTAATGTATTCCCTGCATTCCTCTCTCTTTCCAGTACTGTGCCAGTTTGCAGCAGCATTGCTCTCTCCTCCTCTTCTCACAGGACCCACAGGCAGAAGGGGGGCCCAAAGGCTACTGCTGCTGTCAGTCAAAACCTGTGAGGAGGGAGTGTGGGGCATGGCTTAGCCGCACTGTTGCTATGTGTGTCTACAGATGCACACAGCCTTGTTCAGAAGTGTTCCCGCATGGGTGCTCCCATAGCACATGGCTTGCTTAGGGTGTAAGAAAAGAGGAGAAGCAGGGAGCACCAGCTGAGGAACCCCAGAAGAGGAGGTAAGGGACCGTTTTGTGCAATACAGGTAAGTATAACATCTTTTTTATTTTAGGAAAAAAAATTATCCTTTGGAAGCTTTTTAAACAAATTGGGAATCTGGTAATTCATATCATTATAGATCAGTGCAATTCAAAGGACAGAAAGTGCTGGGGAATCCAAGAGGTGAGGAGTAATCTTCCAGGACAGACACCTGTTTGGATAACAGCTGTCTATGGGTGAATGTCCTCTCACTTCCAAAAAAATTCCTTTTACTGTGTTGTGTTTTCCCACAGGAAGATAAGAGAACTCTTCCAAACAGGATACAGACAACATAATAAACACAAGAATGGCATTTTAACCATCCACTACTCAATTAAAAAAAAAAAAGCTTTGACCTTTTTTTTATAACATCTCCAAAATTTAGAAGGCCATGCATAAGCCATTTTTCAACAACTATCAAGAAATTATCTAACAAAATTGTAAAGTACTCAATACGTTTTTAAAGTGGTTGTAAAGACACAAGGTTGTTTACCTTCATGCATTGTATGCATTAAGTTAAAAAACCTTCTGTGGGCAGCAGCCCCCCTAGCTCCCCCTAATACTTACCTGAGCCTCCTCTTGATCCAGCGATGTCCAGGAGAGCCTTACTTCTCCGGGGACTCGCACCCCTGAGAGTTTTTTGGCAGCAGAGGAAGTCATTGGCTCCTGCTGCTGTCAATCACAACCAGTAAGTCGATCAGGAGACAGAGGGGGCGGGCCGAGCTGCAGCTCCGTGTCTAAATGGACACACAGAGCAGTGGCTCAGCTCAGTTGCCCCCATATCAAGCTGCTTGCTGTGGAGCACTTGGCAGGGGGGAGAAGCCAGGAGTGCCGAAGTGGGACCCGAGCCGAGAAGAGGAGGATCCCGGCTGCTCTGTGCAAAACCATTTCACAGAGCAGGTAAGTATACACATGTTGATATATATTTTTATTTTTAAAACGAGACTTCAAAGAAACTCTGTAGCTAGTTTAGGCTACATGTACACAATATGTTTTAAAACCCCTCCTGAACGATGGAACTAGCTAGTAACCAACTTTTAAAAACGTCCGTTTGCGTTTATAAGTAGACATGTGCAATCCGTTCCGTAACAAATCGAAATTCGGCCGAATTTTGCATCTTTCGGACATTCGGATGCATCCGAATGTCCAAATAAAGAAATAACGAATTTCAACGAAAGAAATTATAGCAGATATAACGAATGAATTTGACATGATTCGGTAATTCGTTAAAGATCTAATGAAACAAAAGGTCAACTCAAAGTAAATCTAATGCCGCGTACACACGAGCAGACTTTTCGACGGACTAGGTCCGGCGGACCGGACTCCGGACAATTCGACCGTGTGTGGGCTCCAGCTGACTTTTTTTCCCCAAAAGTCCGACGGACCTAGAAATAAAACATGTTTCAAATCTTTCCAACGGTCTTGAGTCCAGTCGAAAAGTCTGCTCTTCTGTATGGTAGTCTGACGGACAAAAACCAACGCTAGGGCAGCTATTGGCTACTGGCTATGAACTTCCTTATTTTAGTCTGGTCGTACGTCATCACGTACGAATATGTCGGACTTTGGTTGATCATGTGTAGGAAAGTCCGTTCATTCGAAAGTCCATCAGAAAGTCCGTCAGAAAGTCCGTCAAAGACCGCAGGACCTAGTCCATCGAAAAGTCCGCCCGTGTGTACGCGGCATTACAGTCCAATCAGCTGATTAATTTTGTGCTGGAGGTTGGATTACTGGCAAAGTGCATTCCTGAGAACTGAGTGAGAAGGGTGTTTTATTATATTTGAGCAGAGGAGAAGAGATATTGTCATTGTGTGTGTTAATAGATTCAATAAACAAACGACTTTCCAAACTACGAATCATTATCACGAATATATATACATACATAAATATCAAATTTCAACTAATATGAAAGAAATTATAGCCGATATAACGAATGAATTTGACATGATTCGAGATTCAGTATAACAAATATTCACACGCTACAGAAATAACAAATTATCCGAAAACAAATTAACGTAACATAACAAATTTAACAGAACAAAATTATGTACTGTATTTTACGAATGACAACGAACCGAAACTAAACAAAATTTTCCATTGTGCACAAGTCTATTTAGAAGCGTTTTTTACATTGTAAATGGTCAGAAATGTATCTCCATTAAAAACGCCTGTAAATGAAATGTGGCTAAATGCGTGTTACTGCGTTTACACGTGTTTACAAGCTGTTACAGGCATTTGGCGTTTCAAATGCCTCTGAACATCCATTTTTTCACTTTCCAAAAAATCCTTCTAACCTAAACTGCCTGGAAACGACTATAAATGACCCTGTGTACATGTACTTACATAGTTACATAGTAGGTGAGGTTGAAAAAAGACACAAGTCCATCAAGCCCAAACTATGTGTGTGTGATCATATGTCAGTATTACATTGTATATCCCTGTATGTTGCGGTAGTTCGGGTGCTTATCTAATAGTTTCTTGAAACTTTCGATGCTCCTCACTGAGACCACCACCTGTGGAAGGGAATTCCACATTCTTGCCATTCTTACAGTAAAGAACCCTCTACGTAGTTTAAGGTTAAACCTCTTTTCTTATAATTTTAATGAGTGGCCACAAGTCTTGTTAAACTCCCTTCCACGAACTGATAAGATAACATAGAGGAGAGTTCAGGAGCAGCTGAAAAAAACACTCAACTGCTCTTAAACACTTGTTTACCAGCAGTAGTGTACATGAAGCCTTAAAAAGTTTCTTGTTAAAACAAGGACTGCATTTTAAGAAAAAGTCTAACGCCTCTTTCACAAGCGGGCCCAATCGGTCCGCCTGTCAGTTTTTCAGACCAAACAATGGAAGGGGATCCGTCGTCCTCTATTTAGGCGGATTGCAACAAAGGGTAGTAGGGTGTAAATGAACAGCGGAGTCTGTTTACTCCTGCCCTCCCTTAGAGCAGAAAGAGCAGGTCCATGTCCGTTCTGTAGAAACTAAGCGGACACGGATGTGTCATCCGCACGCTCTGCTTTGATCAACAGGGGATCTGTGAGTGCATCAACTGCTGATCGGGATGGAGTTCGCCCCATCTGATAGGGTTAGGGTTGCCATCTCATCCCTTTAAACCCGAACACATATGAATTACTCAGGTTCTGATGCTGATTTAGTGCAGATAAGGCACCAAGTGAGTTTAATTACCACCTTAATCAGCCTCAGAACCTGTGTAATTAATATGTGTTCGGTTTTAAAGGGATGAGGTGGCAACTCTAGATAGGGGCCTAAAATTTACCTGTTGCACCACTGATCTTTACTCTATACAAGACCTAAGCTGATTAATACATCTTCTGCATCTAACACACTTCTGGAAATGTCAGGTAACTAGTTCCCCAACTTCAGTTCCATCTGCTGGCCCCTCTACTATGCCTCTACTTTGTCCTGTAATGAAAACGTGAATGCTTGATAAGTACATTACCAAAACACTAATTATATTACTTTTTTTTTTATTAGATGATGGTGCAGGAGGAGGGGAACCTTCAGGAGAAACCCCAGCTGAAACTCCAGAAGAAAAATCAGATACTTGAACGTGATCCTGAATGGGAATTTTTTTTGCTGGGAGAAGCAGCACTGATCTGCTCTAACCGGGCAGGCTGTGCGTGGACTATGCAACATATTCATGTGGGAATGATATATCTCTTGGTACTCAGCTCTCTTGCTGAAATATAGAAATATATTTTCTACTCTAGATGGATATAGTCTAGGTCTGAAACACATGTAGGAAAGAGCTATATGACAAAGAATGTTACGTGGGTTATATTTTACAAAGCAAGTTTATTGAACTCTCTAAACTTAAAAGCACCAACAATTGGAGGACACGGCATAAACAATATGTTTTGTTTTTGTTATAGAAGAAAATGGAACAGTTATTTGTTTTGAGGACAGCTAATCGGGTGTTTCCTTACTTATGTCTCCATGTCTCACACCTATCATTTAACGTGTTGTTATAAATCATTGAAAGATTTAGGTCACCCTATGATACTGTTCCAGCTATTTGTCTTTGCAAAATAGGAAAAAAAAAAAAAAAATAATAATCAAGGCAACCAATGTCTCAGTGCCTTATGTCATGCATTTTCTATGTGACAGTTCCATAACCTAAAAAGTGTCTAGGGGAAAAAGAAAAGTCACGTGAAAGGTTGACAGAATTAGTAGCCAGCAACTAAGAGCTGCATTTCTGTGTGTTACTTTGTCCAACACTGTAGCAATGTTTGTGACTTCAATTGTTCAATATGAAAATAAAAGTGATATTGGCATTGCTGTGGATTAATTGTAATTCTGAAAGTGTCTTTCTTGGGGATGAGAGATGAACTATGACTATTTTCTCTTTTATCCTGAAAGTGTTTGCCTAACAGGATTACAGCTATAAATAAAACATTGATTTATAAGCCAGATGAACACATTTACATGAGGCATTTATAACCCAGCTGGGAGTAACATTCTGTGCAGTTGCTGTACATCTGCTAATAATTCAAAATACAATATGCCTAGAGAAAATGAAGTGGAACATGGCACTTCATTATGTAATGACAGCATTGTAGTCCCAGTACATGTATATAACAGATGCACAGTCAGCTAAAACTTCTGTTGCCAGGAGGAATAACCTCAATACAGTTCCCCATGCATTTCAAAAGCCATGCAACAGATTTTAGCCATATTTAAACAGGCTAGGGAAGGTTTTTTTTTTTTTTTTACTGTGCTTCCTTTACACCATTTCCTGTCTTGGTGACACAACAGTAAGTGAACAAATGTCCAAAATGGACAGAGACGAACAAAAATCCTACAGAGGTTCTGCTTCAACCACTTGAAGACCACACCTTTTCTGGCACTTTTTGTTTAAATCAGTATTTTTTGCTAGAAAATAACCCCCAAACATATATATATATATATATATATATATATATATATATATATATATATATATATATATATTTTAGCACAGACCCTAGGGAATAAAATGGCAATGGTTGTAATTTTTTATGTCACACGGTATTTGCGCAGCAGTTTTTCAAAACGCTTTTTTAGGGGGAAAAAAATACATTTAATGAATTTAAAGAACAAAACAAAACACAATATATACCCCAATTTTATGAAAGATGATGTTATGCTGAGTAAATAGATACCTAACGTGTCATGCTTTAAAATTGCACACACTCATGGAATAGTGACAAGCAACGGTACTTAAAAATCTCCATAGGCAATGTTTTTAAATGCCTTTACAAGTTACCTGTTAAGAGTTACAAAGGAAGTCTCACACTAGAATTATTGCTCTTGCTCTAACGTTCGCGGCGATACCTCACATGTGTGGTGAAAACACAGTTTACATATGCGTGCGCAACTTTTGCACGCAAAAACGGAGAGATGGGGACACTTTAAAAAAAAAAATTCTTATTTCTTTTATTTTTACTTTTACACTGTCCCTTTATTTTTTATTTTTTTGATCACTTTTATTCCTATTGCAAGGAATGCAAGGATGACAGGTCCTCTTTATGAAGAGATCTGGGGTCAAAACGACCTCAAATCTCTTCTCTACCATTAAAAGCAAAAGATCAAAAACATTTTTTTATTTTTTTTTAACTTTTGCTTTAAAGGAAAAAAAAAATTGTTTACTTCCACCCTGGACATTTCTCCTGTCCTCCAAGGCCATAGAGGTGATCAAAGCAGACCTACTCTTTGATCGCCTGTGTGGCCAGCTGTTTGCACCGTTGGATTGTTTCTCGGGCGAACCAGCGTAAACGGTAAGGCCAAGAGACACCGGCGGAAGGGGAGGGACATCTCAGTTTCTGAAAGTGTTCCGCAAACAATACTGGGGTTATGGCTGATATCTTCAGCCATAATCCCAGTAAACCACTTGCAACGTATAATTACGTATTGTGGTCGGAAAGTGGTTAAAAGAGATCTACAGTCACATCATACGCTTTTACTTTAAACATCGGCAATGCAAACAATAGTCACTTTTAACAATCTAATATAAGCTTTCTTGAAAAATGTATCTTTATGTTGTGATTGCTGCCTGTCTACTGGCCATCTTTTAACCTAGGTTCACACCTATGTGGTGTAGGAAACGCAGCGATCCCTGCGCGTTTCCTGCAACGCACTGCAATCACACTGTGTTTGTGATCCTCTGCGGGTGTCAATACGAACATCCCAAAAGGATTGCAAACGCAGTGCACTTTGCAAGCATCGGATCGCATGGTACACAACAACCATATGATGCAGTTGCAATGCAGCTCCAAAAAAGGTGCCTGCGCTTCTTTGGTGTGATGTGGTATGATTTGAGCTCTTTTAAAATGAAAGGTCTCAAATCGCACTGCACTGAACTGCATGTGAATTGCACAGGAATGTGCTGTGATATATAGTTATAGTGTGAAGAAGGGCTCAACTACTTCAATGTTTCCCTGCATGTTTTGCATTCCTTTGGCTTAATTTCAATTTCTAAGGACTACAAATCCATTCTAACATGCTATTAACAATCAATGATTCCTGTACTGACTCCGCCTCCTGAAACCCCTCCTCTCAGTGCCTCTGAAGTCAAATTTCGATTTTGTTTTAGTCATAGTCTTGTGACTAAAATGCCATTTTATTTTTAGTCAACTTAAATGTTCTAGTTAGGGTTGCACCGATACAATACTAGTATCAGTATCGGTGCCGATCCTGAGCATTTGCACAAGTACTCGTACTTGTGCAAATGCTCCGATGCTTGACCCGATACCTGGGCAGTCAGGGGTGATCGGTACAGTGGTGGGGGGAGTTACAAGCACCGATCTCCCTTTATAGATTTCAATAAAGCAGCTGACAGCTGCTTTGCCTTCTCTCCCTCCCGCAGCTTTCAGCTGCTTTATTGAAATCTATACAGGGAGATCGGTGCCTGTAACTCCCCACCACCACTGCACCGACCATCCCTGACTGTCCACTGTGTCCACCTCTGGTCCCCCTCTCTGTGCTCCTGCAGTCCACCTCCGTGTCCTCCGTGCTCCTCCAGTCCACCTCTGTGTCCTTCGTGCTCCTCCAGTCCCCCTCCATGTCCTCCGTGCTCCTCCAGTCCACCTCTGTGTCCTCCGTGCTCCTCCAGTCCCCCTCCATGTCCTGCATGCTCCTCCAGTCCACCTCTGTGTCCTCAGTGCTCCTCCAGTCCACCTCCATGTCCTCCGTGCTCCTCCAGTCCCCCTCCGTGTCCTCCGTGCTCCTCCAGTCCCCCTCCATGTCCTCCGTGCTCCTCCAGTCCCGCTCCTTGTCCTCCCTGCTCCTCCAGTCCCCCTCCGTGTCCTCCATGCTCCTCCAGTCAGCCTCCATGTCCTCCTTGCTCATCCGGTCCCCTACTCGGTGCTCCTACGGTCCCCCTCCAGTCCCCTTCCATGTCCTCCATGCTCCTCCAGTCCCCCTCCATGTCATCCGTGCTACTCCAGTCCCCCTCCATGTCCTCCATGCTCCTCCGGTCCCCTACTCTGTGCTCCTCCGGTCCACCTCCATGCCCTCCGTGCTCCTCCAGTCCACCTCTGTGCTCCTCCAGTCCCACTCCATGTCCTCCAGTCCACCTCCGGGTCCTCCGTGCTCCTCCAGTCCCCCTCCATGTCCTCCGTGCTCCTCCAGTCCACCTCTGTGTCCTTCGTGCTCCTCCAGTCCCCCTCCATGTCCTCCGTGCTCCTCCAGTCCACCTCTGTGTCCTTCATGCTCCTCCAGTCCCCCTCCATATCCTCCGTGCTCCTCCAGTCCACCTCTGTGTCCTTCATGCTCCTCCAGTCCACCTTCATGTCCTCCGTGCTCCTCCAGTCCACCTCTGTGTCCTCCTTGCTCCTCCAGTCCCCCTCTGTGTCCTCCGTGCTCCTCCAGTCCCCTTCAGTGTCCTCCGTGCTCCTCCAGTCCCCCTCCATGTCCTCTGCGCTCCTCCAGTCCACCTCTGTATCCTCCGTGCTGCTCCAGTCCCCCTCCATGTCCTCCGTGCTCCTCCAGGCCACCTCTATGTCCTCCATGCTCCTCCAGTCCAGCTCCATGTCCTCCGTGCTCCTCCAGTCCACCTCCGTGTCCTCCATGCTCCTCCAGTCCACCTCCATGTCCTTGGTGCTCCTCCAGTCCCCCTCCGTGTCCTCCGTGCTCCTCCAGTCCCCCTCCATGTCCTCCATGCTCCTCCAGTCCCCCTCCATGTCCTCCGTGCTCCTCCAGTCAACCTCCATGTCCTCTGTGCTCATCCGGTCCCCTACTCTGTGCTCCTCTGGTCCTCCTCCAGTCCCCTTCCGTGTCCTCCCTGCTCCTCCAGTCCCCCTCCGTGTCATCCGTGCTCCTCCAGTCCTCCCCATGTCCTCCGTGCTCCTCCGGTCCCCTACGCTGTGCTCCTCCAGTCCTCCTCCAGTCCCCTTCTGTGTCCTCCGTGCTCCTCCAGTCCCCCTCCGTGTCTTCCGTGCTCCTCCAGTCCCCCTCCATGTCCTCCGTGCTCCTCCGGTCCCCCTCTCTATGCTCCTCCGGTCCTCCTCCTCCAGTCCCCTTCCGTGTCCTCTGTGCTCCTCCAGTCTCCCTCCATGCTCCTCCGGTCCCCCTCTCTGTCCTCCTCCGGTCCCCCCCCCATACTGGATCTGTCAGGATGGAGAGCGGAGAAAGGATCCAGTATATATGTCATTTACCAGCTCCTTCCTTTTCTGAATGCGCAGAGTCAGTGATCACTGACTTTACATTCATAACTGAGCATCGTAAACTGTATTTATGATACTTCAGTTTATGAATGGAGATGAGCCCCTGTCTCCCGTCCATTCACCTTCAGTGCAGCTGAGGCTGTAGAGAAAGGAACTGGGGAATCTGTGTCCTTAGTCCCTTTCTCTGTCTGAAAGGGGAGATGTCAGGGGTCTGTTTAGACCCCTGATATCTAGCCAAAGCCCCCCCTTCCCTGCAACAGGGTTGATTAAAAAAAAAAAAAAAAAAAAAAATATATATATATATATATATATATATATATATATATATAATTTAATAAATATTTAAAAGTTACAATTGTAAAAAAATAATAAAGAGAAATAAAAAGAAACTCTGACAGTGTCCACTCCACCCCCCCCCCCTCAAAGAAAGCATCATAAAAAAAAAAATAACAAAAAATATATATAAATTGTAAAAAAATAAAAAAAAAATGTAAAAAATAAAATTGTAAAAAAATAATACAATTTTATTAAAAACCTACTGACACAGTCCACGCGTTATCAGTGCCCATCAGTGCTGCATATTGGTGCCACTGTCACATGACAAAAAAAAAGTATCGGTATCGGTGAGCACTTGAAAAAAAGTATCGGTACTTGTACTCGGTCTTAAAAAAAGTGGTATCAGTGCAACCCTAGTTTTAGTTTTAGTCGTGTTTGAGTCAACTAAAATCTCCAGCACATTTGAGCCCTGGTACACACTGGTGCGATTTGACATGCCAAATCGCATGTCAAATCGGCGCCAATTGCTGGCAATGGCACCATCCTAAACGGTGTGACGCCCCATTTGCGATGCCGCACCGATTTAAAAAAGTTGTTTCTGTACTCCTTTTTGCGATTTCAGGTTGCGATTTCCCTTGGTTTCTGCACAGATGTCTATGAAATCGCCGCTGAAATTGGGACCGACACGTGGAAGTGAAATCGTGCGAGTTCAGCTGAACTCGCACGGCTTCATTCCCGCAGCTCAGTGTGAACCTGGGCTTAGTCTACTAAAATTTCCAGTCTCATAAACAAACAAAAATATTGCTTTTTGACAAACTAAAAAAAACAAAAAACTGTCTACTTGTTAACAAACAAACAGGATTATGCTAGAAATGATTGAAATACAATGCAGGAATGAATATATGATTGTATTTTGACCATAGATACACTTTATTGAAAATTGTTTTTTTTTTTGTTTTTTTGTTTTTTTTTAGTGATGCTTAAATTAAAACTTTTTTCGCAAAGGTCAACCAGGTACAAAAGTAAAAATTAATTAGGATCTTTCTCTTTCTATCTTAGCATTATCCCAGCCAGGTGCCCCTGTAATCTTCTCAGCTCAGCAAGGTATGCTCCAATCTTCCTCTTTTAGCACAGCATGACCCCAAAGTTCAATTTCAGTGACAGAAATTTGGGACATTTCAGGCTTCTGACGGTAGAACCTTTTATGAATCAGCTAGTACAAAAAAGAGAGGTTTGCCCGTGGGACTTTAAATGAGTTGGTCATAGAGGTCATAACAAATAATATAGAGTTTATTGAATTTCCAAACACATGATGAAAAATGAACATAAAAACATCATAAGACATCGTTTGACCATTGAAATGTTAAATACGATGGTGTGTTACATGGTATACATATACAACTTTGTACTCGACGCGTTTCGCAAGCTCCGCTCGCTTCCTCAGGAGTTGGTGTATATGTGAAATATCTAAAAGATAATAGGTATCAGTAAATGATGACATTCAATGGTAGTTATGGTCAAAGAAGAAGTATGTGGCTTCATAGAAGTCTTCCATACTTACATATGGTCAAATGGTCCATAGGACTGACTAGCAAGGGCAACAGGGGAGAATCCTCCACACGGGAGCTGAAGAGGCGTAGCCCGCAGCAACCAGAGCAGGGGCCCAGCAGAGGGCGGACATGGCAAGGAAAAGGATTGGGGTATGGTGTATCCTGGGATGTCCAACTAGCCACCTGGGTCATATTAGCTGTAATCAAATTATATATGTATCTAAGTCAGAATAGAGTTTTAAAATGACTGGGAGTATAAATAGTGTAACATTACTAATATGTGGAGAGGACCTCTGAGAAGGTGGGCATGGATACAAGTCAGGAGAGAGAGAGAAGAAATGTAAGAAGTTTGGAGAGTGCAGGAGAGGGAATGGAAAAATTAAAAGAAAGGGAAAGGTGTTGCACTGGTATGTCTCGTTACACATATACAGTAGAAGCAACAATGGTAGTAAAATATACTGGATTTAAAAGTAATCACCATAATGGCGAATTTAAAGAGTATAAAGATGTAAGTATCATTCTAATGTCCATGTTGTGTACTGAAATGGAACACAAACAAACCATGGTAAATATAAGGGGGGTTAAGAAGTGGAAGAAAAGCCAAAACGAAACAAAATGAGAAGAAAGGGAACACAATAGAAAACATCTCCTACTAATAAATAGTGCATAATGAGTGTGTGGTTAACATATTAAGTGTGCGAGTATAATTAGGCAAAGTGAGGTGACATGATAGATATCTATAGTGTGCTTACCCCTGTGCAAAACTTCTCAAGTGTGAGAGGACAATCCAAGTGAGGAGGGGAAGAAAAGTTTGCCATGTCAGCGTACTCACGCTTAAAATTTTATGAATCAGCAAACATTGGCATGGTGGTTGGTTTTAAAAACATTTTTTTTTTTTTCACATCACACAGCCATGGACATTTTTGATTATGTTAAAAATAAGTTTGTGGTTGGTTGGCAATTTGAGAGAAGGAATAAAAACAGAAACTGATGGTATAAAAATACAAAGACTTTTCAGTGTGAGAAGCTGATAATTGATTGATTCTGTGCAGAACAAAAGCAAACCAAGCACTGTCCTTCTCAAGGTCTGAACTAAGGAGGCGATTTCCTCTTGGAAAAACTGAAGCATGGTACTGTGGATGTGGATAGTGTTATTAGGACTAGTGTGACAAGCAATTTATTTATTTTTTTAAATCATCATCTCATTTACCACACAAGCTGAAATCCGTATGCCAGGCTAGGCAGTTTTTCACCATATCTGCAATATTAAAATAATGTATATCATTAAAGCCCCTGGGATGATTCATGCTAAAAACATACTGTACATATGTTAATCAGCAAATATATCTGGGTTTGGTTTGCAGGAGGCTCATCAAATCCATTGTAAAATTGAAAAAACTGTAAATGCAAAACTGACCCCCCACTGAAGTCTGAGGGGGCGAATCTTGAAAATCAATTCTGCCCATTTTCAAAGCTAATATGCAATAAGCTGTGTCTACGGTATCACACTATGTAGTCCCTTTTGTACCCTATATGAACCTCACGTGGAGAGATCCATTACTATGTTTGGAGAAGATACGCCTTCAGAATAGCCCTTCTCAATATCTTCAGGCTGCCAAGGTCTTCTCACTATTGCCAGGGTGCAATAAAAGCTGGTTTGACCCTCACAGTATACGCTGTTTTGGGTTCAAACCCTCCGGTAAGCCCCCATCTGTAACATCTGAGTGCACTGCATGTTTATGAAGACACTGTGGTGTGACATATAAAGTTGGCCTATATATGCAGTATCCAATATAGCGATGTGGGACTTTTCTAAGTGACTGCATAATATCATCTTTAAGGACTTTTATGTTGTATGTTGGTGAAGGTGCTCCTCACTTCACTTTTGGGTAGTGACCCATTCACTTCCAACCCACTGACTGTTCATTTTAATCACTTTCGTTTTTATTCTGAGTTTTTAGATGTGAAACATTTATATGTGTACATTATTTTTAAGGCTTAGGCCTCTTGAACCTATCAGTTTTAAGGTGCCTTGTTGACTTAGCGCTACACTTTTTTTGTTTATTATCTATTTGTTGGGCAATTATTCTAGTTACGGTGTTAGCAGCTTATGTCTTCTTGATTATCTAGAGCAAGCGCAAATCTACTACTGGTGTGAATTTGGTTAATATGCAAGGGTTTTTTTTTTTTTAAATGATTGGAGATCTGGACATTGCTATAATGGACATGTGATAGCGTGAGGAAGAACAAAAAAATCACCGGCGGCTTTCAGAGGGACATCGTTGCCGATCAAGGAGAGCAGCCGCCAGCTCATCTGTGCCCACCTGTGCCACCTGCCAGTGCCATTTACCAGTGCACAACAGTGCTGTCTACCAGTGCCCACCAGCGCCACCTACCAGTGCCCACAGTGCCACCCATCAATGTCACCAATCAGTGCCTTATCAACAGTGCTGCCCATCAGATTTACCTACCAGTGCACATCAGTGTCACCTACCAGTGCCCATCTTTGCCCATCAGTGCCACCTATCAGTGCCACCCATCAGTGGTACCTAGCAGTAACACCTACCAGTGCCCTTCAGTACCCATCAGTGCCACCCATCAGGGCCCATCAGTGCCATCTCATCAGTGGCCATCAGTGCTGCATTATCTGTCCCCATCAGTGCTGCCTTATCTGTGCCTATCAGTGCCCATCAGCGCAGCTTATCAGTGCCCACCAGTGCAGCCTATCAGTGCTGCCTCATCAGCGCATACCAATGAAGGAGAAAAATTACCTGTTTACAAAATTGTATAACAAACTGAAACGTGATTTTTTTTTTCAAAATTTTCCGTCTTTTTTTGTTTGTTTAGCAAAAAATAAAAACCCAGTGGTGATTAAATACCACTAAGAGAAATTTCTATTTGTGTGAAAAAATTATAAAAGTTTCATTTGGGTACAGTGTTGCATGACCGCGCAATTGTCATTCAAAGAGTGACAGCTCTGAAAGCTGAAAATTGGTCCGAGGCAGGAGGGAGATTTAAGTGCTCAGTAAGCAAGTGGTTAAAAGCACCTGTGTTGCGGTGCTTCCGAAGTGCTTTTCAGGCGCTTCAAAAACGCTTTTCAGGCACTTCAGAAGCACTGCCCATTTATTTCAATGTGCAGGGGTGGTGTACACCGCCCCAAAGATGCTGCCTGCAAGATTTTTTTTCCCGTCCTGCAAGCGCACCGCCCCAGTGTGACAGCACTCGGGCTTTCACAATGAGGAGGCATGAGAGGCAGTCTAAGGCGCTTTACAGGTGCTATTGTTAGCACTAAAACGCCTGCAAACTGCCTCAGTGTGAAAGGGGTGTTATGCTATATGTGCTGTTATAGAACAGTATGATTCTCAGAGACAGCATCAACAACATAGTATTCTGGCATCATTTATCCACTTCCTGACCGCACACAGTGCGCAGAATCACATACTGTATGTATATGTGATTCTACTCTTCCAGGTACGGGCGTGCCACCTGTGCTGTGATTCAGTGGCGGCCCCCCTACTCCATGCGTCCGACCCCTAATCTACATGCAGGGCACCGGACGCATGGATTACAATGTTTTTTTTTTTTAGAAGCACGTGATTGAAGCCAGAGGCTCTAATTGGCTTAAAAAAAGGGTGGGCTCGGGGTGCAGAGCACTGCGCCCTGAACCCACCCAGTTGTATGACAATAGCGAATTAATATTCACTATTGTCTTTCTGATTCTCCTCTCGACCAATCAGGAAGCGGGTCCTGAGACCCGATTGGCTGAGAGGAGAAGCAATCTTATTGGCTACAGAGGAGGAGCAGAAGACGCAGGGGAAGCCATTGTGAAGCAGAGGAGGAGGAGATGCAGGATGAAGCCAACGAGGAGGAACCACTGCCCACGACCTAGATGGAGTAAGTGCGGGGCTGGTTGGCTGCCGATCGGGCAACAGTGGGGGGGGGTGTGACCGACCAACCTACCGACTGGGGGGGGTGTAGCGGTACGTTTTGCCACCCCCCCATAAATGAAGCACCAGCCGCCACTGCTGTGATCAGTCGCCGCTGCCCAGTGAGTGTCGGCCAATGGATGACCACCGGCACTCGCTGATCAGCAAGGAAGAAGACAGGACAGAGCTCTGTCTATGTCAACAAGACAGAGCTCTGTCCTGTCAGCAGGGTGGTGGTGGTTTTTGTTTCCCTGCAAAGCTGGGAATAAAAACCAGCACATCACAGAGTGAAAGCAGCTCCCAGTACACGCATAAACACTGGTTAGCCAGATATTTAACATACAAGTCCATCCACATCGCCGCCAGGTACATTAACAACCTCATCTGCAGATATCGCCCAAATAGTCCTCTCTGGTCCTCCCAAGACCTCCTGCTCTCTAGCACCCTTGTCACCTCCTCCCACACTTGCCTGCAGGACTTCTCAAGAGCTTCTGCCATTCTCTGGAACTCCCTGTATGTCTGGTCAGCCCCTACCCTGTCTGCCTTTAGGCGATCCCTGAAAACTCACTTATTCAGAGAACTGTACCCAAGTCACCTCCATCAGATCATCCTTGCAGCTTTTACCTTTTGTAACACCTCCCACTCCCTTTAGACTGTCAGCTCTGTGAGTGGGGTCCTCTTATTCCTGCTGTATTAAACTATATTGTAATTGAACTGCTCCCCCCTCTAGATTGTAAAGCGCTGCTCAAGCTGTTGGAGCTATATAAATCCTGTGTAATAATAATAATAATAATAATAATAATAATAATAATTTAACCCCCTTGATCGTCCTAGATGTTTAACACCTTCCCAGCCAGTTTTATTAGTACAGTGACAGTGCATATTTTTACCACTGATCACTGTATCAGTGTCACTGGTTCCCACAAAGTGTCAGTTAGTGTCAGATTGTCCACTATACTATCACAGTCCTGCTATAAGTCATTGATCGCCACCAATACTAGTATACATTTTTTTTTATATATACCATAGTTTGTAGACACTATAACGTTTGCACAAACCAATCAATATATGCTTATTGGGATTTTTTTTTTACCAAAACGTGTAGCAGAATACATATTGGCCTAAATTTATAAATAAAAGTGATTTTTTTAAAAAAATTATTGGATATGTTTTATAACAGAAAGTAAAAAATATTGTTTTTTTTCCTTTCAAAATCTTTATTCTTTTTTGTTTATAGCCCAAAAAAAAAAACACAAAAAAACACAGAGGTATAAATACCACCAAAAGAAAGCTCTATTTGTGGGGGAAAAAAGGATATACATTTTATTTGGGTACAGCATTGCATGACTGCCGAATGGTCAGGTAAAGTAACGCAGTGCTGTATAGCAAAAAATAGCCTGGTCATTAAGGGGGTAAATCAAGTGGATGATTTCCATATGTAATTGATATTTATACTGTTACATTGTGTACCCTTGAGAGGGACAAGAAGGCTGCATTTGGAATAAAAAAAATACCTCCATGTACAGAACGTATGCCTATTATTGTAGACCTTCCTGCCCATTTTTATTTATTTTTTTTTTCAAATAAACTGATTTGCAGCTATGGAAATAGGTAGAACAAATATGTGGTATTTTGGTGCACACAACTTTACTACACAGCTATGCATTGATGTGCTGTAAATAAGGGGCAGCGTTGCCTGTGTCAGCAGCAAGTGTATGCTTCCGAAGCCCTTAACTGAATGAATAGCCCTAGTATAAAAATAAAAAAATCTCCACAAAATAGATACCCTGGTTTAGGAAAGGATGGACAGCCTACAGTCGTAGGATTGCTGCTGTCTGCCTCTCCCTGTAGACATAGGGTTTTTCAACTCTATTTGCTGCTGCATGCCCTTACCCCTGCATTGTGGGCAGCCTATAGCCATAGTTTGTTTTTCCTTGCAGCCATTGCTCCAACTCAGGGAATCCTTGCACCCTCAGGAAATGTGGTAAAGAGTTTGTCACAGATCACACCCTTAAATTGTGGCATGTTGGGCTCCCTCTGGGATGGTTGCAATGGATTTTACACTTGTATATGGAAGGGGTGAGCCCTCTTCCTCACCACCAGTACTCTAACTTTCCCCATCACCCCAACACCCTAAACAGTGGCGGATGGTGGTATATTTGGGGGGGGGGGGGCAAACAATGCACCCACAGCCACCCCCCTGGGATTGTACAAGTCAGGCTCAGTATACACACCGTGGACTGTTGCTCCTTCTTGCCCATATTCTGCACAGCTCTGATCAGCAGCTCCTCCTCCCTACAGCTTCGCTCTCTCCCAGTGGCCGCGGATCTCTCCAGCAGCTCCAGCACCTGAACCACTAGCGGGACCAACCCGGACACGGACTCCGGGCCGTACTGCTCGGTAAGGCTCCACAGCTTGGAGCCCAGGCTCTTGGCCATGCTGTACACATCTTCCAATTTCAGAGCAGCAGGAGCCATACCTTCCCCTCCCTCCTCCTCCTAGGCCAATGGGCTTGCGTCTCCTTTCTGCCAATCGGGAAACGGGTCTCAGGACTCGCTTGCTGATTGGCCAGGAGGAGAATCAGTGTGACAATAACGAATGGTGTGCTCTGCGCCCCCCGAGTCCATCCTTTTTGAAGCCTATTAGAGCCTCTGGCTCTAATCACATGCTCCAAAAAAAATAATTTGGAATCCATGCATCCGGCGCCCTGCATGTAGATTAGGGGACCGGATGCATGGATAAGGGGGGCAGCACCCATGCGCCCCATATGGCTGGGCTGCCACTGACCCTAATACTCCTACTTGTATTCCTCCTCTGCTTCCAACAGAGATGGCAGCTGGCATATTTCCTTCTGGCCAAAATAATGGCAGCTGAGTACCTGACACTGTGGTGTAGTACAGGCCACAAAAAAGTCGTAAACAGGATATCTGACACATCTGCCATGAAGAAGTTGGGCATTTGGGTAATCTGAGGAAATATTTTTCTACACTTCCACAGCAGTACTGTAGAGGTCTGGGGACTAGCCCTGGAGATAGCAACATAAAAATTCCACCGACTCCTCATAGTTGGAGTATTTGGAGTATGGTGTGGTGGGATTGGCTGAAAAGGAAGAGGAGGAAATAATGGCTGCAAAAGCAGTATTAGAAAGGCAAATTCAAAAAATATGTTTTTTTTTATTGTTTCACCTTGTCTGTAAAATGTAAAAAATAGCTCTTGCCAATATACTCACCCTATCTTTGGCACTGTCTCCCCGCAAACTCACCACTCAATGTATCTTCCTACTTAGGATTTCCAGTTTTACTATTCTGTTATGTGATATTGGTGCACCCAAAAGAAAATACTAAAATTTATAGCAATGGGTTTAATTATACATTAAGATGTGTACTAAATTTGAGTCTTTTATTGAAGTGCTTAAAATAAGCTCATGCAGCTGCCAGTGATCAGCAGGCGCCCGATCACTTTTACTGTAATAAGAAGGGCCACTCCTCCCTCCCCACCACCACCACCCACAGGACCCTGGTAAATGCCTGGGATAGGTAGATACAGAGGAGATCTAGGAACATTTGTTCCCTGATCTCATCTGTGATTAATAAGCCCGGAAGCAGCAATGATTTTGTCATTTCAGAGCTGCCATTTCTTGACTGCTACAGCCAGGGAAGCAGCTAATCAAGAACAATCAGTGCTTAAAAAGCTGCAGGGGAGGGCAGGGGAGACATTGGGGGTCTAATAGACCTCTGATGTCTCCATAAAGAAGACCTGTTACCTATCCAATTACCGGTCCAATTCTGTCACATAGGGGGCTTGATAGCCCCCTTTGTATAGCAACAAAGTTGAATTTTTAAAAAAGTGTAAAAAAATTAATTTAATGATAAAAAAATAAAAAAAGTAAAAGCACCCCCATCACCCCTGTGCATATACGCAAATGCAAGCATGCGCTGGGTCCAGAATGTGCATGTAAACCAAACATGTACGATATTGCCACAGACATCAGATTGACAGCAATACACTGTATTTCTAGGACCAAAAATCATGGCTATGTATAAACTGATAACCTGTAAAGACTTTGTAAGCATCACCTATGAAAAGTTTTAGGTATCATAATTTGTTGCCATTTTGAGTCTTAACATGTTTGGTATCTATTTTCTCGACACAACCCCATCTTTTATATTTTGGCAAAAATTTAGTATTATATTGTGTTTGTGTGCTATGAAAATGTATGTTATTGTATTTTTCCCTGAAAATTTGCGATTGATAAATGACTGCGCTCTGAGTGTCCATTCACACACAGAGCCATGGCTCGACTCCACTCCTTCCATCTTCTGATTGACTCACTGGCTGTGATTCACAGCAAAGTAAACCAATGGCTCCTGCTGCTGCCAAAAGCCAATCAGGAGTGTGAGTCCCCAGACAGCCAAGGCTCTCGTTGACGTCGCTGGATCGAGAGGAGTTCAGGTAAGTATTAGGTGGGGCTTGGGGGGCTGCTGCACACAGAAGGTTTTTTACCTTCATGCATAGAATGCATGAAGATTAAAAATCTTGTGTCTTTACAACCATTTTAATAAAGAATGTGCTAAACTTAGAATGCAGTAGTCAGGAGTAAGAAATGTAAAACAGTGAGGGGGATTTATCAAAACTGGTGCAGTCAGAAATTGGTACGGTGCATGGCAACCAATCAGCTTTTATCTTCAGCTTGTTCAGCTTTAAAAAGAGAATTAAAGCTATGAGCTGATTGGTTGCCATGCACAGCTGTTCCAAATTCTGTCTGCTCTAGTTTTGATTAAATCCCTAAGGGCTAAGCAGACAAGCCCTGTATGCTGTGGCACTTTTTGCTGCATCTGCATCCACCAGAGAGCTTCACCTATAGATGCACAAAACACCATGTATCCCCATATGGTACATGGCCATCACACTGGGAATGTACGCATATGCTCCATGAGAATGAGGCCTAATTGTCATGTGGGCCAGATAACAGGAAAGAGAAGATGTCGGGTAATTAAAAGAGAAGTATGGGAATTTTATTTATGAATCATACTTACCTAGGTAGATGCTGCATCTGTCCCCTGCCAGCCCTAAGGCTGAGAGCCGAATAATCAAACACCGCCAATAGCTCAGTTCTCAGTGCTCCCTGAGCAGAGAGCTGATGGCTGTCAGTCTCTGGCTCTGCTCTTCCCCCCTCCGGTGCTCACCGAAACACTGGGCTGTGAAGGGGGCGAGAGTGGCTGGCTTAGGCTCTCAGCAGCTCACTGAGAGGCTGAGCCGGGTGACGGTCCAGGCATGTGGGCGGATCCCAACCATATGGTTGCGATCTTTCCCCAGCCTGGACCGACTCTGTGACATCAGCCGAGAGCGGACTTAAGCCCGCTGTCAGCTGAAAAAGAGCCACAGGAGTGCAAAACAATCTGTACTGATGTGATCAACAGGAGAAGTACAACCAAACAGGCTTTGGCTGTACTTCTCCTTTAATAAATCTATCACACGACCTGTCTCTCTGCTCCTGTTTGGCATTACTTGCAACAATTAAAAAATGTCCGCATTTATGTTGTGAACTCACCCTCCGGGGCCCAGACAGGCTCTTCCTCAGCCCAGGCTTTAAATCCAGGCTCTTTCTCCTTGAAGCTGGAAGGTAATTTAGGTATCCTCTTTCGTAGTCCAGAAGGCCTTCATGATCCCCCTCTCATAGTCCAGGGCCTCCAGACACCAGCTGCCCTAGTCCAGGGCCTTCAGACACCCCCTCTCCTAATCTGGGACCTTGAGGTACCCCCTCACCTAGTCCAGTATCTCCCTTGTACCCCCCCCCCCCCATCCAGGGGCCTTTGCCACACCAACTGCCATTTCCTAGTCAATGGCCTCCTCTGCACCCACCCCCCTAGTCCAGGGCCTCCTCTGCACTCCTCTCCCAGTCCAAGGTCTCCTTTACAGCCCACCCCAAGTTAAGAGCCTCCTCTGCACCCTGCTCTCCAAATCCAGGTCCTTTATCAACCCCACTTTTCAAGTCCAGGGCTTCCTCTTCATCCCCCCAATCCGGGGCTTCTGGTGTACTCTCCTCCTAGTCCAGGGTCTCCTCTGCACCCCCCCCACTCCAGCACCTCCTCTGCACCCCCCAGTTCAGGGCCTCCTCTGCACCCCCCAGTCCAGGGCCTCCTCTGCACCCCCCACTCCAGCACCGCCTCTGCACCCCCCCAGTCCAGGGACTCCTCTGCACCCCCCCAGCCCAGGACCTCTTCTGCATTCCCCACGTCCAGGGTCTCCTCTGTGCCGCCCCCCCAGGTTAGAGCCTCCTCTGCACCCTCCAGCCCAGGACCTCCTCTGCATCAAAGTTCAGGGTCTCCTCTGCCCCCCCAGGTCAGGGTCTCCTCTGCAGCCCCAGCCCAGGGCCTCCTCCGCACTCCTGGGCCTTCTTTGAAGCCTCTCCTTCTTTGGGGTGCCTCACGCAGAAAGACATAGGCTGTTTGCGCACTGGGCAGGACTAGGAGGGAGACCTGTCTGTCCATTACACTTGATTGGGTGGCAGTTACACTCTTAGAGCAGCTCTTCACAGTGTGGGTGGGGGCGGCACCCCTGGTGCTGCCCCCCTAGATGCGTCACCTTGGGCAGGCAACCCCTAGTTTCGGCCCTGCACTATACTGTATACCATTTTAAAAGTATACACCCCCTCCTCTGGCCTATGGTTAGGAGCTTCTTTATGGTGTGGCACTAGAGTGGGTATGCTGCATGGCCAGGGCTGGTACATTAGATTATGGGATGGGTTACTGTGAATGGTTCTACATACTCTGCATAATATGTCAGTAATAATATATAAAATAAAAATTCACTCCAGCAGATTGAAAAAATAAGACAAAGGTCATTTAGTGTTCTTACTTGCTTCTGTTGTCTTGTTCCCAAGGAGACTGTGAAGCTGTAAGATGGGAAATGAAATCTGTACATCACACAAAAAAAGTACAATATACAATACTTTCTCAGCACACTTTATAATTGCATGCTTGAAAATTTTTTATTTATTTTCTAGTAAATTCTTTATCAGACCGCCCACCGCACATATACTGTAGCAGGGTGGCCCGGCTGTGTGAAACAGTGTACCTGTACTTGTTCGCACTTCCTGGTCTGGGACGCCGCCGGCGACCCGATGTGATTGGACACAGCGGGAGCCAATTAGCGGGTCTGGCTGCTGCGATGGCCAGAATGGCAGTCTGCCTCTATAAGCAAGGCAGATTGTCATTCCGTCACAGAGGAAGAGAGAGATCTGCGATTCCTACTAATCAGGAACACCGATCTCTCTCTCTTAGTCTAGTGTCAGCATCCCCCACACTGTTAGAAAGCACACATAGGGAACA
The DNA here is from genome assembly GCA_037952835.1 of Lithobates septentrionalis. Taxonomy (NCBI): domain Eukaryota; kingdom Metazoa; phylum Chordata; class Amphibia; order Anura; family Ranidae; genus Lithobates; species Lithobates septentrionalis. The sequence goes on along the minus strand of JBBDGP010000447.1, from coordinate 4,873,387 downwards.
CATTTAACCCTTTGATTGCCCCTGATGTTAACTCCTTCCCTGCCTGTGTCATTTATTCAGTGACAGCGCATTTTTTTTCAGCACTGATCGCTGTATTGGTGTCAACGGTCCCCAAAAAGTGTCACTTAGTATCCAATTTGTCCGCTAAAAATTGCGGATCGCTGCCATTACTAGTGAACAAAATAAATAAATAAAAAAGTCCCTAAATCTATCCCATAGTTTGTAGACGCGATAACTTTTGCACAAACCAATCAATATACGCTTATTGGGATTTTTGTTAACCAAAAATATGTAGCAGAATACAAATTGGCCTAAATTGATGAAGAAATTAGATTTTTTATATATTTTTATTGGATGTGTTTTATAACAGCAAAAAATAAAAACCGCAGAAGTGATCAAATTCCACCAAAAGAAAACTCTATTTGTGGGAAAAAAGGACATACATTTTATTTCGGTACAGTGCAGCGCCACGCCGCAATTGTCAGTTAAAATAATGCATTGCCGTATCGCAAAAAAATGGCCTGGTCTTTAAGGGGGTAAATCCTTCCGGGGCTGAAGTGGTTAAACGCTTACATACAGAATGCAATCTATAGAGGGCGCAGCCTCCTGTGTACCGAAATGACGTACATCTAGACTGACAGAATGAGCTACACAGAGTTAAATTGTTTTCGTCGCTACATCAGCATTGCATGAGAAACAGAAGCTATATGAAGATTACATTGGAAATGAATAACCAAGAGCACAATAACTAAAAACTAAAATCAACTTGCCAGATATTTATTGTATTTTTTGTTATAAGGAAGGTAGCTGGAAATCAGAAAAAAAGGATACATTTTCAGGGGAAGAGATAAAAGAAAGAAGCATACAAAGGGGCAGGTCCAAATAAGTGCGAACATAAATTTTAAACATCATTTTTATATAAATTATAAATGACAAAAACAATAACTACCACAAGCACAAGAGGAAAAAACTTTATACGATATTAAAAAAGGAGCTCCAGTCTCCCCCCAAAAAAATTTAAAGTCAGCAGCTACAAATACTGTAGCTGCTGACTTTTAACATAAGGACACTTACCTGCCCAAGGATCCAGCAATGTCTGCACCCAAGCCGATTTTTCAATCGGCTTCGGGTGCAGGGAACAGCATTGTAAGTAAGGGAAACCGGCAGTGAAGCTTTTCCGGCTTCACATCGGGTTTCCTACTGCGCATGCACGAGTCACGCTATGCTTTGTGAATGGTCCCGCTGTCTTCTGGGACCTGTGTGTGTACCAGAAGGCTGCGTAGGGAAGGAGGAGAGACCAAACATGGTCGTAGATTGCCAAAACCGGAAGTGGAAGCAGGTACTGTACCTGTCAAAACCAACAAATAAAAGTGCCAAATGTGGCAGTGGAGGAGGGAGGGTGCAAACAAGCAGAGCTTCCTCTTTAGGTTGGATCTCCACTTCAAGAAGAGAGTTCAGGTGCTGACCCTTAACCACTTTAAGACCAGCCTCGTTTTGGATTTTAGGTGTTTACATTATATATGGTTTTTCTTCTAACACCCTAGAGAATACAATGGCGGTCATTGCAATACTTTTTTTTGCACCGTATTTGCGCAGCGGTCTTAAAAGCGCACTTTTTTTGGAAAAAATTCACTTTTTTGAATAAAAAAATAAGACAACAGTAAAGTTAGCCCAATTTTTTTTTTATATTGTGAAATATAATGTTACGCCAAGTAAATTGATACCCAACATGTCATGCTTGAAAATTGCGCCCGCTCGTGGAATGGCGTCAAACTTTTACCCTCAAAAATCTCCATAGGCGACGTTTAAAAAATTCTACAGGTTGCATATTTTGCGCTACAGAGGAGGTCTAGGGCTAGAATTATTGCTCTCACTCTACCGATCGCTGTGATGCCTCACATGTGTGGTTTGACCACCGTTTTCATATGCGGGCGCTACTCGCGTATGCGTTCGCTTCTGCGCGCGAGCTCGTCGGGACAGGGGGGATTTAAAAATTTTTTTTTTTATTTTTATTATTTATTTTACAATATTTTATTTATTTTTACACTGTTTAAAAAAAAAAATTGTGTCACTTTTATTCCTATTACAAGGAATGTAAACATCCCTTGTAATAGAAAAAAGCATGGCAGGACCTCTTAAATATGAGATCTGGGGTCAAAAAGACCTCAGATCTCATATTTACACTAAAATGCATTAAAAAAAAAAAAAGTCATTTAGAAAAATGACATTTGAAAAAATATGCCTTTAAGAGGCGTGGACGAAAGTGACGTTTTGACGTCGCTTCCGCCCAGCAGTGTCATGGAGACGAGTGAGCGCCATCTTAGCCTCACTCATCTCCAGGCACACCAGAGAGCAGGACGCGATCGCCTCCGCCGCTACCGACGGCTCCGGTAAGCGGCGGAGGGCACCGGATCGCGGCGGGAGGGGGGGGGGCCCTCTCCCGCCACCGATAAAAGTGATCTCGCGGTGAATCCGCCGCAGGGACCACTTTTATCTGAAAGCCGGCCGCCGCACGAAAACGGGGATACCGGGGTTATGGCAGCTAGCTGCTGCCATAACAACGATATCCCCGTTCAAACTTAGGACGTACATCGGCGTGCGGCGGTCGGGAAGTGGTTAAAGCCTATCTGTTATAGAATATCCCAAAACTATTAAAGGGGTTGTTAAGGCAGTACACACAATCACTGCCAGCCCCTGTGCTAGTATAACCTGTAGTAAATACTGTATGCCGTTTTGTAAAATTCATCTTCTAAATACCTTATTCCTTCTCCCCAATCAGCAGTCACGTGACCGCCCATCACTCTCTTCCTCCGATGTATGGAGGGAGGGAGGGTCCGAGAGGAAGGAGAGGGCGAGATCTCCCTCTGACACTTGCCAGGCGGTCACGTGACCTTACTCTGTAGTGCATACATCAGAGAAAGAGAGCAACGGGCGGTCACCTGACCGCTGATCAGGAAGGAATAAGGTATTTAGAAGATTCATTTTACAAAACAGCATACAGTACATACTACAGGTTATCCTAGCAGAGGGGCTGGCAGTGATTGTTTGCACTGCTCAGAACGGTGCTAGAAGGGGAGGGGTGGAGTGGCTCACACACAAAGCTGACAGGCAGGGAGGCTGGAGGAGGACAGGAGAGCAGAGAGGAGAGCTGTGGATGACGGAGGCACGTAAACTGACCACGATGTCAGGACTCGGCAGCCATGATTAACCATGGTCAGTTTACAGGGAACAGAGCATAGCCAAGCAGGATCAGCCAGGTATTTTAGGTGATAGGGGGTCCAAATTACACAGCACAAGCACTGTGCTGTTATTCATGCTTTAAAGGAACAGGATCCTTTTTTTTTTTTTTAAGGGTTACAAATGCTTTAATGACTACAGTGAAGCAAACTAAACCTCACTTAACATTATTTTTCAAATAGTGACATAATAATTGTTACTATGGATCTCTGCTATGAACGATAACTTGGAGAGGTAATATTTTCTTTTCAAGAATAGTAAAGCAAAATTTTATTATCTGTATTTTTTAAATTAAAATACTTTGTAACAAAAATATTAAGCAAATCAGGATAAATAGAGAAACACTGCCACCTAGTGGACAATTTACTTCCACACATACTCTAAAAAGATAAAATTTATTGCTAGTTCTAAAATGCAAGTTCTATAAAGATACAGTTTTGTTCTAGTTTACATTAGATTTCAAATCAAAGGGAAGCATTTCAAACTCACTTTTTTTGTATTAGATAATTTGACATTTACTAAATATTTAATATTAGAATATTAGACCACATCCACAAACATGTAGACCAAAATCCTAAAAATTATCATAGATTAGTTGTCCAGTTTAAGAATAATAGATTTCATAAAGACAGTGCAGACAGATTTTGCAAAATTGAAAGCAATGTAAAAGTGGTGCGGCATTTGGTGGAAATTGGTAAATACTGCGCCACATTTAGGCCTCGTGCACAATGGACATTTTTACAGCTGCTCCTAGGGGGGGTCTGACGTTTTTTTTCCTGCTTCTAAATGCCCCCTCCATGTTCACCTATATGCCCATGCACGCTTAGGCTTTTAGTACCATGTATTGGCAGGAGCTTTTAGAGGTGGGAAAAAACCCCAGTGCCAGTGCGTTCAGGAGCAAAAGAGTTTTGGCAGAAAAAACACTTGATGCTGCTAAAAGCTGCTAAACCTGCTTAAAGTTCTAAATGATTTATTCTGGCCAATGAAATGAATTAATACCCAAGAGGGCGTGGCTTGGCTGGAATCCGGAATGGCCGCTTGAATTCAGAGCTCCGGCTATCCGAGGAGTAAAAGCAGCTTCCAACGGGAAACAATCGCCCGAACTCATGATGGGGAAACCCAACAGAAGTGTCTCGGTCCCCCGGACACCGAAAGAGCCGACTACGCAGCTCAGCCGCAACATTCCGGAGATATTCCGGACACTCCGTTCCGGGGATCACGAGGCCGAACAGACACCACAGGCCTCAGGCCTCGGCCAAGACTCGGACTCTCAGATGGAAGACGAGCCTACTCGAGCTCGTCGCCCCAGCTCAGTAGTTAGTCTGTCGGATCTGCACCATGTCGCAATGGACATCACCAACAATATAACGGGCACTTTGAAAGCTGCGATTTTAGACCTCAAGACGGACATTCAGGCGGTGGCGGCCCGCATAACGGACGTGGAGCAGACCACGCAGCTCCATACGGCCGCCATCAGGCAAGTACAGCACACGTACGATACCCAACTCTCATATCTTTATGATTTACACCGTCAAGTCGAAGACCTCGACAACAGGGGCAGGAGACATAACATCCGAGTTAGGGGGGTACCGGAAAACTTGGATGCAGGATCACTACCCCAGGCTATCTGTAACATCTTTAATGATTTATTAGACCGGCCGCCAGACTCCCCCATTGAGATGGAGAGACTCCACCGGGCCCTCAGACCGCCCCCTCGAGATAATGAACCTCCGAGAGATGTTATTTGCTGTGTAGTGAACTTCCCGCTCAAGGAAGAATTCCTGAGAAAGGCCAGGGAAAGAGGCCATTTACACCACAATGGAACTGAAATTAAGCTCTTTCAGGACCTTTCTCCTACCACACTACAGAACAGGCGCGCCCTGCGCCCCCTACTGGATCTACTTAGAACAAGGAATATACAATATCCATGGAAATTCCCGTTCTGCCTGTCCGCCACCGCCAGAGGTCGCACTGCCCTCTTGAGATCACCAGATGACCTTCAGGGTTTTTGTGAGCAACTCGATCTACCAGCGATAGAACTTCCGGATTGGTGCGCGTTCCATTTCCCATCTGAGCCGTGGAAGCCGGTGACACACAACCCCTCACCCAAAGCACAGAGACACCGCTCTAGACGCAGGAGATCGGGACCCTCGTCCCCCGGAGCACACTCCTCCCGGCGAGACCTGGAATACCAAGCCAGGGATCAACCTGTAACCCCACGCAGGAATCACCAGGAGGCCTGACAGAGTCTTGGTCAATACGTTCTGGCAGCGGGACACTATCAAAGTAGGTCTGTTGTTTTTTTTCTTGTTTAGAGAGATCCATCTCCATGTTTTGGTTCATAGCTTTCATCTTTTTAGTTTATGGAATTTTTGACTCACCCCCAGTACACACGCTAGAACTATGCAAAACCTCACCTGTGCAGAAAGGACCAGGACTCCCTAGCTCGTTGTTTTGCCCTTTAAAATTCCTGGCATTATGACTCTAACCAAGGCCCTGCAGAACTCTCCTGACCAGAACGGAGTAACCAGAATAGAATGAAAAACCCTGATAGGCCCACGCGGACAGAATATTTTCTGACCATGCAGCAAAGAATCGGAACACCTTCATTTCACCGGACTCTTGAGATCTTGGCAATATCTCCTACGTCCTGCGAGCATACTGCTGACGCGCTCTTCTGCCTCCTTTATGACAGCTGTGGTCTATCAGCATGCTCAGAAGCTAGCACCTCGTTTTCCTGAGACTTTTCCTGTACACCGGATCTTTTGAGGATTACACGCACACCAACACCTTGGAAGACAACGTTTGTGTACGCTGAATACCTACATTGCTCTTAGATATCTGGGACTCGAAATATCTGTATGGGTAAAGCGACTGGTTCTAACATTTTTTTTTTTTTGCCTAGGGACTCCTTCGCTCTCCCCCCCTACTCCCACCCGTACCTCCACTCTCCCCTTCCCCATTCTTCCCTCCCCCCATTACCTCCCTTTCCTCCCTCTCTCCTTATCCGACCCTCTTACCCCCCCCCCCCTTCCTCCCCCTCTCATACCCCGATCCCCCACCTCTTTTCATATGGATATATACGCTAACTATCTCAATATAACTTTACCGTATAATATGTATGACGCTTGGGAGTCACCGAGGCAGACACATGCGGCTCCCCTGTTTTTCCCCTATAATCACAATTATTATCTGCCATCCAGTGAAGATGATAACGGCTATGAGCCATAATAAATGAACAATATCCTAGGATGTTACGTACTACCCTAATGTACATTTCCAGGGAGCCGCATGTTATGCCTCGGGGGCTAATAGAGCTATGATACTAGGATGTCATAAGATTTAATATGCACCATCAACACAGAAACTTGTATAACATGAATAAGATGGTAACCCCCTAAAACAAAAAACCCCAGGAAATGAGGTAGTCCCATATCCCATGCCCCTATCCCCATCGCCCAATCCTGCAACGAAGACTTACAGTTACATGTCCCTATATGCTTGTAAAAGAAGGGAGGAGGAATTAGAATGCACATGCATAACGATGTGAAGCCCCTATAAAACTTAGACGGGGAGGTGAGTGTATGGATTTATGGGTCATGATATCTATGTTTATATACAACTCATGTTCTGAATCTCTCTCAGTTTTTGGTTTCCAGATATAAGACTTATACATGTTCCCCACTGGCAGGCTCTCAAGACATTTATGTTGAGTTCAATGTCGATAGGATGCAATCGCCCCATTTCTATTTTCTTATTTGCACTATTCCCTCTTACACCACCATCTCTGCACACTCCTCTATATGGCCAAGGAGTAGGATCCCAGACACGTTCACCAACCCCCAGCAGCAGCACTAAGAGTTAGTCTGCTGACCAACCAGTTCTCTATTTTTATAGGTGGATTGGCACTTCCTTTTCCACCTCTGGTATTTCTCTCCACCCTATACTCTGTCTACCCCTGCTGATCCTCTATCCCTCTAACTTTACTTATCCTTGGCGGGACTCCCCCCTCTCCCTCCTCCCCCCCTCTTTCGCTTCGCCCCAACACACCTCGCAGCTGTTGGCTGGGCCACCCCGACTTGAACGGACACTCCTTAGAGGAAATAAATAAACGTACGGGTCCTGATCTTTCACAATGCCTCACTACGCTCCCCTAGTGTTGAAATGTGTTTATCTCAACGCAAAAGGCCTTAACGTGCCGGAAAAGCGCTCACAGGTCTTGTCCTCCCTCACCAAGCAAAAGGCCCAATTCATCTTCCTACAGGAGACTCATTTTCGCTCTAACTCCATTCCAAAAATTTCCAACCATATCTACCAAACTGCCTTCCATTCCACCAATCCCATAGCTAAGACAAAAGGAGTCTCCATACTTGTTTCTAAACAGGCCCCATTTCAGCTCTCAGACTCGCTCTTGGACCCTGAGGGTAGATTTGTATTTATCAAAGGCACCTATGCTTCTAAGCCGATAACACTGCCAAACATATATGCTCCAAATGAACACCAGGTATCTTTCTTTAGGAAAATAGGTGACCTTCTGACCTCCTTTAAAGAGGGTATTGGGCTACTAGGAGGGGACTTCAATGTACCCCTCAACCCAAACCTTGATACCTCCTCAGGAACCTCAATGCTATCCTACCGAGCCCTAAGACAAATTAAATTAGAACTTCAAGGTCTAGCGCTGCACGACACATGGCGCACAATGTGTCCCTCTGTGAAGGACTACACCTTCTATTCCATCCCTTTTCAAAAATATTCAAGACTGGACTATCTTTTCCTATCCCAACCTGACTTAACCTACCTCACACAGGCCACGATCGACCCTATGTTCCTATCTGACCACCACCCTATCTCAGTTACACTGACCTTCCCAGACTTGACACCTAAAACGAAAACATGGAGACTTAACTCCTCCCTACTGAAAGACACAGAGTTTACCTCACGCCTGACAGCAAGTATTGATACATATTTCAGGGAGAACTCCACCCCAGATATATCCCCTACCACTTTGTGGGAAGCCCACAAATGTGTGATCAGGGGGGAGCTGATGGCCCAGGCTGCGAAAATTAAAAGGTCACAGCAGGCCACCATAGATAACCTGATCGCTGATATCAGGCGTCTGGAGGCTACACATAAACAATCTCACTCACAGCAGACACTGCAGGAACTGATGCACTCACGCTCAACGTTATTAGAAGAACTAGGTAAACGCACCAGGCGCCAGTATGTTCTCCACCAACGAATCTTTTACAAGCAAGGCAACAAGTGTGGCAGATTACTGGCCAGGGCAGTACGTACTTCTAGACCGTCTAACACAATTTACCACATACAGACCCAACAGGACACTTCACTATCTAAAAATGAAGACATAGCCCATGAATTCGAACAATACTACAAAAATCTATATAATCTTAGGACCCCCACTTTAAACCCAGAACAAGCATTAAATAGAACGGAAGCGATAAAGACCTTCTTGACCCAATATGGCCCACAACCAATCTCACAAATGCAAGCAGAAGAATTAGAGCAACCCCTCTCGACTGAAGAACTGCAGATCGCCATGCGACAGATGAAGCCAGGTAAAAGCCCAGGTCCAGATGGGTTCACCCTACAATATTATAAATGCTTCGCCCAGTCCCTAGCCCCAAAAATGTTATCCACCTTTAATTCTCTAGCGGACCCCACGATGAGCGTAGGACGAATGTTGGAGGCACACATAACAGTAATCCCTAAGGAGGGAAAGGACAGGACACGAGTACAAAATTACAGACCTATTTCACTGCTCAATGTGGACATCAAGATTTATGCCAAAATCTTGGCCAACAGAATGTCCACTTTCTTGCCAAGCCTTATCTCGTTAGACCAGGTGGGTTTTGTCCCCGGACGAGAGGCCAGGGACAACACCATTAGAGCATTAAATATCCACCACTGGCTCACGACCACAAAAACCCGAGGGTTCTTTCTGTCTTTAGATGCTGAGAAGGCGTTCGACAGAGCGGCCTGGGACTACATGGGGGAGGTCCTGAAGAGGATCGGTCTTCACCCACGCATGTTGTCCTACATCTCGGCACTATACTCGAATCCGAGTGCAGCTGTGAGAGTGAATGGCCACCTGTCGAACGCCTTTCCCATAAGAAACGGTACGCGACAAGGCTGCCCCCTTTCACCATTAATTTTTGTACTCTCCCTGGAACCCCTTCTCAATAGAATAAGAGACAATTCCGATATCACAGGTTTGACAATTCGGGGAAAGGAGTATAAGGTATCTGCCTTTGCAGACGATGTTCTACTCTCCCTGACTTCTCCGACCACCTCCATACCTAATTTACTCAAAGATATAGAGCACTTTGGAACCCTATCACATCTGAAGATTAATTATGCGAAATCCCAAGCCTTAAATATCACTCTTACAACACAGGAGCTTAAACACTGCCAATCTTCCTTTCCATTCCAGTGGAACCAACAGGAAATAACCTACCTAGGCATCCAAATCACCACTAAATTGGAGGACATATACAAGGCCAATTTCCTTAAGGTCTTAAAGAAAGCACAACTTGATTTAAAAGCATGGGGGAACCTCAATGTCTCCTGGTTTGGTCGCTCCGCTCTTTTAAAAATGATAACTTTACCAAGATTTCTTTATATTATTCAGTGCCTACCCATCCACCTTCCAGCATCCTTCTTTGCAACATATAGGAAGATGTGCACACTATTTCTATGGAAAGGTTCCCCTCCACGCATCAAATTCACTAGGCTTACGCGACCTAGACTTGACGGGGGCATTGGACTTCCAGACCTACACAAATACTCCCTTGCGAGCCACCTTGCCCGAATCGTGGACTGGAATGTCCATGAGCCAGGTAAGCTTTGGGTTACCCTGGAAAAATCGACCTCTCAACTTCCACTGGAGTCTCTTCCCTGGATCACCCCAAAACAAGTGCCACAGGAGATTTTGACACATCCCCTCATCTCAGCTTCGCTAAGATCCTTTAGACGAACAATTAAAATTAGACCAATTTCCTCTGTTCCTGGCCCGTTAACCCCTCTGAGAGGCAACCCTGAGTTCACCCCAGGGCTCTCTCCATCCTTTCTAAACCAGACATGGCCACATGACAGAATGTTAGCCTATCAGTTCTATGTAGACAAGACCCCAAGAACGTATGAGAACTTAGTTGACTCATCCCCCCTCAAATCCTTCCCCTTTTGGACATACCGACAGATTAGACACTTTCTATCAACTCAAGGAACGACACTGACTTGGACTAGACAGTTAACCCCATTTGAGGAACTGTGCACCAGAACCTCCCCACAACGGCACCTAATCTCGTATATGTATAACATGCTAGTAGAAGATACCTCTTGCACTCCAGATTCCGCGCAAACAGCATGGGAAGCAGACCTCCAGATGACCTTCACGGAGGAGGAATGGTCACATATCAACGAATATATACACAAGGGCTCCCTTAATGTAGCCATTCAGGAGAATGGCTATAAAATTCAAACACGTTGGTATAGGACTCCCTCACTTTTACATAAATTCTCGCCAACCATCCCAGATACCTGCTGGAGATGCGGGAAAGCAAAAGGCACAATGCTACACATTTGGTGGAACTGCGCATCCATACAGCCATTCTGGAAAGAGGTTCACGACCTCATCACACATATCACAACTTACACTCTGACCTACTCCCCAGCCCAATACCTTCTACATCACACTCACCTGACTAGAAACGAGTACTTTAAATCTTTAGCCATGCACTTGGTGAACGCAGCCAAACTATGTATCCCAACGCATTGGAGATCCACCTCTACTCCCACGATTGGGGAGTGGTTTCGGAGGATTTCCAAGATAGAAGAGATGGAGGAGCTGGTGCACATTTCACAAGAGCGAATCCAGAAATTTACGACCACATGGGCCTGTTGGACACATTTCAAATTTTCTCAACGCTATGGCGCGTATAGCCCCTGAATACTCTTTTGATTAGACTACCAAGAATTAAAAATAATCCGGTTCGAGTCGGGGTGGCTATACCCAATAGAAGGGGTCAGATGGACCGAGAACTCTGTCGCTACTCTCCCCTAAAAACTCCACTATTTCCCCTCTCCCCAACCCGCCATTCTTCTTTTTCTTCTTCTTTACTCTCCCTCCATTTCTTCTACACACTTCTTCTTGTCCCCCCTTTTCTCACTTCCTACCTAAGATCCTTAACTCAATAAAGGGGCCATAAGAATTCCTATGAACACCCCATCAAAGGTTATGTATAAAGTCACTCGAATCTGTTGATAACTAACATAAACCCTGAATTGACATTTACATATCTGTATTTATGTAATATATCTTATTTGAGATTATTGTGAATTAATACCCAAGAGCTTGAGCACTGTAAAAGCTCCTAAGAGCTTTACAAGCATCAGCATTTTTCCTGTAAAAATGCTGCTGGCTTCTAGGAGAGTTAAAAAAAAAAGTCCTGTGTGTTTATGAGGCCTTAGAACGAATGTAAGATAACCCCCCCCCCCCCCCCCCCCCCCATTGTGTTGCATATAAATTTACAGTACAATTTTATTAAATTGCTTTTTCACTGAAAACCTAAAATGTAAAAAATAAAATAAAATCATACAGTATTTTGGACATCCCTGGAATACATGCACATTTATCTTGTTCTATCCCTTTATAGAGTACTAAAAATCCAGAAACACAGTGTAGCAAACTTCTACGTAACTCTGACATGACAACACAGTTTATTTTGAGCTCTGAATGTTTAGCATGTGTTGTCAGCCCTGCCTACTTCATTGCTTAATTTCTGATGTATTACAAAGAACAAAGACCTCTCTCCATCAACCCCCCCCCCCCCCCCATACATACACACACACACCTCATATATGCACAGGCAAATAGAAGAGGACGTTATCAGCTCACAACATTTCTAGCAAATTTAATAGGTGTTAAAAAAAATAAAAATAATCTTTTACCAAACAAACAAACTCTCCCAATGGTATATTTAGCAGACCAAGAGAGAGCAAATATGAAAAGTTCACAGGGTTTACATACACTTTAACACTTTAGTAGGTACTAGATGGCAGGAGCGTACCTAGAGCATTTGGCACCTGGGGCGGATCCTATATCTGGCAGCCCCCCCCCCCCCCCAACATTAAATCATTAAATTGTAAAAACACCCACAAAACATTGTAATGTTTTCAATAACATTTATTGCATACATTTTACAGTCCCCCCATCACAGTGCCCCTTGCAGTCCCGTCCCCCAGTCTTTCTAATCACAGTGCCCCCTTCTACTCTCTGCCTCACCTACACAGTCCTACCTTTGGCATAGACAGATAGCTAATACCATTAGCAATCTGTTTAAGTAAGAGATTGCAGACATACTACAGGAGATGGTTAGAGACTGAGAACATGATACAAGAGATGGTCAGAGACTGCAGACATGATACAGGAGATGGTCACAGACTGAGGACATGATACAGGAGATGGTCACAGACTGAGGACATGATACAAGAGATGGTCAGAGACTGCAGACATGATACAGGAGATGGTTAGAGACTGAGGACATGATAAAGGAGATGGTCAGAGACTGAGGACATGATAAAGGAGATGGTCAGAGGCTGCGGACATGATACAAGAGATGGTCAAAGACCACGGGCATGATAAAAGATATGGTCAGAGACTGTGGACATGATGCAGGAGATGGTCAGAGACTGCATACATGATACAAGAGATGGTCAGAGATTGCGGACATGATACAAGAGATGGTCAGAGACTGCGGACATAATACAAAAGATGGTCAGAGACTGCAGGCATGATACAAGAGATGGTCAGAGACTGCGGGCATGATACAAGAGATGGTCAGAGACTGCAGACATAATACAGGAGATGGTCAGTGACTGTGAAGAGATGGTCAGCGATTGCCATTGCAGGCTGCCTTTCACAAAAGATTATTCCAATTTTACATTGGATTATTAGGTTTCAACTCACAGGGAAGAGAACACCTGTCGATCAATTCTGATTTAGAAGTTTTTTGTGTACATATATACATGTGTTATTTTTCTGCCCCTAACCCAGTCCGTGTCACCAATGTTGGTTTTCAAAATCAGTGTGACAGGGCCCAGGGCAAAGCTGCTGAACACTCTGCTATATCATTCGTTGCTTACCCAGTACAGGCTCCAGTGTGTAGGAAGGTCAGTTAGCCCAATGATATAGCAGCCCGCGCTGTGACTCCTGAGTCCTGCCGCACCACAATGTCACTGCGCGCCCCACCCCATGTGCAAGCCCTTGTTAAACCTGCCCAACTCCTGAGTCCTGCCCGAAGCCTACCTGAGCCCAGCCTGCAGTTTCAAATTTGGCGTGCAGCCATATTTTTTAAGGGCGGCCGTTGCTCCATCTGTAGATACCAGACCGGGAGCCTGTAGCGGCCCGGCAACCCTGGCTTAGCGGGCAAGTGACCGGTATGCCCTATGGTCAGTCTGGGCTGAAACCTCTAAGCGACGATGGCCTGACACCTGCCAAATGTGTGGCACCCGGGGCGGATTACCCCCCAGCCCCCCGTTGGTACCCCGCTGCTAGAGAATTAAACCTTATAATGGTTTCTTATAATTCTTGGAGCTGCAGGAAAAGGATCTCAGCTGTTAAAAAGTGAGATAAAACCTTTTTTTTATTATTCTATTCAAGTATATTTACTTACTTATTATTTACTAAATAAATAATATCTAAATAAATATAAATATAATATATAAATAAAATAAACCTTACTGCTCTCAGGCTCCTCAAAACCTCTAAATTAAATTTTCTTCTTTTTTTTTTCTTGCTGCTATGATCTGATTTCCTGTTAGAGTGTGGCTACGTTCATTTTCCATGGTCTCACTGTGTGTAGGAACATAGCCACCTTCTTCATTCCTGTCATCTACTATGGACTATAGCATTTGTAGTGCATATTCGGCAGTGCACATGGTCACATACTGCTCATTTCAAACAAATAAAAGTTAGGGAAGGGGGGAGAAGAGGTTTGGGAGTTCATTGAGGACATTACAAAAAAGAAGAAAAACACAATAAGGAACAATTTCATTAAAAAAATTGATTACAGGACTATTAGAAGATTTTGGTAGAAAAAGGGTATTGTTTTGCAATACTTTAAGCTATGAACACCTATTGTAGCTCAAAGGAGCCTAATGCCCTGTACACACGGTCGGACTTTGTTCGGACATTCCGACAACAAAATCCTAGGATTTTTTCCGACGGATGTTGGCTCAAACTTGTCTTGCATACACACGGTCACACAAAGTTGACGGAAAATCCGATCGCTCTGAACGCGGTGACGTAAAACACGTACGTCGGGACTATAAACGGGGCAGTGGCCAATAGCTTTCATGTCTTTATTTATTCTGAGCATGCGTGGCACTTTGTGCGTCGGATTTGTGTACACACGATCGGAATTTCCGACAACGGATTTTGTTGTCGGAAAATTTTATAGCCTGCTCTCAAACTTTGTGTGTCGGAAAATCCGATGGAAAATGTGTGATGGAGCCCACACACGGTCGGAAATTTCCGACAACAAGGTCCTATCACACATTTTCCGTCGGAAAATCTGACCGTGTGTACGGGGCATAAGACTGAAAGAAATCTGATGGTTACTATTGTTGAGAATGGCTAGCTGTTTATGGCTACAATACTTTCAGTGACTGACCTAGCATTTATCTAGTAAAGCTGGACGAATGCCAAATTGATCATCATTCTTGCTCCTGGCCATTTAGAGGCAACTAAGCCTTTGGATCAACAAAACACTTAGGCAACGAA
Organism: Lithobates septentrionalis; assembly: GCA_037952835.1. Lineage (NCBI taxonomy): Eukaryota > Metazoa > Chordata > Amphibia > Anura > Ranidae > Lithobates > Lithobates septentrionalis. Next base: position 4,858,350 of record JBBDGP010000447.1, on the reverse strand, counting down.
AAGTATGCCAATGATAGCTTTATATAATTTCAGTTCAGGTTTCTTTTAATTTATGTAGGTTCAATCCGTATTATAGCAATGCCAAACGTATACTTTGTAGCTTTGCAAAACTTTACTTCACCCCATCAGTTGTTAGAGTGACTCACCACAAAAACTAAGGCTGACTGACCACAAAAATGTTCTAAGCACTTGTGGTTAGTGTAACAGCTGATAGACTGAAACAACGTTTTGCAAAGTATAAAACTAGCACTGCTACAATAAAAATTTGACCTGCATGTTTTTTGAATTCAGAAGTGGATGTAAAGGTTGCTGCCACAACTAGCAAGAAGGGAGCTTGGTGCAAAGATTGATCGATAGACTATTCCGCTAATCTAAGCAACTTCAAGTGGAACTTTACTCTCTCAACCAGCATTACCTATTTCTAATCCTCATGCTGTTAGCATTAGTAAATAGATAGGAAGGTATATTATAATTACTTGTTTTAAACTTTTTTTGTTTTGCTTTTCTTCAGTTGCTTCCTGGTTTCTGGTAAAATGAACAACCTCCTGCTCTCAAGGTGGATGTTCCAGCATTGGGGGACCTTAGGTCTTTGACAACTTGAAGCTAAGCAAAACTTTGCAACCCTCCGAGGACTGGGGAAACCCAGGAAGAACAATTGAAAAACAAAAACAGAGGGCCCACCAGCCTTGTGCATTACCTAAAAACTCCTTTTTTTTTTGACGAAAGGAAACAGATGTGTACTCACAAACAGCACATGATATCATGCTCATCAATAAGCTCGTCAATATCCACAGTGGTCCGATCCCAGCATAGGGAAGACAGTGTCTGAAGCATTTCGAGGGTAGGTACCTCGTCTTCAGAGCTACAAAACACGTCAGCCATTGGAAGTATCTTTCCTATGCTGTGATTTGGCGCAATAGATCAGAGTTTGCGGGTCACTGTGCACATTGATGAGCTTGATATCATGTGCTGTTTGTGAGTACACATCTGTTTCATTTCTTCAATAAAAAGAGTTTTTAAGGTAATGCACAAGGCTAGTGGGCCCTCTGTTTTTATTTTTCCAGTGTTCCTGTTTTCTGGCCTAGGCAAATCATGTCATACATCCCAGGAGTCTTCATGGGCATTTTTTTCTTTCATTTGGATGAGAGGAGTAGGAGCTTTCTCAGTTAAACACACCCTCCTGCCTACATGCCTGTTTGGGGAGGTGCAGCACGGAACTGTGGCAGTACACAGAGTCCGATTGCAGAGAACAGAATTTGTATTAATGTAGAATCTGGTATTTCACAACAAACCTAGCAGGAAGGCACCCAACCAGGAACATTTATGATCAAATCAACAATGTGTGGCAGAGCAGTTATAGCTGTGCGACAGCGTCTGTCTTGAGAAATGGAATACAGCCTGGCTGGTCTGGGCCTAAATAGGGAGATTTCCCGAAGGATGGCGTGTACCTTTCCTTTCCCTACTGGACTGGAACCTCTCGCTTTCGCTAATCAATGTCCCTGACAGACTGGTGACCTGTCCCTACACTACCCACATGCAAAAATGCACTCCGAACCCAGGAGCCAGGGCCTTAAATAGGTTCTGCCTGACCCAAGGTGGCTGCTAGAATTACATGGGTCGGCAGTAACCAATTGGATAGCTTCACAGTGACCCTGGAAACCATAGAGGAACCATGTTCTTCTTGACTTTCTCTCCTCCTGTCATGCTGCTGCGGTTGAGCACCACCTGCAGGAAGAAAGTGAACTGCACCTGCCTACATCTAACTTTGCGAAAGTGTACCAGCAGCCCATGTACAGTACATTGTACTGTGCATACACAAGTATTTTTAGGGCATCATCACAGTAAGGGCAGATGAACTTCACATTGTAAATGCTACATGAATCACCTACCCTTATTCAAAATGGCCATGGCTATAAATGCTATAGGGTGTTTTTCAAAATGGTTTCTTAGCAAAATGAAACATGGAGACATGGTTGGATGGGAGAGTTTGCTTTGAATAATAAAAATTACGTAAATAGCGTTTTCAGCTTGTGGTGCTCAGATACAATTAAGTTCCAATTTAAAGAGTAACTTTAGCTCCAGCATATTTTTTTAAACCCTTTTAAGGCTGAAGTTTAGGTATGACAATTTTTGTAGAATTACACCTACCATACCTGCAGAATCCTCATGGAAGCTGGGTCTCCACTTGCTTCTGGGTCTCATGCTGCCCTGTTACTTTGTGAACACAAGAGGTGCTCACTTGGCATGGATGCTTTCATTTTCTCAATGAATTCAAAGGGTTCTCTGGAGAGGAGGATTGGTGATGTCAGCCACCTGATCTACCAAATTTCCCCGAAGCCTCCTGGGATACCTAATTTGAGCATCTAAGGGAGCTGCAGAGAGCAGGGAGTTTTGTTCTTGACCACTGAATGGCACTGCGTCCCATCATGGTTTGTGTGTTTCCGCAACGCACGTATGCAAACCCAGATAGAAAAAAGAAGCAACAACGTTTATAGAGACTTCTCGATTAGGACTGTCAAGTAATTAAAGTGAAGTTCCACCCACTTTTGCAACTCTTCAGCATCCCTCACTAAACTGTGCACTGTAAACGAATTGGATATTTTTTTATTTTTTTTCTCAGCACCTACTGTATATCTGCTGTATTCATTTTTCATTTCCTCCTCCCTGGCCGTGGCCCATCGCATCATTTCCTGTTTGCAATGCCTTCTGGGAAGGGGCAGCAAGTTCCTCTGACACTGCCGTTGCTATGGAAACCTGACCTGAACCCTATTACACTGCTTGTGCTGCACTGAGCATATGCGAGATCTGCAAGGATGAGGTCCAGGAAGAAATACAGTCTGGCTTCAGATGCCCACACTTAAGATGGCCACGGCCTGCTGTACGTTTGTAAAATAACAAACTACTGCTATAAACTAACAAAACAGACCTTAGTTTACAGGCTAACTTTACTAGAATACATTAAGCTTGTGTATTATAGGGGCATTTTTATTTAAAAAGTATAATTTCGGCCGGAACACCACTTTAACAGAAGGATCAAGGGTTTACTCCACATATACCATCTCTATATTGCCATATGCCCTCCTACACACTATATAGTATACAGCTTTGGAAATCAATTGTCGTTGTCCACCTGGTGCTGAAACTGCAGAATGACACATTCTTTTCTTATGACTTTGGCACACAGTGAGACAGTGATAAAAGCACCTAAGGAATTTCACTTTAATGACTGAACAGGCGCAACTGACTAATATGGCTCATCAGCCATGGACATCATCCATGATAAAAATACAGTATGTAGTAGTTGTGTGTAGTTCCCATGTGTATAGTAAACACATATTTTCACAATATTCCCAGCAGTTATAATACACATACATTGCAGCACATTTTAGAGCTCTGGTGGTTTATTAAAGTCAGAGTTGTTTAACTGGATTAAAATTGCCTGATCTGTTATACCTAATAGCTAACATCTGCATAGCAGCAACAAATGAATAATACAGTACTAGTATGAAATAAGTGCGAGCACTAGGAACTCACAACCTAACAAATACATTTTCTTGCAGCTCAAGGCTCTGATGCAATGAGGTGATTTCATGCATGAATTGGTTGCTATGCAACAGATGTAACCTGTAATAGGTTGATTTAGAACTTAGTTGATGAGAAAAGCAGAAAGTGGCTAGAATTATTAATGCAGCTCATCCGTGCTCCTAAAACATAGATTTTTTTTCAAACTGCTTCATTGACTTAACAGGTATCCAAGTATAGTCTGTAAGGTCCTCATTAAGGCTTGGATTGTGGGACAGGCAGAGCCATTTTTACTTAGTAAACCATATTTTGTTCACTGCTGTTTGTAAATTAGAAAAATCCTTAAAATGTTTTATGCTGCCAGGGGAAAATTTTCTATTTTTTTCCACCAGGTTGGGTATCTTGTGCTTCTCTTTCCCCACTCACTAAAGGGGTCTATTTTTAAAACATTTGTTGGAAAATATCATATGCCTTCATCCAGGCAGCAAGTATTTTCTCTAATAGTATGACTTCCTATGATTGTCACCTCCATCTAGTGGCCAAAATGTGGTATATTTTCTGATTGAAGTATTTCAGAAGAATATACCGCAGTTTGGTCACTAGATGGAGCTGGCTATTAAAAAAAGTCAAAATGTTAGAGAAAATTTGTGCAGACTGGATGAATGCTTTTGACATTTGTACAACTAATGTTTATAAATAGACCCCCAGTATGAAAAGAAGAGAAGAAACACGTTGAGACTTTATATGAGGACATTGAAATGCATTTCCATACCCGACATATAGATATATAAGAAGAAGAAAAAAAAGAATATATAAGAAAAAAGGTTTGGAACTTTATGTGAAGCTTGCAGCCAGGGAGGCAACACAACATAATACTAATGATGATGTCTGGTGGATATACCATATTTGTGACCATATATTTTGCATAATACCAGAGTACATACAATATGATATAGTAAAACAAGGAAACTTTAATTCGATAACATAGCACATAGTAGCAAAGTAACATAGTGGCATAGCAGCATAATATAACCACAGCGGTAAAATAATGAAAACACCAGACTCATTGTTGCGTGTCTCCACAACATAATACTAATGATGGTGTCTGGTGGATAAACCGTATTTGTGACCATATATCCTGCATAATAACAGAATACATACAATATGATATAGTAAAACAAGGAAACTTGGATTCCAACACATAGTACATAGTAGCAAAGCAACATAGTAGCATAGCAGCATAATATAATCACAGTGGTAAAATAATGAAAACACCAGACTCATTGTTGCGTGTCTCCACAGTAACATAATAAAAATTGGTAGAGTCCAAAAGAGCATATTATAATTAATGTATAAAAATAGTATGAGAGGCATCTAATAGCTTGATGCGTTTCATGGCTACGTTGCCACTCTTCAGGAGAAGATGCAATGTAGATGTTCTTAAAGGTATTAAGGTGAATATTAGATTAGGTATTATATAGAGAGAATAGTACAATAATAAATCCTCCACTCATACTTACAGACCAACCATGTGTCTGGGCACAGGCAGACAGGACAAGGGCCGGCCGGGCGAATCATCAGCCTGGGAGCTGAGGCGATGACCCCCATGACACAGATGGAAACATCAGCAGAGAAGGTAGTCCCTGGAAGCGAATACCCCATGGATAGTGGAGAGTAGTGTGAGCCACATATAGAAAGCCTGTCTATAAAAAATATAATTGTGTATATAATGTAATAAACCATATAAGTGTATGTATATCATGGTGGCTAATACACTGATAGAGGGTATATTGATATGTGACCAAGTACTAGTGGATAAGTGCAGTGATAGGGCTTGGTTAAAAACAAGTTAATAAATAGTGAAAAAATCCCAAACAGGGGAGATTACTGGTATGTGAATAGAGAATGCAATTACCAAGGTAGAAATAAGAAAACTGTAAATGAAAAAATATTTTTGGCAAAAACACCTAAATACTTCTGTGTAGATGTCTCAATCTAATGGTGCATGATATCCATGGGGATGTAAGCACAGGGGGTATTTCTCTGAATAAAAGGAGCATAAATATTCCTGTGTGACTGGGGATGACCACCAACATCATGCAGCAGTCAGTTAGAGGAAAGTTGCAAACAGTCGAGCAGTGGGAACGCTCACGAGCCTGCAGCGCATTGCCTCATGGAGACCGCCGATGTGAAAATCACCACGTCAGCGTGCCAGTGCCACTAGTAATGACGTAGCATGCACGACGCGGGAAGGCATGGCGTCGATGAGCAATGGGACGTCCGCCCCCACCCTCATGTCGCAATAAGAGGAGAAAAAGGGGAGGACACATGGAGCTCACTGCAGCTCCCAAGGCCAGAAGAAACCCAGCATGGCCAGAGCACCCAGTACACCAAAACCCAGACCACATAGGGCATGCAGCAGAGCGAGGGGAGGGGGGAATATTGGTGGGGATCCTAATTGCAAAGAATCGGGCCCCCGACCAACAACCACCCATCCATACTCTAACCTGATCATGGCAAAATAGGCAACCATAGTAAAAAGATAAATGCACCTAAGAGGCGCTAGCAATGGATACTACCAACAGATGTACTATAAGCTATATAAGGTGCATGCTTCCATCCCCGATATGACTATGAAAAGAAGAGAAGATACAAGTTGGGACTTTATACGAGGACATTGAAATGTACCTCCATCCCGACATATAGATGTATAAGAAAAAAGGTTTGGGACTTTATGTGAAGCATTCAGCTCCCCCAGTATGAACACCATCATAATCCATACTGATACACTGAAAAACATGTGCACAGACACTGAAACAGTATTGTATTAATACAACCAGAAACATGTCTGCAGAGACACTTATAGTCTACTTTAAATAAGTTATGCTTTACAGCCATTTATCAGTGTAACCCACAGAACTAAATGCCTCCCTTTAATCTACCTCTGACCTCTGATGTCAAAATTCCTTTGGAGGTATGGGGTGCTACCTTAGTGGTACAATGAAGAGGTCATTTCGGCAGGAAAGATATTTGAAGGGGAGGGAGGAGCGCCTGGAGCCAGGAGTAGTGTCACACTTGGCTAGAGAATCACGTTGGCTCGATTTGTACATTACTCTGGACACCAGGCGCTCCTCTCTCCCCTTCAACTACTTGTCCAGTGGCTGTCTGCCTTTTACCAGTCCCAGTAGCTCACCAACACAACCAGACCCCAGTCCAGGGGTCTTGTTCCTGATTATTGTAGAGCAAAATTCAGGATTCAGGGTGCAGGATACCCTAGACAGCTTCCAGAAAATCTGAGCAGTGACAGGACCTTTAACAGCAGCCACAAAGTAGTAATAAAAACTTGGGGACATCCAAATTAACATGTGTCTAAGAGAGCAGTTACGGTAGCTTTGTAGCTTCATATGACTTCTGACCCTCAATCAGAAAGTTCCACGATACCTGGAGCTGTAGGCGATAGGTCCTTCTCGCAATGTTCAGGCAGCAACTTCTGCCTAGCTCTACTGCAACACTCTTTAGCAAAGGATTCCTTCTTCAACCCAGCTTTGACAGGTGTTCCCTACTCAGGCCTCCAACCCATACTACATGCTGGGGCCTAACACAGATAGCAGCTTTCTTAATACACAGGCCTCTTCCTGGAGGAAGCCCCAGGTGAGAGTGAGAGCCTGATCAGCTTCTCCCAAATATTTATCCTCCCCCCAGCCACACCTTCCGAGTTAGCCTCTCAGGAGTTGGCTGGGTTGGATAAATAAACAATAGCCAGGAGTAATCAACCACCAGGTTTAGGGAATGTAACGGAGGTCAGAAATATTGGATTTTTCTTTTGTTTTTGTTTTATTAAATTGACAGTCTCTAGTCCAGATGCAGATTGTAAGGAAGTCAACTTATCTGTCCACATGATGCTGCTCTCATTAAGAAGCGCATCAATTATTGTATCCTGCTTGAGGATTTAGCCAGACACCATGGCACTGGGGTGTGTGTGGCTGAATTCAAAGTACCAGAGATAACAATGAAGGGGGAATTGTCTTGTTCTGAGCTTCTACCCAGTGACACAGGGGATCTTTTGTCTGCCTGTTTCACTAGAAGGAGACTAGAAAAAACATGGAACTGCTGAGAATACCTTTGCTTTCTGCACTGTTGGGACTTGTTGTTCTGTGTGGAATTCTGGAAACTGGGATTTTTACTCTGTTCTCTTCCCGCCCTTCAACTACTGTCTGTGTGGCCCTGAAGCTGAGGCCAGGACACACAGCCCTTTGAAGACCCACATTGGCTTTGGGAAGAATCTCTGCCATCTGGATCTCTTTTTCCTGGCCATTCTGCCTGGGCTTTCTTTGCTGAGGCCAATGCTGGCTGGTGAGTCCCTGAATTGCTGCCCTGTGCCCCTGAACTTGCTGTACTGGATTGTGGCCTGTGACTCTGGACTAAGTACCTGCTGCGTGCTGTACTAAATTGCTACCCTGTGCCCCTGGACTTTGCTGTACCAGTATGTGGCCTGCTACTCACTATGCCCGGATTGTGCCCTGTGATTCTGGACTATCCATTGATGTAACCTGTTGCCACCCTGTTATAATTTTGCATGTCCCTCACGGTGTTGGATTTATTGCCTTGTGGCCTTCCCTTATCTGACTCTTTTTTTAACCCCCCAAGATAAAGAACCCCTTGGTCGGGGGCCCTAAAATCCCTCTTGCTCTGTGTGTGTGTTCTGTTCCACCCACACCTTTATCACAGGGAGAATCTGCAGAATCCTGAAAAACAGATTTTAGCTCAGCCATAGTACACTACATTTAGCCAACCCAGGTGAAGAGGCACTAGAGTTACACCAAATGGGCACTGTTAAGGACAATAAAAGTGACGCTGTTCTTTAGGACAGAGATAGAGGGAACCTTATGAAACAAACCATCTATTTTGCAAAATTGGCCCATAGAATTAGGGCAGGATTTTTTTTCCCTCTCCTTATCCTCTCCTAATTGTACAGTGGCAACCATAAAGAGCACAGTAGGTATCGGTATAGAACGCACAAAACAGTGCAAAAAGGTCTGCATAATATGATGTACAGCACATCAAACAGAATGCAGTGGTAGAGTATATATGAATAAATGCAGTGTCCAGAGTATGTAATATACTTCACAGTATACATGCAGGTTGCCCACTCTGTGTTAACTAGCCAGTTTCAGCTGTCCAAGTCTGGGAGAAGGGATTTATGTTTTACCACCTTCTCTGGGCAAGTTTGTGGGTTTTTGGGGGTCTGCCCTCCCGTCCTGTGTATTATAAAAGAGAGAGGTCCGGGTTCCTAGCACATGGGAACTATCTAAGAAGAGGTGGCAATAATCAGATGAAGAATCTGACATGCTAGTTGTACCCAAGTTGGTTTGAATCTTGGCCAGTCCCTGCTGAACCAGACGTCTATGGCTGGCTTAAGCCCACACATGTAGCTGGGAGAGCAAACACCCTTTTATGGCTCTCGCTTCCTCCTCCAAGCAAGGATTCCTGAAGGAAAAGACCGAACCTCTCTGCAGCTACATTATTCCCAGGCAGGACTTTTCACCACTACATCCTCTCCAGGCAAAGCTGGGGAGATAAAGTACCCTTCTAGGAGGTCTCTCCAAAAATGATCATTTTCCCTAGCTCACATGACTGGCCTAAATGCCTCACTGATTGGTCAGGGCAGAATAAACTACTATGGTTCACCTACTGGCTACAAGCTTTCCATTAACATGGTATTTCAAATGCAGAGTCATTCTAGCCAGGCCTGCAAATGGAAAACTCTGTCCTTTAGGATGTGCCTTCCATAGCCCCAGGTGGATAAGCAGCTGTAAAACTTGTCTCCAAATGCAGATGACAGTCAGTTAACAAGTCCATTTACCATCTTAGAGTGAGTGACTGCGTTCTGAATTACATATAATAATGAACTGCTGCCTAATCTGACATTGCTGTTTCCACTAGGTTGTATCCCCTTGGAACCTGTTATATGTAGCATATGTACGTTTATGAAACCTGTTGATTTTTTTTTTTCCATGATTTTAATTGGGGATTATTTATCTTTTCTTTAATTAGATTGGCGGATAGTGTTGGCTCTCCTTTTGCCATAGACAACCCCCTTTCCTTCTGCTTTGCTTCCCAACTACTACCCACGTTGGGGTGTTTATACATCTTCAATCAGGGTTCAGCACCATTTATATCCAATTTTCTATATGGTTGTAAGTATTTAAACAATGCACTCAAGCAGAATGTTAATATGTTGTATTTCTGTACCTGTACTCATATGAGCTATACTTGTGTCCTAGTGTATCAGGTTCCCCTGAAAAACCATTTTAGAACCGTGTTGGGACCTGCTGGATTGTTCCCTATACAGTATACATTTGCTACACCTCCTTGATGAACTACGTTATTTATATTAATTTGTCTTTCCATCTTGAATATGCAGAAGGTGCAGTGTCTTTGTGGCAGGGGAATAAAAATAAGGGAGACATTTTATTTGGAAGGATTTTATCAATTTGTGTTAAATAAATATTGATGATTTTACAACAGGGATAAGCAATTAGCGGACCTCCAGCTGTTGCAGAACTACAAGTCCCATGAGGCATAGCAAGACTCTGACAGCCACAAGCATGACACCCAGAGACAGAGGCATGATGGGACTTTTTTTTTTTTTTTTGCAACAGCTGGAGGTCCGCTAATTGCATATCCCCGTTTTACAACATTGCTGTATCCTAAGGCAATATCTGGGCACCTTTAAAGTTCCTATTTTTTTCCTTTTTGGTGTATTCTTCTTTCATATTTGGGATGAAGTGTCATACCTTTCATATTTTATCCGCATGGGTTCTTCTCAGATAGAGCCCTGGTTCACACTGATGCGGGTTTGAAATCGTGCAAGTTCAGCTGAACTTGCACGATTTCAAACCCGCATGTCAGTCCGACTTCAGGGGTGATTTCAGAGACATCTGTGCGGGTTCTTGCACAAATGTCTATTGAAATTGCCCCCGAAGTTGCCAAAAGTAGTGCCGTTGTCGTCAATTTGACATGTCAAAACGCCCGCTGTGAATGTGGGCTCAAATACGGACAACACACAGCTAAATAGTCAGCACCTGTCAGTCACTCACCTGCCTAGAGTAAGCAATTTACAGCTATGTCCATAGAAAGCCTACAGCACCTGGTATTCCCAGGCAGTCTCCCATCCAAGTACTAACCAGGCCTGGCTCTGCTTAGCTTCTGAGATCAGACAAGATGAGGCGCGTTCAGGGTGATGTGGCCATAGGCAAGCCTACAGCACCTGGTATTCCCAGGTGGTCTCCCATCCAACTACTAACCAGACCCGACCCTGCTTAACCTCCGAGATCAGATGAGGTCGGGTGCATTCAGGGTGGTGTGGCTGTAGGCCAGCACCACACTAATAACAGGAAATAACATGCTTGAGGATGCTTTAAAGCTGCGTGTGAAGTTACAGAACAGTACAGTGTAGTCCCTTAAAAGCAACAGAAGAGTAATAGAAAAAAAAGGTGTTCTGCCTAAAATTTAAGGCATTCAACCTGGGCAGCCAGGAAAGGGAGGGAAGCAAGCATGTAGCCCTTCCTACCTGTAACATACTAGGCCACATGCCTTTGAACATTGAGGGGTAATTTGCAAGAGGGATTGGAATGGCAAAGCCTCCCTTTCCCCTGGAAAGTGCCTTGTCCCAGTGTTGAAGACAAGGACCTCTTTCCAACATAAAAAAGGCTATGGAGGTTTGGGGGGGGGGGGGGGCTTATAATAAGCAGAAAACTCTCTTTTAGAATAAGGTTGTCCCCCTGATATTTACCCCCTCACAGGTGAATGGGTACAAGGGTACATTAATACCCCTCATGCTATTTACCCTCCAAAATTTAAAAATGTAAATGAACATACAGTAAAAAAAATCAAATCCTTTAAGAAAATGACATTAAGAAAATGTAAACAGCGTCCCTCGAGGTAAATCTAATGTCAAGCACATCATACTGTGATGCAGATCCATCGTCAATCACAATGGCCAGAAGCCTGAAGATGTTCCCCACTGCCATGGCAACCCAACACCTGACTATGCTTCCCCACTTCACTACTGCTGCTAAATTAAATCCACAGCTTCTGGAGTGTAAATAAATAACCGGAGATCCTGGGTGACGACACTGACCATATTTAATCATGACCAATGTAGTCTATTATATCATCTGGTATCAATGCCACTGAGTTTAAATTACAACAGGAGCCAGGCAACTAGCATCTTTACACGCTGACACAGAAAAAAAGTCTGTAAAGGTTGCCTTTTTGTTCATATGTTCATATAATGTTTATACATGCGCTCAAGAGTCTTGGTTTGCAGCACAGAGCTCTGAAGGGATGGCACAGAGATATTCACTGTACCTACAGGTAAGCTTTATTATAGGCTTACCTGTAGGTAAAAAAACAAAAGAAAGGGTTTACTTCCACTTTAAGTAGTGGGGAAAAAAGTGGGCAGTACTGGGGTGCTGGTATCAATAACCCCAGGTAAGCCTTGTAGCAGCAGGGGTGTTAATCGCTTGGCGGTCAGCGCACGCTGATTTACATCAGCAGAATGGCACTGGTGGGCAAAACGGCGTACAGGTACGTCCCCTTTAAGAAGTGGCACTGTGGGCGTGCTTCCGCCGCGTTCTCCGTGACCGCAGGTCCCGCGGACTCGATGTCCGCCGGGTGCCCGCAATCGTGTCACGGAGAGGTAGAACGGGGAGATGCTTTTGTAAACAAAGCATTTCCCCATTCTGCCTTGTGTCATGACAGAGATCACTGCTCTCTGTCATCGAGAGCAGTGATCGCTGTCATGTGTGTTAAAGCCCCTCCCCCCCACAGTTAGAATCACTCCCTAGGACACACTTAACCCCTTCATCGCCCCCTAGCGGTTAACCCCTTCACTGCCAGTGTCATTTACAAAGTAATCAATGCATTTTTATAGCACTGATCGCTGTATAAATGACAATGGTCCCAAAATAGTGTCAAAAGTGTCCGATCCGTCCATCCATAATGTTGCAGTCCTAATAAAAATCACAGATCACCGCCATTACTAATAAAAAATAAAAAAAAATGAATAAAAATGCCATAAAACGATCCCCTATTTTGTAGACGCTATAAATTTTGCGCAAACCAATCAATATACGCGTACTGTGATTTTTTTTTTTTTTTACCAAAAATATGTAGAAGAATACATATCGGCCTAAACTGAGGAAAACAATTTTTTTTTATATTTTTGGGGGATATTTATTATAGCAAAAAGTAAAAAAAAAAAAAAAATAGCTTTTTTTCAAAATTGTTGCTTTTTTTTGTTTATAGTGCAAAAAATAAAAACCGCGGAGGCAATCAAATACCACCAAAAGAAAGCTCTATTTGTGGTAAAAAAAGGACATCAATTTTGTTTGGGTACAACGTTGCACGACCGTGCAATTGTCAGTTAAAGAGACGCAGTGCTGAATTGCAAAAAGTCCTCTGGTCAGGAAGGGGGCAAATCCTTCCGGGGCTGAAGTGGTTAAGCAAACAGTCAATTAAATCCTTTTCCCCCCTCTGGGTCAGTACTCATTGTGCCCTTCTGATATTGAATCCACTCTGATTCCAGAAGACAGGCTTTTCCTGTGCACTCCCAGGGCAAGTTTTTCAGTGTGGTACCCCTGACTAAGCAGACTCTCTCAGCAATGGTTGAGATCCTGAGAAGCAGATGGGCCTCTAGCAATACAGCCAGGAAGACAGACAGCCCTTTCTGCACAGCTCCCAACTGTCCCTGATTTCGAGAGACTGTCCCTGATTTAGAACACAGTCCCCCCTCTTTCCTCCTCATTTTGGTCTGATCTACATCTAGTATATAAAATTCACTTTTTAGCTCTCAAAAAGGGTTTCCCAGTGCTAAACCTTTAATCCAATTTCTAAAATGCTGCATTTGTATAACAATGAGAATATAAAACAATAGCAAAAGTAAAAACAAAAAACAAAAAAAAAACAACAAAAAAAAGGACTTAACTAATCTTTTTTTTGTATAATGCTTCTTTAAGGGGGCGTGACAAGGGAGTGTGTCCTATGCCTACATACTTTTGCTAATAGGTGTCCCTCATTTCCATCTCATAATGTTGGGAGGAATGCTTTCTGACTGGGAACTTCTGCTGGAGAAGAACCCTAAGCTCTGGGCTCCAGAATATTTATACACTCCTCAACCACTATTGGGACACACCTCTTCAGGGATTGGCTGGGATTGCATACATATTCAAATTGCCCATCCAGCTCTCCCTCCCAGTATGTAGTTACCTACACAAAAAAAAACTAGCAGCCTGGCAGGAGGGTGCTATAATTGTTTACACTATTTTTAAATGTAAATGTAGCACGACCCCCTAGGAAACTGCTTAGATTTTCCTGCTCATCTGCATCGCCATGACCCTGGGAACCTTCCAACCTACCTGACACTCTGGGTTCAGACATCATTGCAATACCTTTAAGTAATAAGACAACACTCAATGCGTTTATATTCTGTTAACATTTACTGGAATACTTCAGTTAAGGTGTGATTATACAAAGAGGTAATGGTTCAACTGAGTTTGGAATAGCAGCTCAAACTCAACCGAATGAAGAAATGTCATTTGAAACAGAAGGCAACAACAGAATATTATATACACCTATGTAAGGTAGAATACCACTTGGACATAACCTAAAAGGATAACCAAGTTAAGCAGCAATACTGACAGTACTTCTAGAAAGAGAAACCCAGGCCGGCCTGTTAACCTCTGATCCTAATGAGAGATGCAGGTAAACATGGATGGTGTAAGGGTCCTTTAAGTAGCAATGACAGAATGTCCCCATTGCAGATCTGATGGTCTTCACTGGCAGTCGGAGCTCATTGATTGTATCCAATAGGGTGTAGTACCAGTGTGGCAGTAAATCTTGTGATGATTGTAGCTAAGTAGAATTATGTACAGTGTTCAAATGAAGGTGCAGTGTTCCCAAGGTAAAGCTGTCTGTGCACAGTGTTCCAATGAGACAAAGGAAAGGTTTGCAAAGATGGGCAATGGCCCTCTCACCAACGACCAGGCCGATCCAACACCTTCCAGCTAGCGACTCCCGAATGGACGTTCTGGCTGCAGATCCACTTGTGATGATCCCCCGTTACAGAGCACGAAGTGTGGGTAGCTGCACTGTAGAGACGGTGCTGATCAGAAGTCCGATAAACAGCAGGCAGCGCTGGATCCCTTCTCGGTCAGGCGGGAATGCTGTGGACTGTGTGGTAGACTGCAAGCTCACTCTCCATGCGTAGAAAGGTCCTTCACACACGAGGCCCCGGAGGAAGAGAGCTTGTGGAGGGTCTCTGGTTTCTTTTATTGTTCTTCCCAGCAATCTCCCTGGTGGTAGCAAAGATCCCTGGGAGATGTAGTCTGGTGGCATAGTCATGCGGGGAACAGCCGTCTGTTGAAACTACCAATCCCACAATCCCTTTGGTTGGGCTCACAAATATGAGGTCAGTCTGATAACGATGGGCACTAGAGGGATAACATGGTATAAGAGAGGGCAGGGAATAGCAGTTCGTGGCAATTACAGTCCATATTGCTACATCAACGTAATTTTTTTAAAGTTTTTTTTCACAGTGTCCGTATATATATCTATCTATCTATATAATATATATATATCTATAATATATATATCTAGATAATATACATATCTATATAATATAGATATCTAGATAGATAGATAGATAGATAGATAGATAGATAGATAGATAGATAGATAGATAGATAGATATACATAGATAGATAGATATACATATATATATATATATATATATATATATGTACATACATATACATACATATACATATACACACACATATATATATATATATATATATATATATATATATATATATATATATATATATATATATATATATATATATATATATATATATTTTTTAAATGAGTAATAGGAGTTACTAATGTACTCATGTACTCATTCCACTGGGAGGGTACATATATATGGGGGCCACTTTATTTAAAGGGCCTTTCAGATTCCTATAAGTTCCCATCACAAACCCCCACATACCTTGATGGAGAGGCCCTTGTCTCTCAACATTGAGACAAAGTGCCTTACAAGGTGGGAAGGCTTAACCTCTCCCTGGTCTTCACTTTGCAAGGTAAATCCCCCCCCCAAAAAAGTAGTACTGAGCAGTGTACATATGCAACAGAGTCATCATTTAACCACTTGCTGTCTGTTCATATTAGATTTACTGTGACCAGGCGGCAGCTGCAGACTCCGCAACGTGCATAAATGTTGCCAACTTGCATTCAGGTTTTGGGCAGGCATGCACACGCCCCTGCTGATCTGTGCTGTGGTTGGACACAGAGCAATTTTGTCAGCAGGTGTCAGCCAATGTTTTTTGGCTGAAACCTGCTGATCTGATGTGTCACCGGGCACGGATAAGCTGCACTGATGGGCACTGATAGGCTGCGCTAATGGGCACCGATGAGGCGCCACTGATAGGTGGCACTGGTGGGCACTGAGAGGTGACACTGATGGGCACTGATAGGTGGCACTGATGGGCTCTGATAGGTGACACTGATAGGCAGCACTGATGGGCACTGAAAGGTGGCATTGATGGGCACTGATAGGCCGTACTGGTGGGCACTAATAGGCACTGGTAGGCAGCACTGATGGGCACTGATAGGCAGCACTGATGGGTGACACTGATGAGGAGGCACTGATGGGCACTGATTGGCACCACTGATTGGCAGCATTGGTGGGTACTGATTAGCAGCATTGGTGGGCACTGATTGGCAGCACCGGTGGGCACTGTTGGGACTGTACTGATAATTAGGACACTGATAATCAGTGCCCTGATTATCAGTTTCAATGTCCCTTTAACAAAAGCCAATTATCAGCTCTCTTCTTCTTACCTCATGCTGTCAGCATGAGGAAAGAAAAGCAGATAACTGGCTTGTGTTGACATCCATGATCAACTGTCATTGGACACAGCTGATCACGTGGTAAAGGACCGCTGTGATTGGCCCTTTACCCCGATCTGTGATCAGCTCAGTCTGAAGGACTCGGCGATCACAGAGCGGGCCACCCGCGCGCCGCAGGGGGCTTGCAGGAAGTGCGATCATGGGGGGATGTCAATAATGCCCTGCCAACAAAGTAAACCCACGCTGTAGCCATTATTTGGCTATTGTGTGGGCATGAAGGGGTTACTGAGACTGCAGGGTCCAAAAGACCTCTCCACTGAATGTAATACAATGCACATCGCATTGCAATACATCCCTTCCCAGCTATGCTAACCGGGGAAAGTGACAGGGTGACCTGGAAATGACGTCATACACGTTGCTTTCTGGGTCACAGCAAGAAGGGAAGGAGAGCGGGCATGTGTACACTGTTCTCCCTCCTCTCCACCCGCCTGTCAGTTTTACACACAATCCCGATGTAAGGACCTGGCAGCGAAAGGGCTAAAAAGAAATTAGAAAAAAAAAACAGATGGGCGCCCCTCTAGGAGGGGCGACTGTAGGCAGAGGCGGCTCCAGGCTTTGTGAGGCCTTAAGCAAAACCTAGACATGAGGCCCCACTTAAGCCCATAATGGGAAAAATAATTCAAGCGAAAAAAAAAATTCATTGTATAAATTGCATATATTAAGAGCTTTAAAGTGCTGGTGTCAGTGCTCTCCATCTCAGGGCTGGTGTCAGTGCTCTATGTTGGTGCTGGTGTCAGTGCTCTCTATCTCAGTGCTGGTGTCAGTGTTCTCTATCTCAGTGCTGGTGTCAGTGTTCTCTATCTCATTACTGGTGTCAGTGTTCTCTATCTCATTGCTGGTTTCAGTGTTCTCTATCTCATTTCTGGTGTCAGTGTTCTCTATCTCAGTGCTGGTGTCAGTGTTCTCTATCTCGGTGCTGGTGTCAGTGTTCTCTATCTTGGTGCTGGTGTCAGTGTTCTCTATCTCGGTGCTGGTGTCAGTGTTCTCTATCTCGGTGCTGGTGTCAGTGTTCTCTATCTCGGTGCTGGTGTCAGTGTTCTCTATCTCGGTGCTGGTGTCAGTGTTCTCTATCTCGGTGCTGGTGTCAGTGTTCTCTATCTCGGTGCTGGTGTCAGTGTTCTATCTCGGTGCTGGTGTCAGTGTTCTCTCTCAGTGCTGGTGTCAGTGTTCATTCTCGGTTCTGGTGTCAGTGCTCTATGTCTGTGCTGGTGTCAGTGCTCTCTGTCTCAGTGCTGGTGTCAGTGTTCTCTGTCTCAGTGCTGGTGTCAGTGTTCTCTATCTCAGTGCTGGTGTCAGTGTTCTATCTCGGTGCTGGTGTCAGTGTTCTATCTCGGTGCTGGTGTCAGTGTTCTATCTCGGTGCTGGTGTCAGTGTTCTATCTCGGTGCTGGTGTCAGTGTTCTATTTTGGTGCTGGTGTCAGTGCTCTCTATCTTGGTGCTGGTGTCAGTGTTCTATCTCAGTGCTGGTGTCAGTGCTCTCTATCTCGGTGCTGGTGTCAATGCTCTCTATCTCAGTGCTCTATCTCAGTGCTCTCTATCTCAGTGCTGGTGTCAGTGTTCTCTATCTCAGTGCTGGTGTCAGTGCTCTCTATCTCAGTGCTGGTGTCAGTGCTCTCTATCTCAGTGCTGGTGTCAGTGCTCTCTATCTCAGTGCTGGTGTCAGTGCTCTCTATCTCAGTGCTGGTGTCAGTGCTCTCTGTCGGTGCTAGTGTCAGTGCTCTCTATCTCGGTGCTAGTGTCAGTGCTCTCTATCTCGGTGCTGGTGTCAGTGCTCTAGCTCAGTGCTCTCTATCTCGGTGTTGGTGTCAGTGTTCTATCTCAGTGCTAGTGTTAGTGTTCTCTATCTTAGTGCTGGTTCAGTGTTCTCTATCTCAGTGCTGGTGTTAGTGTTCTCTATCTCAATGCTGGTTCAGTGTTCTCTATCTCAGTGCTGGTGTCAGTGTTCTCTATCTCAGTGCTGGTGTCAGTGTTCTCTATCTCAGTGCTGGTGTCAGTGTTCTCTATCTCAGTGCTGGTGTCAGTGTTCTCTATCTCAGTGCTGGTGTCAGTGTTCTCTATCTCAGTGCTGGTGTCAGTGTTCGATTTCGGTGCTGGTGTCACAGTTCTATCTCGGCGTTGGTGTCAGTATTCTATCTCGGTGCTGGTGTTAGTGCTTTCTAGCTCAGTGCTGGTGTCAGTGTTCTCTAGCTCAGTGCTGGTGTCAGTGTTCTCTAGCTCAGTGCTGGTGTCAGTGTTCTCTAGCTCAGTGCTGGTGTCAGTGTTCTCTATCTCGGTGCTGGTGTCAGTGTTCTATCTCGGTGCTGGTGTCAGTGTTCTCTCTCGGTGCTGGTGTCAGTGTTCTCTCTCGGTGCTGGTGTCAGTGCTCTATGTCAGTGCTATATGTCGGTGCTGGTGTCAGTGCTCTATGTCGGTGCTGGTGTCAGTGTTCTCTATCTCAGTGCTGGTGTCAGTGTTCTCTATCACAGTGCTGGTGTCAGTGCTCTCTATCTCGGTGCTGGTGTCAGTGCTCTCTGTCAGTGCCGGTGTCAGTGCTTTATGTTGATGCTAGTGTCAGTGCTCTCTATCTCAGTGCTGGTGTCAGTGCTCTCTATCTCAGTGCTCTATCTCAGTGCTCTCTGTGCTGGTGTCAGTGTTCTATCTCAGTGCTGGTGTCAGTGTTCTATCTTGGTGCTGGTGTCAGTGTTCTATCTTGATGCTGGTGTCAGTGCTCTCTATCTCGGTGCTGGTGTCAGTGCTCTCTATCTCAGTGCTGGTGTCAGTGATCTCTATGTCGGTGCTGGTGTCAGTGCTCTATGTCGGTGCTGGTGTCAGTGCTCTATGTCGGTGCTAATATCAGTGCTCTCTATCTCGGTACTGGTGTCACTGCTCTCTATCTCGGTGCTGGTGTCAGTGCTCTCTATCTCGGTGCTGGTGTCAGTGTTCTCTTTCTCTGTGCTGGTGTCAGTGTTCTTTCTCGGTGCTGGTGTCAGTGTTCTTTCTCGGTGCTGGTGTTAGTGTTCTCTATCTCAGTGCTGGTGTCAGTGTTCTCTATCTCAGTGCTGGTGTCAGTGTTCTCTATCTCAGTGCTGGTGTCAATTTTCTATCTCGGTGTTGGTGTCAGTATTCTATCTCGGTGCTGGTGTTAGTTGCTCTCTATCTCAGTGCTGGTTCAGTGTTCTCTATCTCAGTGCTGGTGTCAGTGTTCTCTAGCTCAGTGCTGGTGTCAGTGTTCTCCAGCTTAGTGCTGGTGTCAGTGTTTTATCTTCATGCTGGTGTCAGTGCTCTATGCCGGTGCTGATGTCAGTGTTCTCTATCTCAGTGCTGGTGTCAGTGCTGTCTATCTCGGTGCTGGTGTCTGTGCTCTCTGTCAGTGCTGGTGTCAGTGCTCTATCTCGGTGCTAGTGTCAGTGCTCTCTATCTCAGTGCTGGTGTCAGTGCTTTCTATCTCAGTGCTCTATCTCAGTGTTCTCTGTCTTGGTGCTGGTGTCAGTGCTCTCTGTCAGTGCTGGTGTCAGTGCTCTATCTCGGTGCTAGTGTCATTGCTCTCTATCTCAGTGCTGGTGTCAGTGCTCTCTATCTCAGTGCTCTATCTCAGTGCTGGTATCAGTGCTCTCAGTGTTCTCTGTCTCGGTGCTGGTGTCAGTGCTCTATCTCGGTGCTGGTGTCAGTGTTCTATCTCAGTGCTGGGGTCAGTGTTCTATCTTGATGCTGGTGTCAGTGCTCTATGTCGGTGCTGGTGTCGGTGCTCTCTATCTTGGTGCTGGTGTCACTGCTCTCTATCTCAGTGCTGGTGTCAGTGTTCTCTATCTCAGTGCTGGTGTCAGTGTTCGATTTCGGTGTTGGTGTCAATGTTCTATCTCAGTGCTGGTGTCAGTGTTCTATCTCAGTGCTGGTGTTAGTGCTCTCTGTCTCAGTGCTGGTGTCAGTGTTCTCTATCTCAGTGCTGGTGTCAGTGTTCTCTATCTCAGTGCTGGTGTCAGTGTTCTCTATCTCAGTGCTGGTGTCAGTGTTCGATTTTGGTGCTGGTTTCAATGTTCTATCTTGGTGCTGGTGTTAGTGTTCTATCTCAGTGCTGGTGTCAGTGAGGGAGATAGAGGAGAAGCCAATCAGCAGGTAGTGCCAGCACAATGGCTGAGTATCAGCTCTGGACTGGCACCTCCGGATCCTCGCAGTGGAGCTCTGCATAGGTGTGGGTAAGGGCCGGGCGGAGGGAGGGGTCAGCGGCTGTCAAGCACAGGTTGGCAGACTGGGACACTGGCACAGGACTGAGCTGCCCTGACTGTAGCACTGATAACCAGGAGGAAGGTAGTGGAGGGGACTGGGCAGGGGATGGATTTAAAGGCCAGAGGGATGCTGGAGGAGCAGAGATGAGGGGCTGGCTCTCTCTCATGCTGGTGTTAGCTGGCTGCAGAAGGGGTTGTGGCATGGTAGCCGTGCCTCTCCCTGCTGGAGCCCGGATCCCCCCGCCCTAATTGACAGCCCCAGAGAGGGGCGGCCCAGACACCATTTCTCTCCTTCCTCACCCTTCCATCGGCTCCATATACCGCGCTGGTGAGGCTTCCTCCCCAGCGGGACCCTCCTCTTCCCCTCTGCATCTCTGCTTACCAGTCAGACGCCTCCTCCGGGTGTGCGGGAATCACTCAGCGAACCACTCCAGTTGGGGGTTGAGTCTCCTCCCCAGAAAACACAGTGTTGGCCGGCCCCGCCTCCTCTCCAAGACACAACCTAGGCCCTGCCCTCTCTCCACTGCCTGACCATGGAGCTCACAGACAGCATTAACCCTCTGCTGGCTGGGGTACAGCGCTGCCGCAGCAGCATTGTTGTCAGCAGAGGTGGCTCTTAAATTAGGCCGGTGCGAGGCCCCTGTGAGTGTGAGGCCTTAGGCGATCGTCTAATTTGCCTAATTAGAGAGCCGCCTCTGACTGTAGACGTTCAGTGCCTAATGGAAAATCTGGCCTTGACAGTGGGACTGTGTTCCAAAGCTGGGACAGACCCTTAAAATCAGGGACAGTTGGGAGATATGTATATAGGACACCTGGCAACTATTCAATGAACGGGCTGAGTCAGATTTCCGGTGAAATGAATCAAAAGATTTTTATATTCTGCAGGGTGACAGGGTGCGATAGGTAAGGAACAGGGAGGCATCCTGGATTTAGGGTGAGCTGTTTCCAAATATAAATTTTTATTTAAAAAAAAGTGTTCGAGTTGAACTATACAGTAACTGTGAAAAAGGGAACATATCTTAGTTACTGAGGGAACAACAATCTTGGTTACTGAGGAAACAACAGACACTGTAAAGGCTCAGTTTCTGCTCTAGTTCCTCATTATACCACTATAGGTTAACAAAAATGACTTGCATAAACTAAACTGACCTTAGTACTTCCACTTCACACAAACACCAACCTGCATTGAGTAATTGTCTCACTTCTTCTACCATACATGCAAGGGTTAATCTTCTGCAACTCAGAAACTTCCACAGCACAGTGTGTAAACAAGGAAGTTTTCTGAGCAAGTCTTGTACAGAAGATTCCCTTCGATTGAACCGGTCTGCAACACAAGAACATGGGAGCTCTCGGGTTCTGGCTGTTCCTTATGGCTCCTCTGGTCACTTCAGCTCTGCCATTGAACTTCTGGAGCGACAGCCAACAAGGGGTTACAGGTCAGTGACTGTCTGGCTCACAGTAACTTTGTAACATGATATGCTAACCATGGAAATCAGATGACACAAACACTCCAAGCTCATGATCACAGTTTTATAAACCATTATCGCACACACTGCAAGAAAGTCAATTTTGCAACATATGTATTTCATTTTTTGCTGATTTTTCTTCTTCGCCATTACTTTTTTACATTTATATTTAGCCTTTTATGTGGTAGTGTAAAGGTAAATCATGTAAATGGTAAAGCCTGACTAGCAGCACTTTCAAACTAGTAACTTTCGTTAACAGTATTTTTGTTTTGTGTACCAAAGAATTTATTCAGTGCTAGTTTACAGCAGCGTAAAGTATACAGATTAAAAAGTTGCAAAACCATAACATACATGACTGATTGTTAAACACAAACACCACGTGAACAAGGAAAGTGCCAGGAAAGTCAACAATGGAAGCTACTCCATTTCCAAGGTGATTACATATGGTGCAGTAGAAGCACAGGGACCATAGGCAACGTAATTAGCTAGTTTGACTGGGGATTACATTATAAGTATTATTTACTACAGCCATGGCCAAAAGTTTAGAGAATGACACAAATATTACTTTTCACAAAGTCTGCTTCTTCAGATCTTTTTGTCAGATGTTACTATAGTATAATTACAAGCATTTCATAAGTGTCAAAGGCTTTTTATTGACAATTACATTAAGTTTATGCAAAGAGCCAATATTTGCAGTGTTGACCCTTCTTTTTCAACACCTCTGGAATTTGCTCTGGAATTTGTCAATCAACTTCTGGGCCACATCTTGACTGATGGCAGCCCATTCTTGCATAATCAATACTCAGAGTTTGTCAGAGTTTGTGGGGTTTTTTTTGTTCATCCATCTTTTGAGGATTGACCACACGTTCTCAATGAGATTAAGGTCTGGGGAGTTTCCTGACCATTGACCCAAAACTTCAATATTTTGTTCCCCAAGTCAATTAGTTATCACTTTTTCCTTATGTCAAGTTGCTCCATCATGCTGGAAAAGGCATTCTTTATCACCAAACTGTTCTTGGATGGTTGGGAGAAGTTGCTCTTGGAGGATGTTTTTGTACCGTTCATTATTCATGTTCTTAGGCAAAATTGTGAGTGAGCTCACTCCCTTGGCTGAGAAGCAACCCCAATGATCTCAGGATGCTTTACTGTTGGCATGACACAGGACTGATGGTAGTGCTCACCTTTTCTTCCCCGGACAAGGTTTTTTCCGGATGCCCCAAACAATCAGGGATTCATCAGAGAAAACGACTTTACATCAGTCCTCAGCAGTCCAATCCCTGTACATTATGCAGAATATCAGCCTGTCCCTGATGTTTTTCCTGGAGAGAAGTGGCTTCTTTGCTGCCCTTCTTGATACCAGGCCATCCTCCAAAAGTCTTCGCCTCACTGTGCGTGCAGATGCCCTCACACCTGCCTGCCGTTCTGCACTGGTGGTGCCCTGATCTCACAGCTGAATCAACTATAGGAGACAGTCTGGGCACTTGCTGGACTTTCTTGGGTGCCCTGAAGCCTTCTTCACAATTGCAGTGGAAATTTTTTTTTTTTATGGGATTCATTTCATTTTCATGGCAAAGAGGGACTTTGCAATTAATTGCAATTCATCTAACCACTCTTCAGAACATTCTGGAGTATATACCAACTGCCATTGCAGACTGTGAAAATGAATATTTGTGTCATTCTCAAAACTTGTGGCCATGGCTGTAAAGTAAATGAACAAAAAAGCAGGGATAAATCAGGCACTACAGGGTCAAAACAGCAAATAGGAATACCTGGAGAAAGAAAAGGCACTATACGCACCTTTCCACTGGCTCATGTTTTAAAAACGTAGC
Organism: Lithobates septentrionalis; assembly: GCA_037952835.1. Lineage (NCBI taxonomy): Eukaryota > Metazoa > Chordata > Amphibia > Anura > Ranidae > Lithobates > Lithobates septentrionalis. The sequence continues at coordinate 4,834,356 of JBBDGP010000447.1, read as the reverse complement.
CATAAAAGCCACAATGCTGCTCCTCACCCGCTGTTTTCTATTCCCATTCCCATCCTATAAACCATTGGGATACCATTGGGATACCATTCGCCAGTACTAAATTTCTCTGCAAGGTATCCACTGGAGAGACTGCAAGTGAGGGATATTAGGAAGACCACTTAATGCCAGCTATTGGGCCTTTTCGCAGATTATTATGACCAACCAGAATCTTTTTAAGGGGAATGGGTTCACACATGATGTGAAATGTACATATAGACTTTCCATTCCTATGGCCCTATTAGAGATACATGTATTATGATCACTTAGGGACTACTGGCTATAGATGTAGTGGCTATAGACACCTTGATTTTACTAATAAATTGTTGTTTGATTTTTCAGCCAGTTTAAATACTTAATCAAAAAAACTTTGTATTGTAAAAACAGTTGCAGTAGAGCAATCTGTATATCTGCATTAGAATTAATAGAAAAGACTCGTTGCATTGTTATTCAATGTGCTGTCAGGAAGCCTAAATATAGGCAGTGTCCTAAATACATACACTATCAGTCAGAAAGCCCAAATTGATTGCACGTGGTGCAGTAGAAGCACAGGGACTGAGGCTCTTTAATTAGCTAGTTTGACTAGGGATTACATTATAAATGTTATTTACTAAAGTAAATGATCAAAAGCAGTGATTCATTTAGGCACTACAGGGTCAAAACAACACATAGAAATACCTGGAGAAAGGAAAAAAGGCACTATACACACAATTCCAGTGGCCTGTGTCTTAACAACTCTGCCATGATGCTGCTCCTCACCTGCCTTTTTCAACACTTCCAGGTGTGTGAATTTGCACTGCCCCTGCTGCAGGCAGTGGTTCTATCTGCCATCTCATAGATTATTACAGAATTTATGAGCCAACAGGAGGAACCACTGCGTGCAAAAGGATAAACAGGTATTTGACTCAGGGGGCTAGTCAAATACTTTCAACAGCTGGGGGCATGGTGTCTCGAGACACAATAGATAGTACTGGTGAATGGTATCTCAATGGTTTGAGCCTTTAATGCTCACTTGGAGGCTGGGAGTGAGGCTGAAACCATTGGGATAACATTCACCGGTACTAAATTTCTCTGCAAGGTATCCACTGGAGAGACTGCATGTGAGGGAGCTTTCATTGGGATCCCTTGGAAAAACCACTTGATGCCAGCTATTGGGTCTTTCGCTGATTATTATGACCAACCAAAATCTTTTTATGGGCAATGGGCTCTCACATGATATGACAGGTACATATAGACCTTCCATTCCTATGACTCTATGAGAGATACATGCATTATGATCACTTAAGCCTAGTACACGCAGGGCGAATGTCAGATGACATCAGCCGCTTCAATAAAAACCAGCCGACATTCGGCTTATGTGTATGGTAGCTGGTCTGACAGAAGCTTCTGTTGGACGAGCATGCCAGCAAAACCAGCAGCCGACCGACTCCTGATCGGAGTGTTCTGGCGGGGGGGCCGTCTCCCCCATTAGAACAGAATAGAACAGCAGGGGTGATCTCTGCCTAACAGGCTTTTGGGACTACTGTCTATAGAAGTGTATTCTTCCTGATACCATTTTTGGCTCACAGTTAGGGAATTCTGACCTGGTTGCTAGCCCAAATGTTTACTGAGATTTTGAATTATTATGTTATAAATTATGCTGCTCTTAATATTTGCCTCCAATGTTTCTTCTGAGGAAGTGGACCATTGATTTAAGAAATGCATAGAGAAGATCTTCCATCAACCACTCAGACATGGACATGAAACCAATTGTATTATGAATATGTTATTTTATATGAAGAGTAGATTGGGCATTAGGGGATTAGAATATGCATATACATACTGTATACATGAGACTGGTGATGTGAGTTATTATTATTATACAGGATTTATATAGTGCCAACAGTTTGCGCAGCACTTTACAACGTTAGGACACACAGTACAGTTACAATACAATTCAATACAGGAGGAATCAGAGGGCCCTGCTCATTAGAGCTTACAATCTAGAAGGGAGGATCAAGTGATACAAAACGTAATAACTGTGGGGAATGAGCTGATGAAGAAAATTAGAGTACAGTTGTTAGGTGGAGGCAGGATAGGCTTCTCTGAAGAGAAAAGTTTTTAGGGAATGCCTTAAGGTGGATGGAGTTAGTGATAGTCGTACAGATTGGGGTAGTGTATTCCAAAAGGTGGGAGAGACTAGGTAGAAGTCCTGGAGGTGAGTATGGGAGGAGGTGATGAGGTAGCTAGAGAGCAGGTAGTCTTGGGAGGAACGAAGAAAGTGAATTGGTTGGTATTTTGAGACTAGCTAGTGATGTAGCTGGGGGCAGAATTGTGGATGGCTTTGTAAGTTGTTGTTAGTATTTTGAATTTAATTTGTTGGGTGAGTCGCAGCAAATGGAGGGATTGGCAGAGAGGGGTAGCAGGCAATGAGCTTTTTGTAAGGTGGATGAGTCTGGCAGCAGCATTCACGATGGACTGAAGAGGGGATAGCCAATTTAAAGGTAAGCCAATGAAGAGGGAGGTGCGGCAGTCCAAGCGAGAGATAACCAGAGAGTGAACTAGGAGCTTTGTGGTTTCATTGGTTAGGAAGGGACGTATTTTGGAGATGCTACGGAGGTTGAGGCGGCAAGCTTTGGAAATTGATTGGATATGGGGCTGAAAGAAGAGTTCAGAGTCCAGGATAGCACCCTAGCATGTGGGGAAGGGTTGATGATTGTGCCATTGCTCTGGACAGAGAAGTCAGGAGAAGAGGCACGTGGGGAGGAAATATTATGAGCTCAGTTTTGGACAAGTTGAGTTTGAGGAAGTGGTGTGACATCCAGACAGATATGTCTGTTAGTAAATTAGTGATGCATGAGGAGACTGATGAAGTGAGTTGATGGGTGAAGAGATAGATTTGGTGTCATCATCATAGAAAGGATATTGAAAGCCATGGGAGGCTATCAGCTGACCCAGGGAGGAGGTGTCGATTGAAAATAGGAGAGGTCCAAGAACAGAACCTTGGGGAACCCCAACAGAGAAAGGAAGGGGAGAGGAGGAAGTAGAATTGTAGATGGCACTGAAGGTGTGGTGGGAGAAGTAGGATGAGAGCCAGTGAAGAGCATAGTCATGGAGACCAAAGGAGTAAAGCTTTTTGAGGAGGGAGTGATCAACCGTATCAAGAGCAGTCAAAAACTCCAGCAGCAGAAGTACAGAATAGTGTCCATTGGATTTTGCTGTTTGTAAGTCATTTGTGAGTTTTAAAAGAGCAGTTTCAGTGGAGTGTTAAAGGTGAAATCCAGACTGAACAGGATCAAGAATGTTAATTTTAATGAGATGGTCACTAAGATGGTTGTAGACCAGGCGTTCAAGGAGTTTAAAGGAAAAGGGGAGCAAGGAGATGGTGCATAGGTTGTTAAGGTTGGTAGGGTCAAGGAAGGCTTTTTAGGTATGGGGTTGACTAGCACATGTTTTAGAGTGTTGGGGAAGATGTCAGAAGAGAGGGAAAGATTGAAGATGTGGGTTAGATAGTGTAATAAAGAGTCAGAGGGTGCTTGTAGAATTTGTAAGGAAACAGGGTCCAGGGGACAGGTGGTTAGGTAGGTGTTAGAAATAAGTTTAGCAACCTTGTCTATAGTAGTAGGGTTAAATAAGGGGAGTATCGATTGTACCTGTTGACATGGGGTGTTAAGTGGGGGAAATACCGGTAAAGTTGAGATTACATCATGAATTTAATCAATCTTATATTTAAAGTGATTGGCTTTCACCTGGGCATTCAGTGAGTGTGGAGGCAGATATTTATGGTTTATATGTAATTAAACAGAACTGGTATTTTATATGTTTTTAAGCCAATCAAATAAAAATAAATTAATTGTAACAATTTCTTGATGTTCTGGAAAAATCAGCACAAAAATTTTCGGAGGATTTTCTAAATTCTTTCTGGTTCATATATTTTAGTAAATCAGGCCCAATATGTAAAAAACTATACAGCTACAAACATGGAAAGCAGCATTAATACTTCCAAACCTATCTTGTGAGCACAATAAGACATAGGGGTTGATTTACTAAAACTGGAGAGTGCAACATGGGCGCAGCTCTGCAGTGAAACCAATCAGCTTTCAGTTTTTTTGTCAAAGCTCAACTGAACAAGCTGAAGTTACAAGCTGATTGGCTACCATGCACAGCTGCACCAGATTTTGCACTCTCCAGTTTCAGTAAATCAACCCCTATATATATTTCTAATAAATTAGCTTTTAGTGCCAGGAGATTGGTGCTGCTAGTATTTGGTGCAGAACTCCTGGCAATAGATAGAATAATGCCCTACCCTAAGGCTCTCTCCCACTAAGGGTACTTAACTCTTGTGCACCAAAGTCCGATCCTTTCTGCACAAAACGATAGTAGCAGCAAGGTCCTAACATGGGAATCTATATAATGGTAAAGCCACAATCATGAAAAATTGTGGTCCTACTTAACATCAGTTCTATATTAGTATATCTATAGCTAATAAAGGGTGAGTGAATTATATATGCTTTATATGCAGGCGGGTAATAGAACAGTAAGTAATGCCTCCACGCAAAAAAGGAATTTCCCTAATTTGAGCAGAGTGGACAGGCTCTAATCTCATTCCATGGACTGACTGTGAGGAACTACACAATCTCCTACAACCTTGATTTTACTAATGCCGCGTACACACGGTCGGACTTTCCGGCATACTTGGTCCGGCACACTTTCCGACGGACTTTGTCCGCCAGGTGCGCCGAACTTTAAAACGGACGGACTTGCCCACACACGCCGGGACTTTCCGGCGGGCTAAGTCCGCCCGTCTTTCCGACGGACTTTCGCCGGAGTTCCGGCGGACTTTCAGAATGAACGGACTTGCCCACACACGGCCAAGTCCGTTCATTTTGAACGTGACTCAGGTGCGACGGGACTAGCAAAGGATGTCAATCTTGCCGCTTTTATCGGCGAGATTGACACCTTGCGAGCCCCGTTGCGGGGCATACCAGGCCCTTAGGTCTGGTATGGATTATAAAGGGAAGCCCCTACGCCGATTTTTCGGCGTGGGGTCCCCCCTAAAATCCATACCAGACCCCGATCCGAGCACGCAGCCTGGCCGGTCAGGAAAGGGGGTGGGGACGAGCGAGCGCCCCCCCTCCTGAACCGTACCAGGCCGCATGCCCTCAACATGGGGGGGGTGGGTGCTTTGGGGGAGGGGGGCGCCCTGCGGGCCCCCCCCCACCTCAAAGCACCTTGTCCCCATGCTGATGAGGACAAGGGCCTCTTCCCGACAACCCTGGCCGTTGGTTGTCGGGGTCTGCGGGCGGGGGGCTTATCGGAATCTGGGAGCCCCCTTTAATAAGGGGGCCCCCAGATCCCGGCCCCCCACCCTATGTGAATGAGTATGGGGTACATGGTCCCCCTACCCCTTCACCTAGGGAAAAATTGTAAGTAATAAAACACACTACACAGGTTTTTAAAATATTTTATTAAACAGCTCCGGGGGTGGGGATCTTCCTCCGGCTTCGGGGGTCTTCTTCCGGCTTCGGGGGTCCCTCCGCTTCATCTTCTCCCGGCGTCCGGTTGGTTCTTCTCCGCGTGTTCCAGTTCTTCGGCCGGCTCCTCTGCTGTGTTCAGGTAGCTCTCTTGCCAGCAGAGGTCCGGACTTCTGAGCTGCTGGGCTTCTTCTCTTCTCTTCCCCCAGATGTTGACACGACGCTCTCTCCGGCTGGACTGGTCTCCGAGGGCTGCGTTGTGACTTATATAGGCGGAGACCCCGCCCCCATATGATGTCACAGTCCCTGGGCATGCTGGGACTGTGACGTTTTAGGGGGCGTGGTCGACCACGCCCCCTAAAACGTCACAGTCCCAGCATGCCCAGGGACTGTGACATCATATGGGGGCGGGGTCTCCGCCTATATAAGTCACAACGCAGCCCTCGGAGACCAGTCCAGCCGGAGAGAGCGTCGTGTCAACATCTGGGGGAAGAGAAGAGAAGAAGCCCAGCAGCTCAGAAGTCCGGACCTCTGCTGGCAAGAGAGCTACCTGAACACAGCAGAGGAGCCGGCTGAAGAACTGGAACACGCGGAGAAGAACCAACCGGACGCCGGGAGAAGATGAAGCGGAGGGACCCCCGAAGCCGGAAGAAGACCCCCGAAGCCGGAGGAAGATCCCCACCCCCGGAGCTGTTTAATAAAATATTTTAAAAACCTGTGTAGTGTGTTTTATTACTTACAATTTTTCCCTAGGTGAAGGGGTAGGGGGACCATGTACCCCATACTCATTCACATAGGGTGGGGGGCCGGGATCTGGGGGCCCCCTTATTAAAGGGGGCTCCCAGATTCCGATAAGCCCCCCGCCCGCAGACCCCGACAACCAACGGCCAGGGTTGTCGGGAAGAGGCCCTTGTCCTCATCAGCATGGGGACAAGGTGCTTTGAGGTGGGGGGGGGGGCCCGCAGGGCGCCCCCCTCCCCCAAAGCACCCACCCCCCCCATGTTGAGGGCATGCGGCCTGGTACGGTTCAGGAGGGGGGGGCGCTCGCTCGTCCCCACCCCCTTTCCTGACCGGCCAGGCTGCGTGCTCGGATCGGGGTCTGGTATGGATTTTAGGGGGGACCCCACGCCGAAAAATCGGCGTAGGGGCTTCCCTTTATAATCCATACCAGACCTAAGGGCCTGGTATGCCCCGCGCTCGCCGCAATAGGAAAATTTGTTTTTCCTATTGCAGCGAGCGCGAGATGCAATACCCTGCCCTCGCGTCGTATCTGGTCCGTCGGACCAGCCTACACACGAGCGGCCTTTCCGTCGGACCAGCACACACACGAGCGGACTTTCCGCCCGAAACTGAGTCCGACGGAAAGATTTAAAACTTGCTTCAAATCTAGGTCCGGCGGGCTTTTCGGAAGAAGTCCGCCGGAAAAGTCCGCCGGCGCCCACACACGGGCGGATTGTCCGGCACACTCTGGTCCGCCGGACCAAGTATGCCGGAAAGTCCGACCGTGTGTACGCGGCATTAGAAATCAGTAAGTCAGAAGTTTAACCACTTAAGGACAGAGCCTCTTTCTGAGATTTGTTGTTTACAAAATAAACATTTTTTTTTTTGCTAGAAAATTACTTAGAACCCCCAAACATTATAGATTTTTTTTACTAACACCTAGAGAATAAAATGGCGGTAGTTGTAATACTTTCTGTCACACCGTATTTGCGCAGCAGTCTTACAAGTGCACTTATTTTGGAAAAAATACAAAATTTTAAATTAAAAAATAAGACTACAGTAAAGTTAGACCAATTTTTATTTATAGTGTGAAAGATAATGTTATGCCGAGTAACCTGATATCCAACATGTCACGCTTCAAAATTGCGCCCGCTCGTGGAATGGCGACAAACTTTTACCCTTAAAAATCTCCATAGGCGACGTTTAAAAAAATTCTACAGGTTGCATGTTTTGAGTTACAGAGGAGGTCTAGGGCTAGAATTATTGCTCTCGCTCTACCGATCCCGGCTATACCTCACATGTGTGTGTTTTCAACACCGTTTTCATATGCGGGCGCTACTCACATATGCGCTCGCTTCTGCACGCAAGCTCGGAGGGACGGGGCACTTTAAATTTTTTTTTCTTATTTATTTTACCTTTTATTTTTTATTTTTACACTGTTCTTAAAAAAAAAAATTGTGTCACTTTTATTCCTATTACAAGGAATGTAAACATTCCTTGTAATAGAAAAAAAGCATGACAGGACCTCTTAAATATGAGATCTGGGGTCAAAAAGACCTCAGATCTCATATATACACTAAAATGCAATAACAAAAAATAAAAAAAAAATTTGTCGTTTGAAAAAAATGAAAAAAAAAAAATGGCCCTTTAAGAGCTATGGGCGGAAGTGACGTTTTGACGTTGCTTCCGCCCTGCAATGATATGGAGACGGGTGGGGGCCATCTTCCCCTCACTCGTCTCCATGTCCTGGTGCCCTCTCCCGCCGCCGATTAAAAGTGATCTTGCGGCGAATCTGCCGCAGAGACCACTTTTATCTTGAAGCAGACCGCCTGCTGAAGAAGAGGATACTGGGGTTATAGCAGCTAGCTGCTGCCATAAAAACGATATTCCTCTTCAAAGTACCAACGTAAAACTGTGGCGGGCAGTCCGTAAGTGGTTAAAGTGATTGTAAAGGTTCGTTTTTTTTTTTTTAAATAACAAACATGTTATACTTACCTGCTCTGTGCAAGGGTTTTGCACAGAGTGGCCCTGATCCTCTTTTTCTGAGGTCCCCTGGCTGCGCTCCTGACCCCTCCTCTTCATAGGGTGCCCCAACGGAGAGCCTCTCTCCATGGGGGCACTCATGTGGGCACGCTCCTGAGTCCTGCTGCTGTGTCCTTTGACACAGACAGCAGGACTCGGCCCTGCCCCCTGGCTCTCATGCACTGGATTTGATTGACAGCAGTGAGAGCCAATGGCTCCCGCTGCTATCAATCTATCCAATGAGGACCCAAAACAGTGGCTGGAGCTGCTGGGCTAGTCCCTGTCTCTGAAACGATAGGGCTCAGGTAAGAAAAGGGGGGGGGGGGGCTCTGGGGGTCTGCTGCAGCACAGAATGTATTTCACCCTAATGTATACAATGTATTAAGGTGAAGAACCTTGAGGGCTTACAAATCCTTTAATTACGTAATAAAAAAACATTGTATTGTAAAACAATTTTAGTAGAGCAACCTGTATATCTACATTAGAATTTATAAACAAGACTGGTGACATTCTTATCTCAAGTGTTGTCAGGAAGCCTAAATCTTTAGCAGCATAAACAGTGTCTTAAACACATACATTACCAGTCAAAAGTTTTAGAAAACTTTTGTTTTCTAAAACAAACACTGAAAAATAATGTACATTTCAGAGTTATACAAAAATGACTTTTTTAAGGAAGAAGTAATGGGTTAACAACTCACAGTTCTGCAGCAATGTATGTAAATTAGGCTTTCAAAGTTAATGTTAACAATTCCTACAGGTGCCCCAACTTTTGTTAATTACTTACAAGCTCTCTGTCTGTATAACCTTCCCTAAAAACGGTGCTAAACTCCTGTAGGAGAAAAAATGTCTTTAACTTTCGCACCTTCCTGCCCAAGCGAATTTTCAGCTTTCAGTGCTGTCACTTTTTAAATGATTATTGCGCGGTCATGCTACACTGTACCCAAACTAAATTTTTATCATTTTGTTCCCATAAATAGAGCTTTCTTTTGGTGGTATTTGATCACCTCTGTGGTTTTTATTCTTTGCTAAAAAAATTAAAAAAGACCGAAAATTTTGAAAAAAAAAGGTTTTTTTTGTTTTTGTTATAAAATTTTGGAAATAAGTAAGTTTTCTCCTTTACTGATGGGCACTGATAAGCTGCACTGATGGGCACTGATAAGGTGGCACCAATGAGGTGGCACTGATAGGCGGCACTGATATGCGGCACTGATGGGCATTGATAGGCGGCACTGATGGGCACAAAAGGCTGCACTGATGGGTACTTATGGGTGGCACTGATAGGCACTGAAAGATGACACTGATGGGCATTGATGGGCACTGATAACTGGCACTGATAGATTTAATGGATAGGCATCACTGGTTGCACTGGCAGGCATTTTTCTTTGGCACTGATTGGCACCTGCCTGGGCACTGATTGGCAGCTGCCTGGGCACTGATTGACATTTCCCTGGTGGTCTAGGGTGGCATACCTGGTGGTCCAGTGTGGTGGCCATCCCTGGTGGTCCTGGTGGCATCCTGGTGGTCCTGGGTGGGCATCCGAGGGGGGGCTGTGCTGATAAACAATCAGCACAGACCCCCCCTGTCAGGAGAGCAGATGCTCAGCTCTCCTCTAGTCGCGTCTGTCAGACGCGAGTGAGGAAAAGCCGATCAACGGCTCTTCCTGTTTACATCGTGATCAGCCGTGATTGGACACGGCTGATCACGTGGTAAAACGTCTCTGTCAGACACTCTTTACCTAGATCAGAGTTGCGGTGTGTGAGACTGACACGCCGCAACAACGATCGATGCGATGCATGCCCCTGGGGGCGCGCAGTGGCTTGATATCCTGAAAGACGTCATATGAGGTCTGGTCAGGATATCGCAACCACTTTGCCGACATCATTTTGTTATATGGCGGGCGGCAAGTGGTTAAACTTACAGTGTGCATGAGGCCTAAAAGCAATGTTGAAACAGACTCTAAAGCAATATTTGGAATGTATTGTACTGCAGGAAATAGTATATTGCAATCAAAATGGGAAGAAGAATGCATTTAACAAAGGAGGACAGAAAGATCGTTTTAACCCTTAAAACTGTAGGTCTATCCTTTAGAGAAATTTTAAAGAAAATCAAGGTGTCAGTGTGTACAGTTTCCTACACCATCAAAAAAGCACCTGGAAACTGGAGGAAACTCTGAATTTCTGAGAGTCAGTAGTTTGCGTGGGTGGATTTTTATTCATACTGTAACTGTACACCTGGGTACAACTGCCTAGGGTCCTGGTGCAGAACCTGCAATCTGAGAGCCAGTAGGTCCGTTGTTGTTCAAAAGAACAAGCTCTCTTACCGATGTAGCATTTGCTGTGATAAGACAAACCATTTAAAACTGACAGGGGTGCTTACAAGGGTCAGCTTTTATTTATGTAAATCCTTTATCCCAAAAGGAAAAAAACTGTTACTGTAACTACTTTTAACATGTTAGCTGAAGTTTTACTTCAATTTGTTAGTGTATTTAAATTTTCTAGTAGAACTATCACTCACCTTCCCCCAGATTGACAATGCTGCTGTCCAAAGGTGCCCCCTGTAGTATTTCATCTAAAGTGGGGGCACTGATACAGAAGCTGTGTTACTGGCCAGATCACCAAGGGAAAACAGAGAGAAAATGCCTAAAAAAAGAAAACGAATGCAGCCACCACATTTAATGATTGGTAAGCCCCAATATATTACACTTTTGGTTTTGGGTTTATTAGTGGTCAAACTATTTGAAATATCTTTTGTTCTTTAGTGGAATAGCAATTCCACCCACACCTCAGTGAGTGGCAGTTATCACCCCAGAGTGTTTTTAAGGGGTTCTAGCAGGTGTTTATGGTCACTGATTTATGAAATACAGAAAGGGTCAGGGAAATAGAGATGCTGCGTATTATTGTTTCTTTTGGAGAGTTCTTCACTGTTATAGACACTGTACACACAGACCAAAACATTTAAAGCTGAACTCCGGGAATTCAGCTCCTTTGTAAAATGCGGATATACTTTGAGTTAAGTCCAACGAGTTGCATGCCAACTCCTGAAATTATCTCTTATCTCATTTGACAGGTTTATGGAGCTCCTGGAAGACGGCTATCGCTATCGTATCAGGAGCTCTGGCGCTGGACCTTCTGATCTCAGCTCCTTCAGCAGCAGAGTTGATGCAGCTGCTGTGCTCACCCCCAAACTGCCCAATCACAGACACCTTTGTATTGTGTGAAACTATTCACAAAATATAATGGATTCTGTGAATTGGTAGCAGAGGGGAGGGGCAGGCAAAGCTTCTGTGTGTGCTTATCTCCCCTCAGAGCCCTGAGTGTCTCCTTCAGAAGCACCATAAACCTGTCAGATGTTAAAATAGAAATAAGTCCAGGAGATGGTATGCATCTTGTGGGACTGAACTCACAGTATTCCTGCACATTTTTCAAAGTGACTGAGTTCCTGGAATTCAGCTTTAAATGAATTTAGATTGGATAAACCCATCAGAGATAATGATAACCATTTTATTAATCAAGTCCTAAAGATCAAAAACCTTTGACCTTTTTTTTCTTTCATATTTAGGACAGTTTTGGCATATTTCAGACCTTCACCTGGATTTCTCTTATCACCTCACCGATGATCACACCAAAGTGTGTTTGTCCTCTAAGGGTGCCAACGCCTCAAACCCTGGAATCTATGGTGACTTTCTATGTGATTCACCATATGGACTTATTTTATCAGCAATTCAGTACATAAAAGATTCTGAGCAAAAAGTCGACTTTATGATATGGACTGGGTAATGTATCTATATCTTTTATAAAGTTTGATTCTAAAGATAGTAGAGAGAAGTCATAGTAACAGTAATTGCTAATTCAACTCCAGATGGGATTTTTCTAAAGCAGGTTAGAATCTGAAAACTAATAATGTAAAGGGAATCTATATTGTTTTATCTATCTTTTCATTCTGCGTAATGTTCAAAATGAAGAATAACTGAGTGGTGCTTATTTGTATGCCCCTTTTATCAGATACAAGTAAAAGCTTGTAAATGAATACTTTATATTGTGAAGGGTTAGCATCAAAAGAAGAACTGAAGTAACGTGTTTTCTTTACAGCCTAGGTCTCTGTCTGTGTTTTATTGTATGGTTTTCACATCTCGACAGCCTAACATAGACTTTGAGCTTATAGAAAATGGTATAATATAACTTTGAGCAGAAAACAAATCCGCTCATCTAAGCAATAATTGAACACATTTCAACCCCCACTAAATCAAATATTTAGCAATTCTAATCTTTGTACAACAAAACAAAATGTAACTCACAGTTTAAACACTGCAGACTTCAAAGTCTTCGGAGGCATCTTAGGAAAATTTACAAACCCTGCTACATCTGCATTCAGTTATCTAAGTTCTTGTTCAATATTTTTGATTTTGGTTTTCAAGCACTTTACATAAATCAAAATATTAACAAATTAACACAAGGATTATAGGCCCATAGAGTTAAGCTAAATCCACACAACGCACCCAAAAATAAATGAAATAACAGAGTTCACGTTACAATGTTAATATGTACAAACCGGTATAGGAATTTTTGAAAGCGAACCTAAACATAGTGGCATTCGCAACTGACCTAAGTAACTAAGAGCGAATTCAAATCTTAAAGTGGTCAAGTGTGATTAACTGGTGCTCGGTCAAAGATAATCAACAAAGGGACACCTAGTGTCAATAAGATAATAAGAGTAGAAAGAAACATGAGAAAGAAAGAGAGAAAAGGGAGGCATAGCAAGGGGGAAGGGTTCTAGGGAAAAAAAAGGAGTAAAGTGGGGACCCTGGGAGCTTGGTAGGCAATAGCAGGGAGTTGACGGTTTTGTGGCAGAAGACAGGGTGACATCAACAAGGTAGTAAAAGGGTTTTAAATTTGGGTGAACATAATGTTCCACCCACAGCTGCCAGATTTTGGTATATTTCTTTACCCTATCCTTAATATTCAATTTTAGCATGAATCATAGAAGATGTCACTCTGTTTTTGGTTTCAACACGATTCAAATGGGGAGATTTCCAGGAGTGAGCTATGGTCTTCTTGGCGGCTGTCGTTATTTGCAGTAACAGGGTGAATTACGCTTTGGTGAGGTAATAAGGCTTGCAGTTCATAAAAGCCACTAGTGGGTTGAGAACTACCAGGTGTGTAAACAAAGTAGAGAGGATCTGAAAAATGTCTTCCTAAAAGGTGGCAACTATAGGACAGGACCATCATATGTGGTGACAGGTGCCTAAATGTCCACAGCCGCAGAAACATAACATTCATAGACACAAACATTCATAAGTTCTAAATATGAATTGCCACTTGTGGAAAGGTGAGCATGGAACCAGATTACCATAAAAACATGTTCTGGACCCTTCTTTTTGGGGTATATAATATACAAAATGACATCCTTAGAGTTGTATAACTCCCCTTCAGCACTTCACAGCCTTTCCAGCACTCTTTCTACTTTGTAGCATTCACGTTCTATCACATCCTCCCACTAATTGTATTATAAAATGCCTTCACTGAGTAGACACAAGTACATACTCTTTAACAAATTATGCAATTCTTTCATGATCATAGACTTGAAGGTTACATTTGTGGGCACTGATTGGCACAGATTGGGCACTGACTGGGCACATGTGGATGGCCATGGGGTACATACCTGGCCATCCACATGTTGCCCCTTTCCTTGGTGGTTCTAGTGGCGATCCCTGGTAGTCCAGTGTGCTCATCTGAGGGGGGCTGCGCTGATAAACAATGTTGCCAGACATGAGTGAGGAAAAGCCGATCAACGGCTCTTCCTATTGACATCGTGATCAGCCGTCATTGGACACGGCTGATCACGTGGTAAAGAGCCTCTGCCGAAGGCTCTTTACCAAGATCGGTGGAGCGATGTGTCAGACTGACACACCGCTCCACCTATCGCCGCGATGCGGGCGCGCGGCGGCATGTTATCCTGCTGGACTTCATATGACGCCCAGTCAGGATAACTGAACCACCGCGCGGCCGTCATCTGCTATGGGCCAGGCGGGAAGTGGTTAAGCTGCTAGCTAAACTGGGGCTGATAATAGATGGAGAAATAGCCCAATAAATGTTTCGGTTTTAGAACGCAATGGCCCAAAGAAGGTCTCAAGTTTTTGAACCTTTCTATGTCAAATCTATCTCTGCCATATATGAGAGATTAGCATCAAATAGAAAGCAGAAGTAGCAGGTTTAGACCACGACGAAACACTGTCATCAGGGTAAATGTCAAGTCCAGACACAGAGGTATGGTTTATGGTAGGGATTTCAAAGTTCAGCAGTTTAAACATTTTGACCTTTAAAGCCGCGTACACACGAGCGGAATGTCTGACAGAAAAAGTCCAATGGAAGCTTTTCATCGTACTGTATATTCCGATCGTGTGAGTGCCTCATCGGACTTTTTGTTTCAAAAATTCTGACGGACCTAGAAATAGAACATGTTCTAAATATTTCCCAATCAATTCCTATCGGGAAAACCGCTCGTCTGTATGCTGTTCCGACGGACCAAAAACGACGCATGCTCTGAAGCAAGTTGGAGACGGAAGCTATTGGCTACTGGCTATTGAACTTCCTTTTTCTAGTCCCGTCATACGTGCTGTACGTCACCGTGTTCTGGACTGTCGGACTTTGGTCGGACTTTGGGTTGACCGTGTGTAGGCAAGACCGCTTGAATGGAATTCTGTCGGAGTTCCGTCGGAGAAACCTTCGGCGTTTATTCTGACGGCAAAACCGGTCGTGTGTGAGTGGCATAAGAATAGTTGCTGTACATCTTGCTAATCAAGGTATTTAAACAAGCCCATGACTGCATACTAAGATGGAGAAAGCTGGGAGATCAGTAATCTTCACCAATCTCTCCTAAACTGAATGAACCTCGAAAACCTCAGGGTCATTAGCTCTGAGTACTATTAGGATCAGAGGTTTAGTTCACTGGCTACACAAGCAATAAATAGGCAGGATGTGTCAAGAATGCATCAGGGATCTAAAAGGCTCTTAAAGTGGAAGTTCAGGCAAAACCTAACTAATGCTAAACCTTCTCTCTGCGACATTCTAAACCTAATCTATCTAACCCTGTAAAGCAAAAATCACCATACTTACCTATTTTGCAGCCGATCTGCTTAAAATAATAAAGATGTTATACATAGCTGCTCTGTGTATTGGATTTGCACAGAGTAGCCCTGAACCTCTTCTTCTGGGGTTCTTGGCTCCTCCTCCCTTCCAAATTCTCCCATAGCAAGTCACTTGCTATAGGGGGAATTCATGCAAGCTCAATCCTGAGCCAGGTTGTGTGTGTCTATAGACCTTGTTCCCTTCTCGCAAGATTTGATTGACAGCAGCAGGAATTAATAGCTACCATTGCTGCCTCTTAGTCCTGTGAGGAGAGAGAGGGAAAGAGAGCGCTGCTGGCTACAGCTGTGGCTTGTTACCCAGTTTTAAAGTGTCATGAGAAAGATAGAGACTGCCATTGCAAAAGTACTTCTGAAAATGCAAGTCGACTGGCTGTGTCAGAAACCAGGAACAAGCATTCAGCAAATTAGTGTCAGAAAGTCAAAAATCTAAACTAGTTCAAGACCAGTGACTAAAAGTGACAGTATTACTGCTGCCCCTAATTAAAGCTTCTGACTTGACTACTGCCTTGTTTCAAGTAGTAACGTGTGCTGGTATTCCAGATAGTGCAGTTGACCAATATGGTAATGATGATACTTGGTCAATGACATCAGCTAGATTGTCTGGCGCAGCTGTAATTTCTGGCGAGATGGGATCATCGTGTGCAGATTGTAATGTTCTTATCGACATGCTGTTAGGATGTTATCTTGATTGACAATAGATCAACAAATGACATGGGGTCGCCCCCAAAATCCATATGAGCTTATAAACCTTTATAATGGTTTGGTATGAACTTGGAAGTGAACCTCTGGCAAGCAAACCAAACAAAAAATAAAATATAATTCATGTGCGCCCCCCATAATCTATATTATAGGGAGGGGCAGCGAGCATGTGCACGCCCTGACTCATACCAGGTCACATGCAATCAACTTTGGTAGGGTACCTTGCCATTGGAGGCTCCCCTGGCAAGGCACTAGGGATGGCCCGAACACCCCCCTGTTTGGTTCGCATCCAGAACCTACGAACAGTCAAAAAATAAATTCAAACACGCGAACACTGTTAAGGTCCCCGCCCTCCTCTGATGCAACAGGAATCCTGCCTTGCATCAAAGTGGGGCGGGGTCACCCATACACGTCACTGGGAAACCGCGGAGTTTCTCCTTGTCAGAGGGAGACGGGGTCATGTGACAGGTGGCTCTGCCCTCAGCTACATAAGAGCTGTCAAGCTGGCGCCGCGTCATTGGATGGGTGCCTCCGATGGAGGCAGGATCCGTGCGTGTTCCTCGCTGGAGTCGCTGGAGATTGCTGGAGATTGCTGGAGATCGAGAATTGGATTACATCTCTGGAGTAGGAGCATGGATTTGTTGGATTACATCTCTGGAATCTCTTCTTTTATTTTTAATAAAGGACTTGTCCCAAGCCGTCTCCTGTGGTTTTTTAACTTTTTTTGTGAAATGCTAGGGGTACAATGTACCCCTTACCAATTCACATGGGGGGGTCCGGGATCTGGGTGTTAAAGGGGGCTTCCAGATTCTGATAAGCCCCCCGCCTGCAGACCCCCACAACCACCGGGCAAGGGTTGTGGGGATGAGGCCCTTGTCCCCATCAACATGGGGACATCCTCCCCATGTTGAGGGCATGTGGCCTGGTACGGTTCAGGGGGGCGCTCTCTTGTCTCCCCCTCTTTTCCTGCGGCCTGCCAGGTTGCGTGCTCTGATAAGGGTCTGGTGTGGATTTTTGGGGGAACCCCACGCCATTTTTTTTTAAATTTTGGCGCAGCGTTACCCTTAAAATCAGGTCTGGTATGGATTTTTGGGGGGGAACCCCATGCCATTTTTTTTTAAAAAATTTTGGCGCAGAGTTCCCCTTAATATCCGTACCAGACATGAAGGGCCTGGTAATGAAATTTTGGGGGACCCCCACGTATTTTATTTTTTTTATTTTTCAATGACTTTTACAGTATGTGTATTGTCGGGACCAACAATTCATTAATAGCTGGCACTAGCGCTAGCACTTTTAAATGATTTTTTTTCCTTTAGAAATGTCATTTTGCTCTCGGACTGTTATAAACAAGGGAAACATGCGCTACTTTACAGGCATACTATAGACACCCCCCAGGTATGAAATTTTAAGAAATATTTCACTTTTTTTGTTTCACTTTAAGCATTATTAAAATCACTGCTCCCGAAAAATTTCAGTTTTTAAAACTTTTTTGTGCATTGATACATGTCCCCTGGGGCAAGACCCGGGTCCCCAAACACTTTTTATGACAATAACTTGCATATTAACCTTTAAAATGAGCACTTTAGATTTCTCCCATAGACTTTTAAAGGGTGTTCCGCGGCTTTTCGAATTTGCCGCAAACACCCCAAATTGTTCGCTGTTCGGCGAACAGCCAATGTTCGAGTCAAACTCACGTTCGACTCGAACAGATAGCCCATCCCTACAAGGCACCACGTCCCCATGTTGATGGGGCCAAGGGCCCCATCCCTATATTCCTGGCACAGTGGATTTGGGGTATATGGGTGAGACTTATTAGAATCTGGAGGCTCCCTTTAGAGATCTGCCTTGTGAAGGAGTAAAGGGTACTAAGTACCCCTTGACACTCATTAAAAAAAATGCACAAAATACACAGATACAGTTGATAAAGTAATACCATATTTAAAAAAACTCCATGTACCAATGTACCATAGTGTCAATCAATCGTCAGTCACATTGTACATTGATGTAGATCCATCATCATTCCCGATGATTGACGTCCTGCCGATCCACTGACACACATGATGACCGGAGCCATTGATCCTCTTCTGCTGGACTCTCTCTGCAAATTACAGCAACCCAGCCAGCTGCTGAATTTCTACAAACCAGCTGGTAAGGCTAGCTGACATCATTGATCAAATATCATCCAGGATCCCCTGGCCACTTTACTACATTTTTTCTGTAGCATAACCTACACTTTACGTGCAGATTTAAGGCATTCTACAAATGTCCTGAAATGTCCTTAAAAATACCAGATTCGGCTTCTATTGACTTTAATGGGGTTTGTTCCCCTAATGAAGTCACGTGATGTCACGCATAGGGACGGGATAGGCATCCAAGACTGATATATAAAAACGAGCTCACCGCTCGTAGGAGATAAGTTTTCTGTGTGTTTTTTTCTTGTAAGTGAAGTGAGTACCCTCACCATTGTTTTAATAAAAACCAACCTCTGACTGAAATACTACACTATTTGGCCCCTTCTTTCCTTTAATCCCCCTCCTGCTCCACTGAGAGACAAAGACCCACTAACAGCTCCATCCAGCCCAGGAATCCAGTTAGGAGTACAAGGGAGAAGCAGCCATTACCAGCAACTTTATGCGGTTACCTTTTTACCGCAAGGTAAGAGGCCACTTCACACCACTGTGTGTCCTGTGCACGAAGAGGAGATCACCCCATGCTCTCAGCACCTTATTGCACTTTTTTGCACATTTTCTGATTAGCCACATTAAGAGGATTTAATCGCTTTGGACTACATTCCCAGTCCCATTATATATTTTGCACATGTTTGCCTTTGTTTGAATTTTCAGAAGTTCTACAGTGGACTTATTTTGGTTATATGTTTATTATACACGGCATTTGCAATTTTTGCTCATATTGATTGCACATTGCACATTTCATTTACTAATTGCTGTTTTTTGCACAATGTTTTTTGCCTACTTGCACGATCCATTAAGGTTTTTAGTGATTGTATATTGATTTTAGTGTTTCCAGTAAGATACTTATCACATCTGGCCTTAAGTCTTTATTGAATGATTTTTTTGCACTTTGCACTTTGCTATTAGGCTATGTTTCCACTATTGCGTCCCCAAAGTCGCGCGATTTTACCGCGACTTTTTACCGCGATTTGAAGCAATGCCTGTGTCTATGGACCACAAGTCGCATCAAAGTGGGACCAAAGTAGTGCAGGGACTACTTTGAAGTCGCTGCGACTTGAAGTCGCACATATATGAACGGTACTCATTGGAAATCATGGGATACAATTTGTCATGCCACTTTTCAGTCCCAAGTCGCATGAAAAGTCGCACTAGTGGAAACAGAGCCTTACCACCGATTATTGTGGAATATCACACTGCACCTATTGGGTATAGAAGTGCTCTATATTGATTGTACTTATTCTTATATTGTTTCTGTTTTTTTATATGTTTATATCATTTACCTTTGTACTACTACCTCTAGCAGCATAGGTTTTTTTTTTTTTTTTAAAAGAACAGCACAGCACCAATTTTTACATACCTTATTTTTAATGGGGTTTGGCCACCATATTCAGAGTTCATAAATTTCAGGCTGGTTTTGCAAATCCTCACGCAAACCAAACTCAGGCTAGTTAGCTCATAAGAATCAATGATTAGATCCCCAAATCAGGAGACTTTTTTTTATTACTAAATACAGTGTATTGATTCAGTTTTCTTTTATTAAAAGAGAAACATACAACCTAAGAACCAAATTCTTTGTATTCTATTTTTGTGTTCACCTCCGAAGGCAGTGTATAAACTTTATGACCTATTGTGTACCCACCTGAGCAGCATGTTAATTATAAAGATCAGATTATGTCTATATTAGCTCTTAGGATGAACCCATAATGGGGTTCAGTACAGTATACCCTATATATAATGTTCATATTTGAATTCAGCTAATCAATTAAAACTTACCCGCCAACTGTCAAACCTCTAAACCCACCAAAACAAGGCTTGTGTGGATTATTCCTGTTGCTTTCATTTACAATCATATGTATTCATACATTAAATTACCTTATATACTGTACACCTTATGAACATAATTGCAATTAATAAAACAAAATATGAATGCAAAGTGGGAAACTCTTTATCCTTTTAGGATATTTGAAAAATTACTAAATGTCCATATGCCTGTCCACTGTCCTAACAAACATACTTTTTGTTTAAACACAACAGACCTCGTTTAGTTGAAGGGAGAAATCTGTAATTTGTGCACTTTAAACTTGAATATTTACATACAGATCTACTTGAGCTGCAGAGAATCACAGAATCTAGGACATCCTAATTCACAGACTGTAAGCTTCTTAGCGGATCTAATAAGTCTGCATCAATATATTTGGGCAAATTACAAAAAAATTGTCGCTCACTAATTTTCCTGCTTTGTGTTGGTGCACACCTAGCCATAAAGTTAATAAACACATATATGTAACCTATATCTTATTTCCATTTTTTTACAGGGATAGCCCCCCTCATGTTCCTGTAAATGAACTATCTACAAAAATAGTAATAGATGTAATTAAAAACATGACCACCACCATTCGCAAGCTCTTACCCAACATGCTTGTATTTCCTGCACTTGGCAACCATGACTACTGGCCACAGGTATGTTCTAATATGAAATGTAATGGCATTTGAATTTTACACCTCATGAAGTGAGAATCACTAATAAATGAACTCTTCATAAAACAAAAAATATAAAGTTTGCCTTCAAAGACACAAGTGTACCATATCTCTTACAAGAATGATATCAGTAAAACAGATGTTGATACGTTTGCAGTTTGTCAGTAAGGTGCAAGGGGGGATTTTAAAGCTCAACTCTGTGCTCAACCTCTCTGATGGTCACCCGGCAGTATTTTATGTTTTTTGTGATATTTACTTTTTCAGAAGTCTTCAGGCCAGTAATAATGTGATGCCACAGGGTTCTGGATGAAATGTATGTCCTTAATGTCTTTAAATCCAAAATACCGAGGACATTTTTTTTTCTTTACGCCTACAGTGGGACATTTAAAAATATCTCAGAGCTGGCTTTTAGGTTAAGTTAATTTAAAATAAAAATGACACTTTCACTATAAATAGTACTCTACTGCAAAATATTTACACAAAATCATCATTTAAGTTCAAGTTTCCACATCTCCTGTAGTATAGAAGCAGGCAAAACAATGGGTGCGTTGTCCTCTGCCACGACTCGCGTTCTCAACTCTGCTACACCTTGTTATAGGTTAAAGGTTGATTAAGTGTTAGTATTCTACTATTCTGTAATAATACACAGAATCAGGTCACAAGCAACTTGATGATAGATTATTTAGCCGTATTGTGGCAAGGCAAATTAGACAATGCATGAATCACTAAACAGGCAACTGAACATGTTTAAAGATGCGGTACTAGATAAAGTGAACACTGACCCATAATATGGCAAGCAACTGAACTGCAGAAATGCTAAACCAAATTTTAATTGATGTAAGTAGGGTTAAAAACATCGGCATTAAGTAAGCCAAAAATAAATGTCCTCAAGTGCATGCTATGCATACTGCCCTAATAGTGGGTAGGTGTATGTGCGCCTGACAAGGGGTACCCCTGGAGATAGCTATAAAGTACCTGGCAACCTTTTTAGCAGTACTAAGCCAGCTATCATTGGGGCCCATCCATAAGGTGGCGCACATGAAGCTGTCCCTTATGCTGTAGAATGGATGGCTGATGGGCTGTTAAGTAAGGAGCAGTTGCTATTGCCATTAACTGTAGGCAGTAGGGGATTAAGTTGGGTTGTTCCGCTCATCACTCCTTTGTATGCAACAGATTGTCCTAGAAGGCTCAGTCCTCATGATCAGGTCTTCATGATCAGACTCTCACTGACTGTAGGCCCACATGACAACAGGTCCCTCCACCTTTGGTCCCAGAACAGACAAAGGCTCATGCTATCTCAGGTTCAGTCTCTCTGAATGTGGGCACAGACAGGTAGGAGTGGCAGGTCTGTACCCCACAGAATGCAGCACAAGAGGCTCTCAGTGGCTCAGTCCACAGCCTCGATGGACACAGCACACAGATCCTCCATCGCTGTCTCTCTAGTGCAGACCCCCACAGCAACAGGTTCACGCTTTCTGGTTCCCCTCACTGTTCTACCCTGACCTCTGGTCAATTGTCTAGAAAAACTCACTAATTTTCTTCCTCTGTGTGCAGGGAATCTGGGTAGTGAAGTCCAAGCTCCATCCACTGTACTGGGAGTCGATTCCACATCTTCACAGCTCTTACTGTGAAGAAGCCTTTCCGTATTTGGAGATTAAATATTTTTTCCTCCAGACGTAAAGAGTGCCCCCTTGTCCTCTGATGACCTTAAGGTGAATACCTCAACACCAAGTTCACTATAGAGACTACTTATGTATTTATACATGTTGATCATACCCCCCCTCCCACCCCCCAATCTCCTCTTCTCAAGATAGAATAGATTCACAGCCAAGATCCTCCATGTCTCTTATCAGTTTGGTTTCCCTTTTCTGCACTTTCTCAAGTTCCTCGATATCCTTTTCGTGCACTGGTGCCCAAAACTGAACTGCATATTCCAGATGAGGTCTTACTAATGATTTGTGCAGGGGCAAAATGATATCTCAATCTTTGCAGTCCATACCTCTTTTATTACAAGAAAGTACTGTATTTTGCTCACTTTGGGAACCACTGCTTGGAATTGCATGCCATTATTAAGCTTGTGATCTACCAGATCACCCAAATCCTTCTCCATCATTGTTTCCCACAGTTGTACTCCCCCTAGTATGTATGATGCATGCATATTTTTAGCCCCCAAGTGCAATTTATATGTAATACAACATGTTTATTACATTTCAAATCTTAAAATAAAATGATTCAGGTTTGCAAAAAGAGAAGTCATGGGTTATGCATTCTGTTGTGTAAGAGAATACTTATACAGAAATTATTGTCAAAGTAACCACTAGATGTCACTAGAGACTATGTATATAGATTGAAGTTTTTTGTGGCCCCCTGAAAGTCTCTAGGCTCGACCTGGCTCTATCTCTCGTGTAAATACTACAACAGTGGTCTTGGATTTGAGTTTATGTGCACATTTCCATCATGTCACACTTAATACATAGATGTTTTTGGCACCTTACCGTGTCTATCCATCTGAAGAATGAATGGATTGCAAAATTGAAATAAAGGCTATTAACCTTCCTACATTCGATCTTCTTCACAGTGTACATTGAGCTGTGTATGCCATCAAGAAATGGTTTCGGCACTTCCCTGTCACTGGGACAGGAAACAAGAGTAATCTTCCCAACAGTGACACAGACAGCAATAAAAACCTGACAGAGGTTTCACTATACCTCATTCTACACAAAGCTAAAAAACATTGTGATTTGACACCAAAAGGAAGTCACAGGAGACTTAAAAAGAGTACACAGATGGAAAATTGCATTGCATTGTTCTTTCCATTAACACCCATCATACCATAACAAAATAGCAGCCTCAAAGTAAACACATGTCAATGGTGTGGGAGCCCCTTTATTGGACCTAAATACATTTTAACTAATAAACTTTATTACCAAACAGAACCACTATTACAGCCCAACTTTGGACATATTTAAAAATGATCCCTTGTACTGCAAGTTGTTCTAGGGGAGATGAGAAACAGTTTTACTAACTCAATCCTCCGCTCCCCTGCAGAGGGCACTTCCCCATGACCAGGCAGTGGACTTTCCCCCAAGTCCTCGTATCCAGAGTAGGGCTATAGATCTTTCTCTGATTTTGATGGCATCAGGACCGGTGGAGCAAGGGGCTACAGAAGCTGCCGGGACTGGTTTAGCTGCGGGGAAGAGTGGAGGATTGGGTAAGTATATCTTCTTTTATTGTTCCCTTAGAACAAAACAAGCATCTAACGCTAGTGGTGCGGTCACAACGCCACTGCAGGAAATAATTTTTTTATTTGCCCGGAGTTGGGCTGTCACGTACCTGGTGGCGGAGCCCAGAATGCAAGGAATGGCCTCTCGTGTGCCTCTGGCTCAAGAACCCCTGATAGAGGAAACAGGGACTCAAGAGCGCAGGGGGCCACAAGTGCCTGGCAAGTGGCAGATGTCTCTGAAGTTCAACTGGAACACCGGAACAGCAGACTGTAAGAGGAGGCACCGGATAACTGTCTGGAACACTGGAACCACTGGCCGTGAGGAGAAGCACTGTAGCAGGCAGGAACTCTGGAACAGCAGGCGGCAGGGAGGTGTTCTGTAGTTTGGCCGGAGAACTGGAACAGCAGGCTGTAGGAGGGTGCACTGGAACTATGGCAGGAACACTGGAACCACTGGCTGTACGAGGTGCACTGTAGCAGGCAAGAACGCTGGAACGGCAGGCAACAGGGAGGTGTTCTATAGTCCAGCTGGAGCACAAGCAGAATCAGACAGGCCGGGTCAACACTGGCGGGCAGGCAGGTACCAAACGGAGGCAGGAGAATAGTCAAGATACAGTCCGGGTTGGCAACAGGCAGGTAACAGATAACCGAAGGAGGAGGCAGGAGAGTAGTCAAACGAGCCGGGGTCAAGGACTGGCAGCAAACAGGAATAGTCAGGAACAGGCCGGGTAACAGGAAGCAGGTAGGCAGGTATTCAGGTAGCTTAGGGTCACAGGGAATGCTGTAGACCGGACAGCAAGAAAGCGTGCTGACAGACTCCTTTAAATAGGCCTAATGGCGCCAAACGCTGTCACACAGCACGTTCGTGCGCATCCGCGTGCACTCGTGCACGCCCGTGTACCGACCGTACGTGCCCGTTCGTACCATCGTGCACCCGCGTACCCCCGTTCGTACGAACGCGCACCCGCCCGCGTCCGTTCGCGCCAACGCGCCTCCGAACGCGTCCTCTGGCTCTACCAACAGTGGTTCTGCTAACCGATCTTCCGCCAACGGTTGTGCTAACAGGACGCCTTTCATGACATGGGCTTTAACCATTAGCAGACCAACATGCTTTGTCATTAGTGTCATTAGTGCCCAGAGTGAGGGCTTAAGCTACTTGGTAACTGGTTGCAGGCCACAATGAGCGGAGCGGGCAGATGTACCCGATACCCATTCACATGGGGGGGAGATCTGGAGGCCCCCCTTCTTAAAGGGGGGCTTCCAGATTCCGATAAGTCCCCCACCCACAGACCCTGACAACCACCGGCTAGGGTTGTCGGGAAGAGGCCCTTGTCCTCATCAACATGGGGTCAAGGTGCTTTTGGGGTGGGGGGGCGCAGAGCCCCCCCTGCCCCAAAGCACCCACCCACCCATGTTGAGGGATTTGGAGGGGAACCCAACGCCATTTTTTTTTTTTACATTTTGGCGTGGGGGTCCCCTCCGAATCGATACTAGACCTGAAGGGACTGGTATGGACCTGGGGGGGAACCCCACACTGTTTTTTTCACTAATTTTTTTACTGGCAAATTGTAATTCTTTTTTTTACATTCAGCTTTCAGCAGGGAAACCTGCTGACAGCTGATGACTCATCGGTTGCTGAGGACGAGGCGGCTGGCTTCTCGGCCCCCTGCTTAGCAACTAGCTATATACAGTGGTAAAATAAGAACTGCAAAAAAGCAAAACACATAAAAAATTGCATCATAAATGCACCACTTGTGTTTCTGGTGCAGCTCCATTGAAGTCTATTAGCCGCAAATTGTGGTAAAAGAGTCCCCGACCCTTTCCAAAAATGCACCGGCTGTAAAAACACATAGTTGTGAACTAGTACCATAGGAAACCATGTTAAATGGACTGTAGTGCATTTCTGCAAACTGCAAAATGCACTAAAAAACGCATAGGTGTGAACGTAGGTAAAATATATTTTAGCATGTCAGAAATGTAAAGAAAGCTCTAACTTGGCCTTGGTTATTGGAATTTTATTAAGTTACTTTTTATGACTTCAGTTCTTAAAGGAGCAATCCAATTCTACCTCTCGATAGAGTTTAGCTATCATTTAAAAACATATTTTCACAGTAATGAGATGGGATAAGGGGCTTTTCATACCAGTAGAAAGCTCACTGTTGCCTTCAGAGAGGTGAATGAAATGTCACTTTGTGCACTTCAATCAAAGTAAAAAAAAAAAAAAAAAAGAAAGTAAACAGTGTGATGCAACAAAATATGCATTAAATTGCTCCCCACCACAGCACACTGCAGCTAAACACTGATAGCTGCCCGCTAGGTAATATTAAGCATATAGAGTGCGGACAGTGTGATGGAGCCCTGAAATATGTAAACATCTTTCTGTGCTGGGAGCAGGAGCTCTCAGCACAGGTACTGTCGGGTACCGGAAAGCTCCCGATGCATACTTGCAATCAGGAACTTTCCGATTGTGTGACCACTGTGACAGTAAATCATGTGATCGGAATGCCTGCCTCCCAGCATTTAGAACCTTTTAAAGGGTCAGAAGGCGACAACGGGAAAAGGTCAAGTTAAAAAAAGGAATTCTAGAACCCCTTTGTTGTGTGTTTTCCTGCTGCAGATACTGTATATCCAGAACAGAAGTGAACATCTATTTAAAGGGGCTGTAAACCTTTTGTGCTGCAGCAGCCCCCCAGATCCCCCCCCCCTTTCTTGCCTGAGCCTGATCGTTCCAGCGACTGGGACTAACACACCGGCTCCAGCCGCTGTCTCGGGTCCTGATTGGACAGATTGATAGGAGCGGGAGCCATTGGCTCCCACTGCAGTCAATCAAATCCAGTGACACAGGAGCCGGGACCGAGTCCTGCTGTCTGTGTCAATGGACGCAGCAGCAGGACTCGGGAGCGTGCCCGCACGAGTGCCCCCATGGGAAGTGGCTCTCCGTGGGGGCACTCAAGAAGAGGAAGAGCCAGGAGCACCAGGGGGGACCCCAGAAAAGGAGGATCAGGGGCACTCTGTGCAAAACCCTTGCACAGAGCAGGTAAGTATACCATGTTTGTTATTTTTAAAAAAACAAAGCTTTACAATCATTTTAAGCATGCTTTCATACAGACAGCTAGAGTGCGGTAAAAATACCTACTACAAGTGGACATGGTGCTGCTTGGATAGGTAGACATTTTTTTTTTTTTATAAAATTCTGTTTATTGTTTTTGCATTTTAAATATCATACAACAATGGGCTCGTCCAAGGGACTTACCCATGAGGTCAACATGACCTCTTGTCTATCTAACAAAGACCTACTGTCTAACCGTCAACCCTCCCCTCCCCCCTCCCCCACCCCTTGAACCACAGCTCGACATATACCCTGCTTCCATACAACAGTTTCCATATTATATACTCCCGTTTCCCCCTATGACAGAGATTGTAATATTCAGTGTCTCCAATATCTAAACGTATTATTAGCCATTAAGTGATGAGAGCCTTCTAGGATTTACTGCCCAATACAATGTATCATTTTATTTAGATTCAAATATATTATTTAATTTCAGTTTTAATTTATTCCTCCATTAACCCACCGTGCTTTTGGAATTATACCATGCCTGCCATACCCTATCAAACTTTTTCATGCATCCTCTGGCCTCGTATGTTGCTTTGTAATATGGGAGCATGGCATTAACCAGGCTCTTCCATGCAGCGAAACTCGGGGCTTTAGATTTTTTCCATTCCAAGAGAATGAGTTTCTTGCCATAGAAAAGCAAAACAGTCAGCATTGTTCGCATGGCCCGTGAGGGTACAACATCATCTACCAATCCTAGCAAACACACCTTGACATTCATAGGGATCGGTACTGATATTACTTCAGAAATACATGTTGTAATTTCAGTCCAAAATTTTTGTATGTGTGAGCAGTTCCAAAAAATATGGTCTGCGTCAGCTGGAGAGTAAGAGCATCTCCAGCACTCCGCAGACACCATGGGAAAAATTTTGTTCAGTCTGGCAGGTGTATAGTAGCTTCTATGAAGGAATTTAAACTGAATCAGCCTGTCTCTCGCCGATACCAGATGCTTAAATGGTTGCGTCCATAGATCATCCCAATCCTCTCCCTGTACCTCCGGGACTTCCCCCTCCCATTTTTCCCTTGATCTAGTAATCGCTGCTGGTGTTACCTTAAAAAATTCTTTATAAGTATTTGAGAGAGGCTTGACCAGATCCCCATCTGATAGCATAGTTTCGAGAGACGAGGGCAAGGATTCTACCCTCTCCCCGCGAAACTGCATCTGAAATGCATGTCTAATCTGTAAAAATCTAAATAGATAAAAATTTGGGAGATCATGCCTTGATTGCAATTGGGAAAAAGTTAACAGTTCACCATACATTGTAATATCCCCCAGCGTTTTGATACCTTTAATTGCCCAGATCATGGGATCCGGTAGATTATAAAAATGTGTCAACTTTGGATTCATCCATATGGGAGTTGACGGCGACACTCCCCCATAACTGGGACATGCTAATTTGACTGCTGTTTCCCAGGCCCTAATAGTAGCTTTCATTGTCACAGTCAGGGGAAGCTCGGACCTAGAGCCCCTAAACAGAGCAAATTTAAGACTTTCATAGGATCCCAAATGTGCCGCTTCCAGTACTGTAGCTGCGTCTCCATCTTCAGTCGTCAGCCACCTATGAGCAAAGACCATCTGTCCCGATACGTAGTATTTTTGCCAATCTGGCAATGCTAGACCTCCCTGGTCTCCTGGCTCCTGCAACACTTTATACCCAATTCTAGGAGGCTTGGGGGCCCAAAGGAAGGACGAGATGATACTGTCCAGTTTCCGAAAATATGACTTCGGAACCCAGACAGGTGCATGTCTCAGGAAATATAGTACCACCGGGAGAAACTTCATTTTCAACAGACATATGCGGCCTATTAATGATAGCGGGAGTTTTGTCCATGTCAGCACCTTCTGTTTCAACAATGTTATCAGGGGTGACAGGTTGAGGGGTATGTAGTCTTGAATGTCGGCTGTGATCTGTATGCCTAGATACTTAATGGAGGAAACCCATTCTAACTGTAAGTCAGGATCTGCATCTGCTCTAGCCCCCGGGTCTATTGGTAGAATTGATGACTTATTCCAATTCACCTTGAGCCCTGAAAACATTGTAAAACGATTAATAATTCCCAATGCTGCTCTCAAGGAGTCCCTGGGGTCATCCAGAAAGAGCAGCATGTCATCTGCGTAGAGTGCTAGGGTTTCTTCTATGGTGCCTACCCGAATGGATTTTATTGCATTGGCTGATCTCAGTGCAACTGCCAGAGGCTCCAGTGCAATGGCAAATAGAAAGGGGGATAGCGGGCACCCTTGTCTAGTTCCCCTACCCACTTCAAAAAAATCCGAGGTGGAGGTTCCCAATCTGATTGCCACCCTTGGATGATTATAAAGCATGGTCACCCATCTCCTAAAGTAGGGCCCAAACCCCATAATCTCCAGGACCTTGAACATGAAAGTCCAGTCCACTGAGTCGAAGGCCTTTTCAAAGTCAATAGATACTACTATTCTGGTACTAGAAGTCATTGAGTGTATTTGTAAATGAGTAAATAGTCTCCTTAGGTTGGTGTCTGTCGACTTCCCTGGCATAAAGCCAGTTTGGTCAATGTTGATGATCGAGGGTATTACTGCCGCCAGCCTCATGGCCAATACTTTAGTCAGAATTTTAAGATCTGTGTTTAATAGTGCTATAGGCCGATACGAAGCACATTCTTGCGGGTCTTTCCCTGGTTTTAATAAAAGGACCATATAGGCCTCTAACATGGAATCGGGCAGGGCTTCATGCTCATGACAGTATGCCAGAAGTGCATTGATTCTCGGGGCCAGGACCTCTACATTTGCCTTATAAAAATCTGCTGGAAACTCGTCAGGGCCAGGAGCTTTATTTGGGGGAAAAGAGAAAATTGCCTGTTCAATTTCCTTCTTGGTAATCCTGGCTTCTAGTGTATTCCTATCTGCCTCGGTAAGTTTTGGTATTGGTAAGTCCTCAAATAGGGAGTCTAAGTCAGTCGGGTCATAAGCGGGTATTGGAGAGTAGAGAGAGGAATAAAAACTTGTAAATTCCTGCATAATCTGTTCTGGTTCGCTAAGAATGGATCCTCCCTGGGTTTTAATGAGTGGAATATTTGTAATCTGTCGAGGGTCAGCAACCAACATGGCCAATAGTTTCCCATTTTTGTCTCCCTCTGTAAAAACTGTCTGCGCCCCTTTTACTATTTCTACTCGAGCCTGTCCGGTGAAGTGTAGTGAGATGGATCGTCTCGCCTCCCTCAAGGCGTCATAAGATGTTCTTGTAGAGGATCCTGCATGAACCTCTGCGGCCTCCCTTTCTCTATTTTCCAGAATTTCTATCTCTTCTCTATCCTGTTTACGTGTTGCTTTGATGGCTGAGATAAATTCCCCCCTTGTCACTGCCTTGAAGGCATCCCATACAACATGAGGTTCCGCCGAGTCAACATTGGTGGACCAATATGTAGTCATGGCCTCTGTAACCTGGGCAGAGACTTGCTCATTCTGTATCCAACCAGGTGAGAGCCTCCATCCCCCTCCCCGTGTTCCCGAACCAAGGATCAGGGTAACAGCCAGGGGGCTGTGATCAGTCAGACCACCGGCTAGATACTCCGCTCCTTTCACATATGGTAGTAAGAGATTGTTTCCGAAAGCAAGATCTATCCTTGCCGCAGATCTATGTGTCGTTGACACGTGTGAATAACATCTATCTGTTGGATGCTTCCAACGCCATATCTCCGTGAGACCTGCTACAGACTGCCATCCATTCAGATCACTGGAACTTCCCCTAGATGGGTTAGAGCTATCCAATGCTGCATCAAGAACCGCATTGAAATCTCCCAAAACCACCACAGGGAGGTGAGCATAGGGTGCTAGTTTAGGCAAGAGGTCATATAGTATTTTAGCCTGAAATGGAGGAGGTATGTATACACTTATTATCACGATAGTTTTATGACATATATCTAGA
Organism: Lithobates septentrionalis; assembly: GCA_037952835.1. Lineage (NCBI taxonomy): Eukaryota > Metazoa > Chordata > Amphibia > Anura > Ranidae > Lithobates > Lithobates septentrionalis. The sequence continues at coordinate 4,803,375 of JBBDGP010000447.1, read as the reverse complement.
ACTACTGCTGCATATCGACCATTTGGATCTGTGAATACCTGATGTATCGTACAAGAAAGATTTTTGCATATTAAGATGGAAACACCCCTAGCGAATGTGGAGTAGGTGGAGTGTATTGCCCTTTGAACCCATGGTTTACGCAAGGAGAGGATTCTACTGCCATCTAGGTGTGTTTCCTGTAGCATTATTATATGTGGGCGGGTCTGTTTAATGTATTGGAATATGGAGGCCCTCTTAAGTTTGTGATTCATGCCCCGAACATTCCAAGACATAATCTTAACCTCCGCCATCATAGTATCTACCACCTTCCATCATCAACTGGATGGTTATCCGCATAAGGGGTTCTCCCCAACCTATCATATCTATCACTATTGCATTAGAAGCCCAAATAAAACATATATCCCTATGTCGAGCTGTGGTTACAAAACTTCCCCCCCATGCCTTTATACCAGAAACAAAACGCCCCAGTCCAGTATATAGCTTATTCCCTAAACAAAACAGCAACATTGAAAAAAAACTTGCGGTGACTTCCCGCCGCAGCAATCGAAAGTTCGGCAGTACTTTAACTGGTCTTTTATCACCTTCACATGCTCCTACTGAATTATGTAGAGTCCATTGAGGATTTTCATAAGGACTGCTTGAATTCCCAACCCACAAGCATGATAGTTAATCAGGGTATGTTGATAGGAGAAAACAACTCATATTAAGAAAAAAGAGAAAAGAAAAATTTTTCCCCCCTCAAATAACGGAAGTCCCTGGATGGAGATGCAAAAATCACCCCTTTTAACTCGACAAGGGATGCAGAACACGTGCGTTAACAATTTAACTGCAATCAGCTTTACCACATAGCATCTCCACCTACACCGTACACCCCAAGCCTAAACTATAACAAAAAATATAATAAAGCTGGGGTGACGATGAGAGTCGCTACTGGTTAGGGATTACTTGTATGAGAATATGAGCCTTCATGCCAAGTCATGGTGGTGTGAAGCACAGTTGGTCTGTGTTTCCCCAGCAATTCTCACAAGCATAGACACCATATAGTATAGCTGTAAACAAAAAAAAAAAAAAAAAATCCTCAGGAAAAAATTAAAAATATAAAAAAAAAAAAAGGAAAAAAGCAAGTATACCCTGAGTGAGAGAGCAACAATTGAGCAAAAAAGAACAAAAAAACAAAAGTCAGTTTCACAAGGCCTCACCCTGTAGCAGTTACTTCAGGCGGACGATATCCGTACGTATGCAGCGTGCTATAGTTCCTTGTCGATCCATTCACAGGCCTCCTCTGGATTTTCAAAAAATTTCACCGACCCTTTGTATTGGATCCTGAGTTTGCTAGGATACAGCATACTGTATTTGACTTCTTTTTCTCTCAGGCGTCTTCTGACTTCATTGAAGGATCTGCGTTTTTGCTGTGTCGCGGCTGAGAAGTCTGGAAACAGCATTATGCGTGCGTTGTCATGTTTCAGCTCCTGTGTCTGCCTCGCTTGCATCAGGATCATGTCACGGTCACGGAAGTTCAGGAAACGGACCAGGAATGGTCTGGGGAAAGCCCCTGGGGGTCTGTTGCCTGTCGGGACCCTGTGTGCTCTTTCAACCACGTATGTAGGGGGCATGTCAGGCATAGCTAGCAGTTGTTTAAAGAAATGTTCAGCAAACTGTGCAGGCCTGTCCCCCTCGGCTCCTTCTGGGAGACCCACCACTCTTAAGTTATTCCTCCTCTGTCGGTCTTCTGCGTCTATTGCTTTATGTTGAAGGGATCTGACCTGGTCTCTGAGCTCTGCAATTTGCGCTCCATAATCGTGTGAAGTGTCTTCTATGTCAGAGACACGTGTTTCCACAGTGGTTAGTCGGCCTCGGATTTTATCCAGATCATGCCTGATTAAATTGCACTCTGATGAGAGATGATCAATGCGCCCCATGAGCTCTGCTTTGCTAGCATTAATTGCCTCAAGAATTGGCCTCGTGATAGCTTCTGCATCCACAGCAGGATTCAGCTCGCCTGCTCCCTCCGTCCCCCCTGCATTCTCTGTATGAGCCATCTTACCAGGATGTGTCTTGGCGCGCTGCTCTTTCGGAGAGGAAGACAAGATGGCGGGGGCGGGGCCAGGCGCCGTGTCCTTAATGGAGCGCGTCTGCCGCTGATCTAGCGGTGCCTTGCCGGTCTTTTTTGATGTTGTGGATGGCATCCCCACATACAGTGTTCTCTCCTCTGCCAAGTCCAAAGATCGTGGGTCAGGTTATGCGGTCGGTAGCTGCGGATGATGAGCAGGAGAGCGGAGCTGTGAAGAGGTGCGTCCTGCCTCGATCACATCCGGCCGGAAGTCCTGGATAGGTAGACATTATTGTAGCTGCAATGCTGTGCATTGAGGTGTGGCAATTTTAATGCTACATGCAGAGTTTGACAGCTGGCAATGTCTGTCAAACTCCCCCATGTAAGTATATAGGCAAACTGGCTCACAGTTGCGGCACTTTTCAGCTCTGAAAAATTGCTTCTGAACACCTTTTGGCCTTAGTTTTGGCCATAGATACACTTTAAGCCTAAAGATACTTACTGCACACAACTGTCACTTTTCAATCCTTTTCCAATTCATGCCAAGTATACAGAATCGTCACACTAGCCTATTTTCACATTCAGTTACTTGATCAAATTAAGATAAGCAAATGTTTGCAACTCCTTTAGTAAATAAACCTCACTGTATCATTGGTGGATTGTTTTTTCCCAAGATGCTTTGTGTTGAGTCCTGATGATATAAAGCCATATTTCCTTATTACTAAGCCTCACCCTTTCATCATTTGAGTTGAGCCGCAGCTGTAACAACAAATTGCACCATAAATGTATAAATCAGATGACAATAGATGAGCCATCCTTTGTGCCCAAGAGAGGAAGGAACAAGAGTTCATATGTGTGTAGTCATTTATTTCAGCTCCATATCAGCTTTTTTTTTTTGTTGTTACTTTGATTTTGATCTCTAAATAAGTTGTTTTACTGAAACAATTACAATGCAAATGGGAAAGCTAAGTGTCCACTATACTATATATGTGTAGTGCACCCCCTAAAGGGCCGCGGGTAGATTAAGCTTATTTCCTCGCCTTAGCTCGCACACAGCCATGCACACCGCATTCCAACAGTCTCTCTTTGGCTCAAGAAGCAGTCTATGTTTTTTCTTGTTCTTGTTTTTATTTTTGAGTAGAACTTGGATGGAGGTAGGGAGCATGGGATACCCCGTAACTGTAGAACTTGAGTTTTGACAGGTTGAGGACTACTAATTTTCTAGCTGCACTAGTTTACTTAACACAAAAAGGCTTATACTGCCTCAGCTACGCCTGTACAACACCTGATGGTATTGCACTCCTGCTTGGCTGCACGGTTACACTTCAGACTGTATTTTTCTTTAGTAACAAGTCCCAAAGAATCTTCCAGCTGCCTGTGATCCTTCTTCTGAAGAAAAAAAGCACTAAACAGCACTGGGGTTTTGTACTCAGGACCACAGGATCATCAGTTGCCTCCTTCCGATATCACAGTGGCGGTGAGGGAGAAGCAGACTCACTCAGCCTCTGGGACAACTTGGGATTTCTCCCACAGCTTAATTTCCAACTTTCCTCATGTGAGCTCTTTCCTGACCCATACCTGATATTCTTTCTCTTCAGGTCCCCCAGCTAGGCCTAGTTGGAACCTTCTTTGCCTTTTGCTGGCTCCTTCCCTGGCTTCGGCCCAGGAGGGCAAGGCCCCTCAAAAGGGGGTTTCTTCGTGGCTGGACCCTGAAATCCTTCCTTACACCAGCATGCTGCAGACTTCCTTTGCTGAGACACAGACTATTTAAGGGCTCGTCCCCCACCTTGTGGCACACCTCCCTGTGGATTGGCAGAAGTCCTCTAAATATTCAGGCTGCAGACTCTGCCTTCCCACCCACTATGTTCTGGAAACCCCCAGATAGTTCCAGGATACAGGGGGAAAGTAGCAAAGAAGCAGTCTGTGAAACCATGATCAGCCCTAACCAATCAACTCCCGTCCCACTGGGAAGTCCCCGCCCACTGGGACGCAACACGTTCGGAAGGAAGCGAGCGTTGTGACGTCACCCGCAATCATCTCGTATGTTTACCTACTCATGCTCATACATCTGGCACTGGATAAGTGCCTTGTCTGTAAGTTTTTTACCTTGCATTTTACCTCATAAAAGTTTATTACGGAGAGCACTATGGTCTACCCCTTTTATGTTTACATGGCACTTACGCTTGGGGATTGATTGACTCTGCATATGGCTCATCCATTACCACTGCTGACTGATCTGAATCTGCTGCTTACCTATTTTAAGTGACCCGTAAGGGAAAGCGCATTTGACCCTCTATAACGAAAGGGTCCTGTTGCTGAGGTGAGAGGCCGTTTCTTGTGTTTGTGGAGGGATCACTTTTACACACGAAGTTTCCAGCATGATGTCACAACATTTATGATTGCTTGAATTCTATGGACTATTTCTTTGTCATTATTATTTTTAGCGCTGCACCATCTGCTAAATATTACTCTCAGGGATTTGATTTTTGACCCTGGTGTTCAGCCGCTTTCAGATATTTGTACACATATTTGCGCTGATTTGTTCCTCTTTTTTTACATCATCCCTTTAATCCAGGACACACATTAATTACACAGGTTCTGTGGCTGATTAAGGTAATTAAACTCACTTGGTGCCTTATCTGCATTAAATCAGTCTCAGAACCTGTGTAATTAATATGTGTCCTGGATTAAAGGGATGATGTGGCAACCCTATTGGTGGGATGTGGTAAATGTGGATTTAAGTGTAAAGTGTGCTGTCAAAACTAAGTGTATAAGTTCATAGACCTATATGCAAATACCAAATGTGTATAAACAATTCATACAAAATGACAAAAAACTTTAAACAAACCAGTGAAACAAAGTCTAAAATGAGTCCTAAAATGAAACAAAAAAAATAATATATTAGTGTGAAACTAATAAGTGAGTTCAAAATTATGGTTATGTTAAAAACAACCTTATAAAAAAAAATATGTGTATAAAAAAATAGTCCATCTGTGAATCAACTGTTAGATCCTGTGAAATTGTCTATCCAAAACAATACAAGAGTAAAGGTTCAGTGCAAACATATCCAAAAATACTTCACCACCATGCTGAGGAATAAATAGATGGCAGCTTACCAGATCCAGAGTTCCTAAAAGGATCTATATGCGCGTGTCTCCAAACTGGGAAATCAGCTGTTTATGATCACTTGCTGGAACTCAGGCTGAACACCAACTCCACCTGCTGCTAAAGAAATCCAAACAGAATACTTGTGTGTGTGTCTCCCCACCAGGGTAATTCAGCTAGTTATGATATTTATTCCTCAGCACGGTGGTGAAGTATTTTTGTATATGTTTGCACTGAACCTTTAGAGCCCATTCACACAGGGGCAACTTTGGATCCGACTTCAAGTCGCCCCTAGTCGCCTCAAGTCGCGCTACATGAATAAATCAATGTAAGTGAATGGATCTGTCTTAATGCACATTACTGCAGTCGCTCCGACTTCAGAAAAGGTTCCTGTACTACTTCAATCCGACTTGAAGGCAACTTGTACCCATTGATTTCAATGGAAGTTGCCTCCAAGTCTGATCACTGTTCATACTGAGGCAACCTTACAGGAAGCAGAAAGGAAACAGAAAGTAATTTCCTCCACTAAACAGCCAGCCCCCTCCTTCTCACACACAGCTGATAAGTTCTGATTGGCCACTTGTAAAGTTCCCTGTCCTGGAGGCTACTTCAAGTTGTGTTGTGAGTTGCCCCAAGTCGTGCTGTGATTCATACTCAAGTCGTGTCCATGTTGCCTCCCAAAGTCGTGCTGAAAGTCGTGTTGCCCCTGTGTGAATGGGCTCTTACTCTTGTATTGTTTTGGATGGACATTTTCACTGGATCTAACAGATTCACAGATGGACTATTTTTTTATACACACATTTTTTTGTTTTTAAGGTTGTTTTTAACATAACTATAATTTTGACCTCACTTATTAGAGGTTTTTTTTGCACCAATATATTATTTTTTAATTTCATTTCAGGACTTTTGTTTTTCAGACTTTGTTTCACTGGTTTGTTTCAAGTTTTTTGTCATTTTGTATCAATTGTTTATCACATTTGGTATTCGCATATAGGTCTATTAATTTATAAACTTAGTTTTGACAGCTCACTTTACACTTAATACCACACTTTAATAAATATATATATATATATATATATATATATATATATATATATATATATACAATTATAAAAGTGACGTTCATTTATGAGAGTGTACCTGACAGAAGGTTATTTTTTCTGTACTATTAGGATCAGCAGCCCGTATCAGGCAGTGAAGTTTACACAGCAGTTGCAGAGTTTTGGAAACCCTGGCTGTGTGAGGAAGCTCTCACAACTTTCCGGAAAGGTAAAATATTACTTGTGATTATTTGAGAGTTTCAGGTCATGGCTTTGTCAAATGAGGAAACAAACAAAAAAAAAATAGAGTATTGAAATGTCCAATTTTACACAATCTAATACTCTGACTTGTACTTACTTCCTTCATGTTTTGAATGTTTTAACTGCCAATCAAACAGGATGCATAGCAAGTTGAAAAAAACCCCAGCAGATACAGATTCCCATCAAGACCAAGGGTCTCTCTATAACATAGGCCATAATGATGAAGGTGCAATACATGTTAGCCAGGTCCATGTTTAGATACCATCTTGTCCTGAACACACCTATATAATGATGTTCTTCTCTGTTCCTTGCGTAATGTGACTTCTTTTTTAGGTAAAAACTATTTCTACAATCTACTACTGTAGGCTGCATGCCGTATTGTCTTGTCCAATCAACTGCTATAGAAATATGAAAGAAAATCCCTTCTTTATTCCTTGATTTCCAGCTTCTCTGCTCCTCTCTTGATAAAGCCCAATTTGTGGCTATTACTAATGTTGAGCTCAGATGCCAGCCCACACTGTTCAGTAAGAACAGGGGGTGCTGTCCAAATGTGGTGCATTGCAGCGTAGAGAATAAAAAAACATCATATGCTCTGTTTTTTCTGTGATAACATAAATCAGGGTTATCAATAGGAATAAAAATTAGTATATGAATAAACTTAATGTCTTGTTGAAGAAGTTGATGGGACTTTACCAGGAAAAATAAGGACAAAAAATTCCAGAAATTATAGGAAAGACTACATAAGGATCAGCCTTGATGAATTAACAGTTACATTAACCTGCTAGTTATGGTGCAAGGATCTCCACTCACACTCACAAAAAAGTATAAAAAATAAATAAAAACACAAACACAGTTTTTGACAAGTGCTTTATTAACCACTTCAATACCAGGCACTTATACACCTTCCTGCCCAAGCCAATTTTCAGCTTTCAGCGCTGTCGCAAATTGAATGACAATTGCGCGGTCATGCTACACTGTACCCAAACAAATTATTTATCATTCTGTTCCCACAAATAGAGCTTTCTTTTGGTGGTATTTGATCACCTCTGGGATTTTTTGATTTTTTGCTCAACAAGTAAAAAAAAGACCAAAAATTAAAAAAAAAAAAAGTTTTTCTTTGTTTCTGTTAACATTTTTTGTAAATAAGTACATTTTCTTCTTCAATGACGGGCACTGCTATGGCTGCACTGATGGGCACTTATAAGGTGGCACTGATGGGCACTGATGAGGTGGCACCAATGAGGTGGCACTGATAGGTGGCACTGATATGCGGCACTGATGGGCACTCGTAAGTGGCACTGATGGGTACTTATGGGTGGCACTAATGGGTACTTATGGGTGGCACTGATAGATGGCACGGATGGGCACTGATGGGCACTGATAGGTGGGCACGGATGGGCACAGATGGGCACTGATAGACACTGATGGGTGGCATTGCTGGGCATCCTTGTTTTGTATTGTGCCACAGAGGTGCCAGTCAGTGCCCATTTGTGGGCACTGATTGGCATATGTTGGGCATATATTTTCACATGTGGATGGCCATGGGGGATGTACCTGGCCATCCACATGCTGGGGGCTTCCCTGGTGGTCCAGTGTGGGCATCTGAGGGGGGGCTGCACTGATAAACAATCAGCGCAGACCCCTCCTGTCAGGAGAGCCGCCAATCGGCTCTCCTCTACTCAAGTCTGTCAGACGCGAGTGGGGAAAAGCCAATCAACGGCTCTTCCTGTTTACATCTTGATCAGCCGCGATTGAATGCGGCTGATCACGTGGTATAGAGCCTCTGCCGGAGGATCTTTTACCGAAATTGGTGTAGCGGCGTGTCAGAGTAACACACCGCACCACCGATTCCCGCGATGCGCGCCCCCATGAGCGCGCTGCGGCTGTAATCCTGCAGGACGTCATATGATGCCCAGTCAGGATAACGGAACCACCGCCCAGCCGTCATTCTGCTATAGGCTAGGTGGGAAGTGGTTAAAAAAAAATAAAAACAATGTCCCCCTAAGAGGTCCGCACCCGTTGCTTGCCTCCCGGTGTCTGACATCTCCAGTTCCTACTGACAGTATATTAACGAAGGGGCTGGGTAACTCACTGTTATCGGTGGCCCCTTCCCCTTCTTAATTTACCATCAGTGAGAACCAGAGATGTCAGCTGCTAGGAGGCAAGCAACAGGTGCGACATGTACCCCATATTCATTTACATAGGGGGGAAACCAGGACCTGGGGGCCCCTTCCAGGTTCCAATAAGCCCCCTGCCTGCAGACCCCCCCAGCCATCACCCAGGGTTGTGGGTAAGAGGCCCCTATCTCCATGCCCCCCTTCTGCCCAAAGCACCCCCCATGTTGAGGGCATGTGGCCTGGTATGGTTCGGGGGGGGGGTGACTTGCTCATTCCCTCCTTTCTTTTCTAACCTGCCGGACTGCATGCTCAGAAAAAGGTTTGACATCGACCCCTCGCCATTTTTGTTTTTACCTTTTGGCATTGGGGTCCCCTTAAAATCCATACCAGACCTGAAGTGCCTGGTATGGATTGGTGGGACCCCTACGCTGTTTTCCTTTTTTAATTTAATGCTGGCAATGTTTGTTTACATTCGGCTGTCAGCGGGGAATCCCGCTAACAGCAGATGAGTCATGGTTGTCAAGGACGTGGCAGCAGGCAGGCTGCCCTGCTCCTTAACAACCAGCTGTTCTTCACAATGAATTTGAATGGATTTGATATTTTTGATTCAAATACAAATTTCATTACGAATGCAACAAATCGAAAAGTAACTTAAATTGATTGGAAATTAAACAAATGTAATTGTTCTGCACATGTCTAAAAACAGCCAATGCATTTCAAGGGCCATAAAATTACAAAAAAAAAAATGAATGCAAACACCCAAAGACTTTCTCCTCAAAAATGTATGTTTATTGAATGAAAAAGATCACAACATAAAACAGAGGTTGCTTATACCAAAAGACACTCCCCCTTCATCAGGGTTTCAGTTAAAGTGGATGTGAACCCACCACTCACCCAGTATAAACTAATGGCACAGTGTTAATGTATATATGTATAATGTGTATATATACATGCAAGCCTCCTGCAGGTATCCCTACCTTGCAAATGTCACCCCCTTCAGCAGTAGGACCTGCACAAAACTCTGGAATCGGTGGGTCTCTTTGCCAGAGCTCGGTGGGCAGGGTCGTGATGTCACAAGATTCCCCGCCCACCTCTACACTTTCCTACTCTTTCTGCTGGCTCTGGGAGCTGACTGCACCATGCATATCCTCCTCAGTAGGGATGAGCCGAACACCCCCCGGTTCGGTTCGCACCAGAACCCGCGAACGGACCGCAAGTTCGCACGAACGTTAGAACCCCATTGATGTCTATGGGACTCGAACGTTCAAAATCAAAAGTGCTCATTTTAAAGGCTAATTTGCATGGTATTGTCCTAAAAAGGGTTTGGGGACCCGGGTCCTACCCCAGGGGACATGTATCAATGCAAAAAAAACTTTTAAAAACGGCCGTTTTTTCGGGAGCAGTGATTTTAATGATGCTTAAAGTAAAAAAAAAAAAGTGAAATATTCCTTTAAATATCGTACCTGGGGGGTGTCTATAGTATGCCTGTAAAGTGACGCGTGTTTCCCATGTTTAGAACAGTCCCTGCACCAAATGTCATTTTTAAAGGAAAAAATCTCATTTAAAACTGCTTGCGGGTTTAATGTCATGTCGGGTCCTGGCAATATGGATGAAAATCAGTGAGACAAACGGCATGGGTACCCCCCAGTCCATTACCAGGCCCTTTGGGTCTTGTATGGATATTAAGGGGAACCCCGCACCCAAATTAAAATAAGGAAAGGTCCCTATATACTCTGAACAGCAGTATACAGGCGGTGCAAACAAGACAGGGACTGTAGGTTTGTTGTTAAGTAGAATCTGTTTGTAATTTTGAACATTTTTAATGTGTTTAGCTCCAGCCAAAAAATCTTTTCTAAGCTTTTTGGAAAACATAGGGAAGGGTTATCACCCCTGTGACATTTGTTTTGCGTCTTTCCTCCTCTTCAGAAGATTTCACCTCACTTTTTTGTCCCAATGAAAAATGTTTTTTGAAAATTTGGGTTTTTTTGTGGAACAAGGATTGGAAAGCATCAGTGGAAAGGAGAAATTGTTTTCCCATATTAACTCTTACATGAGAGAATTTCCCTTCCTATGGGTAGATTTCATCTCACTTCCTGTTGTCTCCTTCCGTTTGCAAGTAGGAGTCGTTTGTAAGTTAGATGTTTGAAAGTAGGGTCCTGCCCTATATACTCAGCAGAAATTTGGGCCTTAGGTGTTGCTGTGGCCAAAACACTGTAAGCCCTCACAGGGCCCTGCTGTGAAATATTAGATCAAGAATTGTAATTACATGCCCCTGTTGAACAGGAGCTGAAAAATTAGGCCTTAGGCACTGGTGCTGGTGCCACAACACTGCAACCCCTCACAGACACTCTAGTTGGAACGCAGGAACGAGCCCTGCTGCAAAGTATTGCATCAAAAATTGTAATTACACGCCCCTGTTAGACAGGGGCAGAAAAATTGGGCCTTAGGCACTGGTGCTGGTGCCACAACACTGCAACCCCTCACAGACACTCTAGTTGGAACGCAGGAACGAGCACTGCTGCAAAGTATTGCATCAAAAATTGTAATTACACGCCCCTGTTAGACAGGGGCAGAAAAATTGGGCCTTAGGCACTGGTGCTGGTGCCACAACACTGCAACCCCTCACAGACACTCTAGTTGGAATGCAGGAACGAGCCCTGCTGCAAAGTATTGCATCAAAAATTGTAATTTCACGCCCCTGTTAGACAGGGGCAGAAAAATTGGGCCTTAGGCACTGGTGCTGGTGCCACAACACTGCAACCCCTCACAGACACTCTAGTTGGAATGCAGGAACGAGCCGTGCTGCAAAGTATTACATCAAAAATTGTAATTACACGCCCCTGTTATACAGGGGCTGAAAAATTGTGCCTTAGGCACTGGTGGTGGCGCCCAGAACCAAAAATGTTCTTACAAGCTATCAGCGTGATGATTGAGGAGGAAGAGGATAATTACTCAGGGATAGTCACTCAGCATCAGCATAGGCAGTCTTTGAAGGGATCTGAAAAAAATTATTCAGTTACATCAGCATCAGGTGCTTGGTAGCTGGTGGTGATCCAAGACTGATTCATTTTTATGAAGGTCAGCCGATCGACCGAGTCAGTGGACAGACGCACCCTGTGATCGGTTACCACGCCTCCAGCAGCACTGAATGTACGTTCCGAAAGAACGCTGGATGCAGGACAGGCCAGTAGCTCAATTGCATACTGTGCAAGCTCTGGCCAGTGATCCATCCTCAAGACCCAGTAACCCAGAGGATTTTCGGTGGGAAAGGTGTCCAAGTCTGATCTTGCCCCTAGGTATTCCTGCACCATGTAAAACAGACGCTGGCGATGGTTGCTGGAACCGATCATACCTTGGGGCTGCGGACCAAAAAATTGTCTGAACGCATCGGTCAGACGGCCACCTTCTCCACCGCTCCTTCTTTGACTGACCGAAGCCTCAGCAACACGTTGTCCAGAAACAGGAGTTTGTAACCTCCCAGTCTCTGGGAACGCGTTGCACAGACCTTTCTGCAAGGCCTCCCGAAGATGTTTCATCCTCTGCTCCCTCTGCGATGGCAAGATAAGGTCCGCAACCTTACCCTTGTAACGTGGATCAAGGAGGGTTGCCAGCCAGTATTGGTCCTTCTCCTTGATACCACGAATACGAGGATCCTTACGCAGGCTTTGCAGGATCAGGGAGGCCATGCAGCGTAGGTTTGCTGAGGCATTCGGTCCGGAGTCCTCTGGGTCACTAAGGACAACAACGTCCGCAGCCACCTCCTCCCAGCCACGTACAAGTCCATGTGTTCCTTGGGACTGATCCCTTAAAGACTGCTGATGCTGAGTGCCAGGCTCCACCTCCATACTGACACAATCTTCCTCCTCCTCCTCCTCCTCCTCCTCGTCCTCTTCCTGTGTGATCGGCGGGCACGCAGGAACACTGTCTGGATAAAGGGGGCCTTGAGAGCTAAGGAAGTCCTCCTCTTCCTGCCTCTGTTCTGCCTCAAGTGCCCTGTCCATTATTCCACGCAGCGTGTGCTCCAACAGGTGGACAAGGGGGACAGTGTCACTGATGCATGCACTGTCAGTGCTCACCATCCTCGTGGCCTCCTCGAATGGTGACAGGACAGTGCATGCATCCCTGATCATGGCCCACTGGCGTGGGGAAAAAAAACCAAGGTCCCCTGACCCTGTCCTGGTGCCATAGTCGCACAGGTACTCATTGATGGCCCTCTGCTGCGTGTGCAGCCGCTGCAGCATGGCCAACGTCGAGTTCCACCTGGTGGGCATGTCACAGATTAGGCGGTTCTTGGGCAGGTTAAACTCCTTTTGGAGGTCCGTCAGCCGAGCACTGGCATTATATGACCGGCGGAAATGCACAGAGACTTTCCTGGCCTGCCTCAGGACATCCTGTAAGCCCGGGTACCTGCCCAAGAACCGCTGCACCACCAAGTTAAGGACGTGAGCCAAACAGGGCACATGGGTCAGTTGTCCCTGTCGGAGGGCAGAGAGGAGGTTGGTGCCATTGTCGCAAACCACCATTCCTGCCTTAAGTTGGCGTGGCGTCAACCACCTCTGAACCTGCCCCTGCAGAGCTGACAGAACCTCTGCCCCAGTGTGGCTCCTGTCCCCCAAGCACACCAGCTCAAGCACCGCATGGCATCTTTTGGCCTGCGTACTTGCGTAGCCCCTTGAACGCCTACGGAGCACCGCTGGTTCCGAGGAAGAGGCCATGGAGGAAGAAGAAGAGGAGGGGGTGGAGGAGAGAGGTGTGTCACAATCAGCATTTTGGAGGCGTGGTGGCGGAACAACCTCCAACACTACTGCACCTTGTCCTGCATCCTTCCCAGCTGCCAGCAGAGTCACCCAATGCGCCGTGAAACTTAAGTAACGTCCCTGTCCATGCCTGCTGGACCATGAGTCAGCGGTAATATGCACCTTACCGCTGACCGCCCTGTCCAGCGAGGCATGGACATTGCCTTCCACATGCCGGTAGAGAGCCGGAATCGCCTTCCGTGAGAAAAAGTGGCGTTTGGGTACCTGCCACTGAGGAACCGCACATTCCACAAACTCACGGAAGGGGGCAGAGTCTACCAACTGAAAAGGCAGCAGTTGAAGTGCTAGCAATTTTGCCAAGCTAGCATTCAACCGCTGGGCATGTGGATGGCTGGGAGCAAACTTCTTTCGGCGGTGCAGCAGCTGGGGCAGGGAAATTTGCCTGGTACAATCGGACGTCGGTGTACCAAAAGCAGATTGCCCACAAGTACTTGGCTGTGACACACCTAATTCTACACCTTCATTCCTCTCACTGCAGGTCTCAGAGAGGACTGAAGGTCTAGTGGGGTTGGAAATCTCAGCTGATGAGGAGCAAGGAGAGATCCTCTTTGTTCTTTGGTGTGGGTCTTTCAGATACGCTTGCCAACGAACTGCATGGCAGGTCAACATATGTCTGGTCAAGCATGTGGTACCCAAGCGGGAGATGTTTTGGCCACGCGAGATACGCTTGAGACATATGTTGCAAATAGCAGCGGTGCGATCTGATGCACTCGTCTCAAAAAAGGCCCACACCAAAGAACTTTTTGAATAACGCGCAGAGACTGCAGCGCCCTGCACATGTGGAGCTTTGGGGTGTGATGCAGTCAATGTGCTGCCCTTAGGCTGGCCCCTGGAGGGCATCCTGCCTAGTTGGTGATGTGCCACCTCCTCCTCCTCCTCCTCCTCCTCTCTCCTATCAGGCACCCACGTTGAGTCAGTGACCTCATCATCCCCTCCCTCCTCATCACTGGAGCAAACCTGGCAGTATGCTGCAGCAGGGGGAGCATGACTGCCAGATTGCTGTCCTTCTTGGGCACCCCCTCTGTCCGTGCTCATGTTACTGCCTTCATTGAGCTCAGTATCATCATCAGAGCCTTCCAAACGCTGGGCATCCTCCTGGAGCATGTACCCAACACTGTGGTCAAACAGTTCGAGGGAATCCTCATGAGGACATGGTGGAGCTAGGGAAGGAGTCACTGATGACATTGAGCTGAGGGAAGAGGCCGCTGCTTTGCCAGACAAAGCACCCTGGGCATGGGTGAGAGAGGATGAGGAGGATGAGGACGGCTTGGTCATCCACTCGACCAAGTCTTCCGCATGTTGCGGCTCAACACGGCCAGCTGCCGAAAAAAAGGCCAAGCGTGTCCCATGGCCACGTGCTGATGAGGATGCACCGTCTCCACGACCAGCACTAGACACAGAGCCTGCTTGCCCTCTCTTATTGGCTTGTGACTGTCTGCCTCTCCTTCTTGGCCTTCCAGACATACTAATGGCCTGTAGCTGCACTAAGCTGGGATAGAACACCTGTAATTTTCTTCAGGTAGCTTTATATACTGTAACCAGACAAGCCTGCCTGTCAGTAGGAAGATAACAGGAACGGATCTAGCTGAACACTGTGAGCAGGACGTACTGCACTAAATGTATATAGCAGGAACGGATCTAGCTGAACACTGTGAGCAGGACGCACTGTACTAAATGTAAATAGTCTAGCTGCCTGACCGTGGTACTAATAGGATCAAAAAGAACACCTGTAATTTTCTTAAGGTAGCTTTATATACTGTAACCAGACAAGCCTGCCTGTCAGTAGGAAGATAACAGGAACGGATCTAGCTGAACACTGTGAGCAGGACACACTGTACTAAATGTAAATAGTCTAGCTGCCTGACCGTGGTACTAATAGGATCAAAAAGAACACCTGTAATTTTCTTCAGGTAGCTTTATATACTGTAACCAGACAAGCCTGCCTGTCAGTAGGAAGATAACAGGAACGGATCTAGCTGAACACTGTGAGCAGGACACACTGTACTAAATGTAAATAGTCTAGCTGCCTGACCGTGGTACTAATAGGATCAAAAAGAACACCTGTAATTTTCTTCAGGTAGCTTTATATACTGTAACCAGACAAGCCTGCCTGTCAGTAGGAAGATAACAGGAACGGATCTAGCTGAACACTGTGAGCAGGACGCACTGCACTAAATGTAAATACCAGGAACGGATCTAGCTGAACACTGTGAGCAGGACGCACTGCACTGAATGTAAATAGCAGGAACGGATCTAGCTGAACACTGTGAGCAGGACGCACTGCACTGAATGTAAATAGCAGGAACGGATCTAGCTGAACACTGTGAGCAGGACGCACTGCACTGAATGTAAATAGCAGGAACGGATCTAGCTGAACACTGTGAGCAGGACGCACTGCACTGAATGTAAATAGCAGGAACGGATCTAGCTGAACACTGTGAGCAGGACGTACTGCACTAAATGTATATAGCAGGAACGGATCTAGCTGAACACTGTGAGCAGGACGCACTGCACTGAATGTAAATAGCAGGAACGGATCTAGCTGAACACTGTGAGCAGGACGCACTGCACTAAATGTAAATACCAGGAACGGATCTAGCTGAACACTGTGAGCAAGACGCACTGCACTGAATGTAAATAGCAGGAACGGATCTAGCTGAACACTGTGAGCAGGACGCACTGCACTGAATGTAAATAGCAGGAACGGATCTAGCTGAACACTGTGAGCAGGACGCACTGCACTGAATGTAAATAGCAGGAACGGATCTAGCTGAACACTGTGAGCAGGACGCACTGCACTGAATGTAAATAGCAGGAACGGATCTAGCTGAACACTGTGAGCAGGACGTACTGCACTAAATGTATATAGCAGGAACGGATCTAGCTGAACACTGTGAGCAGGACGCACTGCACTGAATGTAAATAGCAGGAACGGATCTAGCTGAACACTGTGAGCAGGACGCACTGCACTGAATGTAAATAGCAGGAACGGATCTAGCTGAACACTGTGAGCAGGACGCACTGCACTGAATGTAAATAGCAGGAACGGATCTAGCTGAACACTGTGAGCAGGACGTACTGCACTAAATGTATATAGCAGGAACGGATCTAGCTGAACACTGTGAGCAGGACGCACTGCACTGAATGTAAATAGCAGGAACGGATCTAGCTGAACACTGTGAGCAGGACGCACTGCACTAAATGTAAATACCAGGAACGGATCTAGCTGAACACTGTGAGCAGGACGCACTGCACTGAATGTAAATAGCAGGAACGGATCTAGCTGAACACTGTGAGCAGGACGCACTGCACTGAATGTAAATAGCAGGAACGGATCTAGCTGAACACTGTGAGCAGGACGCACTGCACTGAATGTAAATAGCAGGAACGGATCTAGCTGAACACTGTGAGCAGGACGCACTGCACTGAATGTAAATAGCAGGAACGGATCTAGCTGAACACTGTGAGCAGGACACACTGCACTAAATGTATATAGCAGGAACGGATCTAGCTGAACACTGTGAGCAGGACGCACTGCACTGAATGTAAATAGCAGGAACGGATCTAGCTGAACACTGTGAGCAGGACGCACTGCACTAAATGTAAATACCAGGAACGGATCTAGCTGAACACTGTGAGCAGGACGCACTGCACTGAATGTAAATAGCAGGAACGGATCTAGCTGAACACTGTGAGCAGGACGCACTGCACTGAATGTAAATAGCAGGAACGGATCTAGCTGAACACTGTGAGCAGGACGCACTGCACTGAATGTAAATAGCAGGAACGGATCTAGCTGAACACTGTGAGCAGGACGCACTGCACTGAATGTAAATAGCAGGAACGGATCTAGCTGAACACTGTGAGCAGGACACACTGCACTAAATAGTCTAGATAGAAGATAACAGGAACGGATCTAGCTAAACTGAATACAGTGTATATATATATATGCAACACCTGGGATGCATATATATACACAATACACTGTAAGTGCAGCTAACTGACTGACTGTTCTGCCTAATCTATCTAACTCAAATCAAATGACACTGTCTCTCTCTCTCTCTATCTCTCAGCACACCGGAACACACACTACACAGGGCCGCCGTGCAGGCAGCCTTATATAGTGTGGGGTGTGTACTAAATCCCCTGAGCCATAATTGGCCAAAGCCACCCTGGCTTTGGCCAATTACAGCTCTCTCTACTGACGGCGCTGTGATTGGCCAAGCATGCGGGTCATAGTGCATGCTTGGCCAATCATCAGCCAGCAATGCACTGCGATGCCGCAGTGAATTATGGGCCGTGACGCGCCACACGAATTTGGCGCGAACGGCCCATATCGTTCGCAATTCGACGGACGGTCGAACAGCCGATGTTCGAGTCGAACATGGGTTCGACTCGAACACGAAGCTCATCCCTACTCCTCAGTCACACTGATCATGCCCCATGATGAGTAACATCCAGTCACACTGATCATGCCCCATAATGAGTAACATCCATGCCAAATCATGCTGAGGTGTGGAGCAGCCAATCCTGGGAGAGCTGGAGAAGAAAGGAGGAGGGATGTGAAGCTGGAATCCTATCAGGTTGAAATCCACTTTAAAACAAAACCTTTACATGGACTTAAATTAGGGCTTTCTTGTGTTTCCAATATTTCCTTTATTGTAAGATATCGTTCAAAGAAAATAGCATGGCATTATAGTGAAGAGTAACAGGTAAGAGTTATTCAGTAAATACAGTCAGGTTAAGATTTAACCGCAGGGATATAACTTGTTATTTTGCCTGAGTATAGTAGGGATATATCAAGAACACCAGAGACGAATAGAGAGAAGTGGGAGAGTGGAAATAGAAAATAAAGGGGGGTAAGTGGGTATGACACTCTATAAAGGAAAGGAAATGGTAATGATATTAGATATGCCTGTGAGAGAAGGATGGATTCCATGGCAGAGGTGATTAAAAGTGTTAGGTATGATTTAAAGTGGCAATGTGGAGCAAAGGTGTTGGATCCAATGGGATCATTTGATAAGAAACATATCTAATAGGAGGGTGGCTTGGGCAAACATATATTTAAAGAGAGCATGTTCATTTAGTATTCTTATAATATTTGACTAATCAGACGGGGTGATTTGTTTCCATTGTTTTGCAAGGGTCAGCTTGACTGCTCTAAATAGGTGTGAGAATTGTATGAAATTTAGGAGGCCAGGAATCCAGGCCTATTCCCAGTAAGGCCAGCTTAGGGTCTGGTTTTATTATTAGTCCAATATTGGATGAATCCAAGGAGAATACATCAATACCAGAAGTTGGTAACAATAGGACAATGCCACCAAATATGTGAGATTGATTCTATGGCTCCACATAGTCTCCAGCATAGAGAGGACTGGCTAGAGAAAATGGTAGCTAGTCTATCCGGTGTTAGGTACCACTTGTGGAGGAGTTTTTTTGGGAGGTTCCCAAAAAGATAGGCACTTGGAATGTTAAGAGTTAGTCGAGTAGCAGAGCACTATTGGGACAGAGAAGCTGTGAACTAAAAAGAAAGCTCCCAGGATGCCATGGAGGCGGTTTTCTGTTGAGAGGAAGGGTGGGAAAGTAGGTGGTAGATACGTGATATTCCCAGGTGGCGATGTGGTGGCGTGTTCATGAGTTTGAGCAGTTCTTCTAGTTATGATGGGATCATATCTTTTTTATTGGCTGAATATTTGCATATTGAAAGAGGCCCTGTTGACCTACTTGTGCCATATTCTGCTCATAATAGCAGTGGCCCAAGTATTTGTATTCCTTGACCCCTTGCCAGCCCTCCCCTAAATTTTTTTGTTATTTCTAAATGTTTTATGAAAAAAATATCCATTTCATTATCCTTAATACTTATTATTTTTTCCCCAATCAGGAGGATACTATTCTCAGGTCTACAAGGCAAACACATCTGGTACCCCTCTGAGAATAATCAGTTTAAACACAAATCTTTATTACAGTCCCAATAAAGAGACATTCAACATTACTGACCCAGCTGATCAGTTAGAATGGCTGGAGGAGACATTGCAATTTTCTCGTCAAAACACCGAAAAGGTAATAGACAGTAGTGTGTTAATAACTGTTTATACTTTAAATGGCAATAACTAAAGGTAATACTTTTTAGAGCAATGCTTTTAGGAATATGGTAGAAACTACATATCTATAATAAAATGGTAGATCCCCTAAAAAGTAATTTGCACAAGCATTTCAAATATAGTGCATAGGAATAACAAAAAAACAACGCATTTCATGGTTAGAATATCTGACCACAGGGAAATAGTTCCCCTAAAACGTTACCATGTCTTTTCTGTATGCTGCTTTTAATCTGCAGACTTGTTCAATGTCAATGACTCAGAAATTGAGTGTAACTAGCATTTTTTAGAAGCGGGTCATTAATGGTGGTCTTTGTAGTTTTCTAATGATAAGTGTATTGCCTTTTTTTGGAGGGATTTTACAAAGCATGCTGTTATATGAATGTGTCACACGTGTTGTATCATTCATAGCAAAATCTGTAACTAAGCACTGCTCTAATATGCTGAACAGGCAACAGGTCTTGACTTCCACCATTTTAGCTCACTCACCTCCTAAAAATGCTTTACTGATCTTCATTCATACAGGCGAATACATCATTTTAAATACATAAACGTGAACTGTTTTACCTGTTCACTTTTGGAGGGGTGTCTCGTAATCCTGCCAGACTAAAATACAGTTCATAAAATCAATCTCCTTCACTTCTCCCATCGGAGGGAAGAAAGAGGCCCACAGACTGGTCACCGAGGAGAATAATAAATACTACACTATGAGGATTACCTTTGGCTCCTGGTGAGCTTTATTTATCACAGCATAACCCAGATGAGTACTGTCGCTGGATCAGCTTACTGCAGGGGTCTCAAACTGGCGGCCCTCCAGCTGTTGCAAAACTACAAGTCCGATCATGTCTCTGCCTGTGGGAGTCATGCTTGTAACTGTCAGCCTTGCAATGCCTCATGGGACTTGTAGTTTTGAAACAGCTGGAGGGCCGCCAGTTTGAGACTCCTGGCTTACTGGGCACATTCTTCACTGGATGACAGACACAAAACCAATGCGTACATGACACTGTAATGGCAGCCATCATTTTCGGTAAATGTTCACTTCACTGGGACGCGGTGTCTGTCTTCTGAGCACTTGATTTGAAACCACTTGTTCACTTCAGCCGGTATTGGAATTGCTTTCATTTTATTACCTCATTGGGCTTCTAAATGAGCCTTCATTGTTTCACTCAACTGTTTTCAATTGTTTTTTCAACACAAAGGACTTTATTCATGCAACTTTACTTGTAAGTAAAGTAAGTATGGTTTTGACATACGGTACTGACATTGATTGCAATGCAGGCAGGAGCGGCTATAGATCACTGTCAAGATGAGTATCTGTGGTATAGCGGGCCCCATCAAAAAGGCAGTCACTTTTTATTTAGAAAAAAACAGGATAATGCTGAATATCCTTGTATCCAACATACAGTATTAAATTTCAACACCCAAAATCTGATCATTACACAGCTTTCGGGAGCTAACCACGATAGTTCTTGCAAAATTATCCTAAGGTACAAACATGAATATTTTTCTCATATGATACCAGAATGAACCATTTCCCTTAATCAGTACAGTATTAGTCTGAAAAAAATTGGAAGACCAAGACCATGCATTCTAGGAAACAACAGAGTACATTACAATACAATACAACACATTACATCACTTCTGAAGTTGTATTCTGCCATAAAAGAATTTGTGTAACTTTAGTAACTTCTTCATTTTTTATATATGAGACTAGCATGCAAAAAAAAAAGACGATCATTTGTCCGATGTTCTCATCATGTGTACGAGGCTAAACACTTAACCTGCCTCTTCTCTTAACTTAGGCTGTTTGTATGGCTGAATTTGCATCGCATTTGGACCAAAATGGTACAGGACCCTTTTTTTGGTGTGCACTGGAATCGGATTGCATAGGTGTTCACACCCATGCAATCCAATTCCTGCACCATTTCACAGTTAGCACCACGATCTGCAAACCAATCTGGGGTAGTTATTAACTTTACATTGACACCCGCAGTGGTTCACAGATGTCAGTGTGAACTGTCTGCAATTCAGGTGCGATGTGGGAAGCCGCACAGGATTCGCAGTGTTTCCTGCATCGCACCAGGGTGAACCCACGTTAAAGCTTGTAAAATAAACCCGCAGTCTTCAGTTAACCTTCACAATGAAAGTTAACTGAAGACCTAACCCTAAACATAAATCCTTTAATCTACCCCATCCCGTTAACCCTAAACTGCTATTTACTTTGTGTACTTCAGTTTCTACCAATCCACTGCAGGTTCATGTCAGCACTGATTAGAGTGTCTAAAATGCCATGTCTCACTTGAAACTGAGCTCAAGGAATGCATATGTGTTTTAAAGGAATACACAGTATTTCTCTTCCTTATCTAAGATCATGGCTAAAAAATTTACATTTGCTTATGAAAATTTAATTTACACAGTTCCAGACAGTAGTGTGAGCTCTTCACTCCCGTTTACCATTAAAATCTTTAAAGTGTATGTCTGGGGAAAAATCTCTGAATTTCTCTACATTTATCCCTTTTCAAATGTTGCAAGTACAGAACAAAACTGTTGATCTAGAAATCTAGCTTAAACTTCCTTTTTAAAGTAACAGGATATTATCTGTGCTAATGCTGGGAAATGCTCTAGAAGAGGAGAGGGAGATATGGGGGAAAGTTCTACAACTGATCATTCACTCTCACACTGAAACTACCCTCCTGCTCTGAGAGGTGCTATGGAGTTGCCATTTGAGAGAAAGAGATCCCAAAGGAAAACAACTACTGCTGTGCTTTGTAGAAAACCAGCTATGCTCTGTACGAGGGGGTGCTGATAAGTATTGAGCCTTAACCAGAAAAAATTGAGATACAAAACTGTAACTGCCACACTATTCTACAAATTCCCCCAGGAAGTCAATGCCCTTGCGACATCTGTCCTGCAGCTTCCTAAGTCCCTGCAAATAAAATTCTTCCGACTGCTGGTGTAACCACTCATTTGCAGCATTAGTTGCCTCCAGAACACTCCTAAATCATTGTCCTTTTAGGTGTTTTTTGAGATTGGGGAACAGATGAGTCAGAAGGAGCCAGGTCAGGTGAATAGGGTGGATGGGGCATCACTTGAAAGCCTAAGGAGGTCAGTTTTGCCATTGTTTCATCTGCAGTGTGTGACGAAGCGTTGTCATTTTTGTTTGTTAAAAGTTTTGGGATCCACTTTGCTGCAAGCTTTCTCATTTCCAAGTCATTGTGGATAATGGCACCAACTCTCTCACATGATATTTCCAGATATGTAGCAATACTTTTGGCTGATATTCGGCGGCCCTCCATGATCATGTCATGGGTGGCTTTCACATTTGCAGGCACAGAGACACTGAGTGACACAGAAAGGGTTTCTCACTTTCAACACCGAAATGGCCAGTTTTAATGGCCAACGTTTTACTGTTGCATATGAGGTAGGGGTGTGCATCTTCACTGGTCTCATGATTTGATTATGATTATTCTGTCCACAATTCGATTCGAAGCCACGATGTATCAGGATTACTGCGCAAGTACACATAGTTAAAAACTTTTTATTCAAAAATTCAAGCAGTCAGAAAAACTAAATTTTTCTCCAGTAGCAGAGAGATGGTGGGATTAGAGGCAGAGGGATGGTGGGATTAGAGGCAGAGGGATGGTGGGATTAGAGGCAGAGGGATGGTGGGATTAGAGGCAGAGGGATGGTGGGATCAGAGGCAGAGGGATGGTGGGATCAGAGGCAGAGGGATGGTGGGATCAGAGGCAGAGGGATGGTGGGATCCGAGGCAGAGGGATGGTGGGATCAGAGGCAGAAGGATTCTGGCATCAGAGGTAGAGGGATGGTGGGATCAGAGTCAGAGGGATGGTGGGATCAGAGTCAGAGGGATGGTGGGATCAGAGGCAGAGGGATGGTGGGATCAGAGGCAGAGGGATGGTGGGATCAGAGGAAGAGGGATGGTGGGATCAAAGGCAGAGGGATGGTGGCATCAGTGGCAGAGGGATAGATGGGATCAGGCAGAGGGGTGATGGTAGTGGAGAGATGGGATCAGTGACACTGGCACTCAAAAGCTCTCAGTGTCAGTCGATTCCCCCTCCTCCATGCTGCTCAGTGTGTTTTCTCCTTCCAGTTCCTCCAGGGAAGCCTCTCCTGATGTCGGGTCTCCTCGAGCTCCTCCCCCCTGCACTGTACTGGCGGTCAGCTCATCAGCTGACATTCTGCTTTAGTGAAGGGGAGCAGCTTTATCCACCACACACTGCACAGAGCGACAGATGACGTCATTCGAGATCAATTCAGCCGACTTGCGGCATCGGTGCGGCAACGTGAACGTCTGAATCAAGATGCAGCATCGTGAACGTCTGAATCGTGATGCATCGATGCTGCGATTGTATATTCAACACTCTTAATATAAAGGGCCACTGATGCCCAAACTTTGAGACATTTCATCATGGATCTGCTTCGCACCCTTCCCTTGGAGAAAAAGAAATTTGATTAGGGTCCTATGCTCTTCCACATTGAATTTTTCTGGAGGTGCTGCCATGTTCAGCTTGGACCTGAAAAAGAAAGATAAGTTAAAATCATAGGTAGTTGATTTTTTTTCACCATTGAATATAGACAAATTGGCCAGTACACCCTGCAATTTACAGCTTCCTATCTCAATTTTTTCTGGGTAAGGCTCAGTACTTATCAGCACCCCCTCGTAACACTATTGTCATGGGTGCACACAGTATTCAACGTTTACTTGTATAATAATGCTAATATGTAAAAAGTGAAAAAATATATAAAACATCAGTTTTAAATTTTTTAACAACTAAAATAAATTTAAAATGGCCCCCAAAGTATCATAGTTTCCTCTTAATAGATAAAGAAGTAGTAAGAATGTAGTAACCTAAAATAAATAATCTTAAGTGAGCTGACATCAGTAATCCAAGACCAGATTGTTGTTAGTTACTGTACTATTTAGTTATCACTGCTTGTTCTGTTTATTTACTACTATTCCTTGTTTATCAGTTGTTTTTTGTATTGTTATTTAGGTATATATTATTGCACATGTTCCTATTGGATACCTACCATTTACAGAAATGATACCTGCAATGCGAGGCCATTTCAATGAGAGGCTGGTGGAAATCTTTCGCAATTATAGCGACATTATTGATGGCCAATTTTATGGACATACTCACCGTGACAGTATTATGGTTGTTCTGGATAAAAAAGGTAATTTTGTTGTGGAAAAATACATCTAATAATTTTAATTGAATTGTGTGGTTTTCTTGTACAACTGCATCTTTCATTAGAACCACATTCCATGAAAAATTATCTTTAATAGAAGAGCACAGTTTTTTGTTTTCACTTGTCCATGTAGGTTATTCAAATAACCTTGGAAGGGTTTTTTTTTTAAAACAAGTATCCCTAACGTGGTGTTGACTTTGTGAAACGGAACAAAATTCCTGCATTGGATAGGTAGGCTCTCATCATCATCGCACAAAATGGCGCAGTTACCTCTTTGTGTGGCCCCCTCCAGCAGTGATAGGTCCAGATTCTAGTTGCCGCTCATAAGCTGCTACCATCTTCTCTACTGCTTCTCCTCTTTACTCCTCCCTACAGCTGGTCCTGTGGTGCTCCTCTTTGGCAGCTACAGATTTTTTACTTAGAGAACAATATCACCCACATTTTAAAGGTAATACATTAATTGAATTGATTCATGGTCTTGTAAATGGCCTCTCACTAAACCCACAACAGTAAAATCAGTCTGTATATGCAGTAAAGCATGCTTGTTATACTCACTGCAGAACCTAAGGGGTTAATCCTCTGCATTGTGTAAAAAGGCTGTTTGGTCCTGTCTTTTCTGATCCTCCCCTTTTTTACTGTCCCCAATCAATCTGCTCATAGAACAAATCCCTAGGAGGCACTCTGCACATTCTCAGCTCAGTTTGGTATGTATTGCTAGAGAGTTTTTTTTTTGTTTTTTTTTTGGGGGGGGGGGTGCATATTGTCAGCACAGGGCCAATCAGCACTGTTCTGTGTACTGTGTGAGACCAAATATATAGCGACTGCAGGGTCCTGAGTTTAGTGACACTTCAAGCAAAATCTCCTGGAAAAGCAAGATATAGCAAATAGCTCGGTTGTAGCATTTAGGTGGATAGGAACTCCTGTAGATACTGTAAACCACTTTACCAGTAATTAAAGTAGAACATTAGTCAGAAAGCTCTGATAGATTAGGTCACGCTGACCTCTTTTGCAGGTATAACTATGTAAAACATTAAAAATAAGGGCCTATATGGTTTAAAATCCAGTAAGGTATTGTCTCCTCAGTTTCACTGTATTCTCAGCATTCTGCTAATAATCAAAACAGTAAGTAGTCTGTGTGAGAGAAAAGAAAAGCAGGAGAGATGACAGGACAAACTCTGCCTGCCACGTAGACACAAAAGAGGTAACTTACAAGGCTAGTGAGTCATCTTATGTTCTTAAAGGATATGTAAAGGTTTGTTTAAAAAAACAAAACAAAAAAAATCCATGTTAGATGTACCTCCTCTGTGCAGTTGATTTTGCACAGAGTGGCCTCGATCCTCCTCTTCTGGGTCCCTCAGTGGCTCTCCTTGCTCCTCCTCTTCTCGAGTCTCCCGTTGGAGAGCCGCTCTCCCTCGGGGCACTCGTGCGGGCCTGCTCCCGTGTCCTGCTGCTGCGTCCATTGACACAGACAGCAGGACTCGGCCCCGCCCCCGGCTCCCACATCATAGAATTTGATTGACAGCAGTGGGAGCCAATGACTGCGCTGCCATCAATCTATCCAATCAGGACCCGAGATACCAGCTGGAGCTGGTGTGCTCATCCCCCTCGCTGGAAAGACCGGGTTCAAGTAAGTAATAGAGGGGCTCTGGGGGCAGCTGCATGACAGGAGGTTTTTCACCTTAAAGCGGAGTTCCACCCAAAAGTGGAACTTCCGCTCATTTGTTTCCTCTACCTCGACACCCTTCGTGTGGGAGGGGGAACAGGATACCTGTCTTTGACAGGTATCCTGTTCCCACTTCCAGGAGTCCGGGCTGCAGCCCGTGACATCACTGCGGGGCTCCCTCCTCCCCTCCTCCTCTCCATGTTGCCAGGCCAGTAGGAGAGAGGAGCGAAGCCTCGCGCATGCGCAGTAGGATTCCCGGCGTGAAGCTGTAAGGCTACACTGCCGGGTACCCTTACCCGCAATGGTGATGGCAGCACCTGACAGCTGATAGAAACATTGCTGGACTCCAGGACAGGTAAGTGTCCTTTGTTAAAAGCCAGCAGCTGCAGTATGTGTAGCTGCTGGCTTTTTCATTTTTATTTTTGGGCAGAACACCGGTTTAATGCATAGAATGCATTAAGGTGAAAAACCCTGAGGGTTTACAACTCCTTTAATATTCTCTCCTTTCTCCATTGGTAGCACTGTGAACTCGAGCAATATGCAGCTACTGTCAGCCTTGCTCTCTAGCTGAGCCAAAACATTCAATAAAACTGGAAATGCACACTTTTAATTGCACTTTTTAAAGTGACATGCAGTTTTTGAGATTAAAGCTGGCCACACAAGGATCGAAATTCAGCAGGAACCGGACACATTTTGATCCATATATGGCCGTTCCTGAGAGGTCAATCTCCTCATCGACTTCTCATGAATGGGCTTGTTGGTATATTTTTGCTTGATCAGTGCATGCAGCCAATCAACTGCAGTGCTGATCAGTGTATTTTGATAGCGGGGGGAGTCCCGCTGTCAGAATACAATGACACAACGGAAAGGATTTTCTCATCCACTTTGTTGACTTTCTTTGATTGCGGAAAGCCAGCTTAATGAATAAAGAAAAACCTGAGCCATGTATGGCCAGCTTAATGCGCACCTTCACTCTCTATAGTAATTACCCCCCTCTCCACCCCCTCCTTTACTAGAATCGGGCAGTGTTTGCTTTTTTTTAAATTTACAATTCTTTTTAAGAAACAGCGTGGCCCCGCCTTTCAATGCATGTCATTCCCTTAGATGAATGGTGTGCATAGTGCTTGCTAGGCCTCCTGGGATATGCCCATACCCACCAGGATACGCACATGCATGCCACATATCCCAGAAGGCCTTTAGTCATTCATTCAGAAGTTAGGGGGCTAGCAGCACATCATTGCAAGGTTTCGCCAGCTGATGCCTGGCCGACAGGCCTCTCAATAACATAACAAGTAAAATGGTGGTGCAAGACCCAGCTGTGTCTGTTGACAGAAGGATGTTAGGGGGACAAAACTGGATCTGGTGGTTGGGTAAGTATCTGAACTGTGCCTAGAACACCACCAGGTAAGCGGCGGCAGAGAAAATGAAAATGGGGGGGGGGACACTAAAAGGTCCTCTTTAAAGAGCAGGGGAAAGTTCTCAATAAAGAAGTGGCTGCTCTGGTCTTCAGCAAAATGGCGGCCACAAGAAAGAGGAAACGGGAACAGTGCTGGAGGCAATTTACAGCATACACTAATTTTTTGTTAAACATTAATTGTTTTCAATTTGTCATAGTAAAGTGATGTAAAAAGCCAGCACATGATTCAGCTACCAGCAACCATGTAAAACTAAAATTTTATTATTTGATAAACCTGGTCTTTAAATTCATCAAAATAAACTAACATCGGTAGTGGATCTTTTTAATTACTAATATCAGTTTAAATATTGATTGCATACTATTTCAGAAAAACCAGTTGGATCTGTCTTTGTTACACCAGCTGTTACACCCATTAAGTCTGCATCAGAGAAGGAGTCCAATAACCCAGGATTCCGTCTATTCCAGTATGATACCGGCTGTTACACATTATTGGTGAGTCCAAAAGAATGCATCACATATGTTACACAAGTGAATCATAATGTGACCAAATAAAAAAAGGGAATAAAAATGTATCTATACAGTACCTCCCAACTGTCCCTCATTTGAAAGAACTGTCCACCTTTTGGAACAAAATCCCTCTGCCCCTCTTTTTTCAACAGTTGTCCCTCTTTTTGCCTTGATGCAAGGATCTCTATAAAAAATGTATTGCTTTACTATCAAAAGTTTTTATTGCTCTAAACCTTTTATATAACCTTTAATAATGGTATTAAACCAAAAACCAAAACGTATTATATTTCAGCCTACCAATCATTAGATGTGTTGGATGCATCAATTTTATTTTCTTTGGCTTTTTTTCCCTCTATTTTCACCTGGTGATCTAGCCAATAATACACCTGTATTAGTCTCGGTTCACATCAAGTCATGTGACTTTAACAGCCGACATGCTGGGCAACTTCATTGTGGCTTGCTTGAAACTTCATTAACAGAAGACAAAGCAAGTCCTGATGAAATCGCCCCAAAGTAGTGCAGGAACCTTTTCCTAAGGCGCTGCGACTTCGCACAGATTAGAACGGTTCTATTGCCGTTAATGGGGTGCGACTTTGAACTCTCAAGTCGCATGAAGAGTCGCAGCAGTGTGAACCGTGCCTCATCAAGACACAATGAATGAGCACAGGAGGCACTGCAGACAGCAGAATTGTCAGTCTGGGGGAAGGGTAGTGTTAAATGTATTAGCACTATATACAAAGGTTTTACATGAAGTCAGTGTTGAGTGGTTTGTCTCATACATGTAAACTAATACATTCTGCTGGAGAGTTTGTGCTGTGAAAAATAAGAGGTTTGCTGGCTGGATCACCAGATGAAAATAGAAGACAGAAAGCCTAAATGAATGCAGTCATCACATCTAAGAACTGGTAAAATACTATATATTAAATGTTTGCTTTTGCTTTTGGGTTTAATACTTCTTTAAATTATTCTATGTGTTGTTTTGAAAAGGAGTTACTAAAAAAAGTTGCATTTTTTGCATATTAATCTTCATGGTCTGAGTTCTTGTAGGCCTGACAGGGGGGTGTCATTCCCCTTCATACTTTATGTTCTATTTCATTTCTTAATTTTTCCCATCTCTCAAAATTTACATACAGTGGGGCAAAAAAGTATTTAGTCAGCCACCAATTGTGCAAGTTCACCCACTTAAAAAGATGAGAGAGGCCTGTAATTGTCATCATAGGTATACCTCAACTATGAGAGACAAAATGTGGAAACAAATCCAGACAATTACATTGTCTGATTTTTAAAATAATTTATTTGCTAATTATGGTGGAAAATAAGTATTTGGTCAATATCAAAAGTTCATCTCAATACTTTGTTATATATCCTTTGTTGGCAATGACAGAGGTCAAACGTTTTCTGTAAGTCTTCACAAGGTTGTCACACACCATTGCTGGTATGTTGGCCCATTCCTCCATGCAGATCTCCTCTAGAGCAGTGATGTTTTGGGGCTGTCACTGGGCAACACGGACTTTCAACTCCCTCCAAAGGTATCCTATGGGGTTGAGATCTGGAGACTGGCTAGGCCACTCCAGGAACTTGAAATGCTTTTTATGAAGCCACTCCTTCGTTGTGTTTGGGATCATTGTCATGCTGAAAGACCCAGCCACGTTTCATCTTCAATGCCCTTGCTGACGGGAGGAGGTTTGCACTCAAAATCTCACGATTCATGGCCCCATTCATTCTTTCATGTACACGGATCAGTCGTCCTGTTCCCTTTGCAGAGAAACAGTCCCAAAGCATGATGTTGCCACCCCCATGCTTCACAGTAGGTATGGTGTTCTTTGGTTGCAACTCAGCATTCTCTCCCCTCCAAACA
The DNA here is from genome assembly GCA_037952835.1 of Lithobates septentrionalis. Lineage (NCBI taxonomy): Eukaryota > Metazoa > Chordata > Amphibia > Anura > Ranidae > Lithobates > Lithobates septentrionalis. The sequence goes on along the minus strand of JBBDGP010000447.1, from coordinate 4,773,231 downwards.
CGACGAGTTGTGTTTCTACCAAACAGTTCTACTTTGGTTTCATCTGACCATATGACATTCTCCCAATCCTCTTCTGGATCATCCAAATGCTCTCTAGCAAACCTCAGATGGGCCCGGACATGTACTGGCTTAAGCAGGGGGACAGGTCTGGCACTGCAGGATCTGAGTCCCTGGTGGCGTAGTGTGTTACTGATGGTAGCCTTTGTTACGTTGGTCCTAGCTCTCTGCAGGTCATTCACTAGGTCCCCCCCCCCCGTGTGGTTCTGGGATTTTTGCTCACCGTTCTTGCGATCATTTTTTTTTTTTTTTAATAGTTTTTATTCAAGTTTTGTCAGTTTACAAAGATATACACCATGCTGACATATAACAGTAGATATCGTACATCAAAATATAAACCATAGAGGCTAACAGTTACTTATATCTTTACAGTCTTAATACAATTCCCTAATATGTGAGGAATTAAACGAGGCAGGAGGGGCTGTATGCCCCTGCCAGCCACCCCATTTGGGAGCTAACTGTGGCTCGACTGAGGCCCAGCCTCCGCATGCCTCTGTGCTAACAGCAGTATTAACCAGTTTATATCTGTTAGCGGTCTTGTAACAAAAGCGTATAGTTAGAAACTAATAAAAGGAGCTAAAGTGTATATAATACAGGATCTTTTCAGAAGCCATATGGAAAGGGATGTTCATGGGTTTTTTAAAACAAAATAAAAAGCATTAGATGTGGTGTCAATCATTTGTGATAATTATCATACCACTTTATCCAACCTTGCCAGCATAGAAAAAATGCGTCGTGCTTTCCATTGATGGATGCTAGCATCTTTTCGTAAGTGTAATGCAAAGACAATGTAGTTATCGCCTCTTCTATGTGTGGAGGGTGCAGCGATCTCCATTTTCTTAGCATTACTAGTTTGGCTGCTAGGAATAAGTGAACAGTAAATTGTCTATGTATTGGTGGGATGTCTTCTATACCTATGTTTAGGATAGCTAAGGATGAAGGGTTCCGTATAGTTAAATTTGTTATTTGATGTAGGATTGTGAGGATGTGGGACCAATATGACGTCAGGTGTGTACATCCCCATAGGATGTGATAGATAGTGCCGGTTTGCCCACAGTTTCTCGAACAGGTGGAGGGTGCGGAGCAATTGAATTTGGCTAGACGATATGGTGTTAAATACCAACGCTGTATGATTTTATGTGAGAGTTCCCATAGGTTGGTACTATTGGTAGCCGAGTGGGTATATTGTATTGCTTTGTGCCATTGTTGTGAGGAAAAAGGTATCCTTAAGATCTCTTTCCCATGCTAGCATGGAATTTGTTTTGATGAATATGTTTTTGTCATGGAGATAAGTGTAAAATAACGATATACCTCCTTTGCGAGGAACTTTGGCTGTGAGATATACGTGAATTTTCCAGAATAACTTATAATTGACGTTATGTTTTTTGAGGTAAGTAGCAATTCTAAAATGTTGAAAACGGTCTGAAGAAGGCAGATTATAAGCCGTTTGTAGAGTGTCAAACGAGCTGGCTTTTGTGTCGGAATGTAAGTCCGAAACCCATTGTATTCCCTTCGCTGTCCACCTATTGAAGGGTATGTCTGGGATCAATAAAGCCAATGTTGACATAGGGATCGACAAAGATATAGAAGGATATGATCTGGATTTAGTTGTTATCAGTGTTTTCCATGAGTTTAGTGTTGCTAGAGTCGGGAGAGAGATGTCAGAGGGTTTAGACTTTAGGTGCATAGAAGCTAACAAGTAATCATAGATGCTTCCTCCTGGTATGTTAGTTTGTTCAATAGAACACCAAAGAGGCTGTTGGGGATGGGGGAACCACCCTCTTAGTTGTGCTAGGATTGCAGCTAGATGGTAGTCTGCAAAGATTGGGAGACCAACCCCTCCTGCTGTTTTTGTTTTACGGAGTTTGGTTAGAGCACTTCTAGCTTTTTTGCCATCCCATAAATATCTAGAAAGTATGGATTGTAAGGTATGAAAGTGTTGTCGTGGGACAGGGATGGGAACTGTGCGAAATATATATAGTATTTGTGGCAGAATTTGCATTTTGAAGGCAGCCAGTCTGCCTGACCATGACAATGTGTGTTTGCTTAGGGATTGGAGACCTATTTGCAATGTATGTATTAACGGAAGGTAATTGACGTGAAATAGTTGTGAGGGGTGGGAGGTTAGTTTAATCCCTAAGTAAGTTATTGCTTGTGAGTCCCATACGTATGGGTATTTGTTTTGCAAAATTGTTTTATCCGATGTTGCTACTCCAAGATCCAATATGTAGGATTTGGTTTCGTTCACCTTGTAATATGATACCTTACCATAGTCACGTAAAAGTTGAGATACATATTGTAGGGAAGACACCGTATTAGTTAACATAAGGATCACGTCGTCAGCAAAGAGACTTATGACGTGTTTCCGGTTATTGAAAGTAAAATCTTGTATATTAGGGTTTTGACCTATGCTGGCTGCAAGGGGCTCCATTAAGTGGTTGAATATGAGAGGGGATAATGGACAGCCCTGGCGGGTGCTATTTGTGATCTTGAAAGGTTTAGATAGCATACCAGAGGTGTATACCCTAGCTGAAGGGGAGGTATATAAAGATAGTATTGCAGACAATATGTGACCTGTAAAACCAAATTTTTCCAAAGTGGTTGAGAGATATGTCCAGTGCACTCTGTCGAACGCCTTCTCTGCATCCAAAGCAAGAAGCAGAGAAGGCGTCCCATGTTTCCTGGCTGTATGAATCACATCTATTAGTCTTCTGGTAGCATCAGATGTTTGCCTACCTTTTGGTAAATCCAGATTGATCTGGGTTGATTATAGTGGGGAGGATGTCAATAAGCCTCAGTGCTATCATTTTGGCGTAAAGCTTGAGATCGGTATTCAATAAGGATATCGGTCTAAAGTTTTGAGGTACATCCGGTGTCTTCTCTGGTTTAGGCAACGTGACTATTAATGCTTCTAACATCTCAGGTGGAAAAGAAGACGAAGCAGCAGCAGCCTCAAACACCTTTAGAAGGTGCGGTCCTAAATAGTGTTTAAAAGTCTTATAATATTCCCCTGTCAAACCATCTGGTCCTGGAGATTTATTGATAGGAAGAGTGTCAATTACTGTCAGTAGTTCAGATAGCGAGAAAGGGGAATTCAAGGCTTGAATTTGAGAAGTGGAGAGTTTGGGTAGATTAATATTTTCTAAAAATTTGTTTATAGCTCTTTGTGATGGCTGGACAATATGATTGTCATGATTAAGGTTGTATAGGGACCCGTAGTATTCGCTAAATGCATTAGCAATGCCTTGGGGGTCAAATACTTTTTGTTTGGAAGTAGGGCTAATGAGGAAAGGTATTTTAGTTTTAAAGCGTTGGCCCCGTAGTTTACGGGCCAGTGCTTTGCCAGCTTTGTTACTGGTCGAATAGAAAAACATTTTTAGTCGTCGTTCCTTTTGTTCAAAGGAATGAAGTAATTCTAACCTGAGAGCGTGTCGCAGGTCTGTCAGTTTTTTGCTAACCTGGCTTGTAGGTTTTTTTTTGTCTATATCTTCTAGAGCTTTGATATCTGCGTAAAGAGTATCAAGCCGCTGCTGCTTCTGTTTTTTAAGCTTTGTAGACAATTGAATAAATATGCCTCTAATGTATGCCTTGTGGGCATTCCAAAGTACATACGGATCATTTGTGGAAGAGGAATTGATCTGGAAGTAATCAGTCAAATGGTTTTCTAGCAATTTCTTAGTGGTTGTGGATTGTATTACTTGAGGGCTTGCGCGCCATATGTATGCCCCGTTAGTAGGATAATTGTCTCCTAGCGTTAAGAGGATAGAAGCGTGATCGGACCAAGTAATATTATTTATTTTAATATTGATCACTTTTTGTAGCAACCATTTTGTCCATTAGAACCAGATCAATCCTCGAATAAGTGCAATGCCTGTGAGAGTAAAATGTGAAGTCCCGTTCGTTAGCATGTTTACAGCGCCAGCTATCGAACAGATCATGCGATCTGAGGAAAAAATTCAGAGAAGGAGGTTTTTTTGAGTAAGTCGAGGTAGAGTCCATGCTGGGATCAGGAGTAATGTTAAAGTCTCCACAGATTATAAGGGAACCTTGTTGGATTCTTTTCAGCTTCTTCATCAATCTGTTCAGGAAATTAATTTGTTTGGTATTGGGAACATATACATTCACAAGAGTATAGCGGGTGGAGTTGATATCACAGATAATAATAAGGTATCTGCCTGCTATATCGGATATTTCAGAATGAAGGTGAAATGATATAGAGTGTCAGGGATCCACCAGCACCAGATCAGGGCGCTTGCATGCGTCTAGGAGCCGGCGCGTCCCTGTTCTGACACAGCGCCAAGCTGCCACTGTTGCCGTGCGTCCGCGGTAGCGCCGGTTTGGCGCCAACCAGCACATAAAAGTTCCCCTGTTCCATGGGAACATTGCTGCTTCGTCTCAGCTCTGTGACTCTGCTTGAAACCTGTATCCTGATCGCTTGCTACCTGATTGACCCGGCTTGTTTGACCATCCGACCTGCTCCAACCCCGATCCGGCCTGTCTGACTACTCTTCTGTCTGTATCTACCACCGTTGCCGACCTTTGCCTGTTCACTGACTCTGCCTTGCCTGCTGTTATTACCTGTGCCAGCTACCTGCCGACCCGGACTGTCTGACTCTGCTTGTGCCTGCCATTCACTTGCTGTTGCACCTTCAGCTTCAGCTTCAGTGATCTCACCTGCAATCCAGTGTGTCAAGTCTGCTGCCGTTCCAGTCTCCTCTCACCTGCAATCCAGTGTGTCAAGTCTGCTGCCGTTCCAGTCTCCTCTCACCTGCAACCCAAGGTGTCAAGTCTGCTGCTGTTCCAGTCTCCACTCACCTGCAGCCCGGCCATCCCAGGAGGGATCTCTGCCTCCACATCAGAGACTATACAGGCACTCCTACCCCACTGCGCTCAGGAGACCACTGTCCCCACTCCAGTGGCTCCTGCACCAGCGTTGTATGAGAGGTCTTCTCCTACAGTCAGGCTCTCCTACCAGGTACCTAACATAGAGTCTTTGATAGCTACCATGACTCCTCTTTTTTTCGCATTCATATTGGAGAAAAAGTAGTGTTGAAAATTTCTGTGAGAGCATTTTGGTGGTGTTGCGTGATGGAAGTGTGTTTCCTGAACGCACAGAATATCGCATTGGGAAGAGTCAGCGTCTTTCCAAAGAGATGCTCTCTTGGTTGGGTGATTTAAACCATGGGCATTGATGGACAGTATTTTAACTGGCATTGTGTATATAGGAGGGTATGCTGTATGACGAGGTGGAGTAGTACTCACGCTTGATAGATGATTTCTTTTCCAGGATGGCTTTGCGTCTGGAGTGTCCTTCAGGATGGATAGGCGGGTCGCAGGGTTGGTATGATCCTTTCCATAAGAGCATATATGGGTACGGCTCTGTAGATGGTGGTTGATCCATAAAAACTATGCAAAACAAGCAACAGAACAAACGAAAAGGAGAAAAAAGAAAAGTTACAGGGTGATAGGAGAATCCGCAGGGGGATTCGTGATCCATAAGCACTGTTCAGTAGGTTTGAGGGGTATTGGAAATATTTCCAAGTATGCCTTCGCTGGGGGATTGCGGGTGTAAGAGTTGAATAGTTCACTTAGGAGCAATCCGGTAGTGGAGCCGATTTTTTTTATCACTCTTCTTCCGTTTCACCACCTGCCAGTCTGCCTGTATGTGTGAAGGAGGGTCGACTGGTATGGGAGACGGATATGACTCTGACAGTATTCCCCATTGTCTGAGGATGTGCAGACCTTCCTCCATAGTGGAGACCGTGGCGGTCACACCGTTATGAGTGATTGAGAGCGCTGCTGGGTACTTCCATCTGTGAAGTATGTGATGGTTGCGTAGCGCTTTAGTAATGGTAGCTAGATTGCGGCGTTTTTGAAGGGTATGTCTAGACAGATCAGGGAGTAGCTGAAGAGAGGCATATTTAGGTGGGCGCTGATCAGGGTTGCGGAAGGAGGCCAATATGGCTTCTTTGGCTTTATAAAAGTGGAGCCTTAATAGCACATCTCTGGGTACATCATCTGGTAAAAAGGATGGTTTAGGTATTCTGTGCACCCTATCTACTGTGAGCTCCAACGCAGACATTGCAGGGAGCAGTGCCGTGAATAAGTCTTGGACATACTGTGGTAGTTGTAGCGCAGGGATGGATTCAGGAATGCCTCTTACTTTTAGGTTATTCCTTCTGGATCTGTCCTCGAGGTCAGATAATTTGTCTTTGATCCAAGAAACGTCATCTGACTGAATAGCATGAGCATCCACCATTGCATTGAAAGAGGATGCATGTGAATCTAGAGTAATCTCAATCTGATTTACCCTTTCACCTAGTGAATGAACTTCTGCCTGACATTTTTGCACTGTTTGCAGCATGTCCTGATGCAGAGATGATCTCAGGGACATTAGCATCTCCTTGAGGACAGTGTCTGAGACTGGCTGCCCAGATGTAGGAAAACCCTCTATGGGATCAGGGGCTGCTGAGGCCTGTTACTGTGAGATAGTGTGAGTGCCTACCTCCATGTCATGCAGCGGCCTAGTACCCTGAGGAGAGGATGTCCTCTGCCTGGATTTGGCAGGGCTTCTGGTAGTTGGTGTGGACGCCGCTGAGGACGATCCGCTGTGTGGATGTCCTGGATCGGTGCCGCGCAGACCCGGAGAATAGGCCGTGGATGCGGCCTGTTTCGATCCGCGTTTCGTCTGGGCGCCATTTTGGCTAGGCCGCGCTGAGGTGAAGTACCCCGGCAGCTTGCGGAGCTGTGGCGGCGGTTCTTTCCTTCTCCGCGGCATCTCCGGAGGTTTACTGTGCTCCGATGTGGCGGATGGAGGAGGATGATTAGTCCAGATGCTCCGATGGAAACGGATTACCCCGGCGAGGTGGCGGAGCTCAGAAGCTAAGCGGCCATCTTTGGGCTCGGACGCCACGCCCCTCCCCTTGCGATCATTTTGACCCCACGGGGTGAGATCTTGCGTGGAGCCCCAGATCGAGGGAGATTATCAGTGGTCTTGTATGTCTTCCATTTTCTAATTATTGCTCCCACAGTTGATTTCTTCACACCAAGCTGCTTGCCTATTTCAGATTCAGTCTTCCCAGCCTGGTGCAGGTCTACAATTTTGTTTCTGGTGTCCTTCGACAGCTCTTTGGTCTTTACTATAGTGGAGTTTGGAGTGTGACTGTTTGAGGTTGTGGACAGGTGTCTTTTATACTGATAACAAGTTCAAACAGGTGAGAATAATACAGGTAAAGAGTGGAGGACAGAGGAGCCTCTTAAAGAAGAAGATACAGGTCTGTGAGAGCCAGAAATCTTGCTTGTTTGTAGGTGACCAAATACTTATTTTCCACCATAATTTGCAAATAATTTTTTTCAAAAAACAGACAATGTAATTGCCTGGATTTGTTTCCACATTTTGTCTCTCATAGTTGAGGTATACCTATGATGACAATTACAGGCCTCTCTCATCTTTTTAAGTGGAAGAACTTGCACAATTGGCGGCTGACTAAATACTTTTTTGCCCCACTGTATATTTTTATGTCCATATTTTCCTACTGACCACTGTGAGCTGATTATAAACCACAGGAAACTGTTATCAAAATCATATACCTTATCTGACTGGCTGCTTTGGGCAACACATGTCTGCTATCGTTTTTACAGGGTAGCTCCCTCTTCACATGGTTCAGTTTTATAAAGAACCAAAACAGTCTGATTATAGGAGATATTCCTTATTATTAGTTTAACCACTTCAGCCCCGGAAGAATTTACCCCCTTCCTGACCAGAGCACTCTTTGCGATTAGGCACTGCACCACTTTAACTGACAATAGCGCAGTCGTGCAATGTTGCACCCAAACAAAATTGATGTCCTTTTTTTCCCACAAATAGAGCGACAATTTAAAAAAAAAACCACAATGGGGGTTATTTACGAAAGGCAAATTCACTTTGCACTACAAGTGCAAACTACAAGTGCAAGGTGCACTTGAAATTGCACTGCAAGTGCACTTGGAAGTGCATTCGCTGTAAATCTGAGGGGTAGATCTGAAATGAGGGGAGGCTCTGCTGATTTTATCATCCAATCATGTGCAAGCTAAAATGCTGTTTTTTATTTTTCTTGCATGTCACCCTCAGATCTACAGAGACTGCACTTCCAAGTGCACTTTCAGTGCAATTTCAAGTGCACTTTGCACTTGTAGTTTGCACTTGTAGTGCAAAGTGGATTTAACTTTTGTAAATAACCCCCAAAATTTTGTACTTTTTGCTATAATAAATATCCCCATTTTTTTTTTTTAAATCAAATTATTTCCTCAGTTTAGGCCAGTGTTTCTCAACTCCAGTCCTCAGGGCGCCCCAACGGGTCATGTTTTCAGGCTGGGTTCACACTGGTCCGACAAACGCTCCGACATTGGGAGCTCATGTCGCATGACGTGTGAAATTCAATGTTTCCCTATGGGAGCCGTCCTAACTGGTCCGGCACAAGTCGTTCCGACTTTAGAAATGCTCCCTGTACTACTTTAGTCCGACTTTGATCCTACTTCAGCCTATTGACTATCATTGAAGTCGGATCACCGTCTCGCATGATCCGACTTCGGCACGCGACTTGTGCTCTGATGATCTTGAGGGGGAACTCCGCACCAAATTTTAAATAAAAAACCGGCATGGGTTCCCCCTCCAAGAGCATACCAGGCCCTTGGGTCTGGTATGGACCTTGAGGGGAACCCCCTACGCCGAAAAACCAGCGTGAGGGTCCCCCCCAATCCATACCAGACCCTTATCCGAGCACACAGCCCGGCCGGACAGGAATGGGGGTGGGGACGAGCGAGCGCCCCCCGCCCTCCTGAGCCGTACCAGGTCGCATGCCCTCAACATGGGGGGGTTGGTGCCTTGGGGGAGGGGGCGCACTGCGGCCCCCCCACCCCAAAGCACCCTGTCCCCATGTTGATGAGGGGCCTCTTCCCGACAACCCTGGCCGTTGGTTGTCGGGGTCTGCGGGCGGGGGGCTTATCGGAATCCGGGAGCCCCCTTTAATAAGGGGGCCCCCAGATCCCGGCCCCCCACCCTATGTGAATGAGTATGGGGTACATCGTACCCCTACCCATTCACCTAGGGAAAGTGTCAATTAAAAAAAAAACACTACACAGATTTTTAAAGTAATTTATTAGACAGCTCCGGGGGTCTTCTTCCGACTTCGGGGGTCTCTCCGGTTCTTCTCCACGATCTTCTGCCGGGCTCCTCCGCTCTCTTCTGCTCTTTTGCCGCTTTTTTGCTATAGCGGAGGAGCCAGGTCTTCAGTCTTCTGCCTTCTGCCCTTCTCTTCTTCTGATGTTGACACGACGCTCTCTCCGACTGGAATGCTCTCTGTGCGCTCTGCTATGGCTTATATAGGCGGTGACCCCGCCCCCTTATGCCGTCACAATCCCTGGGCATGCTGGGATTGTGACGGCATAAGGGGGCGTGGTCCTCGGGTGATGACCACGCCCCCTAAAACGTCACAGTCCCAGCATGCCCAGGGACTGTGACGGCATAAGGGGGCGGGGTCACCGCCTATATAAGCCATAGCAGAGCGCACAGAGAGCATTCCAGCCGGAGAGAGCGTCGTGTCAACATCAGAAGAAGAGAAGAGGGCAGAAGGCAGAAGACTGAAGACTGAAGACCTGGCTCCTCCACTATAGCAAAAGAGCGGCAAAAGAGCAGAAGAGAGCGGAGGAGCCCGGCAGAAGATCCGGAGAGCGTGGAGAAGAACCGGAGAGACCCCCGAAGTCGGAAGAAGACCCCCGGAGCTGTCTAATAAATTACTTTAAAAATCTGTGTAGTGTTTTTTTTTTTAATTGACACTTTCCCTAGGTGAATGGGTAGGGGTACGATGTACCCCATACTCATTCACATAGGGTGGGGGGCCGGGATCTGGGGGCCCCCTTATTAAAGGGGGCTCCCGGATTCCGATAAGCCCCCCGCCCGCAGACCCCGACAACCAACGGCCAGGGTTGTCGGGAAGAGGCCCTTGTCCTCATCAACATGGGGACAGGGTGCTTTGGGGTGGGGGCCGCAGTGCGCCCCCTCCCCCAAGGCACCAACCCCCCCATGTTGAGGGCATGCGACCTGGTATGGCTCAGGAGGGGGGGGGGGCGCTCGCTCGTCCCCACCCCCATTCCTGTCCGGCCGGGCTGTGTGCTCGGATAAGGGTCTGGTATGGATTGGGGGGGACCCTCACGCCGTTTTTTCGGCGTAGGGGGTTCCCCTCAAGGTCCATACCAGACCCAAGGGCCTGGTATGCTCTTGGAGGGGGAACCCATGCCGGTTTTTTATTTAAAATTTGGCGCGGAGTTCCGCCTAAAGATTCATACCAAACACAGTGCCGGGCATTGGCGGGGATCCAAGTCGGATCCCCGTTCATTGAAAGTCGGACATATGCCGGCTTCATGTCGCAGGGCAAAGTCGGATCCAAAGTAGGACGGGTGTCGTGTCGCACCAGTTTGAACCCAGCCTCAGGCTTACCATTATTTTGCACAGGTGATTTGATCAGTTTCCCTGCCTTAGTAATTACCACAGCTGTTTCATCTGAGGGAAATCCTGAAAACATGACCTGTTGGTGCGCCTTGAGGACTGGAGTTGAGAAACCCTGGTTTAGGCTGATATGTATTCCTCTACATATTTTTGGTAAAAAAAAAAAATCGCAATAAGTGTACATTGATTGGTTTGCGCAAAGGTTATAGCGTCTACAAAATAGGGCATAGATTTATAGCATTTTTATTATTATTATTTTTTTACTAGTAATGGCGGCGGTCTGCAATTTTTATCGTGACTGCGACATTATGGCGGACACATCAGACAATTTTGACACATTTTTGGGACCATTGGCATTAATACAGCGATCTATGTTATAAAAATGCATTGATTGCTGTAAAAATGTCACTGGCAATGAAGGGGTAACACTAGGGGCGATCTAGGGGTTAACTGTGTTCCCTGGGGGGTGATTCTAACTGAAGGGGAAGGGGACTGACTAGAGGAAGTGACGGATCGTGGTTCCTAGCTAATAGGAACACACGATTTGTCACTCCTGTCAGAACAGAACAGGGAAGTGTGTGTTTACACACACTCGTCCCTGTTCTGTGTCTCCTGGTCACGATCGCTCGTGGCCGGCGGTCATTGCTACCGGCGGCCATGAGCATCGGCATCCACGCTGTACAGCAGGCGCGCCCGCGCCTGCTGTCCCGACCCCGCGAGCCGATGTATAGCTACGATGGCTCGTGCAGGGGAGCCAACCTGCCGCAGTATAACTGCCGCGGTTGGTTGGGAAGCGGTTAATTGTTAGTTTAAAAGTGAACCTGTGATTTGCCCATAGAGGAAAATGCAACAGATTCACAACAACGTTTCACTGCTTCACATGATCATCTTCTTTTCAATACCCTGCTGCTCCATTTGGCTACTGAAAGCGAAGAGAGGAAGCCCTCTTGATGTTTACACCAGGCTGAGTACTCAATCCCCATCCCCACTGTAATTGACATTAGTGCCGGAGCAGCCAGTCATCAAGCATAACCATTGTAACGTGTGAGGGAGCTATAGTGAGTCACATATTCCTTCTACCTAGAGGTACTGGGTGTTTTTGTTTCCTCCTAAGTTGGCCATAGATTGATCTTTTTTCTTTTTTTTTTTTTTGATCAATCAGCCAGATGGGAAAAAAAAAAAGATCCCCCCCCCATCCACACATCTGAGATGGGTGGAGGAACCCCATCGCTGCGCTAATGTAATCTGGCAGCAGGACTCATCTGCTGCCAGAATACACTGATCAGCGCTGCAGCCAATTGCCTGCAAGCTCTAAGAGAGCAAAAATATACCAACTGTCTCATTTGGAAGGAGTCGGTCAGGAGATCAACTCCTCCCAAACTGTAACCGCTAGCTTTAGCAGGCAGAATGACAAAGGTGTGAAAGAAAGGTAAGTAGGTGTACCTGGGAAGGGTATTAGTTAAGTGAAACTGTTGGTTTATCCTGCATGGGCAAAATATAAGTTCACTTTATGTTACTAACATTGCGGGGGAAATATAGCAAAGCAAATTAGTAAACAATTGAGCGTAATCAGGCTCCCTCTCATTCAGCAAAGTCTCAATAGGTTTACACTGTAGTTGTGACCTCTAGGCCTGTAAGTGGGAGTCAACTGCAACAGATTTGCATAGATCTGTGACAAATGAATCATTGTAGAGAGAGAGAAAAAAAAAAAAACATGCACATGGCTGTTCAGTGTAATATTCAGGCTCATTTCCCTGCTGGTGCAGCATTCAGCAGCCCCATATATATGAATGGCTATACATGTCTATACTGGGGGTTACGCCTGTGCATGCGTACTAGCAAATGAATCCAAACGCAGATGAGGAATTTATGACTAAAGCCTAGTACACATGGGCTGAATAACTGGTGACATCAGCTGGTTCAATAAAAACTGGCCGACATTCTGCCCCTGTGTATGGAAGCCGTTTGACCAGCTTCTGTTAAACGAGCATGCTGGGAAAACCAGCAGCCATCCGGCTCCCGATCAGCACTCTCAGCCAATGACTAATGCCGCGTACACACGGTCGGACTTTTCAGCTACAAAAGTCCGACAGCCTGTCCGACAGCCTGTCCGACAGACTTTCGACGGACTTTTGGCGGACTTTCGACGGACTTGCGGCGGACTTTCTAACGAACAGACTTGCCTACACACGATCACACAAAAGTCCATCGAATTCTTACGTGATGACGTACACCGGACTAAAATAAGGAAGTTCATAGCCAGTAGCCAATAGCTGCCCTAGCGTGGGTTTTTGTCTGTCGGACTAGCATACAGACGAGCGGATTTTTCGACCGGACCCGAGTCCGTCGGAAAGATTTGAAGCATGTTTCAAATCTAAAGTACGTCGGATTTGAGGCTAAAAAAGTCCGTTGAAAGTCCGGAGAAGCCCACACACGATCGGATTACCAGCCAGCTTTAGTCTGTCAGCGTCCGTTGGACTTTTGTAGACGAAAAGTCCGACCGTGTGTACGCGGCATAAGAGTGCTGACTAGAGTGTTATGGTGGTGGTGGTGGGGGGGGCACACAAAAGAACAGCAGGGGAGATCGTTGTACTAACGTTGAATCATTATTACAGCGGCTCCAACCAGAGCTGTCAGCTTTTTTTTGTTCAACCCGCTGGGTTGAAAACTAATGGTGTATACTGGGCTTTACACTGAAAGCACGTAGCAATTCTGTAGTACAATCTATCTCACTGCCCCTGTTTAGCACAGCCTTGCTGTGTGATAAAATTGATAAATGCCCCCCCTCTCTATCAGTGGCCATTCCCAATGTTCTACATACTCAGTTCACAGTATAGTACATGTTCAGTTCACAAAAATAAGTATCACTTTGGAGTGTAATTATTATTTTTTTCTGCATGAAATGAGTATGACTATTGAAAGTTCCTTTTCCTGATCTCCTCATTAGAACCTCATTGTTAAAATAAGCTAAAAGTTAGCATTATATAGGAGCAAACACCAGTGTATTAATGGACCTCAAATTAACCTGTACATTCAAATTACTGCAAAGAGAGAGTAATTTGCAATGCTTTCTGGCGATTACTATAATGCAGCCTTTAATCATTTAGAACAAAATTGAAATCATAAATTTGCAGTTTGAGAACTGGGGCTAGTTTGGTTAATCTTCTATTTTTTTTGTTCAGCATTTGGCTGTCAGTTCCTTTATAAAGTGCTAGTCAAGTCCTAAAATAAAAAAAAAGAAAGAAATCTGGTCCCCCTGCAAGTTAATGGATTAATGTACTAGTATGCATAGCATACTAGCACATTATGAAAGACTTACCTGTAAAGCCTGGTACACAACAGTAGTTTTTTTTTTTTCAACTCAGCAGGGTGAACAAAAAAAACTGACAGCTCAGGAGGAGCCGCTGTATTAACTGTCTGACATTCGTACAGCTATCTCCCCTGCTGTGCTATTGTGTTCTGACCGGGACGGCCCCCCACCTGAACACTCCGGTCAGCGCTCACAGACTTTGGCTGAGAGAGCTTATCAGGAGCCGATTGGCAGACGTTTTTTGGTCATGCTCCTTCGACAGAAGCTGGCTGAAAGGACCACTTCAGTCAGACCGACTCCAGTACACACGGGCGTAAAATGGATCCCTCCAGCGGCACACTGTCACCACTGACAGGGCTTCCATCTTCACCCGGTCTTCCTTCCGGGTTTGCCGGCTCCGACCGCCAAGACGCGCATGGGAGTCACCACACAGCGCTCTGGATTGATGGCGCATTCAGTGCGCCCTCCATTCAGAGCACAGTGCACATGCGTGGGTGACGGCACTAGCTGCAAAGCATGTGAATATCTCCTAAACGTGCACCGTTATTCATATTAAGTACATTTTATTATAAGCTTACCTGTAGGTAAAAGTGACAAAGCAGAGTTTACTACCGCTTTAAAGTGGTTGTAAAGGATGAAGGTTTTTACCTTCAAGCATTCTATGCATGAAGGTAAAAAACCTTCTGTGCTCTGCTCCCTCCTAATACTCACCTGAGCCCCCTCTCGATCCAGCAGCGATGTGCACAACACGAGAGCTTTGGCTGTCCTAGGATTCCCTCTCCTCATTGGCTGAGATAGCAGCCGGAGCCATTGGCTCCCAATGCTGTCAATGACAACCAGTGAGCCAATGAGGATAGAGCAGAAAGGGGGGTGGCACTGACCCGCGGCTCTTTGTGCCTTTTGGATGCATAGAGCAGGGCTTGGGAGCAAGCACACACCAATACCCCCATAGCACTGGTCATGGGGAAGGGGCCATGAGTGCCGGCGGGGATCCAAGACGAAGAAGATCGAGGCTACTCTGTAGTAGTGCTTCCTGAACTGCCACTCACACCAAAGCCTGAGGTTGGCCAATTGGTCAATTATAGCCAAGAGCTAATGAGTGTGTTTGAATTTTTCTTCATCTGACTACACTTGCATAAAAGTTTCCAGCACCTCTCATCTGCTCCTCCACTCCACCCTCTTACACAACTGCAAGTAGTTCTTTAATGTTAAGCTAGGCACACACACAGGCATAAAAACATCGGAAAATGGTCAACTTTCAGTCTGTGTGTACAGCTGTGTGTACAGCTCCTCACCCAACAGAAGCCAGACTCACGACCAGCTACTGTGGAACGAGCATGCTGGAAAACTAGCAGCCAAAGCAGCCAAGCAGCATCTGATCAGTACTTGCAGCTAGGGATGAGCTTTATGGTCGGGTCAAACATGAGTTTGACTCGAACATTGGCTGTTCGCCGAATAGCGAACAATTTAGGGTGTTCGCGGCAAATTCGAAAGCCGCAGAACACCCTTTAAAAGTCTATGGGAGAAAAGTGATAATTTTAAAGGCTTATATGCATGGTATTGTCATAAAAAGTGTTTGGGGACCTGGGTCCTGTCCCAGGGTACATGTATCAATGCAAAAAAAAGTTTTAAAAATGGACATTTTTTCGGGAGCAGTGATTTTAATAATGCTTAAAGTGAAACAATAAAAGTGAAATATTCCTTTAAATTTTGTACCTGGAGGGTGTCTATAGTATGCCTGTAAAGTGGCGCATGTTTCCCATGTTTACAACAGTCCGAGAGCAAAATGACATTTCTAAAGGAAAAAAAGTCATTTAAAAGTACTCGCGGCTATAATGAATTGTCGATCCTGGCAATACACATAAAAGTTAATTGATAAAAATGGTATGGGATTCCCCCATAGTCCATTACCAGGCCCTTTGGGTCTGGTATGAATATTAAGGGGAACCCTGAACCAAAATTTAAAAAAAAAATGCGGGGGGGGGGGGTCTCCCCAAATTCCATACCAGGCCCTTCAGGTCTGGTATGGATATTAAGGGGAACCCCATGCCAAAATTAAACAAAAAATGGCGTGGAGG
Source organism: Lithobates septentrionalis (assembly GCA_037952835.1). Taxonomy (NCBI): domain Eukaryota; kingdom Metazoa; phylum Chordata; class Amphibia; order Anura; family Ranidae; genus Lithobates; species Lithobates septentrionalis. The sequence continues at coordinate 4,757,303 of JBBDGP010000447.1, read as the reverse complement.
TCCCCCTCAAAATCCATTCCAGGCCCTTCAGGTCCGGTATGGATTTTAAGTGGAACATCGCGCCAAAATTAAATAAAAAGGCGTGGGGTCCCCCCAAAAATCCATACCAGACCCTTATCCGAGCACGCAACCTGGCAGGCTGCAGGAAAGGAGGGGGGGACAAGAGAGCACCCCCCCCCATCTGAACCGTACCAGGCCACATGCCCTCAACATGGGGAGGATGTCCCCATGTTGATGGGGACAAGGGCCTCATCCCTTGCCCGGTGGTTGTGGGGGTCTGCAGGCGGGGGCTTATCGGAATCTGGAAGCCCCCTTTAACAAGGGGACCCCCAGATCCCGCCCTCTCGTGTGAATTGGTAATGGGGTACAAGTACCCCTACCATTTCACAAAAAAAGTGTCAAAAATGTTAAAAAAAGCCGGTTTTTGACAATTCCTTTATTAATGTCCTCTTCTTTCCCCGCTTCTTCTGGTCTTCCTTCGGTTTTCTTTTTCTTCCTCCACCTTGTTCTTCTTCCTCTATCTTCCTCTGCTTCTTCTTCCGGTCTTCTCCTCCGGCATCTTCCTCCGGCTTCTTCTTCCCCGCTTCATCCTTCAGACGATCTGCCTCAATGGGAGTCTCCCGCTGTGTGATGCTTCTGTTCTTGTGACAGCTCTTATATAACTGAGGGTGACCCGGTGACCCCGCCCCCCTCTGACGCACAGGGACTTCCCTATGGCTTCCCCCCGTGGTGTCAGAGGGGGCGGGGTCACCCTGTAACATAAACGGGTGACCCCACCCACGGGTGCAGCCAAAGGGAAGTCTCCGTGCATCAGAGGGGGCGGGGTCACCGGGTGGCGAAGCGGAGGAAGATGCCGGAGGAGAAGACCGAAGGAAGACCAGAAGAAGCAGGGAAAGAAGAATACATTAATAAAGGAAATGTCAAAAACTGACTTTTTTTTTTTATATTTTTGACACTTTTTTGTGAAATTGTAGGGGTACTTGTACCCCATTACCAAGTCACACACAGGGGGGGGTGGGATCTGGGGGTCCCTTTGTTAAAGGGGGCTTCCAGATTCCGATAAGCCCCCCGCCCGCAGACCCCCACAATCACCGGGAAAGGGTTGTGGGGATGAGGCCCTTGTCCCCATCAACATGGGGACATCCTCCCCATGTTGAGGGCATGTGGCCTGGTATGGTTCAGGAGGGGGGGCACTCTCTCGCCCCCCTCTTTTCCTGCGGCCTGTCAGGTTGCATGCTCGGATAAGGGTCTGGTATGGATTTTTGGGGGGGGGGCCCATGCCAGTCTTTAAAAAATTTTGCCACGGAGTTCCCCTTAAAATCCATACCAGATTTTTTTTTTGAAAGCCTATGGCGTGCATAACACACCCAAAAAACTTCACCCGGTGCCAAAAAAATGTGCACACACATAAAGAGTGAAACACAAAAAAGTGCAATGGGTACACAGACGTGCCAATGCCCTGAATCCCCCGGGGCGTTAGGCTCCAGACGGGAACAAGGGTACTTTACAATTGGTCCATCTGGCCGAAACCAGACGGACCCCGTTCTCTGGAGGGCCTGCCGAAACAGACCCACCAAAGTACTAGATGAGGCTCCCCCGAAGGGAGACCCCATGAGAGAGGGCGAACTAAGCCAAAAGGCCATGTCCACCCCTTCCCAAGACTTTCAGGGCTGGCCCGAGGACCCGCATCCCTACTCGCCACACAGTGCAACAAACCATGTACAAACATAAAAATACAAAAAGTGACAAACATAGGCATCAATTAAATAAAATAAAGTGGGAAGGGATAGTGAAGAGGAGAGTGAAAAAGGTGGCCATTGTGTAAATCAAGGTCTGGTATAGATTTTGAGGACGACCCCATGCCATTTTTTTTTAAATTTTGGCGCGGGGTTCCCCTTAATATCCATACCAGACCAGAAGGGACTGGTATGGAATCTGGGGGGACCCCCACGCATTTTTTTTTTAATTCTGGTTCGGGGTTCCCCTTAATATTCATACCAGACCCAAAGAGCCTGGTAATGGACTCTGGGGGAATCCCATGCCGTTATTATCAATGAACTTTTATGTGTATTGCCGGGACCGACAATTCATTATAGCCGCGAGTACTTTTAAATGACTTTTTTTCCTTTAGAAATGTCATTTTGCTCTCGGACTGTTGTAAACACGGGAAACATGCGCCACTTTACAGGCATATTATAGACACCCCCCAGGTACGAAATTTAAAGGAATATTTCACTTTTATTGTTTCACTTTAAGCATTATTAAACTCACTGCTCCTGAAAAAACGTCAATTTTTAAAACTTTTTTTTGCATTGATACATGTCCCCTGGGGCAGGACCCAGGTCCCCAAACACTTTTTTTTAATTATAAAATTCTGTTTATTGAATGAATAAAGGAGATTACATACAATGCGAAATCTTGACATACATTACAGTCAACATATAGAGTTTAGTATATGAACACAAATAAAAAAAAAAAAGAGAAAAACAAAAAAAAAAAAAAAAAAAAAAAACCCCCCTTTTCTCTCATGTAGATATCATATCTAGTAAGACATTCAGATTGGCATCGTATACGTTCTGTTATGTTATTATGGCTCGAGTTATCTATCATGACCTTGGTCTGTACTACAATGCAGTGTAGGGACCCCAATCGAGAACAGGAGCACCGTAGATGTAAGGCTCGTAAACCAGGGTAACTTAGAGCCTGTCAATGCAGGTATCTGGGGAGTTGAGCCACCTCTCCCACACTTTTTCATATTTGGTAGGGCATCCTCTATGGGAGTAAATTATTTTCTTATATGGCAGAGAGTTGTTTATTTCTAGCACCCATTGTGAAAATTCTGGTGGCGTGGGTCTCATCCATAATCTGGCTATTACCTTGCGGGCTGAGAAGAGGGATTCATGTAAGAATATTTTAGTAAATTTGTTAATTTCCGGGTCGGGGAAAATTCCCAGTAAGCATGGTTTTGGTTGGAGTGTGATGGGCGAGCCCATGGTATCGTGTAGGAATTTTATAATTTGAGACCAAAACTGTTGGATCTTTGGACAATGCCATATTAAGTGAAAGAAAGTGCCTGTAGCTTGGTTACACATTGGGCAGTTAGCAGATTGGTCCCTCTTGTATCTTGAAACCCTAAGTGGCGTGAGGTATGATTTGTGTGTGATGAAAATCTGTGTGAGCCGGTCTGATATTTTAGGGGATACTAATTTACATGTATCTAATGCGTCGCTCCACTCATCATCTTCAATAGTGCCTATTTCGTCTTCCCATTTAGTCTTCAGTGCGTATGCTTGGACAGTTGCCTGCGGAGTAGTTAACATGGCATAAAATTGAGAGATCATCTTTTTGGGGTCTGGGAATTTTATAGCGGCCATTAGTGGGTTGTCTTGTAGGGTGAGTTCATCTGTGGGGTATTGTGTATGAAAAGCATGCCTTAGTTGTATGTATCTAAAAAACATGGAGTTGGGTAGTGTAAATTCCGCTTTTAAAGTTTCAAATGTTTTCAATCTCCCATTAGTTATTATGTGCGTCAAGTATATTATTCCTCTAGCACTCCATATCTCAGTGTCCTGCATGCGTCTAAACTCTGGGAGGGACTCATTGTGCCATATGGGAGTATACATGTTCGGTGTTTCAATAGAGAGTTTTTTTGATGCTATATCCCAGATTTTCTTATATTGGTATGGTAAAGATCTACGGTCCGTTCCCAAGCCTTCACCAGCTCTCCCCCCCGTCATTGATAGTAATGGGTCTAGAGTCTGTTGTATCCATTTCGGGCATAAAAGGAATAAAAATCTGTTACGGTCTGTTTTGTCGATGTGGAAAATTTGTGAAAGCTGGGATGCAAGGTAGTACATGTTGAAGTCAGGAAGTGCCAGTCCAGCTAGATCAGTAGCGTTCTTCAACCTTTGCCAAGGGAGTTTGTGTCTAGAATTACCCCAGACGAACGGCTTAAGTAGAGTTTCCATTATTTTGAAGTGTCTGAGTATTAGGTATACAGGTGAGTGCCATATCATGTACAGAATTTTTGGTAGTAGGATCATTTTTATTAGATTAATTCGACCCGTCACTCCAAGTGGAAGACGCGCCCATATCTGTGTTTTCTGTTTAATCATCTCAATCAGTGGTGTTATGTTGAGGGAGATATAGTCTGATGAATCCCGAGTTGTTTGTATTCCTAGGTATTTTATTTTGTCTACTTTCTGTAGGGCAAGTGTGGTCCTGTCATGGTTTAATGGGAAGCTGTCTAAAGGGAGTATTTGGGATTTATCCCAATTGATCCTTAGGCCAGAAAAAATACCGAAGCGTTCTATCAGGTCCAAGGCTACTGGTAAAGATTCCTGTGAGTCGTCTAGGTACAGCAGAGTATCATCCGCATATGTGCTGATTTTTTCCACTACCTCACCCCTCCGGAGTCCCACTATACCCGGGTGTGCTCGTATCGCGATTGCCAATGGTTCCGCTGCCAGGGCATATAACAGTGGCGACAGAGGGCATCCCTGTCGTGTGCCTCTGAACAGGGAAAATTGATCAGATGGCCAGCCATTTGCCACTACTCTTGCGACAGGGTTTTGATTGAGGAGTTGGATCCATTTTATAAATCTGGGACCAAATCCAAAACGAGCCAGGCAGGACCAGAGATAGTTCCACTCGACGGAGTCGAATGCTTTGGCTGTATCCAGAGCCACAACCACTCTGGACCCTGGGTTGTCATGTGTTGCTTGTAGATTGATAAACAATCTGCGGAGGTTAAAAGATGTATTTCGCCCTGGCATAAAGCCAGCCTGGTCTTCGTGTATTAGGGACAATATAACTGTATTTAGGCGCATGGCTAGTATTTTCGCTATTATTTTTACATCCACCTGTAACAAGGAGATAGGGCGGTAGGACTCCGGAAGGTGCGGGTCCTTGCCGGGTTTGGGAATTAGTACTATTGTGGCCTCCCGCATGGACGCTGGCAAATCAGATTTATTAAAGATGGAGTTGTACAAATTTAGCAGTCGGGGAGTAAGTATGTCCAAATAAGAGGAGTAGAACTCTATTGGTAGTCCATCGGAGCCAGGGGCCTTAGTTTTGGGGAATTCCGCAATGGCTTTGGTGATTTCTTTTGCTGTCAATGGGGCCTCTAAAGTCTCTATTTGAGCTTCCGTTAGGTGGGGAATAATAATATCGTCTAAAAAAGTTTCCATTAGAGTGTTGTCCGTTGGGGCCTTGGAAGTATAAAGTGTAGTAAAGAAGTCTCGAAACGTTGTTGTGACTTGGTTAGGTTCTGTCATGAGAGTGCCGTCAGGGGAGTAAAGCGATATTACAACTGGGGGTCTATCTTCGTGGTGTACAAGATAAGCTAGTAGTTTGCCTGCTCTTTCCCCTTGTTCAAATAACTTTTGTTTTGGAAAAAAAGTTTTCTTTTAGATTTCTCGTACAAAAGTTGATCAGTGACCCTAGAGCAGAGTTTGAGATTGTTTGCCTTATCTGGAGTGGGGTCTTCTGTAAATGCCTTTTCGGCTAGAAGCAGATTCTCGGTGGCCGCAGTAATAGCCGCCCCCGAGGAGCGCTTTATTTTGTTAATGTGAGTGGTAAGCGTCATACGAGCGTGCTTTTTGAAAGCTTCCCAGACTACCTGAGGGGACGCTGAGCCCTCATTGGTCTCAAAAAACTGTGACCAGTCTGAGGAGAGATCATCATCTGCTGGAAAAAGGGTTAGCCAAAAAGGGTTTAGTCTCCAAGAGAATGGCGGTCTATTATGATGAATGGAGAGTTTAACCCAACATGGGCAGTGGTCAGATAATGATCTAGGAGAAAAACCTGCATCTATCAATTTGGGAAGGAGTGTTCTAGAAATCAGTATTAAGTCGATACGAGACATAGTACGGTGAGACGCGGAGAAGCACGAATACACCCGGGATGTGGGGTTCCTGCATCTCCATGCGTCCACCAAGCCAAAATCCTGCAATAGTTTTGCAAATCTTGTTATATGCTGAGGGGTGTTAGGTATAGATGGGCTAGTCATTTTGTCTAGTGCAGGGTTCAAAACATTGTTGAAATCACCTAACCACATCGCTGGTATATTAGGGTGTAAGGCCATAAAATTAAACCCTTCTACAAGAATAGAGGTCTGAAATGGTGGAGGTATATAAAATGCCATTAATAAGATCATTTCACCATATAACTTCGCTTTTAAGAAAACATATCGACCTTGTGGATCCGATGTTAGGCCATGGAGCTCAAATTGGGTGTGTTTGGCAATAAGAATGGAAACTCCTCTTGAGTGTGTGGTGTGCACAGAATGGTATGTCCATCCCAGCCAGGGGCGTTTGAGCGCTCCTTGAACAGAACCCTCAGCGTGTGTCTCCACCAAAACCATTACATCTGCTCGTTGCTGTTTAAGTAAAGCGAATACCGCAGACCTTTTAATGGGGTCCCTCATCCCACGTACATTCCATGTGAGACATGTCAGAGCAGCCATATAGTAAGATATTTGAAATATTGAGCTCCATGACCTCCACCAACCACCAAATTTTGCCTGAGATCCAACATGGTCAAAAAAAAAATAGGGTAAAGTTCTGTGTTTCCAGCGTCTGGTAGCAAGCACACTACAAGCCCATCGAGCCAAGTATAGGGGTTTCGTCTTACATTATGGTATATACTACAATCCCCCCTCCCTGCCCAGCACATTCCCCAACTGGTGCGGGCTTTCCCCCATAACTGCCAACGTGGCATGAACATCGTCCAATCTGCAAAAAGAGTGTGGTGAGCAAATAGAGTAAAGATAATTGCTAGTGCTGCCAGGGCAGAGAGAGTAATCCTCATCTCCGCGCCGGCAGCAAACACACAGTGTATAACATCACATGTTGCAGTCCATCTTAGGTTGGACATGATAGGGCGAAACTTCGCTGCATAACAAAGCATATTGTAGAACTGAGCCCACTTACTGCAGTGAGCCCATTAGCCAATAGCCTTCCTCCGCCGGAGAGGTATAGCTTAAAAAGTATAGAAAGAAAAAAAAATAAAAAAATAAAAAATATATAAAAAAACAGAAAATCTCTCTTTTTCCCTTTTCTTTCCCCATAGAAAAGCAAAGGGATTAGGATTTCACTCCAGACATGCCTTTTGGTGTATTCTGTCTCTCTACCAGCTGTCTGTCCAGGTATATCGTCACAAACAGGGGAATAACAAGTGTGGTTAGCTGGCCTCCGCCGCACCAACAATGATCCAAACGGCACACATACACAGAGGGCCTTACCGATAGTCCTTGTTATTGAGTTGTGTGCAAAGTTTTTACCGCTTCAGGGCAGGTGTAACAGAGAGCAATGTCCACATGCAGTCTATTGCCCCATCTTACTAGCACAAATTAGGCAGGGTCATCCTAGGAATGAGACTCTATGCATCTCTTCGTTCCAGCCACGCAATGGCTTCCTCAGGATCCTCAAAGAAATGGGCCCTGTTTTCCCCTTCCACTCTCAAACGGGCTGGGAAGAGCATCGCATATTTGATATTTTTAATACGTAGTCGGCGCTTCGCTTCCATGAAGGTCTTGCGCTTTCTTTGTACTTCTGCAGAGAAGTCGGGGAAGACAGCTATCGTTTTATTGCCAAAGGGGATATTGCCTTTTTCACGACTGAGACGTAATATGTTGTCCCTGTCCCTGTAGTTCAGGAATTTGGCGATAAAGGTGCGGGGCGGTGCACCCACTGGCGGGGGTCTGCCTGACATGCGGTGTGCACGTTCGACGGTGAATGTAGAGGAAAATGCTGCTCTGCCGTATGTGTCACATAATAAAGCTTCCAAAAACTCCGGGGGGTCCTTTCCCTCTACCCCTTCTGGGAGGCCTATGAATCTGAGGTTGCACCTTCTGATTCTATTTTCGAGGTCATCTTGTTTCTGTAGGAGCTGGTTCACCTGCGCCTGCATGGCCTCGCTAGACTGCTGAAGAGGGGGGAGGGAGTCCTCTATCGTACTAATCCTAGTTTCGGTTTCTGTGACCCTCTCCCTGAGCTTCTGGAAGTCCTGTCTCACTAAAGAAATGTCCACTTTAACCTCCTCTATTCTGGCTGTGAGAGAGGATTGGCATGCAGCAATAGCTTCTTGACAAACAGTGATTGCTTCCAGTACCTTGTTGGTGTCTGCATTTACTGCCGTCTCCTCTCTCCTCGCGGCGCCGTCATCTTGGCCTGGGGAGCTCCGCTCCTGATGGCGGTACTGATCCAGCTTGGCTGTCGTGGAGGCCGTTTTTTTTGGCGGCGACATGATGCTTGCGCTTGCCCCGTGTGGGGTGATGATTTTGGGGCGTCTGGATACGGTGGTGTCGGCAGGATATACAGAAAAGGATAGATGTCCGGCGGAGCTCAGCGTCTCAGCGTCCTATTCCATGCCGCTTCAGGCCACGCCCCCCCCAAACACTTTTTATGACAATAACTTGCATATAAGCCTTTAAAATGAGCACTTTTGATTATTCATGTTCGTGTCCTATAGACTTTAACGGTGTTCAAACTAATTTTTTGCCTGTTCACATGTTCTGCTGCAAACCGAACCGGGGGGTGTTTAGCTCATCCCTACTTGCAGCCAATGACTGTGAGCACTGAGGAACAGGAGTTTCAAGATGGCAGGACAAAGAGAAATTTTGAAGTAAAGCAAGACTACGCTGAACTCATGGATGCATGGATTAGTATTTTTTTTTAAAATTTAATTTTTTTTAAGGGACAAACATTAGATAACATTTAGCCAGGTAGGTGAAGTTCTTTAAGATTAAATATTTAAAGCAACTCTATTATTAGAAAAAAAAAAATGTTTCCAGGTGGAAATAAGTAAAAAAAAGGTGTAGAAATTGCGCCAACTCCTAAATGTGGATACAGCAGCCGACACAGCAATAAGACTGTTGCACATGAAAATTGAAAGTAAAAAAGTGTGGCGCTAGTGAAAGGTGAAAAAATCCTGTTGTTAGACAGGTGGAGATGAGGGGAGTGAAGACACTATCAGTGTCAATTGGTGAGGTGATAACTGATTATTAAGAAAAATATCAACAGAATAAGGAATACAGGCATATATAGATATGCTGGTGAAATGCAGTGATAATCAGTTGGTTTAAAATAGGAGGGATTCAAGCACCCGGCACCTTATTCAAAAGGAAAAACAGACACATGTAAACCCATATAAGAAATCTCAATAACCTAAGTAAGTGGTTTGACACAGCTAGTAGGAGAGATTCAAGCACCTGGCACCTTATTCAAAAGGAAAAACAGACACATATAAATCAATGCAAGAAATCTCAATAATCTAGATAAGTGGTTTAACACAACTAGTATTCAATGGGAATGGGGGCCAGGATAAGGGACATAAAAATCCTTATGGGAGAACAGGCGTAGCTGGAAAACAAAAGTCTCTCAAATAACAAAAGTAGACTGTCCCATTCAGTCCTACAAATAGCAAGGTCTCAACCGTCTTCTCCAGAGGTGATTAAAGGTTGTTTGGAAGGGGTCCTGATAGATACACTAACTCTTGTCTCTTGTGGATGATTCCCACCAGGAGAGAGAAAAAGCAAAAGGATGCCCTTACCGGATCAGGTGGACTCACAGGCCGTGGCGGTGAGTCAAATGTGCATGTACCGTCAAACGGTGTGAGATGGAGGCTTGTGGGAAGACTCGTGGGCCGTCTTGTCAGCAGTCCTCAACTGAAGAGCCAGCTTGGGGATCGAGGTCCCCAGGATGCGGTTCCGGTCACCAAATGACCCTTTGCTCAGAAGTCCATCATATATGCAATTGGTCAGAAAAAAGAGAGAAAACTCCACATGGTGTAAATCCTTAATATGCAAAAACGCATAAGAGCACTTTATTGAGCAAAAAAACTCCGAAAGACAATTTTTTACAAGCGGGGGGCAGTAAAAACTCGGCTCAATATATAAAAAACGGCATAAAAAAGTGTAAAAACAGCGCAGTGGTTTACACCCCACCACTACCCACTGCGCTGTTTTTACACTTTTTTATGCCGTTTTTTATATATTGAGCCGAGTTTTTACTGCCCCCCGCTTGTAAAAAATTGTCTTTCGGAGTTTTTTTGCTCAATAAAGTGCTCTTATGCGTTTTTGCATATTAAGGATTTACACCATGTGGAGTTTTCTCTCTTTTTTCTGACCAATTGCATATATGATGGACTTCTGAGCAAAGGGTCATTTGGTGACCGGAACCGCATCCTGGGGACCTCGATCCCCAAGCTGGCTCTTCAGTTGAGGACTGCTGACAAGACGGCCCACGAGTCTTCCCACAAGCCTCCATCTCACACCGTTTGACGGTACATGCACATTTGACTCACCGCCACGGCCTGTGAGTCCACCTGATCCGGTAAGGGCATCCTTTTGCTTTTTCTCTCTCCTGGTGGGAATCATCCACAAGAGACAAGAGTTAGTGTATCTATCAGGACCCCTTCCAAACAACCTTTAATCACCTCTGGAGAAGACGGTTGAGACCTTGCTATTTGTAGGACTGAATGGGACAGTCTACTTTTGTTATTTGAGAGACTTTTGTTTTCCAGCTACGCCTGTTCTCCCATAAGGATTTTTATGTCCCTTATCCTGGCCCCCATTCCCATTGAATACTAGTTGTGTTAAACCACTTATCTAGATTATTGAGATTTCTTGCATTGATTTATATGTGTCTGTTTTTCCTTTTGAATAAGGTGCCAGGTGCTTGAATCTCTCCTACTAGCTGTGTCAAACCACTTACTTAGGTTATTGAGATTTCTTATATGGGTTTACATGTGTCTGTTTTTCCTTTTGAATAAGGTGCCGGGTGCTTGAATCCCTCCTATTTTAAACCAACTGATTATCACTGCATTTCACCAGCATATCTATATATGCCTGTATTCCTTATTCTGTTGATATTTTTCTTAATAATCAGTTATCACCTCACCAATTGACACTGATAGTGTCTTCACTCCCCTCATCTCCACCTGTCTAACAACAGGATTTTTTCACCTTTCACTAGCGCCACACTTTTTTACTTTCAATTTTCAGGTGGAAATAAGTGCCTGCACACACCTGCAGCATCCTCCCTGCTCCACTGATATGCCCAAATACTCTGTTTGGGCAGAAAAAACATAGACTGTCAAAACTGCAGAGTCTCGCTACAGACCTTCACATTGGCAGATAGGAATGTGTGGAAGGCAGGTGGGAAAGCTTAAAAGCTGTCTGAAGTTACCATCAGGACAGTAGCAGTCCATTGCTAACAATTTTTCTAACAAATACAGGCTTGTGAAAAATATAATTTTGCTTTTTTTTTTAATTTTTTTTTTTTATTTTTTTTTTTTTTTTAGGATTTATGGCATTTCTACTTAAATCTCACTGATGCAAACTTAAAACAAGAAGCTACGTGGAAGCTGGAATATGTTATGACCAAACAGTACGGCATAAAGGATCTCAAGCCTGAAAGTTTGTATGAACTTGCCAAACAATTTCAAAAGCCAAAAAGTATTGAATTCCAAAACTATTACAGGAATTACCTTGTAAACTTTGATGTACCTGAGGGTTGTGATGGAGCATGCAAACAGAGACAATTATGTGCAATAATGCATGTTGATACAAGCTCTTATTTCCACTGCATTCTGAGCAAAACAGAGGACAATTCTTTAATGATACCATAGAAAAATGATCAAATAGAATGGTAAATTAAATTATATTAGATTTTTTTTTTCAGAATCAGAATGTAGTCAAATATTTGCATTAACAATGATTTTTTATTATATTATACTCCCTGTTGTCACCAGGAGAGCCTCATAAACTACCATATTTCATCATGAAATTTAGTCCAGTTTTGCCCGGATGCTGGACAACAGGCTAATCGGACTAGCTTAGATTCATCTATCCCTGGCCTCAAAATTAAATAAAACCTTTTAGGGTTTGTTCATGCCAGCCACTGCTATGCAGCGCAGCAGCTGGTGTGCAGTGTGATCGGACTGAGATCAACCCAGTGATGATGTGTTGAGCTCGGCGGATCGCCTTTTTTTGAAAATCAACTTTATTGAGATGCCACAGAGACATCTCATAAGGCTCAATTGCTGCCCACGTGGTGAGAGGCGCTGGATACACTAAAAAAAGTGTACTAACATATATCAAACAATCACAGGACAAAGCGTACAACCAGACGTATTAGTCTCAGTTTTGTCAATGATCCCTGGCTCTATGAAGGCTATAAAAAAAGATATTTTAAGACACATGCTAACAGCAGCACGGACAGTTATAGCTCCAAAATGGAGGAAAATGGCAGATCCTTCAAATGAGGAATGGATGTGTGAGATGAGCGAAATACAGTCCCTGGAATTGATGATAATGTCAGAAGCAGGTCTAAGGGAACAAACCTTAAGGATATGGCAACAATGGGAGGAGTTCAGAACCTCAGCAATTCTATCAAATTATTTGTAGAGCAATAATACAGGGCCTTTTTGCTTTGCCTTCCCTCCCAGCTTCTGTCCTATTCCCCTACCCTTCCCTTCTCTCCCCCTTTTTTTTGTAGTGGATTAGGTGGGTTTGAGTTAATGGTTGTCAGGTTTGAATGAGTTTGGATTGGATTGCTAGAATGATTAAGAAGTGGGAAATGGGAAAATAATAGATATAAGCACAGACTTATATATAGGATAGATAGTTATGAATTGTACAATTGCACCTTCAATACATTCAAGAAACTTTTGCTTATTCTGTTTATGTGTATATGTTGTGTAAAATGGAAAAAAGATATAAAATAAAGATTATAAAAAAAAAGTGTACTGCATGCTGTTTTTTTTTTCAGCGCACCATGCCCACATACCACAGTGGCGCAGAGGTGTAAACCGGGCACATTGGAGACAAGACTTGTCCATGCTGTGGGACTGCGATGGAATAGCCACCCAGGGCAGTGCCATAGCATGTGGTGTGAATCTACCCTTACTGAGAGAATATGGAGGCTGCCCTATCTAGTTACTTGCTGACATAATAGCTTTAAAGTGATTGTAGACCCCCCACCTTTTTAAAACAGCCCATTCAGTTCTCAAATATAAATGAAAGGCATTTTTTTTTTTATAGATATAACAAAACATTATAAATATATTTTTCCCCTTTTTTTTAAGTGATCACATTCCCTCTGTTCTCAGCTAGATAAAACCTGGGGGAGAAGAAAAAGCGATACACTAATATTCCCAGTAAAAGGCTGTGCAGGGGGAGGAGAGCAGGCTGAGTTCCCAGTACAGCTAGAGATCTGGCCACTCTGTGTTCTCCTTCTTAGTGTGGTCAGTTTTTAATAGGAAAGTAGAGGGACTGGCATGAACACCAGGGATTTTACACAAGGAAGCAATACAAAGAGAACATGATACTTTTTTCTTACAAGTACATGGTACAATAGGCAGGTATCAGGAATATGAAATGTTAGGCTTGCATACTGTACTCCTTAAAGCTTTCCTAGAAACAGACCTCAAATATGTATGCAGTCCAGATGCTCTGCCTTAAAGTGGTTGTAAAGGCTAAATGTTTTTTACCTCCATGTATTCTGTGCATGAAGGTACAAATACTTCCCTGAGCTGATCTCGATCTAGCGATGTGCAAAAGGACAGTGGCCCTCTCGGGTCTCTCCCTCCTCATTGGCTGAGACACAGCAGCGGGAGCTATTGGCTGTCACTGTCAATTACAGTCAGTGAGAAGGGAGCGGGGGGGGGGGGACAGGGCCGAGCCATGCACTGTGGGCGTCAAAAGCATTGCACAATTGCACAGAGAAGGTAAGTATAACATGTATATATATATATATTTTTTTTATATAAAACATGAGCCTTTAATAGCACTTTAAATAAATGTTACCATAAAATGATGCGGGAAAAATTGTTGCTTGGTATTGGCAACAACTTCACATTTGTTCTTGGTTTCACTTGTTCTTGTTTTCACTTCTCTCACATATGTAGCCCACATGCACACAGGACGTTTTGCAAACTCTCCCAGAAACCTTTTCTTTGGGCAGCAGCTTTTTGGCAGAAAGAACACCTGACACGTGTAAAAGTGTGTAATGTGTTTTGGCGCATTGACAGGCGTCAAGCTCTTGGGCATTTATTCATTTCATTAGGCAGAATAATAATTTATTCTAGCCACTGAAATAAATTGACGCTCAAGCTCTAAACACGCCAATTGTTAACACATGTTTAATCACTACTATTCCTTTCTGAATGAAGAACGAGTAATTTAGCACCACATCCTAATATTGAATAGAAAAATATAGGAGAATTGGGGGACTTTAAAGGTGCTAATAAACACAAATTTAAAAGTTTTTTATTTATTTTACATCATTAACCATCATACGATGGCCTGGCGGCATGGCTCTCGTTCTGGGAGGGCGTCATATGATGGCCCTCCATTTAAACAGGGAATGCACGCGCATCCCTGTTCCTTCTGTGGCGGCGTGTCATGGAGACACCGCTCGCTACCGAGGGGGGTGAACAGCCATTGGTCATGGCTGTTTACCATGTGATTGGCTGTGATGAAGTCACGGCGGTTCACAGATGGTTCCGCCCCACTTACGGCACATGTGCGCGATCGCGGGCGCGCTGCACGTTGGTGGCAGCATGTTCCTGGGAACACTGCTCGTCACCGACGCTGGTAAGCAGCCATTGGCCGGCGGCTGTTTACCACGTGATCGGCTGTGATCCTTTCACAGCCGATCACTAAATGTCAACAAACTGCAGTAACGAGATGTTACCGGGTGCTCCTCCTCACACACCGATCGTGTATGAGAAGGAGATTGCGGTAACATCTTGTTACCGCTTACAGTGTACACCAATCACACTGATTGCCCACCCCCCTAATAAAGAGGACCTGTCATCACCCATCATAGTACCTGTCACAGATCATCTGAGTACCTGTTAGTCCATATGAGTACCTGTCACAGTTCGTCTGAGTAACTGTCAGTCCATATGAGTACCTGTCACAGTCCATCTGAGTACACGTCACAGTCCATCTGAGTACCCGAGTACCCGTCACAGTCCATCTGAGTACCCGAGTACCTGTCACAGTCCATATGAGTACCCGAGTACCTGTCACAGTCCATATGAGTACCTGTCACAGTTCATCTGAGTACCTGTCACAGTCCATATGAGTACCGAGTACCTGTCACCGCCCTTCAGAGTACCCGAATACCAGTCCCCAGCCCATCAGAGTACCCGTGTACCTATCTGTAGTCCATCAGAGTACCTGAGTACCTGTCACCAGGCCATCAGAGTACCCGAGTACCTGTCACCAGGCCATCAGAATACCCAAGAACCTGTCACCAGGCCATCGGAGTACCCGAGTACCTGTCACCAGCCCATCAGAGTACCCGAGTATCTGTCACCAGCCCATCAGAGTAACCGAGTACCTGTCACCAGCCCATCAGAGTAGCCGAGTACCTGTCTGGGGCTCATGAAGTTACCTGAGTACCTGTCTCCAGCCTATCAGAGTACCCGAGTACCTATCTGCAGCCCATCAGAGTACCCGAGTACCTATTTGAAGCCCATGCCTCATAGAGAATATGTTGGGGTGTTTGCTTTCCAAAATGGGGTAATTTTGTGGGTAATTCCACTGTCCTGGTGCTCCAGGACCTTCAAAAATGTGATAGGTAGGAATTAAATGAGATGTGTAATTTATACTCCTAGAACGCCTGAACGAACAAACTACTTCAATGTTGGACCTCTGTATGTGGCCAGGCTGTGTAAAAGTCTCACACATGTGGTATCACCATACTCGGGAAGAGTAGCAGAATGTATTTTAGGGTGTAATTTTTGCTATATACATGCTATGTGTTATTTGAAATATCTTATAAATTGACAACTTTGTGTAAAAAAAATGCGTTTTCATTTTTTTTCACACATTTTCCAAAAACTTCTGGAAAAAAATGAACCGTTCAAAAGACTCATTATGCCTCATAGATTATACGTTGGGGTGTTTGCTTTCCAAAATAGGGTCATTTTGTGGGCAATTCCATTGTCCTGGTGGTCCAGGGCCTTCAGAAGTGTAATAGGTGGTTGAGAAATGAGATGTGTCATTTATGCTCGTAGAATGCCGGCAGGTGCTACTTCAATGTTGGGCCTTTGTATGTGGCCAGGCTGTGTAAAAGTCTCATGCATGTGGTATCACCATACTCTGGAAGAGTACCAGAATGTATTTTGGGGTGTAATTTGTTGTATGCATATGCTGTGTGTGAGAAATAACCTGATAATATTACAATTTTGTAAAAAAAAAAACCAAAAAAAAACAAAAAAAACCTTAAAATTCACCATGCTATTTACTTAATACCTTGGAATGTCTACTTTCTAAAAAGGGCTCATTTGGGGGGTATTTGTACTTTCCTGACTTGTTAGTGTCTCAAGAAATGAGATTCACCTGATGTACTGAAGGCCTGATCAGATGTGATCAATTTTCAGTGATTGGCACCATAGTTTGTAGACTCTATAACTTTCACAAAGACCAAATAATATACACTGACTTGGGTTATTTTTACCAAAGATATGTAGCAGTATAAATGTTGGCCAAAATTTATGAAGAAAAATTACTAATTAGCAAAATTTTATAAGAAACAAAGAAAGACATTTTTTTCACAAAATTTACGGTCTTTTTTATTTATAGCACAACAAATACAAAACCCACTAGTGATTAAATACCACCAAAAGAAAGCTCTATTTGTGTGAAAAAAGTTTCATATGGGTACAGTGTTGCATGACTGAGTAATTGTCATTCAAATTGTGAGAGCACTGAAAGTTGAAAATTGGTCTGGGCAGGAAGGGGGTGTAAGTGCACTGTATTGAGGTGGTTAAAAATCATTTGATAAAATTGATGGGTTCAATTAACACAAAAATCACATTTCATGTGAAAAATTGATGCTTCCACTCGACATGTTTCGCCGAATTTGTTACACAGCTTCTTCAGGAATATATGCATCAATCTAAAAAGCAGTAAAGAATTCATAAGAAATGTATACATATTTTACATAATCAACTTTTTTAAAAATACACACAAAATTATTCACTTATTTTATAATATATATATATATATATATATATATATATATATATATATATATATATATATATATATATAGAAAAAGAGTCCAAGAGGTTGCTGCACTTAAAAACTTCTTTGCTTTATTTCACAATATCTTCAGGAGAGATTTACAAAGCAAGTATAATCCTTTCAAGCAAAATCACAGGCAAGAAATGCCTACACAGTTTCAGACATGAGTAGATTCAGATATGGATGGATGGATTATGTCTCGGGCTAGTCAGCTTACGCCCTTCTTAAGATCCATTGAAGCTATCAAAGCACCTGGGCT